>OW052095.1:7045000-8295000 GCA_932526535.1 Caradrina clavipalpis | reverse complement strand
GAACAGCATTTTTTGCTCTGTAAAAGTAGTTCGTATTTTCAAAGAGTGTTTATGGAGTTTCTTGCTTGTTTTTCTCTATAGAATCTTACTGTTGGGCACGAGTAACAACCTTCAACTTTCTGACTGATTTCTTGACAATTCAAAAGTGCCTGAAAACGATTTATTTACATAAATAAATTACTATTTTAATTTATTCATGAGTACAATGATATTCGAAAGTATAGTAGTAGTATGTATGGTATATTATATTCCTTTCATACAAAACACCGAAACTTTATTATTGTCTTCCTTTGCTGCCTTGGTTCACAAAAAAATCATATTGACAGCTAAGATATATCTTCCGTTTATGGGTCTTAAATGGCATAAAAGTCCTTTTTTTACGTCGTATTGATGGCTATTACGTTTGATGGTTTTGAGAAATGAAGGGAGTTCCACTCAATGCATAATCTATTATTTAGTGCAGATAATTTTTTATGAAGATCAGGCACGGTGATTCTCTTTAGATTAAACATACAAGCTCTCTGTGTATGATATAATAATAATATAAAAATTTCCTTATTGTGCGATTGTAGAGCCTTTTATACAGACAAGACACGATCACGGCATTGATCATCGCGCTCTCTTAAGGCGGGTAGACGATTTCAGACTTATGTATATTATTTGCTTACGCGATTATTACGTCCATGTTTATTCACGATGCTTTCCTTCACCAATGTCAGTAATGTCCAAGATTTCAATAAAATTATAATTGGCAAAGCTATATCTTTTAACAACCATTCGTAGTGTAGCCCTTACCCAAATGTGTACGCAGCGCAAACGCGAAAAAACATTTCTCTACCCATGTTTCACAAATAAATATTTGATTATTTGAAGGGGACGTAACGTCTCTATTATTGGCCTATTGCGTCGCAACTAGGCTTATTTTACTTCAGATAATTTTGTTACGCCCATACTAAGCAGTAACCAAAGATGTAACTAAAGGCATATGAGACACTGCGGGGTAAATAGCTAATTTTTCAGATTTAATTTAAAACGAGGATTCGAAAAATTTTGGAAATTGGGTTGGTTCTGCCAAAGCCAATCAATCTACGTCCTATATACGACATGAATTTCAATATTTAAAGCTTGTGATGACCGGGGTTCCAAGTGAACTGAACAATGAAAGAAACAAAAACTGCTTAACAAGTTTACTTGAATAATAATAATATGGCTAAATATTCGGCCGCGTTTCCAAGATGCAAAACCAAACAATAACAACGAAACAAAATAACTTAAACAAAGAAAGTCTGCTAATTTGCAATATGTAGCTTAATTACTAACACCTTAACCATTAAATAAAGAAAACAAATAAAATAAATAACACTGACATGACACAAACACAATAAAAGATTAAAACATAACAAAACAAAATGTCTCGCCCAACAAAAAGAGTTTTTCTTGGCCGGGTTTGAACCCGATATTACATACTTCGGGTCTGCCACTATGCCCCGAGACCAACTGGCTATTTAAGAACCGTGGCGAATTTGTCGATCACTTGGCTCGACTCCGTGATGACGACACACTACTTCATTAATCGTAGATGCCCCTTATCTACAATAACATTATGCCCGAACGATAAGGGCGTTCTCACAAGCTGAGGACAAAATGAGAGCAGTTAGACTTGAAAAGTGTCTCCAACTATCCAACCTACACTACGTGAAATAGACGCAAACACTTACCCCGTTACTTCGACAATTTGCACACAAATTCACAATACTGCACTATTGATAATACTTATTTAAACTCTGTAACAACTTCCGAACTATATTGGCTTTAATTCCAGGAAATATGTAATTCCACTCGGAGCAACCGTTACGCAGCGTTTCTTTTCCATTGACATCTGTCCGTACTTATTATTTCCTGGCTACCCTCACTTGTCCGCCATCTAATAAAATGTTTTAAAAACTATTGTGGCGAGTCTAGTAACGCCATCTATTGGAAGACTGGAAAATCAAGATGTCGATCATTACAATATCCCCTCTCCTCTAAAGAATCCGACCGGATTCAAACCAGACGTTTCAGGTCACAGGAATGCCATTTGCCTAAATCTTTGCCCCTGAAACTACTTAATCTGTAAACGTCGTCTGATATCTTTTCTGCTATCACAGCTTTTTCATACTTAGGGGCTAATTTAGACATAAAAGCCTTGTCAGCATTTGACAAAAGTTTAGTGCGCTTCCAAACTAGATCACCAACTTTATAGTTACATATGCGACGTCTTTTGTTGTACTGTTCGCTGTTTGTTTCATGTGATTGCCGTATCCTTTCACAAACCTCGTCATAAACCTTACTTCTAAAGGCTATATTTGTTTCAAACTTCCCTTTGTCAAAGGTAATCGGTTCGCCTGGTTCAAAGCTATAGGGTTTAATGCCCTGGACCATCGTCTCACGTCCAAAAAACAAATAGGCTGGTGTTTTCCCCGTCACTTCATGAACTGATGTTCTGATTGCATGTCCTATGTGTGGTATATACTTGTCCCATTCTTTGTGATTTTCTTCAACGTAAGAAGCTATAGCCGATCCAATCACTTTGTTTACCCGTTCAGTGGGATTGGCCTGAGGATGGTAGTAAGGGGTATACCATAGTTTTACACCGTATCCTGAAACTAGATCCTTGAAGTGGTTGGATACAAATTGCTTTCCATTGTCACAAACTATTACACTAGGGGTTCCATACATTAAAAATATCTGTTCCTCCAGTATTTGGACTATAGTTGATGACTTTCCATTCCTGAGAGGATACAAAAAGCAGAATTTGCTGAACCAGCATGTAATGACTAGCAGCATAGTATTACCGTGCTTAGATTTCGGAAAAGGCCCCATTAGGTCCATAGATATAATCTGAAAGGGTTCGGTTACTTCTCGTTGCTTTCCCATTAAGCCTGATGGCCTATTTTGTGAGTATTTATATTTTGCACACACTTCGCATTTTCGTACGTAGTTTTTCATGTCCTGAATTAATGTCGGCCAAAAATATCGCTGTCTCGCGCGGTTGATCGATTTTTTAACGCCAAAGTGACCAGCTGTAGGATCATCATGACATTCCTTTAGAATTCCTTGACGTAGCGATTCTGGAATCACAAGTTTCCAACTATCATTTTCATCGGGAAATTGTTTTAATCTCATGTGTTTCCATAGTAGTCCTTGACTAATTTCCCAGTCCGAGTCATTCTTCCCAGAGAGCACCAAGTCCTCTTTTGATTTATACCACTCATCTTTATCTTCTGGCTTTATCTCCAATATATTAATTTCTTCAGTCGCTCTTGATAAAGCATCCGGCACAGTATTATACTTGCCTTTGCGATGGACTATTTCATAATCAAATTGTTGTAAGCGCATAGCCCACCTTGCCAAACGGCCATGAGGGTCCTTATTACGGTGTAGCCATTGAAGGGCACTATGGTCGGTAATAACTTTAAAATGATTCCCTTCAACATATGGACGAAATTGTTCTACGGCATGCAGAACGCTTAATAGTTCTCGCTCAGAGGCTGAGTACTTGCATTCTCTCTCTGTCAGTTTCCTGCTCGTGTAAGCAATGGGAACCTCTAGACCTTCGGACATTTGAATTAAAACTCCACCAGTCCCCCTGTTAGATGCGTCACATTGAATAGAAAAGGGTTTTGTAAAATCAGGCACTCTTAAAACTGGTGTCGAAGTTAGGGCAGTCTTTAGATTTAAGAAAGAATCTTCGGCCTCTTTATTCCATTCAATGCATTTCGTCTTTTTACCTCCCTTAGTTAGCTCATGAAGTGGAGCTGCGACAATGGCAAAATTTTCTACAAACCGCCTGTACCAACTAGCTAGACCAATAAATCGCTTTAGCTCCGTGTAGGTTGTAGGCCTAGGATAGTCGAGTATTGCTTTTACTTTATCCGGGTCCGTACGTAATCCTTCCTTGTCTACAATATAGCCCAAGTATTTTAAGGACGATCTCGCAAATACGCATTTCTCCAGGTTGATCGTTAATCCTGCTTCCTTAAGTTGATTTTTTACATGTGCTAATGACGATAAATGGCTATCAAAGCTTCCGTCACATATCACGATGTCATCCAAATAAGTGAACACTCTACTTTCAAATTCTGGCGTGAACAAGCGGTCCATCAAACGTTGTTGGGTTTGAGATGCATTACTTAGCCCAAATGGCATGACTTTGAACTGATAAAGTCCTTTTCCTGCCAGTCCAAAAGCAGTCTTTTCCTTGCTTGTTTCTTCTAGTGGTATTTGCCAGAAAGCTGATCGTAGATCAATAGTTGACAGGTATCGAGCATTTTTCAGACTGTCCAAAATGGTTGTAACCCTAGGCAAGGGATAAGAATCCTTTACTGTAACCTTATTTAACTGTCGACTGTCGAGACACAATCGATTCTTGCCCGAAGGTTTCTTCACCAGTAGTACAGGAGAACGCCATGAACTGAAGGAGGGTTCTATTACATCATTATCTAGCATATCCTGAATTTCCTTTTCAAGTTCTGCCATAATTGGGGGAGCGAAGGGGTACTGTCTATGTTTGACGGGTAAGCTGTCCCCGGTATCAATTCTGTGTTTGATCAACGATGTCCTTCCTAAACCTTTACCAATGTCGGCTTCCATCTCCTTTAACAACTTGTCAAGGCGCTCTTTCTGTGGAATAGTCAGTTCATCCCGCGAAATTACTGGTTGTGAGACATTAATTTCCGTAATGTCAGCAGTCGATTTCCCTGCCCCTATAGCTAAGTTGAATGACTCAAAAAAATTCATTCCTAAAATAATATCATGTTTTAAACAGTCCATTATATAAAAATCTACCACGTTATATTTTCCCGTAAACTCAATGGGTAAATGAACAATGGAATCCATCGTATGGTAGGTGCCATCTGCCGTTGAGATCATTTGCTTCTCGACTTTGTGTTCTGGAAGCCCCAATTTCGTGATCTTCGTTGCAAATTGCTGCGAAATCACTGAGATGGTGGCGCCAGAATCCAATAATCCCACAAACGGCTGATTTAAAATTTTTATTTCAGCGTAATACCGATTATCTTGCCTGTGCTTATTAATATTACAGATCTTTCCTGTTTTAAAAAAGATCGAAACTGTGTGTAGCCATTGCTGCCAGTCATTCGAGGTGGAATGACTTAGCTTGTCGGGGTACGATCGCCCGGCATCGACTCCGACTTGTCGTTTCCCTTATCGGTAGAATTGCATGGACATTTCTTTGTCGTTTTCCCGAAACGTCCACATTTATAACAGAAGAGTCTCTGTTTTGGCAACTTACAATCCCTGAAACGATGTCCTGGAGCTCTGCAGTTCCAGCATTTTGCTATTAGTCCTTCCTTATTATCTATGGCTGCCAGCTCAGTCGTGTTTTCATTCCGTGTTATCTTAGTAGTATTTCCCTTATATGCTAAATCTTTTTCCAAAGAGCGATCACTATGAGTAGGTTCTCTGAAATTGTCACAGCTTAACTTAGTGCATTCAATAATCCTTAGAATCGACGTTAATTCGCTCACCGAATGGAAGGTGTCTCGGCATATGGCCCTCTGAAAATAGGGTTGTAAATTCTTTCTAAGTATCATCAATTTTTGTGTTTCAGGAATGGGAGTAGGTAGCCGATTAAACATGTTCTGCATAATTGCTATATAAATCAGAATGCCCTCCTGGTTGCTTTGGGTTCTTTTCTTAATCTCCTCCAATAACTCTTCTTGGTAATACGGTTGTTGAAACGTGTCCAGCAGTAACCTCACTAATTGAGTCCAATTAGTTACTGAATTTTTATTGGCTCTAAACCATATTAAGGCGTCCTCTTCGAAGAAATCTATGGCATACCGAAATAAGTCTTCATCGGCAGCATTCCGCGCCTCTTTAAGTTCCTCGATCCTTTCCAAAAACGCGTTCACACTTACAGTGCCCTTTCCACTAAATTTAACACCCCAGTCTTTAATGGGAACCAGTTTCCGTTTGTGAAAGCCATTATCAAAAGTAGAAGTTCTTTGTAAGCATGGATGACGTGAAAGACTCGGTCTCTCTAAGGCGGTTCGTGGCATGTCATATATGTTGGGAACGGTCTCGATAAATTGAATGAAACGATCTCGGTGAATTTCCGTGTCCTCCTCCTTTGGTAAAGTAGTTTTCCCTGAGCTTCGGCACTTTTCCAATTGCCCCATAATCTGCATGGCCTCTTCGCCCAGAGACTTTTGTAAGATGTCTTTGTCATGTTCAGAAATCACATCCTCGTCTTCACCTTCTTCTTGCTCAAGCTGTCTTAGTGACGACAAGGTATCCTGGATGCTCTTTAGCAAAGTCAAATGACTCTCAATGTCAGCAGACTCAGAAGGTATTATAAGTTTAGCACGGTTCAACAAGTGTGTTAAACGAGAGTGTATGCGTCTATACAACGAATGCTCGGGACTGTGCGATAGTTCAGATATAAGTGAAGTTATTGCAGCTAATTTTTTTTGACATATCAATATCTCATGATTTGGGTTATCAATGCAAGATTTAGGAGCTTTAAAAGAAATAGACGACTCTCCCGACTGCTCTCGAACTAAAATTTCCCGCAAAAATTTCCGCATAGTCGCCACGGTCCTACAATCCAGAATCCCGCGACAGGCCAATTCAAACTCAAGCTCATCTTTATGCAGTGCATTAACATCCATGATCAGACACAATAATAATGTTTAAAATCCGCTTAACTTCAAATTAATCTGCTGAGTAGGTTTCTGTCCGCGTAACAATTTTAATTCAATAACATAACAATTTTTTTTTTTTTTTTTAGTGCTGTATTTACCAAGCTTTGTTGACAATAATAATTATCTAAATACACTGAATAACCACAACTGTTAAACACCTTGTTAATCTTTCATTCAGTTAACCCGTGGGCGCCAATGTGATGACCGGGGTTCCAAGTGAACTGAACAATGAAAGAAACAAAAACTGCTTAACAAGTTTACTTGAATAATAATAATATGGCTAAATATTCGGCCGCGTTTCCAAGATGCAAAACCAAACAATAACAACGAAACAAAATAACTTAAACAAAGAAAGTCTGCTAATTTGCAATATGTAGCTTAATTACTAACACCTTAACCATTAAATAAAGAAAACAAATAAAATAAATAACACTGACATGACACAAACACAATAAAAGATTAAAACATAACAAAACAAAATGTCTCGCCCAACAAAAAGAGTTTTACTTGGCCGGGTTTGAACCCGATGTTACATACTTCGGGTCTGCCACTATGCCCCGAGACCAACTGGCTAGTTAAGAACCGTGGCGAATTTGTCGATCACTTGGCTCGACTCCGTGATGACGACACACTACTTCATTAATCGTAGATGCCCCTTATCTACAATAACATTATGCCCGAACGATAAGGGCGTTCCCACAAGCTGAGGACAAAATGAGAGCAGTTAGACTTGAAAAGTGTCTCCAACTATCCAACCTACACTACGTGAAATAGACGCAAACACTTACCCCGTTACTTCGACAATTTGCACACAAATTCACAATACTGCACTATTGATAATACTTATTTAAACTCTGTAACAACTTCCGAACTATATTGGCTTTAATTCCAGGAAATATGTAATTCCACTCGGAGCAACCGTTACGCAGCGTTTCTTTTCCATTGACATCTGTCCGTACTTATTATTTCCTGGCTACCCTCACTTGTCCGCCATCTAATAAAATGTTTTAAAAACTATTGTGGCGAGTCTAGTAACGCCATCTATTGGAAGACTGGAAAATCAAGATGTCGATCATTACAAGCTAATTAATGTTAAATCTATTCTTAGCATAAGTTTTGGATATCCTGTAACATGTTATTACTGTAACATATTTGGCATATTTAATTAGTTTGCCGTAATTAATTGAATTGTTAAGAGATTGTGGGTTGGATCGTTTAGGCAGAACGAAGCTCAATTAATGTACAGTAAACCTCGGCGTTAATTGTTACGATTAGTTTAATTACGCAAGCTGTAAATTGACATGTAAACATGTCGAGATTCCAAACATTAGTTACTTGAAATTGCTCGTTCCTTTGAGTTATCGAAACCGTTTTCCAGGTATGTGGTATGTTAACTAATTGTTTTGACTAGTCTGGCGTAGTGGTCGAGTGATGAGCTTTTGTGGTACGAATCATTGGTTCGATTTCTTCATGGCACAAGACGTTTGTGTGGCCAAGATGGTGTTTTCTGTGTGTCCGTAAAGTCGCTACACAGAAATTCCTATTTTTTTTTATCTAACAGTAATATCTACCTTTAGAACCACCTGGTCTGACAGCGTTGTTATATTTGTCTTCATTCACAGAAAGATGAGAAAGGATGTGGGCATTGCAGACATCGTAGTAGGTGGCGTTCTGTAGTTTCTGCCTGCCCCCATGGGAAAGACCTAAGTTTTTTGCATTATTTGTATCGCGAAATGATACCGATTTATTTAGATAATTACTTTTTAAACTGACAAATGCTTGATCCTATTGAAAAATAAGTAACGGCAGAGTTATCTTTTACACCCATCTTTATTTGATAGCTCATTCCAAAAGATGTTTCGTCTAAACATGTCTCTCATAAAACTCTATTTTTATATTTAAAAGAGTACGGCCGAAACGGCGGCGAATAAAAATATTCCGGACGGATAAAAATTTATAGCGGATCGGTTCGACAGGAAATATTGAAGAAGTTAGATTGAGGAAGTGACGACATTGTTATTATCGCCTCAATCCTGCTCGAGCTCTGAAACAATCTTTGGCATTCGCGCTCCAATCGCTCGTTGAGCAGTAAAATCTCTGTTATGATTTCCATCGTCGACTTTCATCTTAAAATATTATTCTTCCAATTTCACGAAATGTTGATATCTTCTGACTGAACTACCACTACATAATGGACATGTTTAATATATGAAAGCTCTATTGTATTCTAAATAAAAGAATAGGTATGTTTGTTCTTTTGCGGGAAATTGTTTTTCAAGGCGAAACAATTGGCCTTAGTTTAAACACTGCTTGCTCACAACTCAAGAGGGCGGAAGCGAAAATTTCAGCTTTTTCACCGTGAATTTTTTGTCGTACTTATACCTAAAACAAAGCGTAATGACCCGCACGGCACGCATTTGTTCGGGAACAATCCGAATAGGCCATTTTTCATGTGGAACAATTGAGGGCGGTACTCCGACACAATTGGCAGAGTATTTTGTCAAGCGGTTGTCGTACGAGACTCGAGCGCAGAACATAATAAGTGCACTCCACACGCCCATTCGACTAGTCAGAGCGGGAACTGGAGGCATGAATAAAAACATTTATTTTGTTTGCTCTTATAACTTTCTGTTGACGATTTGGCAAATAATTTGAATAATTTATTCGAAATTCGAGCACTTTTTTGTATTTCCTGATTTATTCTAATAAGTATGCCAATATATAGATAGGTAGGTGGTAAAGGTGATTATCAGGAAAACGATCTTAGTAAACCATCAGCCCTTACTTTAGAGTTCATTCATATCCTCTACAAAACCTTCTGTTAATAATGATTTATACAAAGGAACAATAAAGCACATAACTGAGTATTATTTATGATATTAATCACCTGACGAAGTGTGTTGGCCGATAGGGCATAAAATCTTGCCTCTTATGATTTCATGGCGGCTGGAGGCAGTGCGCTGGAATTTTTCGTTTTATTTTATGATACCGAGCACTGTCGCGGAGAAATATTGGCTCAGCGGAATAGCTCGTAAAGAAAGCCGTTTTCTTTCCACGGGGTTACGCACCGCAACTACATCGCCGTCTCCTGCTTACATTTTATTATTAGGCCTCATCCACATTTTATGTCACATGAGATTTCATTTTTAATTAGGTACACTTACAAAACATGCATGTAAAGTATAAACAAACGCTCTTACATTTCGTATTTATCTTTTCACTGAGAAAAAGATCTACATAAACAATTAACTGTTCAAGATTAAAAAGAGATTTAAAAGAAAGTTCTACATTAGTTTTTCAATCGTGGGGTTGGTTCGATGGCGGCGGGCGGCGGATTGCACGGAGGTTCGCATTTTGCCGGTTCGGCTCACCGATCCTTTTTCCTCGCACATCATTATTCAAGTTAAGTGGACAGGCCCCGGTCAGGTTAGTGGATGAGTAACAAAAATTCAGGGGGTTGAACACAAATCGGAATATCGTATCATGAAAGGTCAGACACATATGTTAGGGTAGAATTTCTTATTATATTTTGAGATTGATGCAGAATAATGGGTTACAAATTATGTATGTTTTACTGTTATACGAGTAACTTGTCATTGTGATGAAGGATTGATGAAGGTTAATAAATGCCCTGTTTTATACCAATTCTACATTAGAGAACGTTACATTACAGAAAGTTTACCTCTGACTACCTTGAACTCAAGTTATTTATTGTAGCCCGAAATCTGACCAACATATACATTGTCGAGCACATTCGTCATCTAAACACACAAGCAGACAAACAACACACATGACAAGAAGTCAGTAGACATCGAGTACGTATAGCATCAAGTACTTATTCATGAGACAAGTAATAGTGTCCCAGATCCCCTAGCTGTCACGACTCGGCTCGTGTGGCGTGAACGGCACAGGCCATTTGCGAAAATTCAACAATACCATTGGATTTCTCTTGAGACCGCTCCTCACCGTCTCTATAATAAGCTAAGCAGATGTAGCGTGGATACGTCGCTCTGTGATCAATAGGGGCGTAATGACGGTTAGTTTTAAACTTGTGGATATGATGGTGGAACCACCGGTGAAAAGAATAATGAAGGAACATTTTTTTTATTTAAAGTTACCCCACACTAGGAATATCTCCTGTATCGTGGGTGCGTTTACAAACATATAAACTCACATACACAAACGACCAGCCTCGGAACAAGTATCTGTAGACCATACAAATATTTGTTCCGTGCGGGAATCGAACCTGCGACACGCAGCGCAGCAGTCGATCGCTTGGCCACTGCGCCAACCGTGTCGTCAAACACGGAACATACATTACATTTACATTGAACAGTAACTAAACAGGTAAGCAATATAAATCACTAACTTTTGCTAGCGACTTCGTCCGTGCCAAAGTTAATGTCCCAAGAGAACCGTACATTTTTCCGTGATCAAAAGTAGCATATAAGCTATTCCATATCTCTGTGCTGAATTTCATCCAGATCCGGCCAGCCGTTCTGGCGTGACTGAGTAACAAACATCTACCTATCAATCCAAAGTTTCGTATTTATGATAGTAGTAAGAATACTACAAAAAAGAAAATGGTGAAATGGAAGAAAATGGCATATCAGTGGGTTTTGAAAGCATTTAATGTTTACCGTAAACAGTAAGTTACCTAAATAGAAAGTTAAATGAACTTACCTGAAAGTGACGTTTGATGACTTATAAGGCACCCCAGAGATTACACTTGATTCAAGTAGTACAAATATACATAAACGCACGCCTTTTGACTGGGGGGTATGCAGAAACAGAAACCACAGAACACCACCTGCTACGACGATACTTACATACTCCTTTTTAACCGACTTCAAAAAAAGGAGGAGGTTATCAATTCGACTGTTTTTTTTTTTAACCGACTTCAAAAAAAGTAGGAGGTTATCAATTCAACTGTATTTTTTTTTTTTTTTTTATGTTTGTTACCTCGAAACTCCCGACTGGGTGGACCGATTGTCATGATTCTTTTTTTATTTGAAAGCTGGTGCTTCCCGTGTGGTCCCATTGCCACCATTTCAATATCTGATGATGGGATCTTGTAGAAATCGAGGGAACTCTTCAATAAATAACAGCAGATTAACCGCGATTGTTGCTATATCATATCTAAGCATTGTTTATACCATCACACAACATAACATCACGCGTGTACACCCGAAAGGGTAACACAGATATATTCAGTAGTATTCGAAAATTTGTTCTCCAAGTAAACGAAATCGCATAAGTAGGTATTCTGCTTTCTTATGACTTTTTAGTGGTGTTAAGTTAATTTACGTAGTATGACAGTTCCTTCATGGATTTGGATAACAGGAAGTTGATACTAAAAAGCAAAAAATAAAAAACTTTTAAACAAAAAAAAACAACCGTCTTCAAAAACTAAAAAGTGAAAAATAACTTTAGCTTTGGAAGTCGGTGGCAATTCAAAACAACAAACAGAACCAAAGCCACCGACTTCCAAAGCTAAAGTTATTTTTCACTTTTTAGTTTTTGAAGGCGGTTGTTTTTTTTTTGTTTAAAAGTTTTTTTAAGTCCAATATTATAAATAAGTATTGCATGAATTGTGTTAATAATACATTTAATTTGTTAGTGAATAGTAATTAGTTGTAATCTGATTAATTTTCCACAACCACAACTTCTACCGAAAAATAAATCGCCTTCATTAATATGAATCAGAAAAATAATTGCTAATGAAACATAATAAGGTGCGAGGTTGGCCTAATGTGTCATTATAAGGTACCGCTGATAGTTGGTCATTACCGTAATGTCGGACTAGATGACCGGAGATACTATGTGATCGGTTAATTAACTTACTGAGCACAAATGAACGATCATAGATAATTATTGCGAGATTATATTTATATGCCGACAGGCCCTTTATGGGGATCCGCTATAATTGCACTTTTCGTAAGGTTTCCCGCGGTTTCGTCGTGAGGAAACCTGGACCTGTAAGTAGCAAGCGTGGTGATCAATGCTCGTGACTTCTCTGTAGGAGAAGAGGTCTTTGTTCTGCAATGGGAAATAATAGGCTGGTATTATTTATCTTAATTTAATTTAAATAGTGTCTATGCCAATGCTATGAAACTGACTCTTAAAGCTACGTTTATATAGTAAATCGTTTCGATGTATGAAATGCCGTAGCATTAAAATTAGAGCGCAAATGCTAACAGATGTCAATCGAAATTAGCCTAGTGAACATTTATTATCATATTTTAATAATCTAGAATTCCGAACCTGTCGTCCGAACCGCCATTCAATTAAACGATCAGTCTGATGTCTGTCTGGCAACATAGAATATTGATGAAGCCGTGATGGGCGTGTAACATACGTCATAAGGGCCTTATTACGTTGAAGCTAAGGTTGAAGATAAGGCTTCAAAAAGCAGAAATATCTGGTACATTAGAGATATGCTTTATTCAAATCTGAGGAGTTTATATGGTTCTTTTTTTGAAAGTGCTAATCTCTGGAACTATGTATACTAATCTCTAGCAATTAGGAAGCTATGTTATTCCTGAGTGCTATAGGCTACATTTTAATTTAAAAAAATATAAGGACTTGTAAAATAATTAACCTAAAACAACATCATTTTTTTGTGTATTCTGTGTCCATTAGTAAAGTCCAAATTAAAATAGTACTTATAAAAAGCCTGTATATAACTTAGTTTACAGTTTAGATAAAAATACAGAACCTTCCCCAGCGAGAAGATAGATCCTTGCCGAGATTTATAGAAGGCGAGGTCACTTGAGTAATGTCTCGCAAATGTTAATTATGTACATTGGGGATACATTCATTAATTCGACTTACGGCCCCTTGAAAATGTTACACTACATTCAGATGTATGGTGGGGTGAACTAAATTTATAGATCCTCTAGCGTTTTCATACGAAAATAAACCTGAGACAAGATATTAATAAACCGAACCAACAATAAAACATATAAGCTTATCATCATTTCCCAGCCATTCTATAATAATCATTTTTATTGGGGTCATCTTTGAGTCTAACGGGATTCAGTTGAACACCAGTATTTTACCTGGAGTGACTGTCTGTCTGACCTCCTCAACAAAGTTCCTATACAGCACGATACCCCTTGGTGCGGCTAGTTGTCAAACTTTTGGGCTTTAGACTACTCATACATCTGTCAAAGATCTACGAATAACAGCCGGGAATAACGGGTTTGCGTGCTTTTCGAGAAATGGGTGTGTCACACCACCAACTTCCAAACTTCGAGCTGCTACTGGGAACATCCTAATAATACTTAGCCCGAGCTAGGAAGTCAGGACCCAGCAGTCGTGTTTGCAACCACATTTGGGTAAGCTCTTGACTCGAGTCTATGTCAGAGGTGACATAGACAAAGTCGACGATGAGCTTACCCAGAAGAAACCTGTTTACTCTAACTTTGAGATTTTAACTCTAAATATACCGGCAAACTCACTCAAACTCACAACAAAAACATTGGTACACCTCTGCCTAACCCTTCGGGGAATACAGGCGTGATTGTATATATATATATATTTTGAACAGATTAAGGTTGAATGCGTTCCAAAATATAGACGCAGGTATAGAGTTCCACTCCTTTGCAGTACGCATTTTAACACGTTTGGAAACACTTAGTGCAAATTGATGGAATGGCAACAAGGTGGGGTGGTAATTCGAGGTAGGTCTAGATGTCCGAGCTAATATGGTACGGTACGGGCTGTGCTATAGTAGATATGTTATGCCAGCCGAATTACTAATATGTGTTGAAAACCGAGAGGCACTGATTTCAATTTAAAATTATTTTTTACCATTAAAATCTACAAAATACTACTAACCCTTCACTCCAGTAAGCTTTTAATGATTACGTACAAATAAACACTTGTAATTCCTTAGCACATAACGCTACATAACGAGAGCACTCGCGTTAATTTCTCAACACTTAATTATTTCAATATTTGCAGCAAAAGTAATTAAACGTTGTTGAAATTATTTAGTTGTCGCTTATGTACTAAATATGAAACGGTTCTCAATTAATTTGTTTTTATTTTATATTTGATACTTGACGTATAAAATGTTTGTACGAACTGCGTATTAATTTGCGTATTTATTTTTAACATGTAATTTACTTAGTATTCAGTTGAGTCTCACTAAATCAATTGAATACTAAGTAGTTTACAAGCCAAGTTACAAGCTAAAAGCAACAATGGTAAAGTGTTTCATGTTTTTGTATGGTTTATGTTTGAAGACATTGACGGTTGTTGCGAATTCTGATGGCATGAAATACTAGGGTTCACTCACAAGTTTGAAGATTTTTATATAAGTGATACCTACGTTGTTTGTGTGCTATAACGTTGATAAGTAACTTTATGCTTATTATTATTTACAGTGTGTAGGTAAAACATATGCTACAATCTGAGTCTGAGAGGTTACGTGTCGAACTCATCTACGTTGTTTAATTAATCTCGCAGTTTTAATATTGCAATTATTAAATTGCAAATAAAGAATGAAAGCATCGGTTATAATGAATAGCCTCTCCACGTACAACACATTGCATTCATTTAAATGAGAAAACGATCATAGATAGATATAGTTTGAATGGGTACCGATAAATTCGGTTTCACGGCGGAGGTTTATTCGTTTACGTAAACTTTGAGATTGGCTCTAACAAGGCTGGGAGAGGCGGAGAGAACGCCGGTGATTTCTACTCTTAAAATCCAATTTAAATGCATTCCTCTGTGCCACAGGAGGGCCCGCCGATACGCCCCGGGGGCCAATTAACTTATTCATCCTTAACATTTCATTGCTCAACTTGGATACTACTTTTACGCTTTAGGTACTTTCCACGTCTCATCCTTATGGGTACGGTATGATTACCTGCCGTTAACTCCTGCCCTAGAATTTGCATAACATAAATACTTTCAAGTGGTGCTACGGATTCTTTGTGCGGAGAGATTGACTTGGGTTTGGTATTGAGTTACAATAAATAAGGTGCAAGATCTCTGCAGCAAAGTAACAACACTAGACATTTATTTTGCTCGAAGGTTTATTAACGTAGCTTATAATAAATGTTAAAACTTCATGTCATTTAGTATTTTTCACCTCTAGACCACCTCTTTGTGCGAATTATTAAAAAAAAGGTAAAATAAAATTATTGTCTGAACTCGCATTAAAATAAATGTTTATTATCCTAGCCAATAACAACTTATCAGCTGACATGAAAGGGCTCCAAGATGTCCTCTCCAAAGTCTCCGAAAGTCATTTAAAATGCAATTTGAACAGCCTAATAGAAACGTTCTCACTAAGAATTGTTGCAAAGTGTAATGGGTTCAGGTGAAATTAACGCAGAAAAATAGGAAAAGTTAGAACGAGTTTCCCGCCAAGGTTTTTTGCCTTCGCCAAGTAGCGCTGTGATTGTAAACCGGTGAATTTATAATGCTATTTTCGAACTCCACTTCATCGAGAAGTTTTAAACCGGTTCATAATTTTACTTGAGAGTACGTAACGTTTAGTATTGAAAGGTAAATTCAATAAGTAGGAGTTGGGCAATAAAAACGATTTATTTGCGTACATGGGGGCGTTTGATAATGAGTTTGATATACTGCGCAGAGCGGAATAGAACACACAACACATTCACAGGGCACTTCGGTCTGTGTGCGCCGTGCCTAATGTGACGTATGGCTTCCTGTACTGCTGAATTTTCCAAATGACTGTTTCCGTGTCTGCGCGGCTGGAAAGGGTTGGAAATGATTTATCTTGTTGGAAAAATCACAAACATATTTTTATTCATTTAATATTTTTACGTATGCAAATTGAGACTGGTGATTTTAACGATAAACTTTAGGATCCATAAACGATTTCTATGGGTAGGTCGTAGCAAGAATCTTTACTAATATTACAAAGAGGAAATATTTTTTTGTTCGTTTGTTTGTACCAAATAGGCTTCGAAACTACTAGACCAATTTTTACCATTTTTTCATCAATAGATAGCTACATTATTTTTAAGTAACATACGCTATATAACATCACGTCGCCTATGGGCACGGAGCAGTAAACAAAGACGCAACTTAACGCGGGTGAAATTGCGGGCAATTTACTAGTTTAAAATAAAAAATAAAGTTTTCATAGTAAATAATTATTAAAATCATAAAATTGTGCCATTATAATGCGATCTAAACATAAAAAAACCACACATTATCACGTTAATCTGAAAAACAACACGAGGAACACATCAACATAACCCCAAAAAAAATCTGTTTGCAATTGAATTATGGATAAAAAATAAAACGTTGCTTTTCAGACATCTTTCGGACCCTATTTATTTGAAAAGGATGAGATGACTCAAGCAGATTCGCGCGATAGCTGCGCCCTCTGTGGATTACTTTGCAAGTCTTTTATACGAGAGGCCAGTATCATCACTACTTAAGGATATTAAAATCCCCTATTTGTGTAAGGAGCTTGTTTTCTCGCTGACTGTGGGGCGTTTATCGAATAATCCTGATAAAGCTGAGTGAATTGAGCGTGTACAATACTGACATAGAATAAATAAACTGCGGATATGCTGGAATAGTCGCCCGTTCTCCTCGTGGTTCTTCTGGGTTTTATTCCCAGGTCGGGCAAAAATGTTGTTGGGTTTTGTCATTAGGAATTCCTTAGTAACAAGCCCGGAATTTGGAAGTTGGTGGTGTGACACCCCCGTGCTTTGAAAAGCGCGTAAAGCCGTAGGTCCGGCTGTAATTCGTAGATCTTTGACAGTTGTTACGGATAGTATGGTTGCTGAGTTACTGGGTTGTGGAAGTCAGATAGGCAGCCGCCCCATGTAAAACGCTGGTGTTTTTGTTACACTGGGAGCCGACCCAAACACATTTGGGAAAAGGCTAGGCAGATAGATAGAGGCCGAAATAGTCGTACCTATCCAGTTTAAACCAGTATCTCCAGTCGAAATGTACTATATACGTTTTACTTTTTGCAGATTAATTAACCGAAACTTAAGTAAAAAATTAACAGTTTTAAAGAGTCCTAGTGTTATTGTTTTGATAAGAGCATTCTTCGAAACAAACTACGATAAGTAAGTACCTATGTAAATATTTATAACTAAGTACAACTCTATCTGACTTGAACTTTTCACAAAACTTCTTATTGAGACGAATTGTCCGTCTATTTAATTGTATAATATTTCGGGAACCACACAAAGTCTTTTTTAGCTTGCACTCATGAATGCTACTCCATAAACACCATAAAGGTGAAACGACGTGCAAATAGTAAAGAATTATGGGTCTTATTTGCGGCTGACTTTATCCTCTATACTCTCAAGCCTGTATTCCCCGAAGCGTTAGACAGCGGTGTAACCAATGTACACCAACAGTTCATGGGTATGTTTTTAAGTCTCATGTAATAGGGGACGACCCTATTGCCGAAAATCGGGCACAAATCCTAACTCTGAACTGCTACTGATAATTTCAAAGAAAAACCCAATAACACTGCTCGACCTGGGAATCGAACTCAAGACCTCTAGCGTAGCAGTGGCGCTAAAGACCATTAAGCTAACGAGGCAGCCAGGAAAAAACATTAGCATAATAATATTGATAACGCAGCAACTACGTACTTAACTTATTCAGAAAAAAATGGTTATGTAAGTATATAATTAAATAGTGAGATTGGTTTTTGAGGGCGAGCATCTGTTTATATCATTGCTATCTGGCTGACCTTACATAATCGAGCTAAAAGTTAAGTAAATTTGACCCAAATTTGATGATAGTGATAAAATACGAAAACTCAGTCGACACAAATCGCTGGCACTGAGTACATACGTTGAGAATTAGTGACATTTTGTGAGACATCAAGTTACCTGATTCAAAGTTCTTCAGGAGTTTCGAGTCTGTTAGTATTTTTTCTTATTTATTTTTAAGGAGTTAAGGAGGCTTAGGCCCACTTTCACCAAAATTACTAAACATATTTAGCGCTAAATGTTTTTTTTTTTTTTTATATCTTGGTACAACTCACACACGGCTATCTGATCCCAAGCTAAGCAGAGCTTGTGTTATGGTAACCAGACAACTGATATACATGCTTATATCATTTATAAACACATACATATTATAGATAAATCACACCCAGACACAGAACAAACAATCATGTTCATCACACAAAGTTTGTCCTGGGTGGGAATCGAACCCACGACCTCCGGCTTAGTAGTCAGGGCCACTAACCACTAGACCAACAGGCCCGTCAATAACAAGCGCTAAATGTGTTTAAATAATGTTTTTGTCACCTTCTAACAATGCGACAAAGATGCAACGATGCTCTAAATACGTTTGGGCACTAAATGTATTTAGTGATTTTGGTGAAAGTGGGTCTTCATGTCTATTTTACTATATCCGCATAAGTGTCTGTTTACTTATCTGAAAGATAATTTTAAACTTCCATAAGTATCAGTAATTTTGTATCTGATAGATAGATGCTTATCTGGGCACTGTAAAACAAGCCTTATAAGTTACTATAGATTAGTAAAAGCTGCATGGTTAGCTAGCTGGCTAATTAGTTTCTAATTTAGCATGCCACATAAAATGGATTTGGCGTCAAATGACCGTATAAAACCCTTAATAGATTTAGTGGATAATAGTATCATCTTATTAAAATAATATGCTCCAATGGTGTGCTTGATCGTTGGTAGATTAATGTTGCGCTTAATAAAAGAAGTAAGCATAAGAGGTTTACATGATTAACGTATTAATGTTGAGCAAACAAAAGGTAATTAGTAATTTTGTGGTCGACTACCACCTGTAGCTATAATCAAAATAAAAATTAAACTTTATGCTAATTACCACGTTTTATTATTACAGAAATATCATCAAAATGAATAAAGCTGTATTATTACTGTTGGCAGCACTTGCCATAGTTGCAATGACGGAAGCCAGATCCACTTGGTAAGTACCAATATAGTAAATTTCACTAATCACTTTATTTTCTTTATTTATTATTGTAATGATAATGTTCAAAAAATATATTCATTTTGTAAAAATAATTGTGTGGTACTTTTTTCTAATATTTGTATTAGGTACACAGTTAAAGCAAATAAATGTTTTGACTTTGACTTTGAAAACATAACATCACCCAGTGTGTCTTTTTCTTAGCAAAACTTTTCTTAGTTTCTCTGAAACCGTCTAAGACTTTTGCAACGCTACCGATTCCTAAGGCTTGGTCTAATTCCCACTTCAAGCAAAGTATAATTACACTTTTACGTGTCGTTTCCAGTTTAAGATTGGAATTGGAATTGCACCCAATAAATGGTGATTATAGCCTTTAACACTTTGAGAGAGTTAGGTTATAATGATCCATTAGGGTATAACATTTAAAGAAGACCTACATACAAGACAGTTCAAAAGTTTACATCAAAACGTAGGTGTCATGGAACATTAATTTTTTTTTGTTTGTTCTTTTTTACCTGCGGTAACTTTCACTGCAATATGAAGTTGCGATATTTTCGATGTTGGCAATACTTAAAACAGTGTTGGCAATATATTGCAGCCAAACATTGCCCGGAAAAATATACAGGAAAAGTTTTTAACCAGTGCGTAATTTTTTTTTGGTAGTTCAGTGTCAGTAATAGAACACATTTCCGTGTTTAGTTAAAAAAAAAAATAAAAAAAAAATTCATCCTTATCCGAGTTTGAAATAAGCAAAACATGGACATAATCTATTCGCCATACTATCAATGAAAACTCGCGGCCGCCGCCCGGGCGCATGGCTGGGGTGAGGGGGTGGGGAATGCGCTAGCGCCGAGTGACAATAAAATATGGTTTTTAAGTAAACATGTTTCATAAGCGATAATTTTTTTTTAGTACTCAGACATATCAAAATAAAATATACGTGTTTAATAAAACGTGTTGAAGTTTATTATGGCAAAATTTACGCACTGGTTAAAATTTTTCCTGTATAGGAGGGGCCAAAAAAAAATGCACGTTTAGTGGGTAAATAAGAAGGGTTTTATTTTCTACCCATTACTGTCCCATTCCTAGGCTAAGGCCTCCCCCTATTCCTACTACTTTCCTCTGTAGAGCTTTCTCTCCCCAGTTCCTGAGGAAGGTATCCAAGGCGTCCCGCCATCTTGTAAAAAGTGTTACACACTGAAAATATTGCCGAGTATTTCAGCAACTTTTCCTATTACAACGGACTTAAAAACATACCGGCAAACTGGGTGTATATTGGTTACACCTCTGCCTAACCCTTCGAGGAATACGGGCGTGATGATATGTTATTTTAGCAATATTTTAAGTATAGCCGGGTTATATTTAAAGTCTTGTCTTCTGGCCATGTTTTACAACCACATTATGGCTTGTTTAGAAGCACCATTAGGTAATTGTCTGATTTGATGTACCAATAATTGACCTGTGTTCTTCTCTTTTTTGTTACAGTAGTACACCACATCATAAGTGTGACGCAGTAAGTATGACAGTTATGCGTAGGAGCATACTAGTATACTAATTATATAATTTTCGTTGAAAATATATTATCCTAGTGGTCCTAAGTGCGACTGCAACACTAGATGTCTTGGGTTAGATACCCAGGTTGAGCAAAAAAATTAATTGGGTTTTTCTCAGTAGCAGCTCGGAACTAGGATTTGTGCCCGGTTAATGGCAATAGGCTCGCCCCATATTAATGGGACCTAAACATACCGGCGAACTGTAGGCCTACATTCGTACACCTCTGCCTAACCCTTCGGGAATACAGGCGTAATGGTTGGTATGTGTGATGGGCTTTACATAATTTAATATAAATTGTGTTGACAATGTTTACGTTGGGAACAACATGTTTTGTTCGACAATGTATTAAGAAATCAGCACCTACATACCTAGCCAAATATTCATTTTAGTAATTTGACCTTCATTATTAATTAAAGCCATTTTGCAACAGCCAAATTCAAAAAACTTGCTAGTCCACAAAATACATAATTTTGTGAACAAGCGGGTTTTTGAATTTGACTTTCCTTAATGATGACGATTGATAGACCAACGAGTTCAAGGTTATGAGAAATCAGAAATTTGTCCATACCAAGGTAAAACTATTATAGGTATGTCTTTAATACAAAAATGTGTGCTAATCGGCTCGCCCCTATTACATGGGCACTAAAACATTATGGCGGACTGTGGGTGTGCATTAGTAAACCTCTGCCCAACCCTTCGAAGACTACAGGCGTGATGCCAAATAAGTAAAATAAAATATATATAAAAAAAAATATACCATCACGGAATGTTTATGGAATTGTAGAGACGTATTTTCTGTATTGATCAAAGGTCAAAGTTAGGAGATTTTGATGAAGAAACATACATACAACTTACACTCACGACTGTAGGTATTCCCCGAAAGGTTAGGCAGAGGTGTACCACTGTACAGTACACCCACAGTTCGCTGGTATATTTAGGTCCCATGTAATAGGAGTCGAGCCTATTGCCATTAACCGGGCACAAATCCAAACTCCGAGCTGCTACTGAGAATTTCATAAAAAAACCCAATAACACTTTTTGCTCGACCTTGGAAAATAAGTAAAAATGTGTAATAATCTTCAAACGTGTAATTATATAAGTCTAGCCAGTAATGACGTAGTTACGATAATATTTAGCAGTAATTTAGACCAGATCATGGGTGAAGGATATGATATTGATGTCGGCAATATCTATTTATATACCGGTTGTTATTGTAACCCACAAACCATCTGGTTCGGTATCATGTTCGCGTAAATATTTTTGGTATATAGATATGATAATGACGGAATTTTGAATATGCGTGTGGGTTAATTCCATTGTGAATTGCGTCTAAATTCTAAAATATTTACACAAAGTTATAACAATGTCAAGTAAATGGCAGTCGGCTCGCCCCCTATTACATGAGATCTAAACATACTGGCGAACTGTGGGTGTACATTGGTATACCTCTGCCTAACCCATCGGGGAATACAGGCGAGATGGTATATATATAAAGTTACAATGTCGCTAGTAAGTTTCAAAACTTTGCTTCCTGCCAAGCACTTGGTAGTATTTCAATAGCTAAAGTGATGAATTGATTAAATTGCAGAAGGCCAAAAACAGATGTGGTGATGACTCCAGTTCATCATCATCATCGTCCTCGTCTTCATCATCATCGTCATCATCATCATCCTCCGAAGAAGATGACAAAGACTGTGACTGCTGCGGTAACTGCTGCGGTGGAAGCGTAAGTTTGTAAAGATAAGGTCCTGAGTAGCTGTGATGTTGGTTGGTTGCCAATCATCAATCAACCAATTTGGTGAAAATTATTGATTGATGTTGTTCACGACACGGCTGGCGTAGTGGCTGAGCGATTGGCTGCTGCGCTGCGTGCTGCGGGCTCGATTCCCGCGCGAAACAAATATTTGTATAGCCTACTGGTAGTTGTTCCGGGTCTGATTGTTTGTGTATGTGAGTTTTTATGTCTGTACCCACGATACAGGAGAAATACGTAGACTTTTTATTTTAAAAGGGTAAAAAGGCATGACAACCAACTTCTTCTGCTTATAGTGTGAGCCGTAAAGGTCACAGCTCATTAGAGCCACCCGGCACCCACCCCGCACCGCCTCGTCGTACGGCGTCCACTCGTTGTCGACAGGTGGTTCACGGGTGGACGCCACGTTATCACCAAAACGTTGCACGATCAACCAGTGAACCCCGCGCGGTCAACGAGTGAACACCGCGTGGTCAACGAGTGAACGCCGCGTTGTCAACGAGTGGACGTCGCTTAGTCCACAAATTTTCGAGCAGTCTGTGAACAATTGGCATTAGGGAGGGTGGGGAGCGGCGCATTGCCAACGTATCGTCCTCGCGTGAATCACTCGCGGGCAGCGCGCGGTCCACTTCGGACCCGCGCGTTGGCGATGCGCAGTCAACGCAGGGCAGCGAGTTGTCTCCGAGTGGTCCACCCGCCGTCCGCGCGTGGACGGCTTACGATAGAGGCGATCCGGTGACGCTACGGAGTTGATGTAGTGAGCGCATACCCATACAAGTCCATATCAAGAATACTAACCGCACGAGGCGAGGCGGTGCGGAGTGGGTGCCGGGTGGCTCTAATGAGCTGTGACCTTAAGTTTCTAAACCGCCTCAAGGGCCTATAGTTACTGATGTCAGTGATGTCTTAGATAAACTTAGAAAGTACACATGAATTAGAAAATGTCAAATTGATACTTGCCTGTGGCCGGTTGCGAACCCACAATATCGTGCATGAGAGGCGGGCGCCTTAACCACTGGGCCATCGTGACACTTTCAGCTATAGCTAAAAGAATTGTAAGTATTCATAAATTGTGAGCGATACGCTATGGTGGGAGGTATTGCATACTAAACCTTCATCTTTTCAAAAAAATTGGTGATAGACATAATGTTTATACTAGAAATAGGAATAAATTAGATCAACCAGGTTTCAGATTGTCTAAAGTACACACTTCTTTTATGGGGTACTGTGTAAAATGTTATAACAAAATACCGCTCGATATTCTCGAACTAAATGAGAGAAAATTTAAAACTTGCATCAAACGCACACTATGTAGTCAGGCATATTATAAGTTAGAAGATTATATTAATGACAAGAATGCTTGGCTTAATGCTGGTCCTGCTCCACAGAGACTCGGGCTCACAAATTAATAGATATTGTTTTTTGGGAATGTTTCTTACCCTTTTTTTCATTTTGATTGACCTTAATAACGTTTACCGTTATTTTATTGCTATTTATTACATACATCAGTCGAATAGGTTCACTAAAAACCTTAGTTTTATATAATTTAACATAATTTATTTCAATTTGTAAATGTGAGTACCATGGAGCCATTTATTTGTTAAGTTACTATGTGTTGGACACTGAGCATGGCAGTTGAGAGCTTCGTCATGCTCACTTTAATGTCTCGCTGATGGTGGCGCGTGGGTTGGGTCGTTTGGTTCCCTTCAAGATGGTTGGGTAAATGGTGCTGATGCACGCGTCATATTCGTGAACGGGTGCTGTCAGTTGGGATTGGTCATCTCTTGACTGCCATGGCTTACATCTTTATTATAATTTTGTTATTTTTTATATTCACCTTCATTGTTTTCACATATAGAAGCAACAAGAATATTGTAACCAAGTTTTTGTAAAAACCAAATTGAATGAAAAGAGTGTCCATGGAGTTTCTTGCTCGTTCTTCTCCATAGAGACCTACGTTTTGGAACGAGCAACTAGCTTCAATATTAAACTGTAACTATTAGACAATTCAAAAGTGCCTGTACTCGTAAATGGTCTAATTGAAATAAATGCTTTGATTTTGATTTTTGACTACACCGCGTGCAGCCGAGTCTGCATACCATGGTGGATTAATTGTATTCGTTCGTGTTTTAGGTGGCAAATCAAGACATAATAAGGTTCATTGTTTGAGCAGTTAAACGTTTGAGAATTAAACTGTTATCGTATGTTGAGTATGTTATAAAAAAAAATCATTTTTTATGTAGTTAATTGGTTTCTCCATACACAATAACATGCTAAGACTCGTAACGATTACATGGGGATTGCCTTGATGACTAGCACGTAATACTCGTTATTTTGTTGACGTCATGCTCTGTTTTAGTGAATGGATATGACAATAACATGTATAATTCTTCTTAAGAACCTTGGCGGGACAAAAATAGATGATTAAAATAGGACGCTTTGGGTCGTGCGTCAGCTCGTCCCAAAACAAACTCGGACCATTGGGCCGAGTTGACGAATTTCAAAATTAATATTTATTTCGTTCATCATCTCGTCCCACTTTATTTTTCTTCAATATTTTAAGTTTTTTTGGTACAGTCCAAACCAAAACTGTTCACTATATACGAGTAAATAATAGCCAAGAATTTAGGGAATCAACATTTATATAAGTAATATTAATATTAAATAAAAATATTGTATTGTATATCACAGATTAACATTTTCTGAATTAGTCAGTCCTATTAGAATTTTGTAAAATCACTCAGTCCTACTAAAATTTAAAAAACTAAAAGTTCAATACAAAGTTCAATTGTAATTTCGCCTTTTACAAATTTGTTCACCACATCGGCAACGTGTTCATCGATTTCACAGGTGTGTTTTTTTTTAATAAATGTTGCAAGTTTTAATTAGCAGGTGTCTTTGTCTTTTTTTTTTCTTTTCTTTGTCTTTGTCCATTCCGGTGTCTTTCATCTTGCTGACGGTTTCACGATATATACTCGAAACAGGCACAGTAACCTCGGATATAATTTTTTTCACACTATTATACTAATATTTAGCCATTCAGCGTGAACGGCTGGACCGATTTCGCTAATTCTTTTTTTAGAATATTCCTTGAAGTACGAGGATGGTTCTTACGGAGAGAAAAAATTAAAACGACTCATGGGGGCGGAGCAGTAACCAAAGACGCTGGTGAAACCGCGGGGCACAGCTAGTAATATTATATTATTCAATATCACATTTTTAACAAAACTGACCGAAATTCAGTATAGAACCCATTAACCACACTGTTTGATGAACTGTTTGTCATTGTACGCTATTCCCCGGGTAGAGAGAGCTTGACCTTCACCTCTCTCCTTAGTTTGACGTCCTCTGATTGGATTCCCGATAACCCTTTGTCCAATAACGACGCTTCACTGTTATTGTGCATGGTTGACTTTGACCAATAGTATGACATCAGTGCAGTGTAACATTCATAATTAATCTTAGCCTAAACAAATCAGCGCGTAAGCAAAAGAAGTTTAAAAAAAATCACAGACACTTTTCTTTCTGACTGTTTTTGACGTTTAGCTATTGTTAATATTTAACAGATTTAGAATGGGACGAGATAACGAACAAAAAGAATATTATTTTGAAATTCGTCAACTCGGCCCAATGGTCCGAGTTTGTTTTGGGACGAGCTGACGCACTACCCGACGCTTTAGCTTTAATTCCAAATATTCTGAAAACTGACCTTTGCTTATCAGTGGGATAATTCAACAATAATTGCTGATGACTGTGTTATGTCTTAACATAATTTTAGTTCTTATCGTTATAAAATGCACTAATTATATATATTTAGGTTCTGTGTCTGCAATCTTTAGGCACACTAAGAAGGTACAAACAATTTTAAATAAAACGTTGCCCCCACTAGGAACTTCTCCTGTATCGTATGTAGGTTTACAAACACATAAACTCACATACACAAACAGCCAGGCCCGAAACAACTGTCTGTATGCCTCAAAAAGCTCCGTGCGGGAATCGAACCCGTCACACGCAGCGCAGCAACCAATTGTTCAACTACCGCGCCGACCGTGCCAACAAAACTAAACTAAAAAGTGTAGACAATTAAAAACCACTTATATTAAACTTAAACTTTACATGTATTAATGTAAATCCTACGTAGTTAGAGACTTTATAGAAACAGAGAAAACGTGAAATACTTCAATTTGTTGGTAGAATGTTACCGTTACGAGTTTCTTGGAGCGAGCCTCAATTGCGTCTGTAATGAGCAATAATGATGAAACTGTTCCACCAACTTTTAACGTGCTCTTTATTTTATTTACACTTTAACGGATATTAGAAGAGAACCCCATTTGATTTAGTATCCTATTTAGCTATGTTTTAGTGTTTTTTAAACCAAGGTACATTTATTAACCCAAAACACGACACTTAAAAATTATAATATTTTTTATTTTATTTTATTTAACTGTGGGTGTACCTACATTGGTACACCTCTGCCTAACCCTTCGGGGAATACAGGCGTGATGGTTTATTTATTTAGCCTTTTCTATTCCACTCCTGGGCAAAGGCCCACTAGTCCACCCTTCTCATTTCAGCGTCTCGTCCCTTCAGTTTTGGAGAAATCTATCCAGCTCGTCCCGCCATTTCCTTTTTGGGTCTGCCCCCACGACCGAGAATCGGCCCGATAATCGGACCGATTCTCGATGTTTCGGGGCACCAGCTTTGTGCTACTATGGTACACAGTTTGGCAGCAGACATGTACTGCCCAGTCCCATATATGTTGGGCAATCAGTGTGGTGTTTTATCATAAATTAAAAATGTCATTAACTAATAAAAAAAGAAAGTAGGAAGCTCGCACTCGTCCGTATAGCTGTCAATAGGGCAAGTGCCCAAAAGCTGGCAGCATTGTATTTTCGTTCAATTGTTTTTTTTTACTTTTCAGGGGAGGAAGAACCATAAAGATTCTTCTTCATCTTCATCTTCTTCTTCCTCGTCTTCTTCATCATCTTCATCCTCGTCGTCATCATCTTCCGAAGAGGATGAATCCAACAAAATTTGTGACAACGAGGTTAGTATCGTGAGATATCGGTTGGTCTTCAGCTTAATCTGAAAACTATAAAAATTGTATATTGAGTTCTATGGATGTGTTAAATTAAATTAAATTATGATCTGACCATTTTAAAGTATCAAGTATTCTCGCAGAAAAAATGTCTGATTAAATCAGATTTTTTTTCTAACTTTCAAACATTAAGGTCAGACTAACGGATATCAGCCATTTTCTAGCAACGATGAAACGCAGTCCTATTTACCCGACTGCGACAGAAGGAGGGTTATGTTTTTCGAGGGTATGTTTGTATGTATGTATGTATGTATGTATGTATGTATGTATGTATGTATGTATGTATGTATGTATAATTGTTTGGCACGCTCTGCAGGCTGAACGCCTCGATGGATTTTAGCTTGAGAGGTGTCGTTAGATTCGTATTTACTGTGAGAGTGACACTGGGTATATCAAAATAAAAAAAAACAAAATGGCGGATTTTTGGCGCCAAATTCAAATGTTTGGCTCGCTCTGCAGGCTGAACGGCTCGATGGATTTTAGCTTGAGAGGTGTCGGTAGATTCGTATTTACTGTAAAAGTGATACTGGGTATATTAATTTCTTTTTTAAAACACTAAAAAAATAAAAAATAAAAAACGGTAATTTAAAAAACTAAAAAACCCGACTGCTATTCTTTAAAAATCCCTAAAACAAGATAAATTGTAGCAGTCGGGACCCATTCGGGACCATCTGCAATGTAATATAGGTATGTGCTCTCAATTCACTAATCCTCCATTTCTAGAATGGGTCCCGACTGCTACAATTTATCTTGTTTTAGGGATTTTTAAAGAATAGCAGTCGGGTTTTTTAGTTTTTTAAATTACCGTTTTTTTTGTAAATCTCTTTCGATGAATTTAGGTGACGTGAATTTGCAGTGAGCTGTCAATACCTTGGATGACAGCTCATCTCAAGCTCACTGCGTCTAAGTTCACCAAGGAAGAATAGACTGGAGAAAGTCGTGGTTATTACAAAACATATATATGTGCCTTCCGAAGTGGAACTAACTCAACTTTGAAGCGGAGGAAGTTGCGGCCAGAAGCTAGAAATAATATAAACACTAAAACAACGTCATTTTTGTTCCAGCCTAAAAAATCAAGGCATTTCAAGAGCGGTGGATGCGGCGGCACCAAAAACTAAATTCAAGATGGTAGCAATGTTACTTCAACGTTTCTTGTACTAGATCCCAGGAATTAGACGACAAGAGTCAACGTGAGACAAATTGTAACCTTAATTGTCTGTGATTTAATTTTACAAAATAATATTTTTTTACTTTTGTGTAGAAATGTTGAATAAATGCTTTATTAAAAAGGTAAGTATATTTTTACAAGATTGTGGCTATACTGAAGTAAACAAAGTTATGTTGAGTTCTTTACAGACTGTTACAAAACTATGAATTAGGGCAATAAGCCAAATTGTTATGTATTGTTCGTCTCCATAGTATAAGTGGATGGAGTAAGGTGTGGTGGTGAACCCTTAATTTTTCCTAAGAAATCGTAGGTATGGTCATGAAAAATCTAAATGCTGCACTGTACTAAAAAATAGAGAAAAAAAAAATTTTACACATACCATGTGCACACAAAAATAATAATAAAAAAGTTATACGGAAAAAAAATATTGTGTGCCCCATAGCCGCGTCAAACAGGCCCAGTTCAGCAAAAATGCCAAACCTGCCTGACGCTGGTTTTCAATTAGTCCTTTGTGTGTGACGTATTACGGATATAAACTAGCTTTATTATGAAACATAGATAGACAAAATATTAATCAAAAACGTGTAGCAAATTTTAGTAAAGAGAGTATGTAAGTAACAACATTTGTATCGTTACCTACGTATACATTGAACTGAAATTTGTACCGCATCGCACTAATTGGTGTATGGAGCCTTACAACAAGACGTTTTACTTTACGATCTTAATTATAATGGCTTCACCTACCAATGGACTTTGTACCGTTAGCTAACGACAGTAATTGAAGATGCCATATGAGAACCGAGTGAATAACAATTAAAATGACATTGCTTCGTCCGTTCATTGATTGAATACGTGTCAACAGCAGTCATCACGGGAAATTACTAAACATGAAGTTATTTTATGTGGTTTTGTAAAAAACCTGGTCCCAGTTATTCATAATGACACAGCAAACAAATCCTTGTTATTACGGTTAACTTGTAATAAACATTTACACGTCATACATTTTGTTTTATAACATCATTGTAATCGTTGATGTTGTAGTTATTGGCATCGCATTGTAAAATTATTTTGGTTTACTTGTAAATTATGTGTAAATGTTTACATGATGGTGTTTCATTAAAATATCATCGCTGGAGGTAGGTATTTTAATCAACGAAATGCCTTCCACGTGATGCCGGTGCGTGGCATTTTTCACTCTCTAGCGCCAGTTCTGCCGTCAAAGGACATGACATATCCTTTTATACTGTGTCCTATATTGTAGCTGGTATATAAACGAGCCTTTGTTATAACTGCACGCTATGTATCGTGGGATAGATATCCCTATGTTATATTATCTACATGTGGTGGTCAATAATTTTACTTCTAAATCTAGTCGCACCGTCATCTCAAAAACAATCAATTTAAAATAATGTAAGTAAATAAGATGCATTTTTGGTAGCTTGAGACTGAGATTAGATTGCGATCGTTTCTAAAAGTTTGTCGAATTTCTCCCTTTATAATTGAACCACCTCTAAAATGATTCGAGGAATAACGAATATTGGATAACGAGCCCAACCAGTTGTTATAACAAATCAGAGCCAATGACTCGGAAAACGATATTATAAAGAAAAGCGAGGTTAAATAGTAATTAATAAGCAAAGAATTTGTACAATAATAATTATTTCGCTGGCAGCTCAGCAAAGAAAAGAGTTCATTAAAGCATTAATGAACACTCCCGCTTTGTTGGAAACAACAAAGTAGCTTCATTCGAACCAAAGGCTTCAAATTTAATTCAAATGGTCAGTTTCCCAGCAAAAAATAGGTATATCTTGTTCCGAAACGAAACGAATGAAATCGCTGAAGCGGATTTGTATTGCGGGAGCGGCTAACGAGGATTTCAGCATGATGAACTATGAGAGCCCTTTATCCAACCAGCGTAATCATCAATTAGGTAGTTATTACTTACTGGAATAACGTGCTTCTGTTTGTTTTATTTTAGTTACAAGTTTTGAAGTACGTGGTTTCAAAGCAGTTTTTTGGTCGTGCTTGGTACCTGTCCTTGTTCATGGCAGGAATTTTATAATACGCTTAGTAGTAAGGGTAACTGCCGCGTGGCCTAATGGTTGCGTGCGCAACTGCGCGGCTGTTGAGCGTGGCGTCCTGGGTTCGAATCCCAGGTCGAGCAAAAAGTGTTATTGGGTTTTCCCATTAGGATTTTTTTAGTAACAGCCCGAAGTTTAGAAGTTGGTGCTGTGACTGTGAGACCCCTGTGCCTCAGAAAACGCGTCAAGCTGTTGGTCCTGCGCCTGATATCTCTCCGGTCGTGTCGGATTACCGTCCCATTGGACTATGAGAGTTAGGGAAGAGGGAGTGCACCTGTGTTTGCGCACGCACTTGTGCACTATAGTATCTCCTGAGTACTTGGCTAATCGACATTAAGATCAGTCGCCGTGACCAGAATCGGTTTGGAGAATACATACGAACGTAATGACGTGTGGTTGTTGAGTGGTTGCAGAACGTGGTTTTGTACCAATATCTGTTAAAGAGGATTACGCACAACGCTTTTTTAATAAGTAAAGTACCATATAAAAATCTATGGCTTAAGTCTGTCATCTGAATATGTTAGGGATGAGTATAGGTAGGTATAGCCGTTTTCTTTAAGATGATAGGTTTTATGATGGTATAGAATGATTCTAGAGATTTACATGTCACGTACAAAAGTAGTGATTCGCATTTGACCTCCAAGATAATTTATTCCAATCATAAAGTACTGTAGGCATGCATTTTTGTTAGTCAATTGGCAATAGACTCAATGATAGAAGTCAATTGGCGTAATAGGATCAAATGGTCCATTCACAGATGTGAATATCTTGCGGTGCGAACGGTATTGATTAAAACTCAGTATCTCTTCATATTCTTTCTCTGAAACTAGGTTCAGACAGACGTTAAGAAAATACTGTGATGGATAACTTTGTTTTGGTTGTTGCGTTTTTATTCGGCTTCGCATTTCCAAGTCAAGGATTTATTTTGCAAAACGCGGTCGAGGATCTAACTAACTTTTATGAAGTTGATACAATAGAGGGGACTGATGAACACCCTCTGATAGGCTACTTGAAGAATAGTGAAGACAAATCTGAGCTTGCATACATTGTACTTGTGCCGAAGGACGTTCAAGAATACAAAGTATTACTAGATAAAAGCGAAAATTACAATAAATATGTCATTATCAAAACAAAACCAAAATTACTTGACCTCGATTCTTTGGTTCAACGTGTTGATAAATCTAAGCAAATGGTAAAGTGGCTCAACGTGTATTGTGAAATGCATCCGGATTGCGACAAGAATAAGCTAAACGAAGAACTGATGAAGGTACGCCCTTATTTAGAATTTTAAGTACGCTGAACAATAACAATGTAATACACATTCCCAACAAGGAAAAATAAATTGATAATACACAGACAATGCTGGAGAGCGTAACCTACATGATCCTTATTGAAGTGTCATAAGTCTTAAGAGTGTATGTTACCAAAACATAATTATTATTATGAAGAGTCCTATCATTTGGGTTGTAAGCCGCCAACACAGGCGTTCGAGACTAGGATTGGCCCACATTTTGATGAATTGATGATTTAAATAAGATCAGTTCATATTTGTTGCTGGTGGAACGTGCGTGTTACAAAGTTTTGTACTATTGAGTGAACATACTAATGATTGTTATTGGTGGGATTGTTTACACAAAGATAATAAAAGTGATGTGTTGCTACTGCTACTCTTAAATATTATAGATTTTTAATTAGGTAATGTGTTCGGAAATATGTAAAGTAAAATAAACAAAATAGTTCAATAGCGATAAATTAACATCATGTTGGCGAATGTTATCGCATTTGTGTAGCGGCCTGGTAATTGTTGGCTGATAAACGTACAGCGGACAGCGATATGTTTTAGTATTGTAAAATGACTTCTGTGTCGACACGTTTCATTGTGTTTAGTTTATTAATCAGCTTCCTAGTTTGTGCCGCTAGCACTTCTTTCACTGGACAGTTCATTTTAGACTTGTTCGGGAATCCGATTAAAGACATAGAGAATACATTTGTAAATCCTGTAAAACCTGAAGCTCCTAAAACGAGTAGTGTACGAGAAGATTTATCTGCGAATAATGGTGACAATTCTCGGCCTAAAATGATAGACGTGCCACTTAACGTTGAGAGGTGTGGTGCTGGCATGACTATGGACGTGAACGGAGTGTGCAGACAACCATGGTGAACAGTCACACAAACTACAATATAAGTATAGAAGCGACGTAGTATGCTCAATGCACTACAATAAAATGGACGCGAAATGTGTGTTGTTTCTAATAGTGATGGTTCTGAGCATGTGTTTTCGGGCCGAAGCACGAGTTGTTTTTAATTTTCACGAAAAACTTCGAATGGCGACTACGACACCTGTTGAGGAATTGACGCAACATAGTCAAATAATACGAGTACCAGAATTAGAATGTCCTTTGGGGCAAAGGCGTGATCAGCTAGGAAACTGCAGGCAGAGACTTTAGAGGTAATAATGGTTTTGATTATTTTACCATCCTAATTATCATTATGTAATTATATGTCACAAAACTGCAAAGTTACAAGTAGTCTCTTTATCACTAAAATTGTTACTAAGATGTACTAATTTAGATATATAGTGTGTAGTGTGTACCTGTGACATTTATTATCCACACCCATTTATAGACTATATGTGTTTCGAAAATTAATCAGGCCTGGTTTAAAGGATTTAATTGACTTTTGCTTAAAAAAAATCTTTGTTTACGAGTAGCTGAGGACAATTATGTCTTTTATTTTTTAATAAAGAAAAAGTTAAGTTATGTTTTGACACCAACTATTTTATTTTCTAGGTGGAGATCGTACTGAAAAATAAAAATGAAGAACCAATTAACCACCTACAGGAAAATATAAAGTATTTAAGGAACATATTTTGACGTATTAACTTATAGGTATTTAATCAGTTCTCGGAATAAGTTGCAAGATAATTTTTAAAAGGTCAATCGAGTTATCTTATTAACCCGAAGTCATTCTCGAGACTTCAGTCAAGAGAAAATTATCTGACAAGACGTGACACGGACATTATAATTTCACAAAATGAAATTAACAATTTTCATTTTATTTTGTGTTACTTTAACTCTGCAATATAACGGCGCTGATGGGCAACCGAAGGATCTTTTCGGACGCATCCATGAATCAGTAAGCAAGGTGAAACAAGATGTGCATAATTTATTTCATCCCAATGAGAAAACACAACAGGAAAACAAGGATGAGTCTACGAATATTCACTTTGTAGAAGAAGAGTCGCAAGAGGATTTTGCAGCCGCTGCAGGTGCTAGCAAACCAGTCGAACCAACTCGATCTCCTCCGATTATTACTAGTACATCCACAGCTCCACCCACAACGTCCACAACTACTGCTAAGAACGAAACAGAGGAAGAAAAGGATGGCCGGGAGAACTTCGCGGGTGGATGTGTCACCGGTTATATGCGTACCCCTGACGGAAGATGCAAACCCACCTTTTAATAATAATACTTAATAACTACGAGTCTAGGTAACGTATCATTGTATACCTATATTTTTATTTCTCGTAAACATTTTTTGTACTGTTAGGAATTTACGGCTTCCATCTTATATATGTGTGTAAATGTAAGCATTTAACAATGTAAGTGTTTTAAACATTGTTGAGATAAAAATGTTTATTCTTTTGTTCTAATTTACAATGTTATGCGTGAAATAAAATACTAAGACAGAATTTAATTCATTTATTAATTCAATAAATGCTTAAAAATTAAAGTAGAAATATATGTTACTTATTTAAAATGGTTAAGACCTTCACTTCCCGTCTCACTTCTTTTTAAAATAAGTACAATATAAAAAAGGAAATCTATCAAACTATAACATTATATGATTATAAAATTAATTTCATATAGTTCAGCTTTTATGATATATTTTTTTCTTCCCTCTCTTTATTTAATAGAATTTGTTTCTTTTATTGTATTATGGCAATTATTTTCTTGACTTTATTATTTTATCATGATTTCCTTTGTGTTTGGTCGATTGCCATGATAAGTTCATGTTTATAGTTAAAGATAAGCACGTTCTCAGTAAAAAGACTATAAGTGATATATTTTCTTGATTTGCTTATATAATTTTTTTCACATGTATTCTTATACAAAATCAGGCAAGTATTTCGGTCTCAGTCTTTAAAATGACAAATGTTTGTTACCTAAGGCCTTAAGAGCCTACTTATTACTTTATTTTACCAATCTAAATTAAATGTTTTTAAAACAAAAAAACGAATTACATTACATTAATAAATGACTCTACGATAGATATTACAAAAAAAGTTATAACGCTTGCATGAGCCAGCATGAGCCATGTCACTGGCAAATAAATAACCTTGACTTTTTGTCAGTCTCTTAGTAATTCCGTTTTCAAAATTATTTGAATAGTTTTTTCTTTTTTACTGAGACAAAATAGCAAATGTTAAACCGTGCTTAAGCTTCTGGAGTTACAGCTACTGCCTGATATATTGGACGAAAGTGAGGTGGAGGCATTGTTGGTGGCTGCTTATTTTTATTATCATTAACATTACCATTACCATTACCAAAATATTCATTTAGAACAGCTACAAGTTGCTGGTTGTTTTTATCATTATCAGTATTTTCTTTGTCTTTATTAGGCACGACGTTATTATTTGGTCTATTATTAAAATTGTTTCCAGGGCCATTGTTTTCGTAATAAGATTGTTCCGACTGCTCTGATGATTCTCCGTATTGTGGTGGCCCTCTGTTCGGTGGTCCTCTATTATTAGGCGGGCCTCTGTTGTTCGGTGGACCTCTGTTATCGGGTGGGCCTCTGTTGCTTGGTGGTCCCCTATTGTCTGGTGGTCCTCTATTGTTAGGAGGGCCTCTGTTCGCAGGTGGTCCCTTCTTAGACTGTCCTCGATTTTGGTTACCCCAGCCTTGGGGCGATCGTTTTTCTATAAATAACAAAAACACACACGTTAATTTTATTTATTAAGATTACATAACTATACGTATAGAATACGTTTTTGCGATTAAGTTTGTCTAATAATTTGGGATAAAACTGCATTTTTTTTTTTATTATAGATACTAAAAAAACTTGTGAATTGTAATATTTCTTATGAGTTGTTCTAATAGAAAAACTTCTTTAGCTGTGTCATGGTCTTTTATATTTTTAAATAGAGGTTGCTATAAATAACTACAGTTGATGTGTTTAAGCATTGCTATAGCGGTCATTGTCGTTTTGATTATGTCTTTGCAAGAATTTGAAATTTAAACAATGTACCTTTTTTTCTACATGAAACATGGACGAAAAGAAACGTGTTAGTTGACATTATTTACATTCTTTAAATTAAAAATGCCAGATGAATGTTGTTATTCTAGTTATTTGTAATTGAAGGCAGATGTAATAAAACAAATATGACTTTCCAACTTTTTATGAAAAAGATACTTGACATTTAGTAATTGCAGCTTTAGTTACAAACTTTAAAAAAAATATATAATCTAGTGTTTTTATAATCAATCTGCCGGAGTAACAGGAGCAGCCTGAAATATAAACGGTGACAACAGACGAGCAGATGTTTCATCCCGTTTCATGGTATCCGCTGCTTTTTGCTGATCATCAGAAAATCTTATATCGAGCTGATACTGATCGTCATCTGAACCAGCTTCTGTGGTAGAAGATGTCTCTTTAGTATAATCATACTGGGAGTTTCCATTGCTTCCACTGTCCCGGTCATAACGTTGTTCTTGATTGGGTGGTGGTCTACGATCATAAGGAGGGGCTGGAGGTCTTCGGTCATATGGAGGTCTATTATCATAACGGTCAGGTGGTCCACCACGGTGCGGAGGTGGTCTGTCATCATAACGGTCTGGTGGTCCTCCACGGGGAGGGGGAGGTCTATCATGATAACGGTCTGGTGGACCACCATGGCGTGGAGGTGGACCCCTATCATATGGAGGAGGGCCTCCATGATGTGGAGGTGGACCCCTATCATATGGAGGAGGACCCCCATGATGTGGAGGTGGACCCCTATCATATGGAGGCGGACCTCCATGATGTGGAGGTGGACCCCTATCATATGGAGGAGGACCCCCATGATGTGGTGGTCTTCCATACGGCGGCGGCGGTCTGTCATAAGAAGATTGCCGTGTTTGTCTATCATCATAAATTCTTCTAGATCTATCATCATAGGATGAACGTGGAGGTGGAGGCCTGTGATAATAGCTATGCCTATCATAATAACTTGATCTGTAATCATCGTGCGGGGGCGGGGGTGGGGGATGGTGGTGATGTGGTGGACGGGAATAATGATGTGGAGGTGGAGGATAGTGATCTGGTGGCGGCGGGGGATGATGATGTGGCGGCGGCGGTGGTGGATAGTGATCATGCGGTGGTGGATAGTGATCAGGAGGCGGCGGCGGTGGATGGTGGTGTGGTGGTGGTGGCGGAGGAGGGTGATCTGGAGGCGGTGGCGGAGGATCCCCTGCATTCGGAGGTGATGGCGGTGGCGGATTCCTTACATCTGAGTATCCAGAATCCTTTTGACTATTATAACTATAATACTGATTGTTGGAGCTCATAGCCTGTTTATCCTCCGGTAAACCATTAACAGGAGCATCGCCACCGCTCTTGAGTTTGTATACAATGAAATCCGAATTTTGTGTTACCACTTCTAAATTGCTTTCAGGTACTTGTTGGTAATTTTGTCCAGGATAAGCTACGTCATTGACGGGTGCTAGTCGTGACGTTTCTTTACTTTGCAAGTCTCTTAATTTAGTAGCGTCTATTGATGCAGCATCGATGTATACGATGTCAACTGCTTGTGCACTTTGACGTCTTATTCTTCTAGCAGCATCAGTTTTAAACCGGCCAGTCACATCTCGACGCGATGACTGCTTTTCTGATAAAAGAAGATAAGTGTGTCAAAGAGTATCAATTGCAGTAATTGTACTATCATTATTGTTTAGTTAATTAAGTTAGTAGTTAGTAACGAGACTTGCAGATACTGGAATCGGTAGGTTAATTTTGGGGAAAACCAATAACATTAATGATGTTTTGTATTCATAAACAAAGCCATATTTTAAGATAACGTAGTCCAATCACATTCCTTAAAATGTACCATAACCAATCCATATTTCAGACTAACAAGAGGTAAAACTTACTCATCAATATAATGATCATCATCATCCCAGTCTATAGCCATCCACTGCTGTACGTAGGCCTCCCCCAAAGAGCAATCAATCAATATAATGTTGATTGTATTTATTAAATTGATCGTTGGCAAATCAGCAACAAAATCAGTGACCTCTAAGTGATCTGCTATTTCCCATAATTCATCTTAACATTTATTATTATTAAATTCATGTAAAGCGGGAATATTTTACTTATCCATTGGCACCGTTATTGATACCGTACCTATCTAACTGTAGATTTCAGTGTAGACTTTCAATACAAATACTGAAGTAAAGCTATTGTGAATATAAGTTAGGCACTAAATACATCTGCACATTTAAAAATTAACAAGTATATGTAATTTTTTTCTACATTCAATGACTATATACTCGCTTGTTTTAGTACCATAGTTCTACATAAAAAACATCTTAAGTCAATTATTTCAAGTACAGGTACAAGTCAGCTCAAGTAGTAACACGTATTATGTTATAAGAATAAGTATGATTCTATTGTACACATACATGTTTTATGCTCAATAATCTTAAAGTACAAGGTGCATAAAATATGCAAAAGCTATTAGTTGGGTAAACACCCAACTAGGTAACCAGTTATGTTCATAATTTCTGCGCCGTCAACCGGGTCCAATGGCGCATTTAAAGGATTTAGGGGCCCACACGAAAAATTTCATTAAAATCGGTCCTGCCTTTTAGGTATTCAGTGAAACACACGTACAGAAGAATTTTATACATGAAGATGTCAAGAAAACAAACACAGTAACACAGTTCAAAAACCTCGGGACATAATGGTCAAATAAGGCATTATATACTAACCTCTAAAATTTTCGTATCCGGGTGCACAAAAAACCATAGTTATTAGAGAAACAGCACACAAAAGTAAGATCGAACACTTCATCATCTTAATTAACTTGAAAGCCTTGATTTATTAATATTATTTGATGATTATTCTTTACACGGCTTCTCCAACGTCCATCTTCAATTTATTTTGTGGAAAATGAGTATGTTGATAAAACTTGAAACCGGTTTCTGAAGCAGCTGTTATGACCATACAGGATATACTTGTTCTAGTGGTCATATAGTAGTCGTAAGTACGTCATCAGCGAGATCGCAAAAAAACAGGTAAGATACCGCAGTATATGTACCTATTTACTTAATAGTCATTGCTTATAGGGTTGTCATAGTAACGTTTTCAGTTTTATTTTTATGTTGACGTTTAATGGACAAGCTGGTGCCGATGTCTTGCGATTAAACGGTACGTCTGGAGGTGAAATGTAGGGTAATGTTTTCTTTCAACTCTGAGGTCAGAATGGGAAATTGCGCTGTTACAGTGTTATAAATGCATTAATATATATTGGAATGTTTTACCTTTATTTTTTATACACAAGCAAATGCTTCTGTCCGCGAATTCCTCCGCGTGGTCTTTTTCACCTGCGTTAAGTTATCTTTGGTTTTTGCCCCGCTCCAGTGGGGCATAGCGTGATGTTATATAGCCTTTACCTCATGAATCTGGCTATCTTATACATAAATATTCTTTCGATCCGACTGGTAGTTCTTGAGATTAGCAAGTTTAAATAACCACACAAAAAATCTCTTTAACTTAGTTATATTAGTAGACATAGATAAGTATTTATTTAATAATTAAACAGGAGGCATTTTCCGAGAAAAAATATAGAAACTACCTTATTAACTTACTTTTATTTATTATATTAAAAAAACAAACATGTCCTATCAACCCTATGTCTATTATTAGTGACTACTATTAAGAAAAACCGCAACCTATTGATTCTTCCCACGGATCTTCCAAAATTTATTTTACTGAGCAAAATATGATGAATTGAGTTCTGAAAGTTATTTAAAACGAATAGTGGCATCAGACGTTATTTGAGACTTACTTAGGAGGTTCCTACAATATTGACCCTATCGCCATGTAGGCTGGTGAAGCCATTTGATGATTTCCTATCCAAAAAAAAAAACACCATTTGCAGCTAGCGCTAGAATTAGAAAGAGTTGTGTTAGTAAATTATTAAGAAGATAAATGGTAGATTTTATTTTAACAATTATCACTTTTTAAAACGACGTGGTTGGCGCATTGGCTGAGCGATTGGCTGCTGCGCTGCGTGTCGCGGGTTCTACTTCATCATGAAACAAATATTTGTTTGACTTATAGTTGTTCCGAGTCTGGCAGTTTATGTATGTGAGTTTTATATGTCTGTAAACGCACCCTTGAAACAAGAAAAAATCGTAGAGTAGGAGAAAACTGAAAAAAAAATTGTGTACCTACTAACCTTTACGCAAGATTTGTACATGCATACAAACTGCAAAACACACTATCCTACCTTCCAATACTCATATTTCTATAATACCACTACACACCGTCAGTAACCATTAACTCGCAGAATCAAAATCAATGTCGCTAGCATAAAGTGAAATGTAAAAGCCACTTACCTAATACTGAAAGCGGCGACAATCTCATTCCGGCGACAAATTGAGAACACCTTCCGTAGCTCCAGCCACAGGCCGCATTCGCTGGTAAATAGCTATTTATTGTGGCAGACACCGAGACACCTGTCCTGCGTACGGTGGAGTCGCGCTAAGTGGAACACTCCGACCATACTTATTATTAAGTATGCGGTAAGTATGTTGCTATTCGATTGGGATTGTTACCCGATTGGCGGTTTGGCGGACGTTTGTGGCTAATGCATTGCAATGGATGGCTCGTACTTTGTTACGGCGATCCTACATTTTTCTATTAATTGATTCGTCCGACGTCGGATCTGTGCCCGGTTAATAGTAATAGGCTCGCCCCCTATTACATGGGACTTAAAAAAACATTCCGGCGAACTGTACGTGTACATTGGTACACCTCTGCCTAACCCTTCGGGGAATACAGGCGTGATGGTATGTGTGTTGATTCGTATTCACGACGACACGGTTGGCGCTGTGGTTGCTGCGATGCTTGTTGCGGGTTCGATTTCCGTAAGGAATAAATACTTGTATAGCCTTCAAGTAGTGATCCGTTCCTGGTTGTTTGTGTATGTGAGTTCGAATGTTTGTAAACGCACTCAAGATATAGAGGAAACGGTTTTTTAGAGAAAAACGAAAGCAAAGAACTGAGTTTTGTTGGCTGAGTAATATACTTCTGAAGACCGCAGCTGCAGGCCAGACCTTGGCTATCATTGAGGCACCTAAGCTGTACTACAAACGGTGGAGTAGCACTGAGTCGAAACCAATAAAGTAAATTCTCTAAAGTATATTGTCTCTGAATCGGGACAAATTATAGCCACCCATATTGTTTAGTTACTTAGTTATTTGGAATAAATTACATGATTTCCTTAGTGGTAATAATGAAATTTATTCTGACTAACACACGCAAAAATAACATTGATATCTAAAATTTTCAGAGAGCTTTTAATTAATGAGCAGTCTTTTTCCCATGCCATTTTATCGTCACTAAATCTCACTGGAATTTCTATCAAAAATGTATGTTCCGAAATGGTGTCCACATTTCCCCCGTATCCTCTAACACGGGCGACCAAAACCCCGTTCTAAACCTCACTGTCGCGTACCCTTGACACTGTAATAGCCTCCGCATTTATACTGAGCACAGTGAGTTCCACAGACATTTAGATATTATTTAATGCATTGTATCTGCTTTTTGGATGCGACGGTTAATACAAAATAATAATAGGTATAAATTGGAGTTGTCTATAGCTTTTCCTTTTTTTTAATCCTGCAAATTATGAATATTATATTTCTTGGTCGGATGTGACCAAAAGAGTTATGAATATAAATGTGGATGGAGAAGAGGGAGGCCAAAGAAAAGATGGATGGATTGTGTGAAGAATGATATGAAAGAGAAGGGAGTCAGTGATAGCATGACGGTTGACAGGACGGCATGGAAGAAGTAAGTAAACATGGGATAAAGGAAGGAAGATGATGATATTTGTTGGTGACACAATTATGAGGTAAGTTACGCATTTTTGAAATAAGAATAGTGTTCAATTAAAGAGGTCCAAGGCAAAACGTTTTTACTGCGAAAGATTGTTAATTTACCAATTCATTACAACATTTCATCGAGCGTGATAACGTTTCTTACTACACTATCATTTTGTATATTATGCATAAATACATAGCAATCAACACTCTGCCAATTAAATAGGCATGGATTGTTTTATTTATAGACTCCCCAAGTTTGTTCGTTCCGATAAACAACTATTGTTTTAGGAAAATCAAAGAATAACTTTTAACTTCAGAGACTTACACGTGTTAAAGTGTTTACGTAACTACCTCATCGTTAGATGAAAACCAACAACAGTATTCTTCTAAGGAATCGCTCGACGATGTAAAATAAATGAGACTGCAATTTTTATTCGTGCCTCGTTTGTCTAGTCTTCCTAAGCCCGACTGCTATGCTAAACGTCTTGGGTTCGATTTCCACGAGCAAGTGTTATTGGATTTTTCTATGAAATTCTCAGTAGCAGCTCGGAGTTATTATTTGTGCCCGGTTAATGGTCACCCCCTATTAATGGGACCTAAAACATACCGACGAACTGTGGGTGCACATTGGTATACCTCTACCTAACCCTTGGCAACGTGCAACTTTTATTTAACTTAGTGTAAAATACTTAATTCAAACAAAAACGCTTTTAGGCTTATGAGATACTAAGTTTACTAATCTAGATATATTTATGTTTTGTTATTTTCTTTTGTTTTTATGGTGTTGTCAAATTCGATGCGAGCGGTGTACTAATAAACATTACAGCCACGTATCAGTGTCGTATTGGTTTGGAAATCCTTCGTATACTCATTTTCTGCAGATCAGCTGTAATTCGCAGGAAAGATGAGTATCTCACTGTGCTCAATACTGTTTTATTCTTTTCATTTAACATATCTTATACCTTTTATATTGCCTAATTATCATGTTGATTAATGTTGGTAAACATTAAATGACCATACAGAAATGTTTGTAAACAAGAGGAAGTATTATGATATAATAATATTTAAAGTCGATTAAGTCCGACTAACTTCTGTAGACTCCCTAACACCAAGTCACGGAAGTAGGAATTACGTACCGCGAGTTTACAACATTCTAAATAATTCTAACTCAGCGGACAGTTTGGGAACTGACAGCTAATTTAGTGCCTTTGCGATCAGAAGAGCTTGCTTTGACTCTGTGTTAAATTTGCAACAATCCGAAATCAGGCGGAAAACTATCGAAGCTCAGAGCGCTCAGAGCAAATGAACGGGAAGTTTCCGACAGCAGACGAAGAGTCCCGACGTCTTCGTTCGGCTGTTGGAAGTTCTAATAGTTGGCCTTCGCTTGGCGAAATAAATGAAGGTGCAACTCGTTTAGCAATATAAGTTTGCGTCGGCGAACTCGTTTGATGCAATTATGAACTGAATAATGATATGAGGACAAAGGGAAAAGTTTATTGCTAAACTTTTCAATCAAATGCAGCGTCAGTTTTCTACTCTACTCATTTGGTACTTATTGAAATAAAAATAAATGTATGCGTTTCATTGTATCAGTTCCGTATTTCTGGAAAGGTGGAGCTAAGATTTATGTTCTTTATTTAAATAGTTTATAGAATAGAATAGAATAATTTATTTCAGATAATTAGAAAGAAATAGAGAAATTGAATGAATGAATTTATCGATATGAATTTAATTGGATTTATGTAGAAAGGATTTGTTTCCTTTTTTTTACCACCTACTTATGTTGCCTTACTTATGGAGTCCCCCTAAATATTTATTTTATTCTGGTTCTAGTAATTGTTGTTATAGCGGCAACAGAAATACATCATCTGTGAAAATTTCAACTATCTAACTATCACGGTTCATGAGATACAGTCTGGTGACAGACGGACGGACCAGACAGACGGACGGCGAAGTCTCAGTAATAGGGTCCCGTTCTGCCTTTTGGGTACCTACGGAACATTAAAAATGAGGAACCATTAAATGTCTAGGTACTTCTACCACAGATACGTCAAAACGGTGTATCTATTTCCTAAGTGTGTGAGAAGGCGCGTCATCGGCGATCGCGCATCCAAAATGAATACATCAAAGGTAAACAAAGCCACGGTATAAAGTTACGTTGCGGCGTTGTCACGGCGGACTAACACAAATAGCTCAATTAAACGGAGCCGATGTGTTCGGACAACGCTGCAACAAATGGACGAGTCATCTGTCCACGTATCGGTACGGTGTCACGTTCTAAATTGGTTGCGTACCGTCATGTTTTTTGGCCATAGTTAAAATATATCGAATAGGAGCAATCAATTGTACTTATATTGCAGTCAGAGTGAACTTTTTTTTGTTTTCATTGCAGTAGCGTTAGGGTGTACGTGTATGTGATTAATTTCCTTGTTGCACATCCAATATATGGCTGCAAATCAACAATTTCATTTCATTGGTCGTAGTTATCCATTATTCAAACATACCTACCTACCTAACACGTCAGCTAGCAACACGTTTAAGCTATCTAGATAGGAAAATACGTAGCTAACTAAATACAAACTGTAAACTGAATATAAACTATAGTTATAAACTAGTGATAATTAGACAAACAGTTTTCAGACGGTACTAGAATAATTTGAAGCTCATGTTTCGAGTGATTTAAGTAGCATCCTTAATAGCGTAGCCACTCCAATTATAGAGATATTAATGGAGTAACAAGTTAGTTGTAATATTATTAAAAGTTATGCCTTTATAAATCAAAAGCCAATAAGCTCTCGATTGTATTCCCGAACAAGTGGGACTACAGAAAGTTTCCTCAGTTGCAGCACAGCCGCTGGCCTAATTGGCTAGAATTTTCGCTTAATATTTACAAGTTTTAAGCAAATGCAGTCGGAATGCATAGCCGTAGTTTGTTGTAATACACTGGCTTTGGCTTGGTTCGCTTCGCAACTTTTAATAAGATTAAGTTTTAAATCGAATACTTACAGGCATCCTAGTTTATGTAACCTGATTGGTAAATGATAAATTGTTAATATATTAGCTTAGCTCAGTAGATGTATCTAATGGTAACGTAACTATGTTATTATCAAATAACTAAATATTCGAACTGTTACGTACATATAAGAGCAAATATGTATGTGCATTTTTAACTATGCAGACAGTACGAACACATCAAACAATTTGCCTATATACTAAATACACTCTGGTTGTGACATCAAAGGCCCACAGTGAATAGCTAAAACCAAATAATGTTGTTTGTAATGACATAAGCACGTAACGCAGTCTCAAAGGTGTAAATCTCTTAGTATCAAAGTCTTGCCGGCGTTTTATGTTAAATAATTTAATCTCACCGCTGGCGCGGAGCGCAACATGTTTTCGGGTAATTTAATCAATAATCTTTGTCTAACGTAACAAAATTTATTTCACAAAATGGGGCAGATAAAGTGTATTATTCGATTTCGTCAGCATAAGGGTGTAAGACATTCATAGAATTTTCAGTATCAATAAAAAAACAGTTGTCTTGGAGGGCTGGCGGAATGGGGGGGCTACATTGGAAAAACAATATCACGTTCATGTCTCAGTCTATCAGGCAGAAGTCAATGGCGAGTTCCGTAAAAGTGTCACGTAATATGTAAATCGTTCAGGTCGCGATGTGGCCCGACTGTCAAACACATCCGCCGGGTCAAATACATCTTCTGCCGATTTTTTCTCAATGATGGCTTCACTTTCGAACTGATGAAGGGGAAATTTATTACAAACACACTTTTGTTTTTGTTACATTGTTTTCACGTGTATTTTTGTAACGCATACTTGCTTGACTTGAAGATTGTTCCGAGTGTTGTCTGTTGAGTTTTTTTCTTGAAGATTTCCTATTCGTTTTCATAGTTTAACGTAGATTTAACAGTACGCTTGCGGATACTTGTATTTTTTTACTGAAATTTTGCAGATCCATTCTAAAAACTAGCGCACGATTCATAAAATAGCTATTTTAACACCAAAAACTGATTTTAAACATAAACTGAAATTATCAATTATAAAACGTGTTGCCATTTTTTTCAACAGTCTTCAGGAACAAGCTTTGGTGTAAAGTATAAAACAAAGTGAATGACATTTGATTCCCTCGCACACCTCGTTAGTGCAGCTTAATGCGGCGCCGTAGCGTTGCTCGTTTTATTATGCTAACGGGCGAACGTTATAATATTTTGAGTATAGTGGAGTGACGTCACCGGTGGTGACATGCTGCATATTTAAACAAAGGCGTCGCGTCGCGAGATTCCAGCGAAATTGTTGCGCTATTAAGCGTCACTCCAGATAAAAGTGTTGCGCGACGAACGATCGCTACAACGCTTTAAATTCCGTGCCGAGTGTTATTCGACTATAATTAACGACGTTCGTGCTAAGTTCTCACTAAAACGAATCGAGGACGTCTACGTAATAGGTATTCTGTTGATTGCTGTATCTGGAATTGGACGTATTTGTTTCTTTATCTGCTTTTAGTGAGAAATCAGTTCGGGGGTTATCTTGCAAATTCAGAAATAGCATTTACTGATAACTGTTAAAGCAGCTGGTATTTCTTACGACTTACTCGATAAAGGAGAATTCACCAATAAACTGAATAGTATTGAAGCATTTCAGTAAACTGCGCGAAGCAGTGGTTGTTAGTACTAGGTCAATGAGGCGATCATTTGGTGTTTTCCTATAAATTCGGCTTTATGTTCCGCTGCCTGTGCATACGTGGTCATGTACTTAATTAATGGGGCTCGCACTACAGCATCTCTGTTCATATAAGCTGGTTTGGTGCTCTTTCATATGCTGTAGGTACGTAATATTTTGCGGCACAATACGATACATTCCGTGGGAGATATCAAAGAATGTACTATTTTGAAAATTAAGTGAAAACCCAAGCAGACCTGATAGAAGAATCGGGGTACTCCTCGTCTTATAAAGAGAAAAATATATTAAAAGTTTGAATGTGTTTAAATACCCTTCGGTTTGTGTACCTACCTGGTTTTATGGAGTGGGAGTTGTAGAAGTAGAACAGTTATTTATTTACATATTTCGAAGGATATTTGTACCTACCTGGATAGAGAAGGATCAAGATCCTCCAAGAGATTGATCAAATCGCGGTTGATAACGTCGCTTGGGTCTAAAATTATTCTGATTTAATAAATCACGTTCACGAGAAACGAGAAGAATCAGATTATTATGCTCGATTTCGACCACTATTATCAAGAGGTTGTTTGTCCCATTGAACGTAGACAGGTGTCTGCTTACATCCAATGATAAGACACAATACGTACATACATATTATGCACTTAATCCGATACTCCTGCAGGAAGTTCGCAGTCTAGATGCAGCAACGCAATTCCATTTAGCTGCAGGGCGCTTCTCTTGCACGGAACTTAATTCTGAATGAACTTTGAATTGGAAAATAAATTCAGAACATGTTGCTTTGCTTTCATTATTATTGCAAGCCACGCGGACTATCGACGGATTCTGCGGCGCCGTGCAATCACTTAGAATAGACAAAAAGCTTTTATCATTCAACTTCATACTTTGTGTTTAAATTTTTATGCTGATTTTATTGTTAGAAATCCAATTAGTTATTTTGATTTTGTTAAAAAATACTGTCTAACATTTTTGTTGAAACAAAACAGAATATGGGCTTTTTGTGTTTAATTGAATTGAATTTTGGGTACTGCATCATCGAGCTGCAAAGATAACGATGATTGCTGTAGTATCATAGCCATCGTGTTGACGCAGTGGAATCTGGTCTTCGACATAATTACTTTTAAAGAAGATATCCTGGCAAGGTCTCCTATATAAAAGAACCATTCAGGTCAGCTTGCTACTATAAAGAAATAAGATCTAATGTTGTGGTAACTTATGTGTACATCGTGACTATCCCCGAACCCGCAATCCGGCTAAGACGCCGTAAATAGTTGTTTGGTTAACGTATAAAAATTACAAGCTTCACCTATAGAATGGACGGCTTGGGATTATCACGGCGTCCACGCTCTCAGATTACCTCTGGCTACGGTTAACCGTGAGTTATGATAGCTTTACTTCGGTTCAATCTTGTTGGCGTCTATGAGAAAATACTGCACGCCGACGACGCTCTCGGTGATAAGATTGCGGATATTTAGCGGGCCTTCGGATTCTCCGCGTGGCTTCGCGTGCCTCCGCGTGCCTCTAACTCGATCACTGCCTCTGAACTTATTGTTTGCATTAATGAATTAATAAAATATTAGATCTTGCCCGTGACTTCGACTTATATTATCCCACGGGAACCGTACATTTTTCTTGGATAAAAAGCATCCCAAGTGTTATTACACTACACTCTATCTCAGTGCCAAATTTCTTCCAGATCCGTTCAGACGTTTAAGTAAGGGTGAAAGAGTAACAAACATTCATCCATCTATGCATTTATACATCCTCACAAACTTTCGCATTTACAATTATTAGTAGGATATGTGCTTACATATTTTGGCGTGTTTAGAAGGACAGTGATGATAGTCTAAATGTTCTTCTGTGCACGAAAGTGTGAGCAATGTTAAGTTTATACAATTCTATATCACAAATGTTTTACTTCACTAATAAAGACATCGTCACGTCGATATGATCAAGGTCCTAATACACAGACGGAATCAAACTCACATAATGATATTTTCAGCGGAAACAGCTTCATTCGAAGACCATTTTTCATGTCGGAAATATCATTTTGTGGTATCTTTTTAGATCGTGGATGTTTAACACTAAATGTGGTATTTCGACTTGTGGGAGTCTTTAGTAAATAATTACCTAATGAAGACATACCTGTTGGAGTTTGCGTTATTGCACCTTTGTCATAGAAACATTAAGTCTGTAGCTTTCCTTGCTTTTAAATTTAAGGACATTATTGTACCGAAACAGTGTTATGATTGCTCAGAATTCGTAACATTTCTGACAGTTATATTATAATTTTATTTTAATAAACGCCCTTTACTTTGAGAACAATGAGGTATAAACAAAGGAATCAATTTTCAAGAGACGATATTAAAAAGCAGGAAAATTACGACATTAAGGTAAATCTGTGTAGGTGCTTTTTGACGCTTTTATTGACCGAACACGCTTTTGTAAATACTTTCGCCTTCCTGTTGCTAAGAAATTATGTTGCTCCAAGACCGTCTATTTTTGTAACCGATATTGAGTATGAATATTTTGATCTTTGAATATCTTGAATGAAAAGAGTGTCCATGGAGTTTCTTGCTCGTTCTTCTCCATAGAGAGCTACGTTTTGGAACGAGCAACTAGCTTCAATATTAAACTCTAACTTCTTGACAATTCAAAAGCCTGTAAATGGTCTAATTGAAATAAATGCTTTGACTTTGATCTTATTGATAGTTTGGTTGAGAATTTTAGTAGGTATGTTCGTTTTACTTGTACAATAAAAAAGAAACAACAATGTTTTTTTATTACCATTTAATTTTCAGATCTAATGCTTGTGACCTGTATCGCTTACAAAAATATGGTGGTCATACACACGCAAAAATGATAAATAGCAAAAGAATTCTAACTCAACTCCAGAAGGTTATTGGCCGTTTCAGTACTTTTACACATTTATATTGACTTTTCGTGCTCCTAAGCTGCTCAATCAACTTGCTTTTGTCAAGAACTTCCTTTGAAAAGTTTCCGTACAGACACACCAATTTACATGTTATTGAATTTTTATACGTTCGTTAAGTCTATCCAAAATAAACCTCTGTGTAGGACGAGCTCTATAATATGTTTGGCTACCTTGTTTAGGGAGTTAATTCTTTGTTTGAACCTTTCTTCTTCATTATAATGATGTGAATTGTGTTGGTAAAAATAAACATAGGTATTTGAAATGAGTTGTGTCGCTCAGTAGCTTTATTAGTCACTGCCATAGACTGTGTGACTGTCTTAATTACCACTCCTGGCGACACTTGGTGTCAGAGCTAGTAAGCTTGTATAGCAACTACTAAACACATAGCTTTAGACACGTAAAGTGAGAGCAGTTAGTCTATTTGCACAACTGCACTAAACTGGTTCAAATGTCCACTATAAACCGTTCCAAGCACCTACATGTTTTAATTAAACGCATGATCCAACACGGTTAGCCATTAAAATTTAACAACGCGTAACATTATAAAAAGGGCATTAACTAAAGTGCAATGGTCATGTGGCGTATGTCGGGCTTTAATCCACGCAACTAACTGCACATTCAATTTAGATTCGTGCATAATGCATGCTGGCGGACGGGCACAGACCCTGGGAGCATTTGCTGTATCTAATTACGTATTATGCTTTGCCATGTAGACAGGCACGTCTGTCGACGATGAATATTAGATCATGGCCGGCCTATACGCCTTGATATTGCAACCGAAGCAACGCGCTGCCCTAATTGCTTCCTACAGTTTCTGGTATTCTATAATCTGTGTAGGACATTGATTCGTTTCTCCGGGATGGTTTCAATCTGACCGGTAAAGTGTTGGCGTAGTGTTGTTAAGTACTGACGACACACGATGCATAATGAGTGTCTAGCAAGGGGACGCTTCTCATGTGGATGATAGCTTTCTCTTAGGTTTAATGTGTTTTATTAAAGACAACAAATTACTGTGATACTTTCCTTAAAATAATAATATTGAATAACAAAAATAAAACTAAGAATGAATAGTTTATGTTAGTATACTAAGGAATATGTCTAGATAGTATGACAAACAATACATTGTTCACATAACTTATATTATACTATGTCACTTTTATGTGTTCCAAGTTCACACGTAGTTTTGTTTGAGCAAGAAAAGGGAAAGACTTTCCCCAAAGAGATACAAATGACAATTGATAGCGAGCGTATTATTTTCCAATTTCGGCACGGAACGCAAAAATGGGCATGTTTATAGACTACGGTCACCTAGCTTAACTTTAGGCAATCATAGAGTCGACCCTCGCCGTCTCGGTGCTGAAACTGTCGTATTTCCTCATAAGGGTGGAGAAAAGGCCGTCATAACTCATGGTTAGCCGTCTCCCTAGCGTGTTGTAAAGATGCCCTTAACACTAGTCTTCATTTTCTAGTGGGAACGGTGCATTTGTCTCTGCTTCGGATTTTATAGTCGAAATAAGCTTTGTAAAGTCAGCTCGCTTAAAAATATGGACCTTATCTACGAAAACATCTACAGTGGAAATTCAGTGTTGGTGGTTCAAGCTACTATTATGTGGTTTAAAATTTAATATTGCATCGTATACCTACTGTATTTATTCAAGTATTTCTGGCCTGTGTTACACAAAGGGTTGGTGATTTAATAATTAATTTCATAAATTCCGCTGGTCATAACTGCCTCGATAGCCTAGTGGTCCTAAGTACGACTGCTACGCTAGAGGTCCTGGGTTCGATTCCCAGGTCGAGCAAAAAGTGTTATTGGGTTTTTCTATGAAATTCTCAGTAGCAGCTCGGAGTTTGGATTTGTGCCCGGTTAATGGCAATAGGCTCCCCCCTATTACATGGGACCTAAGTATACCGGCGAACTGTGGGTGTACATTGGTACACCTCTTCCTAACCCTTCGGGGAATACAGGCGTGATGGTATATTAAATTCCGCTGGTGTGACACATCACTCTTTGGGGCATAGGTTATCGACGAAATAGTAGTAGGTAGATACCGACTATGTTTGTATGTTATTTTTGAGCCTTTCGTTTGAATCAATAGGTACTTTGTTTAAATTATTAACTTCCTTACGTAGGGTAGGCAGACTTTTAAGTGAAACTCTATACCGCTGTGCTACGGGTGCCATTAAAAGTTATAATATGTTATTTATTTACAACACCGTGCCACTTTTACTTTAAGTACAGTATAATGGAGAACTTAACCTCGAGAAGGACCGATAGGGCTTCAAGGGCCTCATGAATGATCTTCTGCCTTGCTATTCCATCGGTTCCATAGTTGGCTGGATTTCAATTACTACGCAAATATGTGATTATTCAATTAACTTGATTGAAATGCGCATCTCAGATATTAAACGTATATACACAGTGTGATCGCTGTCAAGTTAACCTGTGAAACGTCTCTGTTTGTATGAACTATGCATAGTTTAAATTATTATGTCAAATGCCAGCCACGCTGAATCTGATTGACGTGAATTCATTGATTTGTTTGTAGATAATGCTGCAATTATATTGAGCACACGATTATATAGATACGACTGCCTCGGTAGGCAAGTGGGCCTATATGCGACTGCTACGCTAAGAAAGAAGTCTTGGGTTAGATTCCCAGGTCGAGAAAAAAGTTTTATTGGGTTTTTCTATGAATTCTCAGTAGCAGCTCGGAGTTAGGATTTGTGCCCGGTTAATGGCTTACTCCTATTACATAGGACCTAACCATACCAGCGAACTATGGGTGTGCATTGGTACACCTCTGCCTAACCCGCCAGGAAATGCGGGCGTGATGGTATGTATGTATGATTATAGTACAGTCGAACATACTCGTACGATTTCGTAATTTGTAATTATTTTTGAACAAAGTTGTGGCTAGTAAAGTACGCTAAATAGTCAGGGGAGCAATTCTATGAACTTTCAAGAACGCTCGAATTTAAATCTCTGTCAATCTGTCAAAACGCCTCGACATTTACACTTGACATTGATTGTCGAAATCTCATCTCAGCCCCAATCAACGTCAAAAAATGTTGGCAAATTAGAGCATTTTTGACGATGACCGATTTTTTCTAAAAGTATGTAGTATTGCCCTCCAAATCTATTACGTTCATCTCTTAGGTATGCCATAAGCTGAAAAAAGTTATTGCTCACACAATGAGATATAATATTGTCACTGTGGTAGAAAGATGAATAGGTACGTTTGCCTATGTAGCAAATAGTTTATTCAACTGTGCATGAAATTTAAGGATTTCCCAAAATACCCAGCATTTTCTTAGACATTAAATTAGCAAGCCTGGCTCGTTTCCTATCCAAGTAGTGAAACCACCGCTCTTTATTATTTGGTCGATATTTTTAGTGGAAAAAAACAGCTTAGCTACGTGACTATATTTTGGATATCTATAGCTATAAGAGTTAGACATAGGTTAGCATGAAACCTGAATTAAATGTTTCCAAGCTAGTCAAAGAATTCAATAAGTAACATATTCAATATTCTCACCTTTAACAACGAAAAGAATTTCATTATTCCCATGAAAAGAGAAACGAGAGACTGGCAATCATTCTTTTTTAAATCCTAGTAATGGAGCATCCGAAACGGCGCAGGTCGTTACATTGCCTCACGTGGTGTGAGCACCTAATAGCCCTCCTCTCTATTCCTCACTATTTGCCAGCTGCCTGTTTTCCCACGATTCCCCTGCTAAAGGTTATTGGGCCTGCTTTCACGCTTTTTATTGCCTGAACGCAGTTTGAACTCAATTATTTTTATGGTGGGGCAAATTGCTATTTTGTTGCTTTATCACGATTATCAAGACGAAATTAGTTCCGCGATTGATAGGATTTTTTTTATTTGGCAATTTACGCTAGTGTGGGGTTGCTTTCAGAACGTTACTGTTCACAATGTTAGTTAATTTACCGTAGTTTTGGCGTCGCAAAATCTAAACATAGTAAGCCAATAATGGTTTTGCGAATGCTTTTGATAATTGTGTTGAATTTAGGACAATACGTTTAAGTTTTTATTTTCAAAATTGGATAGACATTAATTTGTCTTGGCGTAGACTTCGTTACGAACAAACTAGCGTATAATTTCCCATGAGAGTCATAGGGGACGACTAAAGAGTAATATCTAAGGGAAGTGTAGCGTCATCTACTTTACTATATAAAATAGAGACTGTCAGTCCATCTGACAACTTAGATGATTGTAACTTTTCTATATTTAGGTTTAATAACATCGGTTTTGGGAATTTTCTGCTTATTATTATTAAATATTTTTTTACGTTACATTTTCATCTGCTTGACTTTTCATTTTGTGGATTTTGGCATTTTACTTTAACAGCTTACAAATTCGAACAGTTCAGTTCAGTTCGAACACATCCTGTATTTACTTTATGTTCACAAAGGGAATTCATAGCAAAGTGTATCTGCGCCTGCCTATTTCCGTGGACATGGTAAAGGGGACTGGGTTTTTAAACCCGTGCGCTCGTAGCGTTGCGCTTTGATATCAAGCTCTTTCGAAGCCACGTCAACATGCAATCATGTGCACGCTACACACCCATACAAGCTTATCGCGTATATATATGCCTTAATTTATGTAGCACCGGATTTGTTTTCTGTGTTCGTTTCTAATCTCATGTAACGGTATTTTCGTGTTACGTCTTTGTTCATTGCTGTCTTTATTTGTATAAGAAATATACGTATAATTTTTAGACGTGTTTTTACTAGTTTTCTAGGTATGTTTTTGTTAATATCTTTTTTTATTCAAGCATTGCTTTCCATTCATAGGCAAATTCCTTCCTTGCTTTTTATTAGTAAATACATCTGATATGTTAATGACGTAAGGATTAGATCAAGTTACAAATCAATCCTCGTCTTATACCCGAGTTGATATAGGTATTCATCCGATAAAACCCTAAGAACATTGTTCTTATGTCAATATGTTTAAAATGCTGACATGTAATAATATTATCGATAAAATCCATGTCATGCCAACATGAACAAGTATTAAGTGCGAAGATTTCGTACAAGTTAATCTTCCGTACGAGAGTTTGCAAATGAAGCCTTAATAATCTCGAGCCATCTTTCACGGATTACAACGGATTGACACGATTACTTTTACGAAAAAATGCGAACAAGAGGCGAGAGAGAATTCTTTGCTTGTAAACGTGGATAAAATATATGGTGAGGTTTTTGTGTGATTATTTTGGTATTCGCGGATTATTTTACTTTTACGCGGTGTTTTTTCTTGGAAGAACAACTTTTTTTTTGTAGGAATAGCTATGTTTGGTAATTGTATATTCGTGTTATATTTTGTAATATAATACCATGCTCGTTCTTTGGTTGTTTAGTCTGCTATTGATAATGAGAATCTGTGCGCAGAAAACAGAAAGCTTATAAAATTAGACTGTATATTATCATCCCGTTTTCTTCTTTCGCTCTGGGTGGAGCACAAGGAAATGTCAGACTCCTACTGACTAAAATCTATTCGTGTTTCTCCTAATGCCCTTTGCGTTCCAGAACCGCAGTGAATCATTCGAACAAATTCCGCACCTTGGATTGTCATTCCTACATAACATTTTTTACGCTGCTGTAAAAGGTAATGATTGTATCTACATTAAAATCCAACTAAAACAGAAATGTGAACCTTAATACAAAATGTATTAAAGACAATTATTTAAAATCACTCTAATTTAATGTAAACGTACAGAGCGTCCTTTCAGGTGCTACGGGAATTGAATTGGCAGAGGCGAGAGAAAAAAGAAACAGTTTTATTTAAACGACTGATTTGAGAGCAAACACTGCCGTAGACCGGGAGGGCCGCCCGCATCTCAATATATTGGTGCATAACGTTTTAAACCCGGCTGTTCTGGAATATTTTCTATATTTTTTACTGTAGTTAACAATTTAGGCGGGTTATTCAATTTTTTTTCTTAAATTTTTAAAAGGGTTTCACTATCTTGACGGGTTCAATTCATTCTCTAATGTCATGCCTTTTAGGGCATGTAACAGATGTCCCCGCGAATATGTACTACATTCTCCTGGTTCTCGCTTCTTTAGAATCTCGAACGCGATCCCCAAAAATGCTCGGCACATCAATAAAGTGAAGAGAGTTGTGTTTAGATAATCATGAAAATGAACTGGAAACTTTGTTCCAATATAGTACATAATATGTATTAAAAAGTATAGTATTTTGTATTAAAATAAAATAATTGACAAGCCCTTAATTAAAGAACTAACATTAATCAAGAACTACTTACACAAAATCACACCAATCGACTTTACTAATTCAGTTTTCCAAGTAAAAAGGCAAAAGTATTGCGCAAGGGTGCCATAAGAAATATTTCGGGGGTAGGAAACTTAATTAGCGTGTTTTCTTTGATTACCGTCATCAGTGCACCGCCTGGTCCAAATGTTCAGCTCACCTGAGCCACCGTTACGCTTAACTAAATTACTACAATTTCTTTCGCTCGCAAGGTTGGTACAAAAAATTACAGGTAGCTCTGGCTAATTCTTATGTAGTAGGTACTTAGGTAGTGTTTTGTTTTGCGGTAGTTAGTTTCGTTTTACGATATTCTTTTTAATGTTGATCTTGTTTTACAGACAATTTTTTTTATTTTGCATTGTTTTTGGTGGAAGTTTTTTTGTTTCACCCACAATAGTGGGGGATTCGATCCACTACAGATCTAATATTCAACCCGCAGTGGTAACATTATAGTGAGTCCAATTGTTAATTTTAATCAATCTCTTATTACAAAATAAGAAAATATGTTTCAGAACTGGAACAAAAATTAAAGCTGATTTTGCTAAGCTTGGGGATAAAATACATGGACAAAATCTCATATGGGTATCCATTTAGGAAATATCCGTCATTTAAACTCATATATTTAAATTAAATAAGTTACATGTAAAATACTTGTATTAATAAGGTATATTTTTGTAACAACGAAAATAAATTTATTCTATTCCTAAAACACAAATCAATTAACATCTCAACGTCAAAGCCCATTTTATTTAATTCCACACAAATCATTATTTCGTTCACAGCTAAGAGTGAACAATAAATAACAAAACTTAAAGCTGTCTCTACAAATGGTCTACGGGTTCAGTTGACTGTGCAAAATCAATTCGTTTGACGTCTGTTGTAATAGAAACAACAGCAGTGTAATTTCCCGTTGTTTGCAATGCCACACCGGCAGGTATTTGTCTCAGGGACGAAGCTACGCTGCCTGCCCCGTAGCTTGTCATAGGAAATATTGAAGAGAGTTATGTAGTTTACTCTCTCTCTATGCAGCTTACGCGTTGAAATGTGTTGTGTTTTTTAGTTTGAAGTTTAGTAGTGTAGCAATACGTGGCTTGTTAATTTTTGTGTTCGATTTTTTTATTTTGTTCTTTATTTGCAACAAAAAAAGTACAAAGGAGGCTTGCCTTAGGCATTCTCTACCAGTTAAACAAAGATGGTGAAGAGATAACATGGCAGGTGTAAATTATTGTACATTAGTAAAACAAGAACGTTAGAGATTTAAAAAAGAATTCAAAGCAATTACATAAATCATTGAAATATACAGAAGTAAAAAAATATTTTTGTATTTTTTTTTACAGATTTTTAACTGATTTAGAACACCCTGCTGATTGCTTGATGGCCGTGAGGACAAAATAAAAAAGCAAAAGTGTAATGAGGTTGAAATAAATAGTTTAAGTAGTACTTTGATTTAATTAGGTGTCGCAGCAGAGGTGTGATTCATATGCAAAGTCGCGATTTTAAACCTACTCGTACCGCAGCCATGTCCAGTTAATTTCCTTTAAAAATAGGGTTGACACCTCACCTACAGACACCTATAAAAGCCGGTAAGTAGATACGCTTCGCTTTATACCTGGTGACTTGCCTTACTAACTTAATAAACTTTCAGCTAAATAATGTTTTTCATCTCCTCTGTTTCGAAAACAAATTGCTTCATTTTTGGCTCGGAGGCTTGAACAATGAAATTTATCACCTGCGTGTGCCGTACTGTTGTCATTTAACACCCCCTTACTTAAATTTTCAACGGCATAGTACGTTTTGTAATGATCGGTTAATTTATTGTGTGTGTTTAATTTTACGTAAGTACCAATTTTACAAGTTGAAGATTTAAGTCTGATTTTGTTTGATGTACCTGGTTTCAAGTCATTTTTTCTTTAACACACACTTTTTATCAAATTAACAGTTTAATAATAATGAAGATTAACTATTGTTAAAATAGTTATGAATAGGTTAACATAATTATAATTCAGAAACATTTGGCGGTCCGCATTTATAATAAAACGGTGGTCTCCAAGCTAGGTGGCGGCGGCGGCACCGCCTGTATTGTTGGGTTGTAATACATGACTTGCCACTGGGTTGGATAAAAAAATTGTTTACAAATTACATGATGAGGTTCAGACTAAAATTGTTTAGTAGCATTTATTTTTCGAGGCCACTAAAATCTATATTTATGAAACCTTCTGAACAATTATTAAGAGTTTTGTCACTTAGACAAAACTCTTAATAATTGTTCAGAAATCTAAAAATAAAACAATTTTGCTGCCGCGTGCATATGACGCTTTGTTTTTTAATTAGCTTCGCATGGTTGGTAGGTTCCTGAATTCGGAAATAGAGTTTCCCAGAAGTGACTTTATATATTATGTATAATAATATTATGTCACAGGCAACACACGTTCTACCTATACATTCTAAGAAATAAGATTCAGTTAATAAAGAGAATATCTCTTGATAGAATTGTTTATCATTTTCTTGTATAGCTTACCTACCTAATTGTAATTCTATACCTGACTTTCCTACCACAATTACGAGGTCGACGATTATCATCAACCGTTATGTTAACATGAGAACTAACATTGTCACTAATTACGGTTGCTCTAACTAAACAGAAACAAATTATGGTTAACATAATAATTACAAGATCACAGATTCGAATTTCCAATAACATGGCACACCTCTAGTCCCGTAGGGTTGCGGCCACGTGACAGATGGCCAGGCCCGTACTCGGAACAGATAATTAACACGTTTCTTTTCCAACGGACGACTTGGTAACAAAACTTTATTAATACCGGTGGGGACTAGGCTTTGAGGGTAACAAACTTTTGTAATGAAGTCGCCCAGCGGAATATTACTTTCGTTTGTAGGTGCTTTTAATTTGTTATTTATTTACAGTTCAATTAGATGCCGTGACGTGTTCTTAGTTCAAATTATAGTAGCGGCACGTTATTTGAATTTATGACCTGAAATATTTTAGGTTATGAACATAATGACAGTGGTTAAGCTCGTCATATTTTGTTGTTCAATTATTAAAGGACAAAGAGTAAACTAGTTTTGAAGAAAATATTTCAACATTTGAGCTGGCACATAGAAATATTCGTAAGAAATATCAGACGTCTAGAGATGGTTTCGCAACGTTTCGTGTGAATGCCGAGACGCGATGTAACTTATTAATGTTTAAACGGTAGAACAAGGCAGTCGTTACGAAGGTACATATTATATGTCAAGACGTAATGGTAATTCGTTGGGAATGCCGAGCAATATTCATGTCAAGATTTCAAATGTCAGCCATAGTGAGGGTGTCAAAATCGCAGCAAATGTGTTTATGCAAATCAGCATCTCCATTAACATTGCCTTCCCTTGTGAGACTCGTATGTAAGCGCGTGTTTATTATGTAAGTATGTTATTGTTGTACATACGTTACGGGCGCCTAATTGAATAAACATTTGTTAATTAAATAATTAGTTTATGTTTGCTGTGTTTTGATTTGGCAAGGTTGGGGGAATGTTATGAAAAGTAAATGTCGTTTGGCATGTTATATGATCAGTCTGTGTGGTGTATGTCAAAAATAAACTAGGTAGAGTAGGTAAAAATCTGCGTGGAAAGTTCTCGAGCACCTATGACAGAGATAAGTTATTGTTTTCAATAATGTTATCTCTACATAACAACGTAATACCTACTGTGTGATCTGATTACATTCTATGTTATGAGATAATATATTTCGAATTACTTTTATATACGAGATACCCTCGATATATTTCCTTAAATATGCTTCTGAACGGACTATACTTTTAATAAAATATGTAGCTGCAATTACAACACATCTGGCAATGTATTGCAGCTACACATTGCTCGGAAAATCTGTTCTGTTTAAAAGCACCCTAAGATGCAGCCTAAAAAAACAAACGACGAGCAAGCAATCCTAATGACAGCAAAACCACAAACACTCACAACCGCAATTACCAAAATAACAATGTTAAGCACAAATAGTACGAATACAGCACACAGCGAGTTCCCAGATGTCAGACATTGCTCACGAAGTGGGTTTACTGCAGATACCGCAAATATGCGTGCAATGTAAATTTGATACCCCGAGTGACAAGCGCGGTCGGCCGCTGGGTTTCATCTATCCGAGCTATGCCGCTAATCTCTGGGAGCATGTTTTGACAGATTGCTTGGGCCGTACTTACGTTAATTATCGCATTTCGGGTGGTAGTTTAAAAAGTTACGGGACATTGGTTTTGGGAAGAGTCTACGTGAAAGCACAAAATGTTAAGTGTTATACGAGTAAATAAACTATTTTATTTTACTTGTTCAACTGTCTTAATAGTTTTGATTAGACCTCTACTGCTACCTTAGGGCAATGTGTAAAGAACTTGAACTAAACAGAACTGAATAAAAAAACAATGTAAATGAATTTATGGAAGTTTCTTCCTCATTAAAATATATATATATATATCTCATTAAAATCTGCTTATTATATTCCAGGCGACTAATAACTTAAAAGTCGACTAAATGTTTGCAACAAATATAATAACTTGGGTACGAAATTTCTTCACTATTGTAATCTTTAAACACATTACTACCTCCCATTAAAGCCGTGGCAGATATTTTTATAACACCTTATATGTACGATCACTCACACCTAAACATTTATACCTGCACTTAAGAGGTAGTTCATTAATATTATAAACGGTAACTGCTAACTATTACGTACTTAGTATTAGTTGGGCCAATAACTTCTCAGGACCAAACTTGAGGCGCAACCTGCTCGAGTGAGAAATTGGACTCACGTATCCCATTTTGTGGAGACAAAGCCTCTTAATGTGTGTAAACTGTCCAAGTCTTCCCATTTGGCTGTGTAACTAGCAGAAATGTGTTAGGAGCGGAATCTATTGAAATTTAACTGCTGTGTGATTGACTAATAATGCTGTTTGGAATGAAGAATTCAAATAGTTCAATCAGATATCTGCATAATCAAATTTTAGGCCAAAAAAGTCACCTTTCATGTGCTGTTAGGTTCCTTTTTTCGATTATTAAGTTTTGTCTGTATAATAATATTTAACTTAAATAAAGCACAGAACTCGGTGTTCTGACATTTCGCCAGTAGATTGCACCCGTTGAAAGTACGGGCGGGACACTTTATATTATAGTCTTATTTTAAGTCAATTCGAAATGCGTTTCAATAATACTTAATTCCATCTTTTGTTTTCAATTTCGAGTTAGCGTTCATTGAGTTTTGCTGAATTGACGAAGTTCCTTTATAATCGACATGTGACGTTAAAAACATATTATTATCTTCTCAGTGAAGAAGTATAAGTCTCTTCAACTTTTAACATCGGTAACAATATAAGCAATCTATATGTAAGTAGCGACATGGATATATTTGGTCAGACTGTTATTGGTGGCAAACTTTGTTTATCAATTAAGGCAAAATAATTCTTACGTGTAACTTCTAGAAGATTTTTTTTTGAAAAAACAAAAAATATCCTTTTTAAAACATTAAGATACGCGACCGTAGGCTACTGCCAACTGCGGGTTGTTCGAAAGAGATACCGCGCCCCCGGAACGCAAAGGGCACATGAAGGAACATAGACGGGTTTTAGTCAGTAAAAGTCTGACACTCCCTCCCGCCCCGCCCAAGGCGGGGGAAGTTATTTGATGATTTCCCGTCTATAAAAAAAAAGGCTACTGCCAAAAGTATGTGGGCACAATTATGCGGTTGGTACTTTATAAAAACAAACGTGCTCACAGCAGTACTATTGTCTTCCCGTGCTGGGAATAAGATCGTCGTCGCAACTACTAGAACCAACTTTTTCTAATTCCATCCGCCTTTAAAAAAAGAAAGGTAAGTTTTAATACCAAGCGTCTGCAGAAGATCGTCGGTGATCCCAGGAGGCACTTGAAAGGTGAGAGGGCGTGTGACCGAATGCCCGTTTTGTTAGAACGTGATACTTTTGTTAAGCTCGCCATTGACTCCCGAACTATGAAACCGTCACCAAAGGTATAATCACGTAAAAAGCCTCCCAAGGATTTCTTTCTTTACTTTGTCCTTAAAATCCTGTTTTTATTTACTTACCAGAAGGTTTGAAGTTAAGAAAGTTTTAAGGAAATTTGTAAATGTCAATACCTAATAGATACTAACGGTTTAACTGAAGTTCCTTCCGAATGCAAAGCGTGCCTAGAAATTATTATATTAGCCTTCAATGTGCAATGTGTGGGTTTAATTTTCGACGATTTTTTATTAAATTACTTCATTCAGATTTCGTGTGACATTGTAGCAAACAATGAACCAGTATTGTTATATGGTTCTATGAATGGGATTCTCATAATTAAAGTGCTGATAAGCCATTTGATTGTTTTTTTTTTTGGGCCTCTTTCTTATTAATGGGTGTCTCTACTTGTTACATGGTGAAAAATATCACATTCGGGTGAACTCTTGCGCGTGCCTATTCCGTATTTATTTCACTAAGTGATTTGATACAACACAAAACATTATTTTCAATATTTAGCTTTCATTGTTCAGGTTATGTTCGATAGTTTCATCAAAAACTCTGTGTACTATCCTTTATCTGCAAAACAACGCCCAATCTAGTTTCTGTACGAGTATATTAAATGGTTTCCGAAAAATCGCCTGTGACAGACAGGTCGTCCGGCTCGAAAGTCATTGACACTGTCCGTATGTTGTATATACCTTTTTTTGCAAATCCTCCAAAATGTAGACACATTTTGCCGATGGCTATTATATTCTGTGTTATAGGGAGCGAATCTATTGTCGCTTTTGCACACAAGGGGTGATTGTTAATCCTGTGCTGGAACGAGTACGCGGAACTTCAGTTTTCCAGTTTCGGACTTAGAAATGAAAAATTCGTTTGTTATGACTCAAACATTCATTTAAAAAAAGCATTAGATAACATTGTAGGTATCATTATTTTGGACCTGTACATTTAATAACTTCTTTTGTCAGTATTATTAATGATGTAAATCTAGAATTTATACAGGTCCAAATAAAATCTCAATATAGTCTATCTTAGGGCTAATCTACCAGCCTATATACGAATGTGTTATGGTTTTAAAAACAGCAACAACTGCCTACCATAAAAGTCATGAACATTCAAGGCTTATGCAAAACGCTAGAATCCTTACATTTGCTTTCACAACATTGGCAATAGAAGGAAGAAAGATAATGTAATACAAGGCACAAGTTGCACCGGCGGCGGCGGCGTGCAATTCGCAAAGCCGAAACGATTGTGAGGATTTATCAATATGGGAGGCAGATCCGCCCGGCAATCGGCAATACTACACGCCTAGTAAAATGTGCAGATACCACTACAAGACTTGTGGATATTTCTATTTGATTACAAGATTGCTTTGAAGAAAGCTTACTCGTAGGTGAGTGAAACGTAGAAGTAGAGTTAATTATTTGGTAAAAGTATACGTAAATGTAAGCCTACATTGGTCAACGACCTCTTTACCTCTGAAGACTCTTTTACAGATTTTCTTGCCGTAAGTGAACGAGTTGCTAAAAATTATTAAGTGTATTTGTTGATATTTTAAAAGTAAAATAATAAATAAATGGAAAAATAATCCGTTAATGAAAATAGATTAAGTTGTCATGATGAATTTAAAAGGAGCACACAGAACACCACTAATGTAGTGTAGGTATTATTAAATCACATTACTCGCGTTCAAAAATAACAATTAGATATTTGTACAGTCAGCAGCAAAAGTAGATGAACATTTCAGATTTGTAAATCCTTATTATTGAGCACAATATCAAAGGAAATACGAAATTGATCTAAAATAAAGATAAAATACATGCATTAAATCCATCCATTAGATCAATTTCGTATTTTCCTTGATATTGTGCTCAATAATAAGGATTTAAAAATCTGAAATGTTCATCTACTTTTGCTGCTGACCGTACCAATGAAATATATTTTCAGCTTATTCTAAATATTGTCGTTTGGTGGTAACAAAAGCCCTTGTTATACTATTGTCATTGCTATTTGTCAAGCTGCAGCGGGGACGCGGTTTTTATTTCATAAATCAGCTTCTTTGCGTCATAATGCGATGACAAATTTTTGAGCAGATCTAAGCATAAGTATTCATGACCAGTAAGCTGAAAAAATGGGATAAATGTAGCAAGTTTTTGTGCCAGATTGTACTGTTATAAAAATAAAATGCTAACGAATATGTTTTTATTCTTGGCAAGGTAGTGAGGGGAACTGGGATTTTTACGATACGTTGAATTTACAATCGCCTACGAAAGCACACTGTCTGGAGCAAACCCTTTGTTTGTTCTATTCAAATCCAATGCTAATACGTTCACAGAATCAAAGCGGACGGATGTTCTTCTTTGCGTCGCTAGAAAACGGAAATTTGAATGGATCAGATGAGATTGTTACATTTTGTTGGTGCCGTTCGGTACGGATTGGGATGGCTATATCGGTTTAGGTTTATCTTTTACTTTTATTCACTGCTCACATATTTCAGCAGTAAGTGTACTGATAGATCCATTAGTAGCTCCAAAGTGCCGTTGAATCCACTTTCCATAAAGTCACAAACAAATTACACCGAAAAACGAAACACATTAGACGCCAGAAAAACGGTATACCTACATCGTATATACGGGTACAAAATCGTAATGACATCGGCAATATGGTCTTGGGGCAGTTGAGGGGGCAACCGCATTAGTGCCCCTCTAATGGCTGTAGGTGCCCGAAAAGTTGGTAACTTGCGAAATCTATCGCTCGCCAGTTCTTTATGAGCGACCATTATCATCGCTTCTGCGTTTTCCGATAAAACGTGTTCGCCCTACTTTTAACAGCAGTTCACACCGAGTTTAAAGAGCCTATAAAATTATTATATTCAATTTATCATGAAGAAAATTGTTTCTCTTATAGGTTTTGCGACATGGCTTGAATTTGTAATGTTTTTTATTCTTACTTTTGATCATGATGCCGATTTCGGTCACGGCGGCCAATTGTATTGGGCACTAGCCAAGTGCGTAGGAGATATTATAGTGTACAAGTGTGTGCGCAAACACAGGTGCACTCTCTTCCCTCACTCTTGTAGTCCTGTGGGACGTCAACCCGACAAGACCGGGGCGAGATCAGGTGCAGGACCAACGGCTTTATGTTCTTTCCGAAGCAAGGGGGTGTACTCTTTTTGCCTGACCTGGGAATTGAACCTAGGACCCCAGGGACAGCAGTCGCACTAACGACCATGAGGCCATCAGGACTATCAATTTCTCCGAAGAGAACAGTTGGCGACTGCCATCTTATATCTACACACTGACAGTAAACTAAATACCTGACAGAACAAATCTTCAAAAAGGTGTGTGTTTATATGAAGAACCTTTTGCCTTTTAATATCCTATAATACCTATACTCTCACCTCAGCGTTCGTCTGTAGATCCTACCTACTATCATGGCCGCATAGCTGTTGTACTAATTAGGTTCCCTTCCCAATACAAAAAGTGTTGTTGGTTGTTATACAGCGTAGTGACCGTAGCTACTACTAAACAGTTCATAAATAAAACCGAGACCGCTAACTTTCCACTTAACTTCTTTAAAGTGTTGGCTTCCTGTTTTTAAAACTCTGTTGCTTTTTGCTTCGAGGCATGAAGGCGGAAGGTTGCAAGTTCAGAACAGCTTTTAACACTGAGTAGGTACTGGCGTGAAAAATGTGTGCGAATAGATATGTTTGTTGAGCGAACCTACGCTACTTACTATTAGATGGTAGATAAGTTCTAGTGTATGTTTTGTTGCTATCGTTCTTTACTTGAATTTTGTTTGCTTTTATAGTTTTTTTTTTGTTTTTCGAGATATGTTTGCTCTTGACTCTAGTCTAGGTCAGAGATGACAAAGACAAAGACGCGGCGAAGCTTACCCAGAAGAAGCCTGTTCACTCTAACTTTAAAGAGATTAGAGTTGAATTGGTGGAATAGCAACAAGGCAGATAGGCGGTGTAGGTAAAAGACCAACAAGCAGGCAACCTTGTGGCGATGAGCCAAGATGTGAACCTTGGTTTCTACCAGCTAGCTTCTGCTTGCGTCTTTGTCTGCTTAAAAATCAAAGATACCATATAAAAACAAACCCACGACATAATGTAGGTCCTCAATATTGTAGCTTTCTATCAGTGGAAGAATTTTTGCAAGCAGTCCAGTACATCCAGAGACTTCATAATATTAGTACGGTTATCTTAACCTACCAAACGTTTTAACTAAGTTCTCTGTGGTAAGATATGTTCTTTCTTACGCCCATTGTTTTAAACTTAATGAATTAATCATGTTGCCATAATAAATGTAACGTTAAAAAGAGTACTCCCTATTTACCAAAACTGTCTTAATTCGTAATCATAAAAGTTCATATTTAGAAAGGCTTATCTTCTTAAACTAGATTTTTGAATATTAGAAGGTTCGGCAATGCCATCGAGACCTTCAACTGAGGAGCTGCGTTAATTTTCTGCTAGACCAATAAATTCATGAGTCATATTATATCTTTTTTTCCATCAATTTTATAGTTGCCAGTTCGTTAATTTGTTTGTGTGTAATCTGACGTAATTGATCGAAGACACGCAGTCCCAAGCTAGGGGAGCCATCGCAAAATGCGCGATTTCTAATTTCTTTATTGTATTGTTAGTTTTAAATGTTCAGAAATACAGTGGCCCAGTGTGTGTAGTACTTTGGTGTCCCAGCTGATTTGTACCTGCTCTAATTAGCTCTGTAAACGAACTTAGTTCGTGCCTGCAGCGTCTTGGGTAGTGTTTTATTGCACTGTTAGGTCCATAGAAATGGTGTAAGTAGTTCCACCTCCACCTTTTGTGTGCTACTTATAACACGTTGCACATGGGATCTCAAAATTCTTTATTACGTACGGTATTTTCAAACATGGTGTTTTTGTCTTGTTGCATATACTAGAATTTAACTTAGAACTTTGCTGCGTAAACAATTACCCGTATTTTTCGTAAACTGCAATACATATCCTCTCCTCAATTAAACACACCAATTATTCGGCACTACTAAGCTTCCTATTTCCCGCTCTAGATTCCTAATTTGTAGATCTCCCGGTGCGTGAAGTGCGGGTTCCCTTTACCAGCGGTGACAGACGTTGAGTTCACGTCATGGGTTCATTGTCTCCTAACTGCTATAGGAATACAGCTTCTGAGCTATGCAAGGCTTTTAAAGCGAAACCGTGCTGAAAATTAATCTCGTTCATGTGTTTTATGAATGTAGAAATGATAAATAAGGAATGATAGAAAGAAAATGAAATGAAAGAAAGAAAGAATGAAAGTTGTAATTAAATTCTTTCTTACACAAGGCTCATAGTATGCCTTATGTTAGAAAGAATAAAATCAAAAATACACAAAGAATACTGCGGGCCATAATTATATTGACGTGTATAAGCAGGGACGATGCCAACAGTAGCCGACAGCATCTGAACAAAAAGTCAATAACTTGCATAATCTCTTGCATGCAATAAAAAAATACCTGTCCTATTACGAAACGTTTGAAATTAAGTAATACTTACCTATAAAAATAAAACTTAAAAGAACATCGAAGGCACCATTTCCTCTTCTCGGCAGGCCAATTGAGCTTGAACGCGTTTATGCATTTCCCTCACTTTTTTATTTTACCCAGCCGAGGAAACGGAGATTCTTTAGTTTTTCTAATTTAAATAAAAATTCATTTCAATAAGGAAATCTTCTTGTAGAATAAAATATCGATTTCAAACTTTTGTTTTATTGAATACTGTGTTTGGAACTTCTTTATCTGGAGTTTAATCAAAATCTTCTTTGTTTGAACAGGGTGGCTTATGTCGGACACATTTTGAAGTCTAATATTGCAGTCCATTTATGTGGACCTTTCTAAAAGGGCTATTGCTATGTAGGTTGGTAGGTAAGAAGTGAAATTTTATGCTCTAACATTCATCACCTTGGCAACTAAATGTATTAACATCTGCTAGTGAACTGATTCTAAATGTTATTACGACAACTGCTGTCTGATACGAGGTATACACATAACCTACGACTGACCGACTTGATATCCACCTCTTAAAAAAGATTTCCACTAAAATGATTAGCTATTGAACTCCTCAGGAACTGCTTAGTTAGTTAACAGATTGTTTATAATTACGAGTGGTATTTATTTTGATGAAATTAAGAGGGTGTGTCTAGACAGCGAGTCGAGGCGAGGCGATGGGGGCGCGCGTGACTCGGCTATAAATTGCCTGTTGGTAATGACCCCGCTCAGATATCGAATACACGTCAGCTTCGATCGACCACTGTACGTGGAACTGATTTTTTATTAGGTTGTTTCAAATCGTTTTATTTAAGAGACACCGAAGACAGATTTTTTTAATACAAAAATAGCTATTCCTTAATTATTGCTTGGCAGATGTTTTGATAAATGATAGAAATAACGAACGTTGTGTCTCACGCCTCGACTGCGCACAAAATTGCTTAGTGGACACAGTTTTATGGACGCTGTAGGTAAAGCGCTTCTAGGTGAAGTTGTACATCCTTGCTGAACATGTAATTGGATACCTCCAATTACATGTTCAGCAAGGGTTTCATTTTAATCGTCATCATCATCATATCAGCCAAACGGTGTCCACTGCTGGCCTTAAAGATGGCCACAATGACCGGTCCTGCGCTGCCCGCATCCTGCGATATACAGGGACCTTCATCAGGTCGTCGGTCACACCTTACCACAAACAAAACACACACAATGATTTCAACAAACAGGTCAATTCCAAGCGGCATTCCAATCAAATGCATGCATAGGTACTTACAGCCGTAACACCATCTCTGTGTATACCTCGGATACCGCTGTCAATATTGCACTTACAAGGTGGACAATGAGCAAAGCCTATCATGAATCTGCTAGCGCCACCTGGCGGTGGTCGGTGACATGCGGATTCTCTTTGTGTTCAACCGAGCCACCGTGCTTACCAAAGAGCATTATTATTGTACGAGCAAGCCAATAAAGCAACGACATTCGCTATTCACACAAGACGGATGTTATAATAGTCAATTGTATTTGTTAAGATTGTCGTCGAGGAAATGGAAAATAAAGATCACTGGATGGAATTTTATGGAGTCGTTTGATATGAGATTTTTTGATCATGTAATTGATATTAAATTTGATATGTTTTAGAGGTGTCCATGAAATGGAGAGTAGAAAGTATGCTTCAAAAGGGGAGAATTAGAATAAAATAAGACAGTAATTATGTTTTAAAAAAACAACTTCCTTAATACAGTGTAAAACAACTTTAGTTCACAGTTTGAAGAAAGAAGTAAGCAAAGAAAGCAAGCGAAGCTAGTGAAGAGATTTTAGGGATCATTCAGTCGCACGCTACTTTGCAATTTTTTATTTTTATTTTGTAAATTATTGTAGGTATAGGTTCATTTAATAATTTATCAAACAATTGTTTATTATAATTACAGTTCCCTAACACGCACAGTAATCTTTCTTTAAGCCAGAGATAGTTTACCAAAAAATCGTGAAGAAACGATTTAATACAAAAATAACCACCCTTCACAGCAATAAACAGATCAGTAAACATACAAAAGCCAATATTATAGAATGAGCTAAGAAACATAAAGGGAGTGCTGTCAGCGACGCGAATAAGTTTACACTTAGTTAATTAAAAGATTACACACGAATGGGTAATTAACGGCGGATTTGTCCTCTCATCTGTTATGTTGTCGCATCGGGCGGAGCGCGCAAGCGGACGTAATTTTATACGAGTTACGCATGTACTTGAGAGTGTGCATGTGTGCGTGTGCGTATTGCTTGCGAGTGTGCATGTGTGCGTGCGCGTATTGCTTGCGAGTGTGCACGTGTGCGTGTACGTATTGCTCGCGACTGTGCATGTGTGCGTATTGCTTGCGAGTGTGCATGTGTGCGAGTGCGTATTCTTTGCATGTTTGTTGTGGATTGTTAACAAGTACTTTTACGCTGTTATGGATCAGGAAAAACCGTTGAATAAAGAAAACTTTTAACAAACCAGTTGAGGTATAACATTCTCCGTCATTTGCGCTTACCTGTTTGTGTAGGTCTTTGGTCTAAGCACGTTTGCTGGCTGTGGGATCCCGGGTTCGATGCCCAAGTCAGGCAAATTGTTAATACGTTTTGCCATTAGGAATTTCTCAGTAGCAGCCCGGGGTTTGGAAGATGGTGGTGTGATACCGCGAGTAAAGCCATTGGTCCTACGCCTGATCTCTCCCTGATAACGTCGAATTGCCAATATTTCTCATTAAACAAGTACCTACTCATCAACCTTTACTTTCTTTTTATGTTATTTTGTAAATTCTTTTGAGTACAATAAACATATAACGATGGTAAAAAGCATTTCTCAGTAGGTACCTAAGTTCAAGTACTAAGATCTCACATTATCTTCAAAGGGTTCATATTCTGTTTGTGAAAGCACTATATTACACAGAATGAAAGTTATTCGTAGAACATACACTTTGCGACGTAGTCTGCTATACTCATCATAATTGAATCAATTCTCGAAACACAAAGGCTCCGTTTCACGTTCTTTAAATAGAAATATTCAAAAATGGAACAGAACACGGAGGTGTAATAGGTTGAAAAATATAGTTCCCATATAAATGAGTTAAGAATAAAGGCTTGCTTCAAATTTTTAAAAAATAGAATTTAATCACTGAAAAAGATCGTCACTACAAACGATACAATAGAGACATTCCTACATCGATTACAAAGTATGAACACGAAGTACTCGGATAAATTAGAATAGATCAAAGGCCATGAAAAATCAATGGTGTAAAGAACCGAAAACATTCAATTGATCGGTGGTCAAAAAGGGATTGGGGTTTTTGTTGGATTTTAATTTAAAATTACTTTGCTTTACGTTGGTTTCGATTCGAAAGCTTCGACAGAAGATTTTAATTAATGTTGGGCCCTAAATATAACTGTTGTTGGGCAGTGATTTTATTGCTACACATATCATGGCAATATATCTTACGGAAATCGATATAAATCATGACTTTAGTTAACATATTAATATGGTAAAACGCATATGCTTTACAACGTTTATCTTTCACTGTTTTTCACATAACAAAATCTGTTATGGATTTTTTCGCAAATCCCGTAACATTCTTTTAACGACTTCCCGATTCAGCGAGAATATGTAGTCTCTTTTATACTATTGACATAAATGTTGATCACATTGTTTTTTCGATACTCTGGCGGTCTCCGTTTCCCCCTCAAGGGTCGGCTGAACGAATATAAATGAATCTTATATTTATGATACTTTTTTTCTTTTCTCTCTTCTTGGTAGCATTTTATTGCTCGTGAAAGGGTACGAATTGTTTTGCTGACAGATTTACGAGGAAAGATTCGGCGTTTATTTTATCTGTGACTTTTCCATTCTTGAGGAAGGCAACTTTGATTGCAGAAACGTTGAATACAAATTTAATATCGCCGACCATTTTATGATTTATAAGGGAGCTGTCATGTTTGGGCTGACCGATGCGGTCGTTGTTCTTAGGGGCTCACTTTACTAATAGATGCTGCGGAGATCTATTATGATTTTATTCATCCCGACCTTTACTGCCTGAATCGCTTCTGCAAAATTTGGTATAGGTAGGAGCTGGGCTGTAAGGCAAACTAAAGAATAAAAGATGATTTGAACAGGCAAATTCTAACCAATATTATGAATGCAAAAGCGATTTTTTATTTATTTGTGTGTTTGTTACGCTTTCACGCCTTAACTACTCAACCGATAAACATGAAATGCATACCCGTTATTGAGGGTAAAACAGAGAGAATAAAGGACTACTACTTAGAGACAGAAAAATAACATAAGACAAAAGGCTGCGGGAAAAAGCTAGTATACCTACATATTGTAATTGCAAAATTTACAATATTTTTATAAGTAATTCTTCTCAGAATTTTATTTCTATTACTTTTAGCAGATGCAGTTTCTACTGGAACGTTTCCTTGAAATAAAATCATGAAGTTACAAGGTTCAGATCAAAGACTTATAATGATATAAATTCTCAAAATAGCAGCAGTAATAATGGTACCTAAGTGGCTCAAGAAATAAGATGGCGTAATTGCCTAGCCAGACCTAGAATTTTCTCAATTATTTTGGGGTCGGCTTCTAGTCTAACTGGTTGCATCTGAATATCAGGGTTTTACATGGTGCGACTGCCTATCTGACCTCTATAACCCTGAGCAAAACGATACCCCTTGGTAAGACTGGTTATCAGACTTACTGGTTTATGAGTATCCGTAACGACTGTCAAAGATCTACGAATGACAGCTGGGACCAACGGCTTTACGTGCTTTCCGAGACACGGGGATGTCACACCACCAACTTCCAAACTTTACAGGCTGCTACTGAGAAATTCCTAATAACTGAACACTTTTTGCCCGACCTGGGAATCGAACCCAGGACCCAACGCTGATCAATCGTTTGCAACCACAAGCCCAACGGGGCAGTAGCTACCAGTCATAATACTTCCAATACCTAAAGAAAAATGAGCGCTCACCACTTGAAATATTATCCTTTTATTTACCATATAGAAATGTTCGATGTAATAACAATGTTAGCTATTAATTCGTTCACTGTTATGCTGGAGTGTTCGTGAAGCGACGAGATGCTTGAAGGCAGCTAACTCGATAACAAGACACAACAGCTTTCCTAATTGCAATTTATTGCAGGTACTGCAAACAAGACTGTTCCAACGTGCACGTATTTTAAATTAATTTGGAAGTACAGGCTTGTTATATCTTGTGATGATAGGTTTTATATAGACTTATTGTGCCTGGTAGATTTTGAAGTCCTGAATGTAGTTTTACGAAACGATGATAGGTCCTAATTAAACAAATTATAATTGGTATAAAGTTAAAATATAACAGTTTAATATTATTTTACATTGTGCCCACGACTTCGTTCGTGTGAATGTCGGTTATCTTGGAGTTTTTTCTTTTGCGCGGATCCCTAGCCTAGTCAAAATCGGCTCAGCTGTTTAGGAGATAACCCGGAACAAACAGACAGACAGACAGACAGACAACATTTTAAGATTTTTGGTATTAGCGTGTGCAAAACAGACTCTTCAATATTTTTCTTTATTTGTGTAGACTAGTTATATTCATCTCAAATCAGCTTGTTGAATTGAGTAAAAATCTTACAAATTCATAATTCATTCTTACAATTAAGATACCTGCTAAGTTACTGGTTAATGATGTTAATAAAATCTTAAAGATAATCAGATCAAGATAAATTAATTCGTGAAGAAAGGCTGGGACTTTTGTTTCTACCCTTATGCGCAACCCAGAATGAAAACAAGCAAATAAATCATGTTTATTTTTTAATCAGATCGCAAGTTTAAACAGTTAAACAGCAACGATTGCACTTTATAAACAGGGCAACGTTAAACAAGAGCATTTCCTTACAAAGATGTCTAAGTAATTATCTCAGTAGTTTTGAAATTCCATTTTGCCGATTGCACACTTTGTGGAGGAAGCATTCCTTCTCAACTTCTATTTATAAATTCAGTGAAAAGCAATTAATTTTAAGTCAACAATAGAAAAGTTCCCAGTTGTGATGCATTGTGTTCCACTTTAGCCGTTTGCTTTCTTGAACTGCTCCACTTATTCAATGATTTCCTTTATTAGCCGACTATTGAAAATAAGAGAATGGTCTTGTTCTGTTCCGTTTTGTTTATATAATTTGCTTATCGTATTTGAAGTCGGTAGTATTGTATTGTTATTGGATTTTGTATTTCTTTTAATTTCGTATTTATCTTAGAGCTTTTGAATAAAAGCAGAAGTTTAATTAGCTTTAGAAATGGTTTGTGAGCCAGGTGGTATTTGCTTTGTCAATGGTCTTTTGATTTTCAGGTATATTGTGTACCAGGGTATCGTGCTTATAATGAAATCCTCCATCAAAAGACATGATCTGAATAGAATTAGTTACCTACTATTGAATGTCACTATTATTTCTCGTATAACACCACGCGCGATTAAGCTATATCAAGGTATCTCATTATTATAATAGTTCGCACTTAGCCGACCGCCTAAACCCGGCTTATATCACAAATTACCTGAAATTAAATGCCTCTTGTTCGATTGTTTATCGTCAGATACAGTAAAACGGTATCGGTTATACAATAACACTGAAAGGGGATTAATTTGTTGACAGTAAATTGGATCCTAATGAAGCAAAGGCTCTTTGGATAAACAAGACGGTCGTCTTGCCCCTGTTTACATGATTCAACGGTTCGTTAGCTTTGTTTCAAATCCAATCGGCCGTTTGTACAACTGTCGCTAGTTGTACGTTTACTGTGCAAGCATTGTTGTCACTGACTGACGCCTCATATTTATTTTTGGAATCGGGACTTGACAATTTTCAAATAAAAAACTGGTTTAAATTTGGAAGTATTTTGTATGGAAAAATTTGTATGTAAATACTAGCGAACCGCCCCGGTTTCACGCGGGTGAAAAAATCCGACTATCCCGGTAGATTAAAAAAAAAAAAAAAAAACTTTCATATAAACCTGGCCCGGGAAATTACGAACACAACAAACAAAGAATCAGCCAAATCGGTTCAGCCGTTCTTGAGTTATGCGCTTACCAACACATTTTGCGATTCATTTTTATATTATAGATGTCAATAAGCACAGAATCAGTAAAATGGATAGAAAGCGAAACTAGACCATATGATTGGGATTTTGCTTTGAATTTTACTTGGTAGTATTTTCTTCAATGAAGGACGTGGAAAAAGAAAACAAAAATAAGGATAATAACAATATTCATGTTACATAGCCATGTTTGTGCCTATTTAATGAAGATACAAATTATTATTTCTGCTCCGTGTATCTGCAAATCAATTACTTTGTACATATTAAACCGATTGTAGGTATGCTTTTCAATTTGCGAGCCTCCTGCAAATGGCTTTCCAGGCTGCAATGCTTGCAGATTTGCTCGTCCATTTCCAAATCTTAATGTATTTCCGTGTGGGTTCTAAATGTAGTTCTCCTACTTCCTTCTACTAATACTATAAATTTTAATGCGAAAGTTTGTGAGGATGAATGAATGAATGAATGAATGGATGGATGGATGGATGGATGGATATTACTCACTCTTTCACGCTTAAACGGTTGAATGGATTTGGATAAAATTTGGCACTGAGATAGAATGTACTCTATCATAATACAGTACTGCTGATGTAGCTTGGCGAGTCTGAAGTTAGCCCTTTGGCTGCGCAATGGATCTTTTTGGAACAAAATTGTCTACTGCGCAGCTAACTGGCTGACTTCAGACTCGCCAAGATACGTCGGCCGTACTGTACATAAGATGCTTTTTATTCCGGAAAAATGTACGATCCCCGTGTGATAATATATCAAATTTGACGCGAACGAAGTCGCGGGCAGAAGCTTGTAAAAATATAATTGTAACGTAATATTAAAGTCAGTTGAACGGATCACGAGCTCCTGTTGTTATGTAAATAAAGCAGAGCGAATCATAACACTGACGATTGTTTATGTAACGAGAAAAGTTCACGAGAAAACGAAACTTTCTGCAAAGTATCTTAAACAATTAATTTGTTGTTTATCTGACCTAAATTATAAAATTATTCTCTATTAGCTGTTTTAAAGTCAATTATTCTACTTTAAATTATTAGGTAATGCTATCTAATAATTTAAAGTAGAAAAAAAAATTGCGAAAAAATTTAGCCAAGCATATCAAACCTATGTAGGTATGATATGCTTGGCTAAATTTTTTATTATCGATACTGATCGATAAACGAACAATTATGTTTGTTTAACATTTGATTGATTTTAAATGTTTATAATCATTTTATTAAGAGTTTTACTTTAAAGGCACACTTGCGCCACAAACTTAACTCATAATTAGTTGCTAACAAGTGGTTTAATTGCAAACTGTAATACATACCTAATAGGTCCGTTGCGTTGCTTTCTGTGCCAACCGTGGGTTGTCTTCGAGTCCACTTGCATAGAGCATGCATGGTAATAGTCGCTTGGTGTCTCATTTGGTCTAAAGTAGGCTAAGACGCCCTCTGTGAGTAAGTTTTGGCCCCTTATATGCGTCCTATATGAAATTAAAATAATAATAACAACAATATTTATTCAAAAATTCGTTGAATTATGCGTAATTATTCAAGCCCAAACGTACCTATCTTAACCTCTCATAAAGGTACCATTGTAAATTCATCTTCTGATTATAAATGCACAAACCGTGAGACATACGTAATGACAACGTCATAATTAACAGAAATTTGATTGGCGCGCAAATTAGTCTTCAATTGACGCCGACGGGCTGCTCCAATAGGCATCGCTTGTACCATAAGTACATTTGCATATAAATCACCGTACCTATGAATTGTGCGTGATTTCTGGCTTCAGCGATTAGGCCACGTATCATCTGTTCATCTCATATGAATTATGAATTAGTTTTTCTTGTATCTTGTTGCTTGCGTTTACAGATCTGTTATTTCTTGATATGGAATGTTTGGTAATTATTTCACATTATTTGTTATTCTTGATTTGTGTTTGGTTGGGTTTACATATAAAAAAAAATGGTTGTAAAAAATCGTATCATTGCGATCTTTTTTTTTGTTTTGGACAAAACTTGGGAATGTACTGGTTTTCAATTCCCCTTAGAATTCCGGGGGCGCGGTATCTCTTTTGAACAACCCGCAGCCCCGGCAGGCATCAGGCCTTAGTGGCCCCTCCGATTTGCCGACATGTCTTTGAGGCGCGCGTGGAACACGAACGCTCCATTGACACGGCTTGTCGTATCAACGGACGGTGACCTACGGTGTTGTGGAGGGTATGGCTCATACGCCGGGAGTCGTCTCGCGGCTCCCGACGCCCGTAGCGTCTCCCGCGGCGGTTAGGGTGGGACAAGAGGCTCTGACTTCCCGCCACCTCCTTCTCTAGCATAATTGCTTCGCAGAAGGGGGTGTGCTCCGCCCAAGCGGGGCACACCGTCACGGTTTGCTCCTCCGAGTCCTCAGAGCGATCCTCGCAGTGTTTATCTTCTGGTTATGGTGATATTACAGGTGAATGTTATTTTTGACGAAAACAGGTTTTAAATTATATAATACTAGCTTTTGCCCGCGACTTCGTCCGCGTGGATTAATAGTTCCCGTTCCCGGGGGATTTCCGGGATGAAAACTATCCTATGTCCTTTCTCGGGTCCCAGACTATATCTGTACCAAATTTCATTGAAATCGGTTTAGTGGTTTAGGCGTGAAGAAGAGACAGACAGACAGACGGACAGACAGAGTTACTTTCGCATTTATAATATTAGTAAGTATAACTCAACAGTTTTTCAATCTATTGTCATAAACTCAACATTCTGTATACACATTCAATGTAACTGTTCCATAACTCAGAGTTAACAGAAATTCAAAACAAGTTGGCAGTTGAATATTTGAAAATATGGATTTAAACTAAAATAATGAGGCGTCATTGTAAAGATCGCAACAACATAGGTAGGGGCCGGCTCCCTGCCAGCTATTTGTACTGGAAACTAACTTTTCAACTCGACGCCCGTTGTAAGCGTATTCCGAGCTAACTGTTTACACTAAAACGTTCGTGTATAAGTAAACGATGACTCCAGCTCTCCATTTACTTGTTTGCTTTCTTATTTCGCTTTGTAAATTTGTAATAACAAAGCACAAGCCAAAGTTGGAACAACTCATAGCCGACTTGATTTCTTGTTCGTTGTTTAGCGTCTTGAAGAAAGCTAGCGTGTGATATTTAGCTCACTACATTGTTTGAGTTTTAGTAAGTATTACGTCAGCACGGCTAATTAAGTCACTGAAGCTTCGTGGTAAACATTTTTTGAAAAAAGTTTTTTGTTTGTTTCAAAAATAGGTTAAAAAGGGTTTTTGTTGAAAGTTCTGAAGGTGTAGCTAATGAACTAAAAGTAAGATGTTTAGAATAAAAGTTGTAATATCTTTCTAAGTGGTGCAAAGGTTTTATTAATTATACATTTCTATCCACATAACATATTATATACCATAACATCACGCCTGTTTTCTCCGACGAGTTAGGCAGAGGTGTAATATAATATGTACACCCACAGTTCACCGGTATGTTGAAGTCCCAAAGTGTAATACGGGGCAAGCCTATTGCCAATAACCTAACTCCGAGCTGCTACTGAGAATTTCATAGAAAAACCCAATAACACTTTGCTCGACCTGGGAATCGAACTCAAGACCTCTATCTAGCGTAGCAGTCCTTCGCGCTTCAGGCCACTAGGCTAACGACATAGTCAATCATGCATACATACATTCTATACATTGTGATCTAAATCATTTGCGACATTTTATAGTAAACTTATGGCTCTGAAAGTGGCTGAAAATATTCCAAAGTAAAAGTTCCAAAAATGCCAGGGTCATCAAGAACAGTAACAATTCAAACTTATTCTCGTTCCATACATAAAAGTCATAAAAGTACGTAACATCACTAATACTGCGAGTTAGTTCCAGCAATCGTTTTAAATCCTACAGAGTTATTGCCGCGGAGCTTACAAATGTCGGTTTTAAAATCATGTCCCCGTTAAAACTTTCTTCATGAATAATTTACGAATTTTCTTCACAGATATGGTCTTGCCGCTGAAGATAAGAATTAAATTACGTGAAATTAAATTTTTATTATAACATCCGAATAAAAATATAAAGAGAGGCGATTTGAATAATTATCGCCATGTCGCGGTGCTCCCGGTTTCGCTAAGTTTTCACTTCTTTTAATGTTTATTCAAGTTTAATGATTCTTAATGATTTTTTACACTAGAATCTTGCTTTTTAAATTATGTTTAGTTAATAGAAGATTTTCAGACGGCCAGTCATAATTACTTGTCAGTAAGCTAGCTGCTTTCAATTCTTGGTGCTTTTGTTGAAAAGTATGATTCTTCATTAGGGCAACATGATTGGAAAATGGATAACATTCATAGTTTTTTTTTGCTGAGTTTTATGGTTAAACATTTTATACATGTACTTAAAAAGAAAACCGATTTTAAATAAGAGATCTTTTATTTTTCTTTACAAGTTCTGAAAATCAAATAGTTAAATAAGTACAAAAAAATAAATCTTTTTCCTCAGATAAAATCAGGATCCGGGAAATTCGAAAATAGAACATTTTTTTCGAATTTCCCGGAAATTCGAAAATAGAACATTTTTTTGTCATCCCTATTACATTAAAATATCAAAAGAGGAAATCAGTGGCTTATGGGTTGTAGCACGATTTTGTACAAGAGCTATGCAGATAATAATTTGAGTTCAAACCTTTGGGAGCGGCAGTTCGAGTGGATAAGACCGCCTTCCCGTAATTTTCTGAAGTACACACTCAGAATTCAGTAAGAGCACTTATATTCAGAATTTATAATATTACTGCTCTAAATATTCTACACTTCGAGTGATGTGGACTTGGAGTAGCAATGAATTCTGTTCTGAGGGGTTTTTAATTGACCATTCTTATTTAAATGTCTTCCTGCGAAGGATCCCGGTTGCAGTTTTCGGTATGACTATGTTTTTCTGGAACATTGCCAGGTTTTGCTTTGGTAGAAGTATTTTATTCTTAACTTTGCAGGTTATTCATACTTCATCAGTGATAGAAAATAATTTTTAAATATTTCATTATTTACCATCTCTGGATAAACAATGACTTTGTCGAATGTGAAATAAGACACGACTTCAGAGTTAGTAATGTTTTTAAATATTACGTACGCAGAGTTATTTAAGTTAATAATCGTTTAGTAATTTAAGTAAATAAACCAATAGACGTTGTTGCATTGACGTGCATTGTTATGGAGTGAATAGTGTCATTCTAATACGGAAATCGCGGGTGCCACAATTTTGGAGTTCTTATACATAACGGTTCTCTCATATCACAGAGACAGCTTGTAGTTCTACCAGTAAAGCAGACAATGTAATAATTCACGAGGAGACAACTGTGAATTCTATTGAGCTCACTTGAATATACAGACCAATTCATAACAGAAACTAGTAACATCAGTAATGGAATTAAGTAAGACTCTTGAATAAGACATTAATTAGATTAAATAATAAAGCTACACGAACTTTTGATTTATAAAATTAACTTTTCTTTAAAAAATACTCACAAAATCGCTACTTACTTGTATATAGGCAACTCATTATTTTCTACTAATGAGCATTGCCAAGGAACCTCTTGACGACATTTTTGAAAGAAAAATAAATGAAAAAGTTGTGAAAGCCGCAAGCTTAAGGACTACTCAGAGACTTGAACGGTGCTTTATATGACGTTGAGTAACTCACCTGCTTATACAACGAAAATGTCAGTGTAAACAGTAATCTGTAGTAGATGTTATGTCAAATAAATATTTCATTTTTCATAAGAATAATAATTATTTTTATTTTACTCGAATGTGACCGACGTTATAGGTAGACTTCTTCTTCTTTTCGCACTAATGATACATCTAATAATAATTTATACCACTTGAGCCCACTAAGTGGCCACGTTTATTGTTGCGTTAGAGGTAGGTACTATTCAGATCGTCAAGGGTACAGGTGAAAGGACAGAGTTGGGACACTAGCATCTAGGATATAATCTGACCGGGAACTCTGCAATCGCACTGGGTGCCAGGCGGGTATATGATGTCTCATCCCATGTCGCCATATTATGTTTGGTACTGGTACTGATGCTCTAAGTGTCCACACACCACTTGTTGTTAATTTTGCTATAGAATCCTTTTGTAAATTCAGCGCTTGTACTGTTAGTTTGTCCAGTGTAAGGGCATCATTGAATGTAATTTAAAAGACCAAGGATGAAAAGAATTTGTTTATTTAAACACACACGAGTGATAAATAAAGTGTCTTAAAATTAGGTTTAAAGGCCAAATAGTTTGTATTTACGCTACCTCAATTGCCTCAGATATCCGATCTACCAAACCAGAGAACCCGTCAAGATAATATAATTTTGATGACAATAGAGATATTCACTATGCAATACCAAATGAGGGCCTGAATAGAGCTTAGGCATGTACGCATCAATGTATAGTCACCGGCCCTTATAATTATAGTGGGTTTAATAATTAGTGCTACATTGTTAATTAAAGACAAAGGTGTGCTAATGAGACATGGCGTTGTATGTGCCCGGAATGTTGATTAGCTCTAAAAATACTCGTCGCAGCAAACCGCAGACGTTGAGTTGCTTCGTTAGTATTTATTGTGTAGGTAACTGTATTTCTAGTCATTTCGAAGGTAGTTTGCACTTTTAGTTGGGTACCTACGTGGTGTATTATGAAAAGCGGTAGTAAGGTTGTTTTATTTTTACTTTGACTACCGGAATAAGGATTTGATGTTTACGGGGCTTTTTCTTTTGAATAAAAGTGGCGTTGTATTGGGTTCTCGGGATTACTTATGATAGATGGTTTATTTATGTTTTACAGATTTTAAATAATGTGAAAAAGTCTTATAACTGATTGTTATGCTCTCAGGTTAGTTAAGAAATATATTAACTGTTTAAAAATAATCAGGTAATGTGTAACTGTGGAATGAAAACAAAACATTACTTGCCTATAATGATGTATTCTGACTGTGAATGACTATCTAATGTGATGCGACTTGAGTACATGTGCTTGATTGATCACGAACCGCTATTACTAATGCACCGTGCCAATCAAGAAATAAATACCTCTAGATAACCGGGAATAGACATTATGTGGGCTACCTATGATACACTTTCCACTGATAGGTGTGGGATGTTTTATCAATGACATACGGGTTACAAACACACGTCATATATCTATTAAGTACGCATGCTGCCCATCATAACAAATAACATTGAGCAAAAGTTATAGTGCAGCTGGAAAACGATTTTTATTTTTTGGTGTGAAAAATCGCTTTTTATGGTTGCGAGTAATGTGCAAACGCTGTTTATGATCCGAGTTATTTAAAGTATAATTTAACTATATAAAAACTTGATTTCCCCGTATACGTTAAAAAAGAACTGGAACTTTAACTGTCAATATCTCTGTAATCAGAAGATGCTCACGCATTATCCAGATTACATTCCAGAATAAAAAATGGCCGCAATGATTGGAACATCATATAACTTTCGGCTTCGTGTTTCTTTTTCATTTATAAAAGCTAATAAATTACAAAAAAAGAAATCTTAAGTGCAAAAATTACTCTCAAGCCCTTTTTAATATCACATCAAATAATACCGTACGTGGAAAGCAATTTAGAAAGCGTTGGAATCTCATAAAGTCATAAGTCAGACGCTCATGTAGCTGCCAAAATGGCTAATGACCGCGTGCTGGGTGCGGTTGCGGACTGAGCCGAGCCAAAAACCAATTTGCGACACTAATAACATCGTTGTTGTGCCGATCAGTTGAACTGACTACAGTTCAAGTGTTGAGGTGGCGGAGTGTGATTGAAGGGGTCGGAGTTTGTGTCTTGGATGAAGAATTTTTGGCAGAGAATTTAGTTTAAGCTTCTTGTTCTTCTTCTGGCCGAGCCGATGATTTTCATAGTCCTTCTTTAAATTTTTGGGTCCAGTAGGTGCCCACGTTATCACGGATTCAGTAGCGTTGTTAATATCCTCTAAAGTGCAGGTTTAGGGTCAATTTAGGCATTGCAGTAAGTGGGCCATCGTCTGATCAGGAGCACCTAGTCTTAGCTTACAAGCTAAATTATAGAAATTCAGTTTGAAGTTCAGAAGGCTCGAGATAAGAGTTTGTGTGACAATTCAAATTATTTTGAACTAGTTCAATTTGGTCCATAGATTTGAAACCTTCAATAAAAGAGTTTGGCCACTGTACTGTAAATAAGTATACCATTAACGATGTCCAATAAGGTGTAGCGATGCAGTGTAATTTCTTTAAACGAAAAAGTATTGAGTGAACTATCAGATAAGTTTCTCGAACTCATCATGAGGAAAGAACTTTCTCAACCGGAATTATCGTGCAAAAATATAATAGGCTCGTAAGCAAATTCGAAACCCGACAAATAAGTGCTTTTTCCACCAAATTTCAACAAAACCTAAAAGCTAATTTGCGTGTATTAAATGAGTTTCACTTTCACGGCAACAATTTTCAATCGCAATTAATTAAAGCGTTTTTTTCGACACCATCATTGGAACAAAAACTTGCCGTCGTCTTGCCAACGATAGAAATACACCTGGACTTTCGAACGCATATAAAAGTTTTCCAATTTACAGGGGCTGATTGGAAAATTTTCGCCATTTTAGGGTGTTAACCGACCCTTGACTTTACTTAGCCTTTTGAAGCGAATTAAAAGTGTTAGCGCCAAGTCTTAATCTAGCTGTTTGATACGTTTTGTTTTTGAGATTTTTTATGTGTATTATTTTTTTGTTCATTATAAAGGGTGACCGTTCCAAATGGAGAAAATAAACTGATTATACGTTTTAAGGCCGAGTTAATACCAAGATGAGCTTGTATACTTGGTTAACAATGCTCTAATTGTACTGTATTATTTATTTTGTACATTATACGTTCATACAGAAATAGTTAATATTCTTTGTCCATAACATAATAACAACACAACCAATAACAATTTCGTAGTCGCACGACTACGCGCGTAGGTGCGAGCTACGGCGTAGACAAGCGCTACGTGCGTAGCGAGGCGCTCCTGCGGCATTATGCGGTACTTATTATGCCTTGTTGAGGCAACGTATATGAGAAAATTGCTTTCAATTTATTATTAAGTTAATTAAGAAATAACTGATTTTATTCATATGTCGTCATCATAGCAAAGTGTTTATTTGAAAAGAGCTATATGTAAGATATTTATAGAAGTCAGTCGAGAAACATTATTTTTTATATGTTTTTTTTTTACTGTTATACATATTAATTTCACTTGTATACTTATTAATTTCACATGTTTGTACAGACGTGAACCTAACTTTACAAATATTAGTTTCTTGAGAAAATTTAACCTACCGACCGAGTTTCGTAGCTCTGAACATTCAGCGCGAGCGCCTTCACATTAATATGGTTATTCAATTACGTGGTAAATTGTATCTATTGAGAATTTATCAACTGAATCAAAGCATAATGTCAGAACAATTATGTAGGTGTCAGTCTCAATTATGAGGCTTTGTACGCTAATTAGTTTTGTCGTGAGTTTACTATGGCAAGAAGAGCAAGTGGAGATCAGGCTTATGTGCTGCCGGGGCTGCGGGTTGTCCGAAAGAGATACCGCGCCCCCGGAACGCAAAGGGCACATGAAGGAACATAGACGGGTTTTAGTCAGTAAAAGTCTGACACTCCCTCCCGCCCCGCCCAGGGCGGGGGAAGTTATTTGATGATTTCCCGTCTTTAAAAAAAAAAGGCTTACGGCTTTCTAATTTCTTTAATAGTGTTTCTAGGCACGGGAGTGTCTTATCGCCAATTTGCAAACTCCGGGTTGCAACTGAGAAATTGATGATGGTAAAATAATATTTTGGGCCCGACCTAGGGATCGAACCCCGGACCTGACCCTCAGCATGTGACTACGAGACTAACGGGGTGGTCTAGAAGAAGCATCATACTGAAAGACCGAATTCATTGACGTTTTAGGAAATATTTTTTGTTGCAAGCAGTTTTTATCTATCAAATCATTATAAAGCGAAATATATTATTTGCAAAGTATCTAAATATGCCATTAAAATATAAACTCTATTTATGTAACACCACACTAACAGTCGTAAATGATGATTAAACCAAAGGATTTCTATTAAATCAATGTAGTCATTAATTTGTATACGAATTAATTACCAAAATTACTGCGGTATACAACGGGTTGCGGTTTGAAAGTGGTGTCGTATTACGTTGTCATCCCAATCACTGTACGCAGGTATTACTGTTATTTAGATTAATTAGGTGCGGGTCGTTTTGATTGTCATTTGTTTCAACTATTTTTGAACACACTCCTATTATGTTTACCACTGAATCCATTAATATATAATAATCGGCTGGTGTTCCATTTCCTTGTAAAGCCATGTAAGGGGCCTCTGCGAGTTGGCTTCGGCTCCTCGTACGCCTTCCAAAGATCCGGGACCCTAGGGTCCCGAGATACGTAACCATATAAAAATAATAATAATAATAAAGTTATTTATTACCTTAAGTTTTACATAAACACTTACTTTAGACATAAAGTATTTCACCACACGTCGGTGTTTTCAATGAACTCTGGCACCCAATTTAAGATTTAACTTGTGTTAAATTAGTATCGTTGGGTTAAAAAAAACTTTGTTTAAAAATTGTTTATGTTTATTTTTTTGCTTTTCCAAATATTAAATGTCCTGTTTTTTAAATAATGTTCCTGTTTTTTAAATTAAAAAAACAAGGAAGATACAAAATACAAGGCAATCCTCGCTTTCTTTGTGACCACACTCAAAAGCTATTACAACATAATTCAACATTAGAATGCCATTTTATAGACCTATTGCAGCTCCCGTACACGTCTGTGTTTCTAATTTTATTCAACAATGTGAAATTACGCCCACAAAAAACTGCAGAACAATTACAAATCTCTAGTTAAAAAGTTTCCTCATGAATATTTTCGCTGAGTTATGGGCCCGAAGAGGAAGATAATAAAATTTGGTATAATTTAATTTTTATTGCAGTCCATGAATGAACAAAAGGGGGCTTGATTTGAATAATAATTAGGTTTTATTGTACACTAGCCGGTGCTAGGTTATGACTGTCAAGTACCCAAGTACCTAGTAGCATCGGCATCAGAAGGCCATCGGAGAAAAATAAAAGTCGACAAAATTAAAGATGAATTGACGTTTTCCTCAAAGGCAAATGTAACTACAGTCATAGTTAGATTTGCGAATTTCAGGCCATTTCTAAACCGGTAATGGATTAAGTGAAGCGTAACAAAAATAAAATTAACGAGGGGGCTTCCCCGGCGGAAGGCGACGGAAGCGGACGCCCCGTCACTGACGGAAAAGTTATCTATATCTACAGCCGAATCTTAATAAAGTTTTCACGTTAAATTTGGTACGTTTAGAAGCCAGTGGAAGCATATTTACTGCTATTTACTGTCATGGTATTTACGAATACCAAACTTGAACTTAGTAAGTCAATTTATTATTGAAAAGAGAGTTTTAAATATTAATAGTTCTCATCTAATTCTAGTCTTTATCTACCATATTTGCCGGGTCCAATGTTCCTCTGGAATTTTCAAGTTTCATTGTGCCCTTCAAATCCCCAAAGAAACAAAGTTTCACAGCATATTGTTAAATTATTCTTGTTCAACATGTCTTGCGAAATTGAAATTTATTTCTATACTTTAGGCACACACATAGGTTTCGTATTTTTTCCCCACTCTTAACGTTTACAGGACTTTAATAATTTATTAAAACGGCTTCGCACGACGTGTGTAATCGGCAAAAACCTTTTCACAGATGATTGTTGAAATTAATCCCAGGGCCCGCAGTGATGAATGACACAAGGAACGAATTCAAGTTACGTACAAATTGCGAGCATAAATTATTACGTTTTAATAATTTCCCGTACAGCCTGTCCGCTCTCTCAATCATAAGCCCCGCCAGGTGTCACCCTCATAAATCTAGGCTGGTTAAAAATTACAAAAATTTAACGGTAGTGTTATAAACTTAGCTATAACAAATGCTAATTAAAGTTTTACTGTGAGACAGTAACAGCCTTAGTAATTGCTAGGCAGGTCGTTGGCATGGTGCAGTATTTATGAAGCTTAATTTCAGAGCTGAAACTTCAGAAACAAATTTTTTGGTAATTATAATTAAGTACTAATGTCAAAATCACTGGCTTATAAATAATTTTAAATAGTTCATCACATTACATTAGACACATATTTCAGCTGATTGAATTATTCATATCATTGCACAGTAAAATACAAATCACAATAAATGTGATTATATGTAATTATGTCACCATTCCGAATTAAAATGGTTCGAAAACATTTATTAAAAACGAAAATAAAGAAAAATTTTAATTTAGTGGAAGAGGCAACGAACCGTTTCCTTTTTTTTAGCTGGCCAATTGAAACGTTTCCAGGTCTCTGAATAATTCATCTTTCGTTTGAACAAAGACGAAGTGGGCCGCGCGCGGCGATTCTTTGATCTTTTGTAATTGGAATCGATGCTCATATTAAAAAGAGAAATTCTTTAGAGCGACCGTTGAAATGCACCGAAGCCATTTTGTTCAAGACGATTAGGCAGTAGTGATTTGTCGTCGATAGTACCTAGTACTGTTGGGGACAAATCCCTTTGTCCCTTTGGGATTTTTTCCAATACTTTTGCTAATTTTACTTTGAGCTACGTTGCCCAAAGTTTATCTTCGTTGTAATAACGAGGCCGCTCTCTATTAATTATGTTTGCCGAGCTATGTGTCGAGAGTCTAAGCTGTTTGCTAATGCTCCTCACTGTAGCCGAGAGAGGACTGCCAATATAACATCGTGTAATAATATTATGTGTACACGTAATATGTTCTAGTAAAAACTTTATTAAAGGTTTAACATTTTTCGCGTGCGAAGTTACGTTTTTCTTTCTGGTATGACAAGAATGTCTACAAAATGCGAGGGGAGACTTCAGTGAGATCGAGTTATTTGAGATAAAGTTTCGTTTCCTGATATTTACACGAGGTACACACGTCACTTATTGTAACTACTTTATCGTCAATATAAAAGTGAAGCTCAATTTCGCCATTTTTCGTACAATTCCAGACAATTTACGTACCTTGATTTTATTGCCTTGACTTTATGGAGATTTTCAGATTTTGAACTTTTAGAATTTATTTTTTTTAAGGGGATATTCGGTTTAGCTTGAAGTTAAATGTCTGTTCAGAGTCGATAGTCACGACTTCTATTGAGTCAGTGGAGAAGTGGAGGTGAACACTAGATTTGACGAATCTCCCGTATTTTGGGAGTGGAACTTCAGCTACAAGTGTATGAAGAAAACATGTGTGTGTACAGAGTATTATAAAAGACTACAAAATTTTATAAGGGCTAAGAGTTAATTTTGTTACTATGCGTACATTAATTACATACCTAAACAACATCGAATTACAAGTTATATTTGAAGTACGCTCATCCATAACATATCACAAATATAATATAATATTTATTTTCCCTGGAAATAATATTGAATACAGCAGTGTCTATCGGAATTACTTTGGCAACTCTATCAATAAAGTCGCAAACTTGTGCAATAACATCTCCAATCGATTACATAATAGAGGGAAGATTGCCAGTTGCTAGCCACACTTGTTTCTGCTAGTTTATCTGTACGTATGTATTATATTTTTGTTACTGATATTACTTATGTTCTTGTATCATTATATTAGTTGGTTAATTTGTTTAGATATGTTGATAACTAGTTGCTATATCGAAGTGGAATTTATGTTTTTTCTTATTGCTCTGCTAATCTTTTCTAAATAACCTTCTTGAATGTTATATGTTTGAGCCGTTTAGGGCAATAGGGTCCGAGCGCTCATCTAGTTTTCGAGACGCCAAGCGACTGGTCGATTCTTCATGTGACCAGCTAGCTGGCCTTTTCTTGTTTACTGTACCTACATAGTTTATAATTTAATAACAATTATAATTATTATTTAAGTTACTTTTATATAAATAAAGGTCAACCTGAATCTTTCCTGATTAAATTCGTTGTGGGGTTCGAAACAGTTGAATCGTTTCTTTGGGGCTCGTCAAGCCTCATTGCTTCGGTAGCGCTTGCCTGGCGGTCTCCACTGTTGATTCTGACTTTAAGGAGTTGCTGTGTCTTTTGCCTCTCTTGCTGCACTTGCTCGAATAGAACTAACCTACTTTATCGAGTACTGGATTTCATTTTCCATGATTTATTAACTATACATAATACCATTCTATACCTACTTCTGTCCGTACAGGTTTGATTGACAGAGTTGTGTTTAGCCGAGTACAATAAAACATAAATTATTAAATTGTTTATTTATTTACTATACGCATAGCTTTTTCAATTCAGACGTAAGTATATTATATAGAAGAGCACTACTCCTATGTCTATATTGACTTTTATCGATTTAGTAAATATTTGTGAGCAAATATTATCTTTCTAGATATACTGAAAGCAATCGTATTTGAATTTAAAGTGACTTGTTGAAAAAGATCACAAAGTGAGTTTACTTACACCCGAACAAAGGTTGTTTTAAATTTACTTCTTTTTTAAACAGATAGAGCCTAAAACTTTTTACTGCACACAAACAGATACAGAAACACCCCTTATGTTTACTTTTGGGGTAGATTACCCAACCCCGCTTAGAAGTCCGATTATATAGCCGGCCGGCCGTTGCGGTATTTTTAAATAAATGTCACACTAAGCACAAGTTAAATTCGTAAGTACAGTCTATAAATTCAACTCATTTCAACTTCATGAGGATAGTCAGTAAAAGTTTAAAATTTAATCCCGGCATGGGTAAGAGAGCAGAAAAGTTAACCGCCCAAAACTTTCCGGAGGTACATACTGCCAACGTATTTGTACTTAATTTTTACTGTATCTTGTAAGTCCGAGGGATGGCAATTATGCTTTTGTTATAAAACATTTTTCAAAATATGTTGTACGGAAAATATTAAAATTATTTCATTGCTTGTACTGAAATAACTTTTGTAAAATAAACAATCATTCACATTGCGTTGCTTTTAGCGATGTTTTTCAACTCTGCAGCGTGGTGAGCTGTATAAAAAGGCATTTAAAATTGCCACATTGAATGAAATATGAAATATTACACGGCCTACCGTGTGATACATTTGATGATTTTGACGAAAACATTATGAATGGTATCTAGTACATATTTTCAGTAATGTTTTTTGTACCTACTATATACTCGTACTATTATATAATAAAACAATGTTATCTAAATTCAATGAAAGTTAACATACATAGAATAATAATACAAAAAAACACGCATTCTGATCTTCACATACATTCGTTTCCTAACTCCAATGTAGTACATTCGAATTCGTGGCACGTTTTTATCATTCATACATAACAAGTGAAAAACGTACACATACACCATACACTAGAGGGAAGTCGAGTTAGAAATCGTACAATAGTTGCGCGACGCTGCGAAACGCTGGCGCGGCAAACTTGCCTGTTACCCCCTAAAGGGTTGCTAGATGGTAAGTTTTTACTGTGAATGTGGATGCTGCGAGCTTAGATGTTGCTGGGAAAATGTGTTCGATGCTGGTTTTGTTATTTTTTAAGACTTACTGTTATTTGTTATTTTAGCTAAACACAATGCACTCTAGCGCATTGTTTTGCTGAAGTAAGACCAGTAACAGAGTAAAATACAAGTAATCTATCTATCTATTTATGTTATGAAACCAGAAGAGTTTTGACTGTTTGTTTAAACGCGCTAATCGCTGAATCTACCAGTTGAATTTGAAAAATTCTTGTGTATCATTCCCAGAGATTGATGGGACAAAGAAAAAAAACACGTCGAAGAAGTCGTCAGAAGCTAGTAATTTATACACATAATTTATATACAAAACAAGAAGGATGAAGATAATGCATACGTATAATATTTATTTAATTAAATCGTGAGTTGATTGGCCCTAGCGTGTACCTACAAAAGTTTGCATATTACACCACAAAATTTTGGACACTTATAAAAATACTTTCCCATTTTATTAACACTAAAATAAACTACATATAAACACCAACACTATTTCCTAAAGCGGATAAAGGATTAGAGGAGATACATGTTCGACGATGTCACCTCCGACTTTATTCCGATACACTGTAAAATGACTTTCCGATTCTAAAGTGCTGCTCTATATAGTTAGGGATGCAGTCGAGACTTGCTTGGTTGCAGTTATGTCAATGTTTATGTTTATTTATTTATTGAACTATGTGGGTTTTGTGTCAAGACTTTTATGGAGAATATGTGATACATTTTCTCTATTTTCTATGTTCCTAAGTAATACATTAGGTACTATAAGTACTACTTTACTGACTGATACTTGGTGTATAGTCTCCAGACTGATTACAGTCACGGTGTTTAATCACAACGGAGACTAGCTGAATACGCAGGAGATATTATACTGCACAAGTGTATGCGCAAATACAGGTGTACTGCCTCTTGCCTAACTCTCATATTCCGATGGGACGGCAATCCGAAACAACCGGGGAGAGAGCAGTGTTCCGAGTCACAAGGGTGTCACACAACCAACCTCAAAACACCGGGCTGCTACTGCGAAATACGTAATGGCAAAAACCCAAGAACACCTGCCCGACCTTTGAATCGAACGTAGAACCCCATGCTCAAAAGTCGCGCTTGAGACCAACGGGGCGATGAATATGCTATTGGTGTACTTTATAAAACATTTTTTTTTTAATTCTCTCTTAGATATCTACTATTCTGTTTCAGTTTGTGTAGCCTACTGTAATTCCATTTTACAATCATTATTTAAGTACAAAATAACATCAAACAAATGCTAGTATCCTTTCAGTTATTAGCAGACCGTCTACGTAAAGGTATTTCACATAAAACAACAATGTTAAAACCCTCAAGTCTTAGTTCTCATTAAGTATGCCAAAACTGTATTGCCGGCTATAGAGAAGGAAATGGTTGTTGTAACTATTAGGTACAGTCTCTAGTGCCTATCCAATTAATTTAGTACCTACATATACACATGTACTTTCTTTAGCTTCGTCGCAGAATGTCCCTTTCGCAAAATGTCCCTTTCTTTTATCTTAAACCTAGTTAGGTTTAAGATAAAAGAAAGGGATTTATAATTTACTCATTTTTCTTTACCGGTGTCAGTTGACACCGGTAAAGAAAAATATGGTGAGGAAGTCTGAATTCGCCAATTCGCCTTAAGCAAGCGTGGTACTCAATACCCGTGCCTTCTCTATAGGAGAAGAAGCCTTTGCCCTACAGTGGAACGATATTGGCTAGTATTATTATTAATCTATATTAGATTTTTTTGTTTGTACCAAGCTCAAAAACGACTGGACCGATTTTTAACATTTTATTCATAAAAAAAAACACCGATTTTTTTTAAATATACCGGCGAACTGTGGGTGTACGTTGGTACACCTCTGCCTAACCCTTCGGGGAAAACAGGCGTGATGGTCATCAATAGATAACGACACTATTCCTGAATAACATATACTTAGGATATAACATCGCGCTACGACCCATGGGAGCGGGGCAGTAACTAAACACGTAACTTAGTGCGAGTAAAATAAGTCACGCGGATGAAGTCCCGGGCGGAAGCTAGTTAGGTATTTACATAGGCGTAGGTGAAGAGAGAACATGATTAGGCATACGTTGTTATTTCACAAAAATGCTGCCTTACAAAATGTGATTAACACGAGGCGCCTCGGACCGTATGGCATTAAAACTTACCAGATCACACCTCTGCCCCTTGAGGATAGCAAGCCTAGTGCCAGAACACAATTTCCCACGTTTAATTACGAAACAGAAAAACCGGCCAAGTGCGTGTCGTACCACGTGTATTGTAGGGTCCCGTCTCGTTGCCAATATCGTCAACTCGTAAAGCTTACTTAACTGTGATAGGTACGCATTTGCCGTGAATTCTGTTACGTATCCAAAAACAACGATTTATCGGGCACATGCCTCTAATAAAAAATTGCTTAAAAAGCAAAGCTAAACACCCGCAATATCCTGTCCAACCAAACGTTTACTTTTTTTTAAAAGAGTCTCTGAGTTAAGCCGCGGACTGACTGATACACGGACGGATAAGGCAAAACTATGAACGTTCCTTGTTGACCACGGAACCCAAAAAAGGCAATACAAAACACCAACGTGTAGACAAGCGCGAAATAACTTAACAAATCTAACAGCAGCTTCCTATCCTCATGTGGGGGATAGCATGAAGAAATATTATTAAGAACCTCTATGGATGAGCCGGGGGTGAGCCGGCAGTGGGTTACATCCCCGGGGGATAACAAATTCGTAACCTTGTTACATTACCACAGCCTCCAGGGCGTCGTGCGATACTTTGACAACCATTATGATTGTATTAATTTACATCAAATGATGTTATACACAGTTTTACTAAGTACCAAATTGTCAAGTTGTTAAACAAAACATTCTTAGTACTTTATGCTTTAACCTTTTACAAGTTAGATTACTTTGTTTGAGGGGTTTGAAGGTTAGACTAGCAATTATTTTAAAGCGATTCTTGAAATTCGTAAAGTAAGATTTGTGGATTACGTTTATTTGTGGATTAAGGTTACTGAGTCATAATTGAACCGCAAGAGCCTTAAATTCGTTTGTGTAATTGTAATTAAAGGCACACGAAATATTTAACCTTTGTCTCTAAAGTTTAAATATACCATCACGCCTGTATTCCCCGAAGGATTAGGCAGAGGTGTACACATGTACACCCACAGTTATATTTAGGTCCGATGTAATAGGAGGCGAGCCTATTGCCATTAATCGGGCACAAATCCAAACTCCGAGCTGCTACTGAGCATTTCATGGAAAAACCCAATAACACTTTTTGCTCCATCTGGGAATCGAACCCGGGGACCTCTAGCGTAGCAGTCGTGCTTAGGACGACTAGGCTAATGAGGTAGTTACCTTAGTTTGTGCATCAATATTGTTTTATTGGAATGACTAAGTATTATATTGAAACAACTTCCTGGAATCTAAGCTCGCCAACGTTTGATATTCAAGCTTTACCATTAATTGAATATCAATACGTAATACAGCGGTTCGAGTGTTAGGTAATACCCCTAAGTAACTAATGGGTAAATAATAGGAGAGAGACGCTACTTACATGTGACAGAAATGTACAGAAGTGCCACTAGCAACGCGCTCTGAGAAACGCACCATAGATATTTTATGATATTATTACTTTTACTGGTGGATCTTTGAATATTAGTTACACCAGCAACTCGGTTATGATTTGCGGTAGCCTATATAGAAATCGCTCAATAGTGGACCAAGGAGGCCGCTGCAAATTCTTATTTATCGTGTGGGCAGTAAGGTCTAACGACTCCACTCACGCTGGTGCCATAGTTTCTAAAGCGCCTCAAGGGCCTCTGACATAGTACCGATGTTAGTGATGTCCACGATAAACTTAGAAAGTACATATGAATTAGGAAAAGTCACATTGGTACTTGCCCGTGCCCGGTTGCGAACCCACACCTTCGTGCATGAGAAGCGGGCGCCTTAACCACTGGGCCATCACGACACTTAAAAACTGCAAATTAAAATAGGGGATTATAGATCCCAGAGCAAGTGCGGTGCGCGTAACCAGACGATGACCCCCTTACAACAGTGTCCAAAGTGCACTTCAGAAAAATCGCGCGGTTCCCACGCGGTTATTCCGAGAAATGGACCTTCTGTTCTCTGCAACTCCTTGGTGTAACTTGGGTGGAACTATCGTATCCTGAATGTTAGATTAGCAGGTATGCGGGTGCAGTGCAAAGATGACGTGTGTGATAATGTTAGGTATATTACCTACCTGTCTGTACGCAGTGCATCGAAGCAAATACGACGGCGATGTGTTATTAATAAACACGGCATAATACATACATATATTAAATAATTGTGTTTTTGACTTAATTGTTTTAGTGGTTGATAGATTAAGATATAATCATGATTGTTTTAACCGACTGCAAGAAAGGAGGAGGTTTTCAATTTGGAAGTTTTTTTTAAATATATGTTGCCTCAAAACTCCGTCATTTATAAACTGTTATGGATATTTTTTTGTTTGTAAGGATATACTTTCTGTTTGGTCCCACAGATATATCACTAAAACTAGTATCATGTTCTGATTTTTAAAATTACCTAATTGAAAAATCTTTTCAATAGATAGACTAATAGACACGCCTTAAAAAACTACTAAGTGGAAAATAACTTTAACGTTTTGGAAATCATCGGCAATATTTAGAAAACTAAAGGCCTTATCGGGTAACTTAAATGATCTTGTGGTAAGCTAACAGGGGACTTAGTTAAAGAACACAGCACAGCAGCACAGTTGTGTTGCGCCCACCCCTGATTTCATCACATACTTATACTAAACACTGATTTCATTTTATAACTACGTAACACAACTGCCAATACCAACGCTGTGGGAACACCGACACTGCTGGTTATACGCAACCGAGACTCCCGAGACTCTCCACACGAGCTGACTTTCTAGTTTATATAATTCATGTAGACGTAATTGCCAATATTGATAAATGAAAACTAAACTTAACATTAATAACTTCATATAAGATTGCGATGGACCACCTATACACGTCTCCGTAATATTAAACATACAAGTTGAGGTGCAATGTTTAGCTCAGTAGCTCAAAAGAAAATATTATTTTTGAGGTTTTTTGCTATCGTGAAAATCATCAGCTTTTATATCTATAACTCTTGTGACTAGACATTGGACCAAAGTCAATGTCAAAATCAAAGCATTTATTTTAATTAGACCATTTACAGGCACTTTTGAAGTGTCAAGAAGTTTCAATTTTAGTTGTAGCTAGTTGCTCGTCCCAAAGCGTAGACCTCATGGGGAAGAACGAGCAAGAAACTCCATGGACACTCTTAAATTTAGTTTTGCAAAATCTTGGTTACAATATTCATGTTGCGTGTATATGTGAAAACAATGAAGGTGAATATGAAACAATTAAATAATACTAATAAAGATGTAGGCCATGGCAGATAAGAGATGACCAATCCCAACTGACAGCGCCCGTTCACGAACATGACGCGTGCATCAGCACCGTTCAGCTCAACCATCTTGAAGGGAACTGAACGATACAACTCACGCGCCACCGTCAACGAGACATTTAAGTGAGCATGACAAAGTTCTCAACCGCCTTCCCCGCTATGTGCAATACATAGTAACTTAAAAAAAACTACTTATTACATCGCCAAAAGTGACTCTCAACGAGCAGAGTGTCTCTACACCTGCACTTCAGAAGACATTAATAAAGCTACCGATACCGCGATAAACGTGGCCATCTACTGGCCTAAAAAAATATAAGATTGATTATTATCTACTCGAAAAGAATCTATACCAACAATGGTGTATTTTTAATAATTTCTACTACATGCAGTCTCTTATTCTATAAATACACTTTAGGCAATGCAGTTCGTCAAATCTATCTTCTACTTTTAAAACTTTAAAGCAATAATGTTAATCTCATGTTGACTGAAAGATTCCTTTGTTAGCGGTGTCTGCGAGGTATTGAACACAAGATTTCATTACGCGTAGTGGCCGGTATCGTCTTTATAGTGTCATAAACGAGGAAATAACATTAAAGGGGAGCGTAAAAACGACGACCTGTGGCATTGCATTCCAGCTTAACGTCCATACCGCACATTTATATAACCTTAAGATTTATATTAGAGAACGTTTTTATTTATGTTTTTTGAAGTATTGTTTGTTAGGACGTTATATTGGACATCTGATTTTTTATAGTTTGATTTTTATCCGTTATTTGAGATATAGGCACTCTGGGGAAAGCGTAATATCTTTTGTAAGGGCTAATAATGTCTAGGGGCAAACATTATTTTCGAGATGTTGAATCTTTTGTTGTAGTAGGTATCTCTATCTAATGCCCAAGCAAATATTTTTCTTACAGGGCGCCTATTACTTAAGGAGTTTTTTGCTGAGTATCTATGTGATTTTACTAACTCTGTTCCAATAAAGTTAAAGTATTCATTTCAATTAAATCATTTACAGGCCCTATTGAATTCATCAAATGCGCATCCAACCAAAATAACTGAGGTGGGTGTATCAATACAACCGACCCGCTTCATTAACGAACATTGACCATCTGCTCACTCAAACAAATACCAAAAATTAATTGTGATTTACGCAAATGAATTGTAAATGACAAACAACGAGTTGAATAAATTGTGCGACACAATTAATTGTGTTATCGTAAGTCGGGGAGTCAGTGAAGGCACGCCACACAAAGCGGGCAACAGATGCGAGCATTAAAATTAACATGGCTGTTAATTGATGTAAACAACACACACGGGGTACTAATGGAAGTAAGGTATCACTCCATTTAATTGCCCATATATGTGCTGAGGTTACCACGTTAATTGGAACTAATAACGTTGCCAGTGCCGCATTCAAACTACACGGCCTAAATTGCTTTACCATGAAATTTAATCATTGTTGCCTTGACAATATGATAGGTTTTCAAAAAAAGTCCGGGCCGTTGGTATGTTGACAATTTTATATGTTGCAATGGTAGCTCTGTTTACAGTTTTGGCGTAAGACTGGTTTATTTTGAAATAAATACCTTTTACAATTTAGGAATAAAATTCAGAAAGGTAGTACAAAAAACTTTTTAAATGATGACGTTACTTAATTAAAACATATTAAAAAAAACAGACACACATTAAAACACGTGATGATTTGATTATGTCCCACTATTAGCCGTTTATAGTCAGCCCTATGCAAGACACATTTTGCGCGATTAGGGGTTCATCTTATAACGTTCTTTCTTCCACTTGAACTAACTTCATAACGTTTGTTAAATGTGTCTCAATTATTAGAATAAAAAATTACAGGTTTTATTTTCCAGGTAAATTTTTTGTTAAATAAATTTTGAAGAATATTCAAAGCTACCCCTTGTTTTGAAAAGCACCCCCTTTCATCGTAATCAATGCGTTGTGTAACAATATGATCCTCTAGGAAGTACTCACTTGATTTTCTTAACGCACGATTTCTTGAAATGTGATTCCAGCAACAGTACTCCATTTGATTTTTAGCTGTAAGATCTTTAAAACAAAGTCGGTTATTATTTAAACATAATTCACAATGTTCGTCTAAGTCTACGGCCCAAGTTGCGAAGTAGTAGACATTGTAAACACTGGAAAGACTAAGTACGCGAGTAAGTAACGTAGCTAATATGTTACTCAGGGAACAAAGTGCCTCGTTTGCACCAAGACCAATAGTCGGACAGTGCATTAGTTAAATGGATACGCTTAGCTCTATAGTTCCGTCCAAGTTTCTCCACAATCCAACCAGTAACTTAGATTACTACTGCTGAGTCGAAATGCAAACAATGTCCATAGCGAGACGAAATGTCAATGCTCCTGACAATATCTTTTGATCCCATTGTCTGTTGTTTCGATCCGTTTATTTCTATTCTGTATTACTGGAAGTAGAATGAATACTAATTACTGGTCCGCCTTTTGTGATTTAGTTCAGCAATTTATCTACTCTATTCATTAAGTTCGTCCATGTTAATGCATTTTACCAACAATATATTGCCGGTGGTATTATAAAGAGGGAAATATTGTTTGGTGGTTACGGGGACAACATAATGTTCATTGCTCGGTTAGCATATAATAATAGTATGCGTATGTGCATGAAGTGTGTTGTGTAGAACATTTAAATTATATACGCTTCATCACAAAACTAAACACACTATCATGCCTCTCCAAAGGGTTAGGAAAAGGTGTACCAATGTACACCCACAGTTTGCCGATATGTTTATGTCTCATGTAACAGGGGCGAGCCTATAGCCCACAAAACACACGCAAAACTTATAAAAAAAAGGATTATGTACTAGTACTTTTTCAAATCTATGGGGGAGGCTTATGTCCAGTAGTGGATGTACTACGGCTGATATGATGATGATGCAGTACTAGTGACTTGGGTGGTGGCGAAGGGTCAATAGTCGTAAGAGGGAAGCCAAAGCAAAACTTCTTCCTCTATCTTCATTCATCATTCATTTTATTCTTTGTATAATTGAAATTATAGATAAAAAGATTATGCGTTTTCATTATATTTTAAGTTGATGGTGTATTTAAAATACTTACCGCGTGACTATATATTTGGTAATAATAGATACTAATGGTTGTGTCATTTTTCAATGGAGGTAGAATTGCTGTTGTTCGATGCCGGTAGGAATCGAGTTGTATGGAGTTCTCGCCATTGTTTAAGGTACTGTTATCCCCTCGAACTAAATTAAATATGCATGCGGAAGAAATAATCACGTCAATGGATCAACGGGTGGGGATCGGGAGTAACTCTCTGAGGACTAAACAGGTCTGAATAAAAATGCGTACCTTCTGAATAATAAGAAAAACTTTTTTACAAAAAAAGACAACCGCCTTCAAAAACTAAAAAGAGAAAAATAACTTTAGCTTTGGAAGTCGGCGGCTTTGGTTCTGTTTGTTGTTTTATTTAAGAATTACTTAAATCGGACTTGTAGTTACGGAGATATGCGCGAACAAACATAAAAACATACATACATACACTGTTGAAATTTGGCACATTTGTTCAGACGCTGATATAGACTAACATATACGAAAACTGGGAAATTCTGGCAATATTACATATATACGGGTCGAATTGAAAACCTCCTTTTTTTGAAGTCGGTTAAAAATAGCAATAACATACCCTAAAAGTATACCGGCTAACTGTGGGTGTACACTAGTACACTTGTCTAACCTTTTGGGGAATACAAGCGTGAAATTATGTTTTTATTTTTATACCCTAATAAAAAAAGATAGACCCATTTACCATGACAGCTTACATACCACATAACATGCCATTACGCCTGTATTCCCCAAAAGGTTAGGCAGAGGTGTACCAATGTACATCCGCAGTTCGCCGGTATGTTTAGGTCCCATGTAATAGGGGGCGAGCTTATTGCCATTATCCGGGCACAAATCCTAGCTCCGAACTGTTACTGAGAATTTCATTCTTAGCAGCAGCTCGTAAGTAGTAAGTCGTGATGGCCCAGTGGTTATGGTGGTGTAGAAACTCTGACAATAGGGTGTGTGAGGTTGTCAGACCTCACCACATGATAAAGAAGAAGAAAGAAAGACTGAGAATTTCATAGAAAAACCACTTTCCTTGACCTAGGAATCGAACCCAAAACCTTTAGCAGTCACCACTAAGAGTAGGACCACTAAGCTAACTAGGCAGTCCCGACAGCTTACTCATTCAAAAAGCGAAAAGCGCCACAAAAAAGTCAGCTAAAAGCATAAGCAGGGAACGATTCTAAAAGTCGTAGAGATAGTAGCGCTAAATGCAATATTCAAAACGGGTGTGCAATGGGGCACTCGGGACGGCAGACACACGTATGAGTGGCTGATTGCTCTGAGAATAGTGCTCTCAGTATGAATCTGTGAGGGTCACTGAAGCTTACATAAAAGTGTTATTTATCCGCGTGTAATTCGCTGTTTTTGTGTGAATAAAGTTGTGTTACTGTGCTTGACGTGGTTTAGAATTTTAAATTGTGTTCTGTGTATAAAGATATACACAGAACACTATTAATTTAAACTCACTCGTTTCGTTATTGGTGAGAGATAAGATTTTTTATTTATTTGCCTCATTTTATTATTATGTTTTAATTTGCTTATCAATTAAGTTACCTTCATTATTAAATATAATAACAGCCTTAAAATTTGATGAAAAACCCTTAATAATAACAATAAAATAAATAAACTGCCTTATAGTTTTATAAGGCATCAAACAATTCTTCTTGCATCGCTGTGAACCGGAAAAGTGCCCAAAAGACTGGCGGCATTGCCACTACGTTGGATGGCAATGCTTAACCTCTGCTTAACCTTATGTTTTAAATGTTAGGTTCAAATAGTTACAAAAGGTTTTAGATAAGCACAAAAAGATACTTTCTTTGGATTGACTTTCCAATTTTAAGAGTCCTTTTAAGAAGAACAACAATGTTATCAGTTTTTAGAATACACACTCGCACAATCATGAAAACTTAATATGCTTAACTTGGTTAGTTCCAATGTGATCAGACTGATAAGTGCAAATAGCGTTAGATTATATTAAAATAAATTCCAAGTGAATCTACAGAATAACTGTTTACGTTTGAAATTTTTCAAATGACTAATTTCACAATTTCCATTTATTTTTATTTATTTTTTATTTTCCATTTATTCATTTTTCTATTTATTAAGATATAAAGAAAGACCTACCCTGACCTTATTGGTGAGGTTCTTCAGAAAAGTCGGATGTGCAGTACTCGTAACCGGCGTGCCTACATGTCCAGATGTATCAAAGGGGACGAGGTGAAAGGAGCATGTAAGGATCGTAGCAGGTGGCGTTCTGTACTTTCTGCATACCATGGGAAAAAGGCGTGAGTTTATGTATGTATGTATATATATACCATCATGCCTGTATTCCCCGAAGGGTTAGGCAGAGGTGTACACCCACATTATGTATGTATGTTATTAAAATATATGAAAATGATGATGGGCATGTGTAAATGAGGAAAACGCACCGCTGAAGTAGCGCGCCAGTGTACAGAAGGTAGCAAAAACTAATTCAAAATCCATTCACAACTTCCCCCGTAATCCGTAAAGGTTAATGTAAAAACATTCAACTTTTGAAAAATACACGGAATATGAAATCATTTTTTTTTATTCACAAGGGTTATCGGCAAAGGTCGTGCGTTGTCAACCGTACATATTTGTTCACACAAAGCTACGCATGCATGAAATCCTATTTTACGCCTCGTGTCCCTCCGTTTAGAGCGCCTTTTGAATGGGCCGTGTCTGAGCTCACTCGAATATCTTAACCCATATGTTGCCAGCTAGTGCCCGCGCTGGGAAATCGACTAGTTTACTATATTTACATTCTGGCTTTTGAAAGTAGCTTTTCTATTGCGGTAGAGACTTTGATGAATTACAGTACGAAAGCACTGTTTTTAATGTGTAAGCCTGAGGTATGTTTAATTGTGTATGTATAATCAAATTAATCAATTAAAATATTATTCTATTTCGTTTTATCTATACTTAAGTATCTAATCATCATCATCCTGCCCTTATCCTAAGTTACTTGGGGTGCTGGTCAGAAAACCTCCAAGCGTGCCGTCGGTTGCTTGTCCCTCCGGACACGTCTTGAGGGAACGGCAGCTGGCTGGCCGGTGCACCCTGGGCGCGGGTAGTGATCTTCCCTGAGGAATGGGAAGAGATTCCTATTCTCTGGGGAATGTCACTGCTCGTGGCCAATATTCTGACGGGCGGGGTCCGAGGACGGACCAAGGGCGTTTCTCCGCGTGTCCCTCTGATCAGCAGAGGGCACAGCGGAGGAGTGAGGACGGGCTCGGCGTGCACTCACCCTGCCACCGAGCAGACAGAGGTCCTTCTCTGTCACCGTCGTACATCGTAACCCCATATCGGAGTGTCGTGGTCATGTCTCGCGGCTTCGATTGGCACCGAGGGTCTTGGCTTAACCGCCCGGACCGCGAGGTAGAAACCCTCTATAAAAAGTCACCCCGAATCCCAAGCGGCGGCGCACCGTGACGGGATGTATGGCTGACGGGCGTCCCTATGGGACATCAGTCGCTAGTGCGAACCACTTGCTATTGGTTGGATGGTTGGATATCTTTAGTACTCGTGGGATTAAAAATGGAATACCTTAAACTTAAACAAAATGATGCAGAAGGAGGGAAGGGGGATGCCGGGTCGGAGTCCGACTCGGCATCCAGCATGGTGACTGTGAGCCCTTTCGGCTCCCACCATGAGCTAGATGGGCTGGAAAAGCTTCTCAGGAAGCGGCCCAGACCGGAGGATCGGGTGTCCTCCGAAGAAGAGCTGGCCTCGGCTCGAAAGATCCCCACCAGCAGACGCGGTGGGGCCCAGGAGCGAGGCCCAGGGAGGGTTGCTGCCCGGAGGGGACCGGCGACGTCTGTCGCTGAAGGGCAGTCTCCCTCCCCCTCCCTAAGTGAGACCGGCGGCGACGGTGTGGTCCAGCCGGACACACCGCGCGTGGTGGTGGGTGAACCTGGCGGCTCCGAGGAGCGTAAGGCCAGGTTCATGGAGGTTGTGCGGGATGCGGTGGCGAGCGTCGCCCGCAAAAAGATGAAGGGGTCGAAGTCTCGGGCAATGGACGAGGCTTCGGCCACCATTGCGGCGGCTGCGGAGGCCAGCTTTGCGGGGGAGGTCCCGCAGCTCCGGGCGGAGGTGGACCGCCTGTCGGCCACCATGGAGCTCCTGGTGGCAGAGAACAGGAGGCTCCAGGTGGACCTGGCCGAGCTCCGCGGGACCGGCTCCCGCCAGGCGCCCAAGGCGGGGAGCCGGAGAGCCGAGCCAGTCGAGCCAGTGGATGACCAGGTGCTGAACCTGGTTCAGCTGGAGCTGGCGGCCTTCCAGGCACGGTTTTCCGTCCTGGAGGGCATCGTGTTGCGTCCCCCACTGGCGGCGAGCGGGACGACCGCGGGCGACAGGCGGGCCTCTTATGCGGCCGCCGCGTCTGCGCCGAGGCCGGGTAGCCAGCCCCCCAGCAGGGCGGGGCCGACCCCTGCGAAACCGGCCCCGGCAAGGCCGGTGCCGGCGCAAAATGCGCCCACGAGGAGGGGCAAGGCGGCATCCCAGCCGCCTCCACCCCCTCCGCCCCCTAGCTCCAACCCTCCGGCCGCGGAAGCCGAATTGCAGGTGGCCGGGGCAAGAGAGAGGGGGCGCAGGGCGGCCAGATCGGCCAGAGCGGCCACCAGACGGGCGGAGGAGCGGCGGCGACGTGGTGAGCGCAAAGCCGCGGCCAGGCTTCGCGCCCCGAAATCCGCGGCTGTAGTGGTCACGCTACAGCCGGAGGCGGAAAAGCGGGGCGTGACATATGCGCAGGTGCTCACCAGGGCCAAGGCGGCCATCAACCTTGGCGAGTTGGGGATAACCGGCCTCCAGCTAAGGGTCACCGCAACTGGGGCCCGAATGCTGGAGATCCCCGGCGCCACCAGCGGCCCGTCCGCGGACGCTCTAGCTGAGAAGCTTAGAGCGTCCCTAAACGCGGACGAGGTGCGGGTGTCCAGGCCCGCCAGATGCGCAGATCTGCGCATCATGGGTCTGGACGACTCAGTTTCCGCGGAGGAGGTGGTGGCCGCCGTCACCAGGGCGGGTGGATGCCGTGCCGAAGAGGTCAGGGCAGGCACCATCCGCCCAGAGCGCACGGGCATGCAGACCATTATGGTCAGCTGCCCAGTGACGGCGGCTAAAGCCATTGTTGGGGGGGGCCGCTTACTGGTGGGCTGGGTGTCGGCGCGGGTTCGCCTGCTCGAGCCCAGGCCCCTGAGGTGCTACCGTTGCCACGTGGGGAAGCACGTGGCATGTCGGTGCGCCTCGGAGGTGGACCGCAGCGCCCTGTGTTTCCGCTGCGGTCAGCCCGGTCACAAGGCCGCGGCTTGTGATGCCCCGCCGCACTGCGATGCATGTGCGGGGGCTAACAGGCCGGCCGATCACCGGGCTGGGGGCAAGGCCTGCGCCGTACCCGCCAGGTCCGGGGGAGGGCCCCGCACCACCGCCGCCGCCGCCGCCGCTGCCGCCGCCACCGTTGCCGTGGCCGCAACCGCGGCCGCCGCTGACGCCGCGTCCGCCGGCGCAATGGATTGCCAATAACGGCACCATTGCGCCTCCCGCAGGCGGACACCGTAGGCACGGTCTGTGGACGGTGAGCAATGGGTAGCTCACCGTCCGTACGTTATTTAACGACAGACCGTGTCGACGGCGCGTTCATGTTCCGCGCAAAGAGGTGTCAGCACAAGGAAGGGGCCACTAAGGGCCAAGGCCTGCCGGGGCTGCGGATTGTTCGAAAGAGATACCGCGCCCCCGGAACGCAAAGGGCACATGAAGGAACATAGATGGTTTTTAGTCAGTAAAAGTCTGACACTCCCTCCCGCCCCGCCCAGGACGGGGGGGGGTCATTTGATGATTTTACCATCTTTAAAAAAAAAAAAAAAAAAAAATCCTAAGTTACTTGGGGTCGGCGCAACACGTTTTCTTTTTCCATGCCGTCCTGTCAACCGTCATGCTATCACTGACTCCCTTTTCTTTCATATGATTCTTCACACAATCCATCCATCTTTTCTTAGGCCTCCCTCTTCCTTTCCGTCCATCCACATGGATATTTAACTACCTAATAAAAAATTAAAAAAATGCTAACAAACTTTTCACTTATCACAATATCGTATAATAAACTTATTAAAACGTGAATCAAAAGCAACATAATATATAACCGAGTAACATTATTCTGTAATAGTTATAGTTAATTTATGAGTGTTCACGGCGAGGCGCATATGGAAATCCGCTAGGCGGGCGGACGGAGGGCGGGCGGCCCGTAGATACGGCGAACAGAGCCTGGGCGGTTGTCGCGACCACGTGGCTAAAGTCACCCCACATAAATTAACCCGTACACTGCAAGAACAAGGTCATATGTAACCCTTAATTAGTGGGCATTCAATTTCCATGAAGATTCTTGGCTTAGAAATCTCATGTAAGGACATTTAACTAAGTTTAATTTAAAATGCATCATTCACTGGAGCTATTAGCAGAGTTCTCACAAAAATGTTCATCGTCAACATGTAAAAATTTTGTCCAGAGTGATAAAAATATCTAATTAAAATCAACAGAAGAGCTGGCTAACAAACATGATTCAGCCGACTGCAACAAAGCTACATTTGAGCTACGTAACTATACATATGCAAGCCAGACAACAGCTAAATTGTATTCCAGCCAAAAGAGCACCTCTCACAGTACAGTACCCATAAACAATGAGGAAATAATAACGAACAGATTGAAATGCGGTTAAAACTCGCGCACTCACAAAAGGTCCCGCGGGCTACCGTTTATTGTTCAACGCATTTTAATGAAGCCTGCTATGGTCGAGGTGAATACCGATGAAGGGCCTACAGTTAACTTTTCTATTTTGTGTACCTACAACTTGTTTATGATATTAATTTAATAATTTCAGGAAGGCGTGCGTGATGTTTAGGTTTTGTGGCCGTTTTGGAATGTCGCGTTGGGTTTAAAATAGCACTTGTATTTTCAATGCTGGCAGGGGACGCCCTAGAAGGACCTACTCTGACTTTATTGGTGAGGTTCTTCAGAAAGGTCTGGTGCGCAGTATTTTTAACCGGCGTGCTTGTATGTGTGAACGTGAACGAGGCGAAAGGAGTATGTGAGGATCGTAGCTGGTAGCGTTCTGTGGTTTCTGTCTATCCCCATATGAAAAAGGCGTGAGATTATAGGTATATTGTAATTTCAAGATGTACACTCACGTCCTGTTATCCTTGAGATAGTATTTTGTTAGTATTTAATTTACGACTATAAGTCCTTTATGGCACCAGTCATGGACCCGCCTGCCGGTTGTAAGAACTCCTCAAGCGACTGCCAACAGGTTCGTATCAATATCGATGCTAATAAAAAAGGGTGATTCTTGTCACTTTTATGATCGTTCGGATTTTAATCTGTCTCAATCTATCAAAAATGCCTACATTTTTCACAAGATTTTGACATTGATTGTTGATGATGACGTTTCAAATTGCGAGCCGATAGCGCCGACCTTCTGATAGCTCCCCAATCATACACAACTTTTACAATTCTACAATAATTTTAACAAAAGCTAGGATATCTTTCTTGTAGTACCTACTTATAATTCAAATACAAAGATTCGAGTAAATATTTTTTCATTACATTACGTAAGAAAATTGGAGCGTAAACACCATACATCGTATTGGTTCTTCATAAGGCAAGACAAACCACACGCTATCAACCTGTAATACATAAATTACACGACGTTCAGCGGTAAATCATATCCGAGCATAATAATTTAATGCGATGCCTCTAAGACGAATAACGGTGGCGGACAATGAAAAATAATTAAAAGTAATAAATCTCTCTGCAGGTAACAAAAACGTGAAGTGCTTAATAAACGTCGCATGATTGTGGAGGAGCGTGGGAAAGAGCACACGCGGGGCAGCCTTATTCCGGACTACATGGAGGTGTCCGATCATGTCCGGAGGTGTTACTTGTGGGAGCGATGCCGGATCCATTACACGGAGATGTAACTTGTAGGACATCGGCGACTGTGTCTAACAGGATCATTATCTGGTGTTAGAGTATTAGATGACCCTCTGTGTAATGTTATTTGGGGAATGGGCTGTTTTATTCGTGTAATAGACCTTTGGGTTGTTCTGTTAATAGATACCGGTGAACTTTTATAGTATGGTGAATTCTTATCCATTTTATTAGAACTCGTTTTGTAATGAATATAAATATTTTTTAATATCTTTACCAAAACCACCTTTTTAACAAAATAATGACTGATTTTTGTAGCATTTGTTTTTACTTATTATATTTTAAATGAGTCAACATTGTGTGTACAAAAAATTAAATAAAATACATAAAAATGACAATGAAGGGGAAAGATTAATATTATTGTAATTTCGTTGTAAAATTAGTCGTGTCGCTGTCAGAATATACCGGCCGGGGATCGCCGTGCCTTCCCTCGGAACATGAGATTAGAATGGACACCTGAAACCATTGCTGTCCTTAATTACGTTTTAATTACTCTTGATTCTTTCAATCGCTTTGAATAATTAAACAATTTTATTATAATTTTAAGCGTGATTTTCTTCTTTTTTGATTGTTTTGGTTGAATAAAGAGCTGTCGTTTATACAGTGGAGAGTAATAATTATCTATTATTGTCTTTTATTTTAAATAAGCGTTTGTTTTTGTTTGCAGTATCGTGATGGCCTATTGGTTAAGGCGGAGGCTGCTCGTCCATGATTGTGGGTTCAAAACTAAGCAAGCAGAAACAGCCTTCTTTTTCACATGTCTATTACAGGTTATCTTGGACATCACTAACTTCGGGGAAAGAAAATATTGTGAGGCTATTTGATTACTTCAACGGCTTTATTTTTTAAATAGTAAGTATGGAGTTTTTTGCCCATTCTCCGCCAAACGAAACTGTCTTTTGGAAGAGGCAACAAAATTTTTATTTTTTCTTGTGAATGGCGTTTAAAATTCATAATTGTGTAATTTAAATAAATTATTTGACTTTTTTGCCTCCATAGTTATTTATTTATTTTTCTGGTATGTAGCACTTTGTTCCTCAGTATTTCCCTCCGCCAGCTGTTCGCGGCTCATAATACAACTGTTTCATTTCACAAGGCACCCATAGACAAATAAGTAGCGGTTTCACGAACGCCGTGCCGTGCCTCTACCGTTCGCTTTCTTGCAACAATAATGGGGTTAGGTGCTATATTTATGACCGAGACTGGATAAAATTATGTGGCGTCGTACTAATATTGCCAAGGCGAACACTGCATGTGGTTGTTCCCACGACCGTATCTGCTGTGAACGAAATCTCTTCTCATTTTCTTATAAAACTTACATTCTATTGTCTCACGCAAGGACGACGATAACATCTAATCTAAACGACAGATTAATATTTTTTTAAATTTAGGGTTTTACTGCCTCGTTGGTTTAGGAGCTCGTGGCTAAATAATTACAGCCGCATAGACCGATATTCCGGGTTGGGCCACGCTAGCCGAGGTTGGTCTGTGGATGAGTGACCATTTACCATAGCGAGTTTCCTCCGTGCCTCGGAAAGCACGTAAAGCCGTTGGTCCCGGCTGTCATTTGTAGATCTTTGACAGTCGTTACTGTTAGTCAGAAGCCAGAAAGTCTGACAACCAGTCTTACCAAGAGTATCGTATTACCCATTACTGGGTTGTGGAGGTCTGATAGGCAGTCGCTCCATGTAAAATACTGATATTCAGCTGCATCCGGTTCGACTGGAAGCCGACCCCAATATAGTTGGGAAAAGGCTAGGAAAAACAAACAAACTGCCTCGTTGGCCTAGTGGTCATAAGCGCGACTGCTACGTTAGAGGTCTTGGGTTCGATTGGTATATTGATTCTTTTGGTCGACCCAAAAGTGTTATTGGGTTTTTCTATGAAATTCTCAGTAGCAGTTCGGAGTTTGGATTTGTGCCCGGTTAATGGGTCAAATGGTTAATGGCTCGCCCCCTATTACATGGGACCTAAAAACATACCGAACTGTGGGTGTACATTGGTACACCACTACCTAACCCTTCGGGGAATACAGGCGTGATGGTATGTTGTTGTTGTTTTCTTATAAAACTTACATTCTATTGTTTCACGCAAGGAAGACTATAACATCTAATCTAAACAACAGATTTATATTGAAAAAAAAAACAAGAACTTAAGGTACACTGTTTAGGTTTAGTAATTGTAATAAAAGTTAACTGAGCGACGTAAGTAAATCTGCTGCGTTGAAATCACCTGGGCGGGTCGCTTCTAAGAATTAAAGTGACTCCGCTTTGCTTTTATTTTAATACGTCGGCGTCGTAGCCTGCCGTCTGCTACGCCGTAGACTGGAGCGTAGCCTTTCGTAGACTTTCGTAGCCAGTTCGCAGCACTAAGCAAGCAATGTCGTTAGACTTAGTGCAATTTGCTGCTATGTGTAAGTCGTTTGGCAATTGCCGTTATAAGCTGTAGCACACACTTTGATGCTGTTCGTTCAAATAAGTGCTTGTGAACAAATTGTGAATGTTTTCGGCTTTGACGAGACCAAGCGGGACGGCTTGGGGAATATTTTCAGGTAACAGGATGCAATTGCATCCCTTATGTGTGTCCTTATAAATAAATGTGTCCTTTTTATCATAATACGATTGCCTATTTAATTTACTCGATAATAGTAAAAGTTAGGATGAACAAAGTTCCTTGAACAAATGATTTTCAGTTATAGATAAACAGCGTACAAAGCAAAAAATAAAATAAAGTTTTATCTATAAATAAAAAATACAATGTGACATTGTGACTTGAACACCATTCGGTTACGACAAGCACATGTATACAGAGGGGTTGAATAATTTACGAGTGCACTAACTTTGGCACGGCGGGACCCGTTCGGTACAGATGCGGAGAGTACATATATCAAACCGGGCCGAAGGTTACAACTTCAATAAAACTTGAGCGAAACTTATTCAAACGCGGCGGCCGGTGAAAGCTGTTTTTAACTTGTACCCGCGAGGGATCACCCATACAAATAAAGAGTTAGTTCCGATATGAAAGCGGATTTCTTTTTCCGAAATAACTTTTAGAAAACATTCTTGGCTGTTTGCCATTTTAAGTAAATTTTCTGTTTTTTATATGTAAGTTTTTATGGGCAGGCGGCCAAGCTGATGGCTTCGTGATGTGTACTTTAACGTTATGTTGTCCGTAGCCTGAATGTTGATATAAAAATTCCTGCAAATTAATTTTTAAAAAGTTGGATGATTAAATTTTACGTACAGATTAAAAAATATATATTTGCCAAACCAGACTATATGAATATGTAGAAAATACTCAGGGTATAAAAATAAGACTTGAAAATACTGCCATATCCAATCCATATAAAATCCATGATCCAATAGCCCTTAGAAACTTGACTGTCGTAAAGTACATAAAATCTTTGGGAATGAAGTCCCGTGTGGATACAAGTTTGATATTATATTTTCGGTTATGATTTATACGGGGAGGGACAAACAAATCTTAATATTCAATGACTTGCATACTTTTACTCTACAATGTGATAGCGGGAAATATATTGACTTGCTGAATTGCATATCTACGTACCTACAAGAAGTCTCCAATTACCCAACGGGGAGGCGGATTGATAAGTGAGAGGTAGTAAGTAGATACGATCTACTCATTGCTCTATTGACACCACTTTTTTAATTGTATTTGTATTTAGTCTAACAAGTAATTAGCAAAGAAATACTATACTCCAAAAACTTATACACACCGCGCGGTACGATTCTTTTTCACCTAAAGGCTAATATTTATAAAACCTCTTTCAAACTACTATTATAAATGTGAAAGTTGAAATGCGTGTCGTTATGTTTGTTACTCAATCACGCTAGAATAGCTGAACGGATCTTGATGAAACTTCTATTAACTTCTGGATGAAATGTTCTAGGCATTTATTTTTTTTATTTTTTTAAAGACAAATAACTTCCCCCGCCCTGGGCGGGGCGGGAGGGAGTGTCAGACTTTTACTGACTAAAACCCGTCTATGTTCCTTCATGTGCCTTTTGCGTTCCGGGGGCGCGGTATCTCTTTCGAACAACCCGCAGCCCCGGCAGGACCCGCAGCCCCGGCAGGATGTTCTAGGCATAAAGATAAATTATTGTAGTTTGCAATAGCACATTGGTATGCCACTTTTTATCCAGGAGAAATGTACGGTTTCCGTGGGATAATATATCAACATTAACGCAAAGAAGTCGCGGCCAGAACCTAATAAACAATAAACCTTCAAATTCATAATACACCTAATAACTGTCGAAATACTTATACGCAAAATGTAGTAGTACAATGCGAAATCAGTGTTTTCGCCAACAAGCCAACAAAAGGCGTGCGGTCGGGGCTCGGGGCAGGCGCCGCACAAAACACACATTTGCATAAAACTCGAATTGGCTTCAACGATGTGTATGCCACTGTTGTAATGCAACTTTTAAACTAGATCTGACTCGACATTACACGTCGCAACTTCCTCTGCGTTTCCGAAGATAACTTTTTGAGCTGTTTGTCTAGACATGGAATTTATGTTGATGTTTGTTGGTAGGTATGTCATGTACTTTTTGTATGGCTCTGTAGAGTGAACAGGCAACTCATTACAATTCACTAGCCTCGTAAAAATAGCTAAGGTGTCAAATCAAGAGAATGAGCAGCAGATTCTCTTCTCTGCTAGTTTTTTTTTTGTATCGTTGGATGCCAAACAAGCCGACGACGGCCTAACTGATGTTAAGTGGTCACCGTCTCCTGTAGACATCTGCAATACCAGAAGCCTTGCAAATGCGTTGGCAAACTAGAGACATAGTTGAAATGTTCGTGTGGTATAGCACAATTTTCCCTCCTCCCGTAGAGTTGCCCTCAGCGATCACCAAGCAATGTTTACACCATTGTTGACCGATAGGCTACGGATCGTTGTTTTGATGCTGATTTTATTTTACTAAAAGAGATGTCACAGACGAGGTTAATACAGTATGATTATTATGCAACACATGGGCTTTCCTCTTTGCCATAAATCTTTTTACACGCCAGCGCATCGTAGGTGCTATAACCTCAGCAGAACAGATGAAGCTGATGATTTTTTTTTAACCAGTTGTTACTATTGATGTTTAAGTAACTACATCTTTATATTCTTCCAGAAAAAAACTGACGGCTGTTACCAGATTACGCCTCTATACCAAATTATTTACAACATCAATAATATGTAGTAAAAATATTCTTGTAATGTGGTGAAGGAGACTGGACCTCACACACAGGGTGTCCTCGTGTTCCCATTGCTGTCCAGTAAATCATATTATACAGAATGTACTAACTATGATCAACAAAGGATTATATTATTTAAACGTTAACAACAATCATCTTAACACTTTAACAACAAAACCAATTTTCATTTCAATACGACACTATTCCTCCAAAATATTCTGTACATAATGTTACTCAATTTGTAACATAAAGCTGAATGCACACGCGAGACGCGGCGTCAAATCTTGTCACTCGCTCAATAAAGAGCAAATAAACTCGAGTTTGGAGTACATTTAAGCTCACACTCGTGTTGAAGCGAGCTCTCGAGGCGCGGCACTCGACGAGTGTTTAGCAAACTGTGTAAACAATACCATCTTGTGATTTATGTTACATGGATTGGGTAAATCTGTTTTTTCTTATTATTGCTTGCCTATAAGAAAATTGTTTTCTATTTCAGAACTAACATTATTACATGTATAAAAAAAAATGGTTTTTATTTGCAAAAATCTTTTATTTTTACTTCTTAGCGTTTCGATGACAAACTTTATTGTAATAAATAAATAAATAATATATAGTATTGTTATAAATTATATTGATGCAGCCCAGAAATTGGCCACTTTGACTTTTTATCTCTGTAAAGGTCACACGCCTACCATCATGCCTGATTCCCCGAAGGGTTAGGCAAAGGTGTATTAATCTATACCCACAGTTCGTCGGAATGTTAAGATCCCATGTGATAGGGGGCGAGCCTTTGCCATTAACCGTGCTCAAATCCTGACTCCGAGCTGCTACTGAGAACATACATAATTACATAGAAAAACCCAATAATACTTTGCTCGACCTCTGAGATACAAAGATATTTTTACAGTTTTTAGATAAATCTGTTAATTGAGGCTAAGGTTCTAAAGCTTTTTTTTTGTATACACAGTAAAACAAAAAGACAACATCAAGAAATATGTCAACGGAAACTGTATGAAACAAGCATGCGACAGATGGTAGCCGCACACGAAAATAGGCTCGAATCCAGCAGAGTCACTATGAATGGCGAAAACGGAAAGTCAAATGAAATGCTACCTGTGTCGGTACTTAATAATAATAATATAATAATAAATTCGTTTATTTTCTCCCTTAAAACATATTTACAATTTGAGTCAATACAGAATTAGAAGAGAGACAGGAGCCCAAACTAAGCAAAGCTTGTGTCTTGGGTCTCCTGGCCCCAACCGAAGATCTTAACGCTACTTTTTTAATACATCAGAGATGTATATGGGAGTAAAGCTGGACGAGTACCGTGGGTGTGAGGGTGTGTAAAGGTGTATTGTTGTGTGAGGGTGTGTGTGTATGGGCAGGTGTGAGGGTGAGTATTGGATGGTGAGGGTGAGAGTGAGTGTGTGTTTATGAGAGAGTGGGAGAGTTATTGTATATTTGAGTATGCCATCCGCTAAACTATGGTTTTGTGGTGAGCCTAAATGTTTCTGTGTCTGTTTAAGAGTTTTGACTTGAACCTTATTCATAAAGCTATAGGGCTTCTATTTCTTTGACTGTTTACTGAAATTCACGTGCAAAATCACGTGCTTTTTGGCCTTCAGTAATAACACATAATTTTGACTTGTTAATTTTCTTTACCGAGAGGCATGTTTACAAGTCAAAATTATATATTTTAATAATTTAATTCATACTTATTCTCTTGCTCATATTGTTGTGACTACCTTCTTCCTACCAGACAGGTATAATTTTAACTGATATATATTATTTTATCAACGTCGACATGCACGTAGGAGGGATCTTAATTCGCAGCCCCGTCGAGTTAGACGGAGAGGAACAAAAGAAATAAACAGCTTATTGCACCACTCAACTTTGTTCACTACGCTTCCCAAATGCCTCGAGTTTATAAGTTAATACGAGTTTTTTATATGGATAAAGATAGAGTATCGTTTGAAGTTAATTAAAGCTTTGAAAAAGGGGATTGTTTACGTTTTTTTATTGATAAAAGTTTTCATAATACAGCGATTTAAAATCCATCAAAAATCTAGTCAAAATACAACCTGTTTTGCTACGATTCAAATTATATTTAATCATTGTTTTTAACTATGTATAACAAAAGTAAGTACTGCTAGTTTCAAGTATAATAAACGTATTTTTGAGTTTCCAAATTGGCATCAACGTACGCCCCTAATAACGTGCCTAGAAAACCTATTAAAACATCAACGCTAAACTCGATAATTATAAAATTTTAACGAAATTAATCTGTGAGTCTATCAACACCCGCCCACGGCAACTTCACCAATAAACTCGACCTCTATGCGGAAAATCAAGTAATTTACTTTGCAATCTTAATCCCCACGTTATCGCGTGGAAAAATAATTTATATTTGACTCTTGTACAATAAAATATACGTGACTACCAACTTGGGAAAAAGAACGTCTGCAGATAACAAAAGGAAAAGTATTACAAATTTTATTTTCCACTTTTATCAGCATTATAGCGAGTACCTAATCTAAAGGTAAAAGACATTGTGATGGAACTCGATTAAATTAAGTTACTACAGCGAAAAGGAGAGCAATTTCGATTCTCATAGAATTCAAATGAGCTTTTTATTCAAACACAAGACTGGAGGAACACTAAAACAGACGGTTTTACTCCATTGCATCGGGACAAAATGTAGCTACATATACCTCTTGCTAATATTTAATAAAATTTTATGTTGTGGAAAAATCAGCACACGCAAGCTCAACTAACGTCAAATGTGTTTCGCTAAAAAGCTAAATACGTTTGACTTTATATACCTGTGTGTTCCTCACTAGTCTAATGAGACTTTGGCATAAAAAAACATCGCTATATTATTCTTTTTTATGTTGCATTTACCACCATCGTGCTCTGCAAGCATTTTATCGTATGGTAGCTTACTGGGATTGCCAATGGGTATCAGAATATATGGGAATGCGTACATTTGCAGATTTAAAATCGACCACAAAAAATTACAGAGGCTCAAGCAGATTACGACTACGCTTTTGTATTTTTTATCGGTCAATAAAAAATCTACAATGTGGTTTTTCTTCTGCATAAATAGTCGGTAAATAAAATAAGAAAATAAACGTAAGTGAATATCATTTAATCAAATAATATTTCTAATAGATCTTACAAGAAAGCCAGGCGATATACATTTCATAATCATGGAATAGTTTTCATCTTACAATACGCAATGAAATATAAACACTAGAATATAGTTTATTAAAGCTATAGACGTCTTACAGCGATAGATATTGTTATATTAAAGTACCTAGTACCAATCAAATAAGACCTTACAACTAGTACATATATAATTTGATATGATTATGTATCTAAATTCATTCGTTAATTGATTTCAATACTAATTAATTAGGAAACTACTAATATACAAACATTTATAAAAGTAACAGTTTACAACAGATTGTTTTAGTAAATCGATAAAATGTACTCAATAATTACAACACAATGATTAAAATTTCGGACTTTATAAATGATATGTAAGAATTTCAATAAATAATTTATATAAATTCGATATACCTAATTACAACTATGGATAAATTTTCCTACGGTAAGTATACAATTTACTACAACAAAACCGATGGCATGGTTCGAACAATCTATCCGAAAATATCTATTATTACTCTACTTAATCAGAGGCCGTAATAAAATATTATAGGTAACCTTTACCCAACAAAAATCACTCATTACATTATTCTAGGTCTAACATCAGCGCTAAGTTAAGATATTTGAATATATTACACTTAAAATATATTTTTGTAGCTCCATTTATCATAAGCGGAATGTAAATAAGACTGTACAAGAGTTATATACACAAACTTATATACTAGTTAATGTATATTTCTACGTAGCTGCTATGTGAATGCCTACCGGAGTGGAATTAGCTTCAATATTGTGTCCAGCTTTTGGCTGCAACAGAAATGAAAACCTTGATAACGTGTGGAAGCTGGGGTCGGACTGAGGGCGGGTCGGATGAGCGGAGCGGAAAGGGATCCGCGTAAGCAACTTTAAAATTAATCTACGGTATACAAAATTAATACTAAATGTGTCGGTGCTATAATTATATGGAAACTATATGAAATAATAGCATGGCAGAAAAGATATTATCAAAGTTTGTAAGACCCAACAATACCCATTACATTATGAACGATTGAGTACTTGACACCACCAATCAATTGATATACTTTTTATGAGCTGCCAAAACGCGATTCCCTTAACTATTTATTAATAACAAAGCAATTAAAAATCAAATTTTAATGTACATACAAATTCATCGGATATTTAGTGCTAAAATAAAGACATTTTAAAAGAAGTTCTTTGAATTATTGGTCACTGGTGTCATCTACCCATTTCCGCTGGCAAAGGCGACAGGGATTTTTAGTTAAGTCACTATTATGTTTTATTATCCCATATTACTTTGTAAAAAGCTTATGCCCAACCCTGCCATATTAATTAAGGCAATGCTTTCCGCTATTGATATCACAAAAGCCCTCATATTTGAACACGAAATGTAACTGCGCCAATTACGTAATTTGCAATCGCGATAACTGTGAAATTATCGTTATCGCTACATAGGTTACTGTTAGTAACACCAGTTGTTCGGTGATTGTGGAGATAGTTTACATCAGTAATGGCTGTAGGCTTCGATGGAAAATAGGATAACTTGCTTACATTCTTTCATGGTCAGAAAACATTGTTGGAAAACTCATGGAAATAGGTTTTAGGTGATTCGGAAAAGAAATCAAGACTATAATTACCTTTGTAATGCATGTCTCGATGCATGCTTGGACAAGTTTTCCCAGGATACTGAAAATTTTAGAAATAATTAGTATTAACAATGTCAATTTAAGCGCTGACTAAGCAAACATGATTTATTAGTGCTACACTAATAGCTAACCATTTTACAGAAACAAACACAATGCAACGACTAAGTACGAGTATATCGCTTAGGAACCCAGCTTAGCATACAATATGAATTATTAAGCGTGTCTCCAGAGGAGTTTATGCTTAATTTAATTTCCCTTAAGGTGTAATTTACCTTGCTGAGATCGAAGTCAATGTTGGTCCTCACGGCTCGGTGGTGGAGAGGCTGGGGCGGCCGAAAGTTGTTGCCGAGGGGAGCCTTGGGGTGCCTGGCGTCGCCTTGCATCAGCCGCCTCAAGCCGTGCAGCTACAGTCATGAAATTCAATTATGTTGACACTAAAGTTCTTGAAAGTAAAATGACTAACCCTATTTTGGAATTTATGAAGCCTTGCCAAGTATTATACGGGAGATGCGCAGCTTATTTTCTTGGGGTCATGTTGTAGAGAAAACTGCACTAGGGAGGGAGTAATTTTATTCAAGAGGCAGTATAACGTAAAAAATCAGTACGTTCTCTCTAATTTTAGAAGACCATTCCGGGCTACGAGAAAATGTTTCTAACAGAATAGTGAACGGAGAAACTGGTTGCACTAGAACTTTAAGACCTGTAGCAGTAATTTCGAAAATTCAATGCATACTGTGTTCGGTTTCTATTATAACATAAACAAGTGTTTTAGGTGGAGAGCTATTTCAGGTAAATTGAAATTTCTTCCTTTTATAACGTTGGGTGACTGCCACGGGGTACGTATAGGTATGTTGTTGGCACGGTCGGATTAACTGGCTCCAAACACGCGACCACGGCTATCTGATTCGCATCGTTGTTTACGCTGTATTAAACAATTTGATTCTGATTATAGACTCCGCCTAAACTTTGATTTTAGCAACTGTAATTTGGTTTGTATTGTGGTGTTTGGTGCGAAGGTTATGTTTGGTTTTGTTTAACATTAAATCGGATTCATTGTAGTTCACTGTTAAGTTATTATTGTAAGCAGTTAATTAACCAATCAAAAAATGGGCGATAGAACATAAGAAACTTAGTGAACTTAGAAACACGGAATATATTTATATATTAAGTATGCGTATGTATAGTAATGTTCTGTCGTGGTTTCCCCTTTATGGGCAATTTGGCAAATAGCTGTATGACGCTCGTTATAGGAGTCATCTACGTCCAGAGTTTATTTTGGATAGTTAAGCTCACACGTATTATTACTTTTATTTCAGGTTTTATGACTCCTGGCACCATAAAGGTGTGGGGATTTTTATTAGCATAAAACTAAGCACGTTAGTGGTGTTGTAAATTGCGCTTCAAGCAGCGACCACATGGCGTTCGCTCAACTCCCCACGAGATTGCAAGCAGTTTCCACTAGCACTTAATTTTCCGACCAACACAAACGGAAAACATAAACAATGATTTATAATAACAGCCACACAACGCGGCACTTTCAGTTTACTTTTAACACGTACATAATTCACGGCGGAGTCTTTGTCTAAAGGCGAGGGACGTGAGTTGTTTATTGTAGCGTGGGCACAAATGAAAATGTTATTACGCTGCCCCAACCACGCTTGAATACACTGATACTTGTCTTCGACTGGATGCGGTGGACGCGAAGGCGGGACCACTGCTGTAGTTAGGCTATTAAGTGGACCCGTGAAATATGTTCAGTGAGTTATTCGTGGGTGGAACTGCTAGATGCTAGTTTTATAAAGTATGTTTGAGAGTACAGAGTGCTTTCTACACGTGGCTATTCAAAAAGTCGTGTCGGAAGCAACTGCGATCGCTAACATACTACGAGATTAAATTGGTCTAAGTTGATCAATTTGGATCAGAATTTCAAAAATATTGTCTTATGCACACTGTTAAGTAGCTTTATAATGGTTAAACTCCCGATGTATGACTTCAAAACCAATGTCATGTTCGTGTTCGGTTAGTGTGCGTTTTGAAGTAATCTCTACAAACTTACTGAACGTTGACATCGAATTTCAGTTCTTAAGGTCATAAAACTTCAATCCTCCAGGAAGCTATTCCATAACTCCTACATCTGTAGTTACCAAGGAGGGCAGGGAGGCGAATAATGCAAACGGCGAACTTGAACGGTCGCAGTTACCGCACATATTGATTGTTAGCACTGACCCACTGTTGAGTACTGGGCCGGCGTTGAGTGAGCATTCTTCACTAATGTGATTTTGATGACTTGTTGAAAGAGTTTTTAGTTTACCAATATAGCGATACCCGTGGTCATTGATTATAATGTGAGCTTTGAAGACTTGGTTGCTCGAACGAAAAATTAATGTGACAAATCGTCAAGCGCACATAAACAACTGTTTATTTTTGTTTTCATCTTCATTTGATGGCAGATAAGCTGGCGGATTATTTGATGTCAAGTGGTCACCGCTGCTTTTAGACGTCTGCAATATCAGAGACCTTGTAAATGCGTTGCCATCCCAGAGACAAAGTTGAAATGTCTAATGTGCTTGTAATAACACCAGCACGCATATCCTTCAAGCCGATAGAAATAAGTATGATGGTAGTACTTCCTCGGACGAGATCCTTCAAAACAAACACTACCACTATTGGTTGATTAAATGGTTAATAACTAATCACAGCAGCTTATGAGCGCTTGGGAATTTGTCATATTAATTTTGCAATGATTTTAGTTCGAGAAACCAGGGGTTATTGACTTTTCTTTGGAATTGCTGAATCAAAACATTAGAAATAGTTATAAAATAGTTTCAGATGCTTTCACAAAATGGCAAAGCTCAAGTTAAATTTTCAAAAGCTGCAAAAGTTTTCATACATTTTATTGTGATAGTAATTGGTTGAGTTTTCACATGAAAGCTCAACCAGTTATAACTTTTCTATAAGTTGGTTGTTGTCTTGTAGAACTTGTGCGGGATGAGATGCAGCTGTTACTCAAGTTTCTACCAATCGAAGACCAATAAGGATTGCTATGAGTACCTAAATACTTGATTGGTAACGTTCAAATCGTGGTTGTGGAATCAGAAACCGTGTTAAATACACAATTATTATTACATAGCTTACTATTAATCTAGTAGTCTGTCGGCATTTTGCGCAGTGTCAAAAAATGCCCCCGTATATGAAATTACACTAATATGTTAATAATGTGTGAGTTGTTAGTAAGAATCTCTATAATTTGTTGTATTTATAGGTAAGGGCATTGTGAATTATGAATGCCCACCGGTGAAAATCCAATGCGTGATAAAAAAGCGCCCGTGCGTGTCGTTGAAGTCTAGGGCTAGTTGCTATCGAAATGACCCTGCGTAGACGCTGCCCTGGATTCGGGTAGACATGACTATTATAGGAGGTACACTACTACTTCGCCAAACGCTCTTTGCGAAAACCCTCTTTGCCGTAGTAGTACAGTGTAGTATTAGTGTAATCAAAAATGTTCTTAATACCTTATAATAAAGTCGTGTTTACCTGTTGTTTGGTGATGTAGATAGGTTTGTTCACGATGACCCAGGTGACTGTCTCATAGCAGGCAGGTGCTGTGGTGGACCCGTCGTATGTCATGTAGTAGTCCGTATCAGGCAGGAGGCCCCGGACTGACAACTTGTTCACTGGCATCTCGGCACCTTTGTTGGTGAAAATAAACATAGAACATAAATATCACGCTCTTTCAAATGCGGTACGGCAGAACGTCAAGGTTTTATCGATGAAATATAGTCAGAAAACTTCTTAGATTTTATGCGTCTGTTTTAATAAAAGTATTTCTAAGTAGGTAAATGTACGTACTGAAGCAAACGAATTTAATCCCGTGAAAGTTCTTTACAAGATACGTAATAGAGAAAGTAGTTTATCGGCTGAGCACTCTACAATAAATACGTTTTCAAGCTTCCTCCACTTTTCTATTTTAGGATCGCAAATTTCTTACACTATCTTTTCTTGAATTTATTTCTAAAATGGCTTAAAAGTAAATCATGGCTCTTGGAAACACGATGAGCAATTTAATTTTGTAGTCATACTTACCACCATATTTGATATTTTCTAATTCTTCAGTTAAAACTCTGAGTTCGGGATTTGATAAATCACCAAGCTGAAACAATTTTTATCAGAATATCAAGGATGCTCCCTAACTTTTAAAACATAGTAGGTTATATACGCTGACGACGCGACGGCTGAATGTGGGCAGCGCAGGAGCTGATCATTGTGGCTATCTTTAGGGAAAGCCTATGCCCAGCAGTGGGCTTCATTTGGCTGATATGATGATGAAGACGCGGTTGTGAAATCTGACTCTTTAAGTAATGGTTAAAGACTAATAAATGCTTCAATATTTTAATAGTAAAGCATTAAATCAAGATTATATAGATAGAGAGAGACAGACAGATAAATTAATCGAAATCAAGTGTTAACAGACAACTTCTCTTCCTAACATAAAGAAAAGCCGGAGAAACAGCGCTAATTGTTTGTCGTGTGGGGAAATAGCTTGCTTTAGCAGAGTTTCAGTTAACTGCGACCACAAGCGAAATATGAACGTGTCGGTAAACATGTTCCCCCTTGGGACAACATCGGTGGGATGTGCTAACACAGGCGCTGGCCTTCATTAAGGAAAACCATAAAACGATCGAAAATAACCTCTCTTAAAGATGACGGTGTAAGAAAATCGGGCAAACATTTACTTTGCACACTATGCGAACTGTATAAAGTTGAATTTACATTAAGAATAATTCACCAAAACGCAGCGAGTCATAAAGACAGCACCTGCATAAATATTTTAAACATTTTTCTTGCACTAATAAGTCTTAAAAATATTTTACTTCAAAAAGCACAGGTAAAAATGTTACGAGTTAATTAGTCTAATTATGACAAGACTTCTGTTCTGCAAAGTTTAGAATTAAAAGTTGTTAAAGTTGTAGCAAATGTAAGCCGACCTTTATCCAAATATTGATACAGTAGACAATATTAAATGGCACCAATTAATTGAAAGCACAGGGCGTCTACGTTGACCCCGGGTGTCGACGAGCTGACGGCCGTACCGCAGCTCAGACAGTTACTTAATTTGAACTAATAGCTTTACTGGCTAATCCAATGGCGCACAGAAAAATCCAATTTCCTTAATTAACTGCGCTTAGTTCGACGCCATAAGAGGTGCGGCCGGTAACACTTCGATGGATACAATTACGGTAAAGCACCTAAATAAACACCTTTGTGCATTATTCGTAATTAGAAAATCATTTTATGGTACCTAAAGATACGGGTAACTGATGTATATGACTGTTTTAACCCTTTATTTGAGGTTTCTTCACACTCCATAATTAAAAAAGCTTTTGGTTGCAGTCAGATAGACCGAGTGCAGTGCTCCAGATCTGACGATGGTCCCTTGCTGCAATGTCCAAAGCATCCCTATACCTGCACCTTTGAGGATACAAAAACTGCCACTCATGCTGCGATAAATGTGGCTACGTACTGGGGCCCAGTACTATAAAATAATAAAAAAAAAAAGGATTTACATAATATCGATTCGAAAAGAAGAAGAAAAAGACTGTCCACCTTATAAAAAGCAGCTGGTTTAGAGTGGACACAGACGGAAAAAGTCAAGTGTAGGCGCAACTCAATAGAGCCTTATAAATTGTGGTTAGTTCAATTTTATACCACAAGTAACGTATTGTAGCTTATACGAACAAATAATTCACAATCACTTTATAAATCTACCTCATTATTTTCATGTTAATCAAACGAGAAGGAAGTACACTTCACCACCAATTTAATAACACGACGTTAAGAATAAGCCGATAATTTATAACGAGCATTATACGCACGTCAACGGAAGCAGCTTGTTGCATAGAACGTTAATCATTACAAGTCCCGCATTCAACTAAATGCGATCATACAGTAGAACCTCGATTATCCGAACTAATTGGGACCGAAACTAGTTCGGATAATAGAAATGTGTTTATTTTGGAGACAAGATCAAATAAAAACGACACCTTTTCACCTAAAAACTGTACAGTAACTGTAACAGTCCATTAAAATATGACATACATATTAATTAACGTTGAAATATAAAACACCTAAAAAAGTAAAATTCTTTCCTTGTAAAATAGTAAATTTTTAATTGACGAACACCTGCACCGCGTTTTTAGCAACAAATTGTCGTGTATGTTCGGATAATTGAGGGTTCGGATACAATTAGGCAACGTTCGGATAATTGAGGGTTCGGATAATTGAGGTTCTACTGTACATATAAACAGCTAAAATGCGATCGCTGTGACTGTGAACTTTTCGCTAAGTCGCGCCTCACATGCACTTTCACACGCTCATGTGAACTCTCTCTTCTTTTACTATGTTGTAGGTAGTCGGATAATGCAGCAGTAAATGGTACAATGTAGTGTACGTCGTATTCTACTAATGTTCTGTAAAAGCTCTGACTGATTTAGGCAAGTTAAATTTTCTACTCTAATAATATTATAAATGCGAAAGTCTGTGAAGACAGATGGATGTTTGGTACTCTTTCACGCATAAACTGCTGAATGGATCTGGATCAAATTTGGCACTGAGGTAGATGGTAGTGTTAAATACCCATTAACCCACCCACCCACCATTACCCACCTCATTAATTAACGGTACTTTTTATCCCGGAAAAATGTACGGTTCCCGTGGGATAATAATTATGTCAGATGCGGACGAAGTCGCGGGCAGAAGCTAATATTTTAATAGTTTAATCTCTACAGTTCAAATATTATAACACTGATTTTTGCACGCGAATTCGGTCGCGTGTAAATCGAGAAAACTGTAGAATATAGCCTATGATACTTGGCAATAGTGTAGCTTTGTATGAGTTAGAGATGTTTTGTAATCAAAGTAGGTAGTCATTATCTCTCTAGTATGCCCAGCAGTGGACAACACTGACGATGTAATGTGGCCCCTAAACAATTGAGCCCAAAGGTCAAAACACAATACTTACCAGGTGTATGAAACATTTTTTAATGACTTTTTAAATGTAATTACCTGTAACAATAGCGATATGGAAACAATTCCTTGAGCTTTGTGCAGAGCTTCCGAGAAGTTTGAATACAGTTGTGAATTAAAACCGAATATTTGAATCTGGAACAAATGAAATTATAACAGTTATTCGGTACACGGGTACTTATAATAATGGTCTAGTAATGTTTTATTGAAGTACATTATTTAAATTAGCCATTAATTTTGGTCGAATGGCATCAGCAAAATCCTATCGTCTATATATACCTTTAGTCAGCCTTTAGTATGCCTTCAGTTTATGAACTGATTACAAAAATATTGATTTTTAATTTCAGGGACTAATGAGTATCTGTTTATGCAATAAATGAATATTTTATGTTTATGAAAATTAAAGGTGCCTGAATTTTAATTATTTGTTCTAAATAATCTAGCTGCACTTGCATTAACTTCTTATAAAAACCTTGCAAACAGAAATTGTTAAATGTAATAATAGATAGTAATGAAGCAATTTGGTTTTCTTTTATTTTTATAAAATGTATAAACATGTTTGTGTTAAAAGCCACTTCCACAAGATGGAACACTTGATTTTGGATTTAACATGGCTACGTAAGAATTTGTCACATAAATAAACAGGAGGCATGGTTGAGTTGGTTCGCAGTCAAGTCGTTCGTCGGGATTACATTTGGGATTTGAACGTCTCAACGACGGAGGCGCGAGGATGCGTGTGAAAACATCTGTTACGCTTTCTTTTGAGACCTTTCCGAAGAAATCCCTGATAACATTTTAACGTTTATCTACGTTACATGTTTATTCGACGCTTCACTTAGGTTTTATCCTCGGTTGCTTACATAATGTATCATGAGTGTTGCGAATCTCTGACTTTATGAGGATATGAATCCGCGTCACTGTGTACCTTAAGCCTGGTGAATTTTTAATGTGTAACTTCAGGCTTAGATCACATTTCCTATAATAAGACGCAGTAAATATATTTTCTTATTTTTTTATTCCATTACATACATGAAAAATTCTTGCCTAATAAAAAAAAAATTGTGAACCCTTTATATTGCCGCTCTTGGAATGACCTGAGTACAACGCCACTGAGTTCAAACTCTACAAAAACCGGAACATGTTTGCAGAGCAGCCGTAGTAGGTACAGAAATCACCAAAAAAGAGAGGTTTTGTAAAACAAAATCTCTCTTTGAAAACTCACCTCTGCTGGGAAGGTGTATCCATTGATGGCATGCTCTGATCCGAACTGGTCGTGTAGGCCGTAGTGTATGTGTATTTCATGGAACTGGTACTTGTAGGATAGTGGCCCTCCCGTGATGTTGATATGGTGCCGCGTTTCGTTCTCCACCGTGAAGATCACCGAGTGGCCTGTATTACTTATCAGGCCGTTTATCTGGTAAACAATACAAACACTATTAAAGTTCGATTGAAATTTAATGGCAGTTCGTTGCGAGTTCAAGTTCGCGCAGATTTGTTCGAGTTAATAATAATTTAGGCTCCATGTAATGATTTCTAGATATTTATTTATGCTATAAAGGCAATTAAAATGGATCCAAAATTTTTATTGACTTAAATACGCGTACCAGCACTAGCAGCTAAACTTCTGAGCCGCCATTAAGTTTTAACCGTATTATACAAATCTTAAAAAACACAGTAAAACTTTCCGTTCAGGATATAAAAGTTTGACAAACCCACATTTTCCAGCACTATTATAGGGAAAATCTCGGTCAAAGTTTATTTATAGGTTTACCTTTGAGAATAATTTATGACCACAAAACATTGTATTAATGCAAGTCTACTTCTTTTGAATTTATTCTACTTTTCTTTTTTATTGGATTATAGATGGCCGATGGACTATTTTAATTGAAAAGATTTAAATTCCTCTTTTTACCAAAGAAAGCATGCATATTGCTTTTTCTGTGGTGTCAACCCTCAAAATAGATTATAAAAGGCTAAGCGGCTGACTGAACAAAGTTATAAGTTATACATGAGCTAATTACCACTTACCCTATGTTTATCTATGTGTAAAAACCGTAGGTTGGGGTCGAACAGTAGTTTGTCCGGTTCCAAGTTGACCGGGGACTGTCGCCGGCCCTTGTTGCATAGCGACCATTCTGGGTTGATCAACCCCCAGAATGCTGGACCTAAATAGAATGTTTTACTAAAAATGTTACAAATATAAATTTTATTTTGATTGATAGACTACTTATGCACATAAGACAGATTCACGATGTTGGTTTCAGGCCAGTCTTGCAGGATTTCTTTTAGACCATTCATAAACTAGTATTCGAATAGGTTTTGTAAGCAACCTATAAAAGGTAAAGGTAATCGTAACATTCATAACAAATCGTAAGCGAGCACTTTGTATAAATAAATTATGATGATGAGGTATGAATAAATTTTAACACCGTCAGATGTTTTTTAATATTTAAGAAAATTAAAGGGTTGTGACACAATGGCTTCTCAATTTTGAATAGCACTAGCAAACTGGTTGCGACTTTGTGTGCTTGTCTTTGGTTACTATGACCCACAGGAGGGGAGCCTCCTGTGGGTCATAGCGTGATGTTATATAGCCTATGTCACTCAGGAATAATGTAGTTATCTATTTAAAAAAATTAAAATAGGTCAAGTAGTTTCGGAGCTTATTTGTCACAAACAAAAAAATCTTATTTATTATTTATTCATTTTTTCTTACGCCTTTATATATTTGTATAGATTATTATTTACGAATTTCGCCTGAGTCGTGGGTGATTTTTAAACACTTTCATACAAACGTCCAAATCCGGTATTTCTACAATGTTAGCTAGTTTAAGATGTAATAAATCGTTAAATCCATTTTGCAAGCGAACATTATTATACTGGGCTTATCATCCCCATTGCATAAAATGTTCGCTGTCGATTCGTCCATTACACGCGACTGCCCCCAGTCAGCACGCAGCTTTAAAGTAATGGAATCAAGACCCAGTTCAATAAATGTTGACTCAGATCAACTTGAAACTAGCACAGACTCAATTGGATTGAATTTGTTTCACGACGAACATAAAAAAAGGAATTTTATCATAAATTAAGTTCTTCCTATTGATTTTTAATCGGTTAATGTTTATCTATTGAAGATTTTAGATGTATTTCAAGGTTTGTCTGAGGTTTGGTTAGATTAGACTTTGAATAATTTTGTGTTAATGGAAATATGGGGATGAAGCAAGACGTTGTAAGTGTGCCGGAAAACTATTTGTTCTTGATAATATTGTACGGTTAGCACATTTTACTTCGGCCTAGTTAACAATTATTGCAAACCTGGTAAAAGTAGTTTTGCTGCAGGATTAAGTATACTAGAACTTCCGTTGTACGGTTGGCGCCGAATTCTCGTAACATTCAAACTTCTTCTTATAAAAAATATAGCTGCATTATCTTGATTAGTCGGATCCTACGGGATCAATTCTACTAACTAACAAGAATGATCATCATCATCATCTGCCTAGCCTTTTCCCAACTATGTTGGGGTCGGCTTCCAGTCGAACCGGATGCAGCTGATTATCAGTATTTTACATGGAGCGACTGCCTATCAGACCTCCACAACCCAGTAATGGGTAATACGATACTCTTGGTAAGACTGGTTGTCAGACTTTCGGGCTTCTGACTTACAGTAACGACTGTCAAAGATCGACAAATGACAGCCGGGACCAACGGCTTTACGTGCTTTCCGAGGCACGGAGGAAACTCGCTATAGTAAATGGTCACCCATCCACAGACCAACCTCGGCAAGCGTGGCTTAACCCGGAAGATCGGTCTATGCGGCTGTAATTATTTAGCCACGAGCTCCTCTACTAACAAGAATGATCACAATCTATAAAAAAAGCCTTTATTACCAAAATTTTTCGACATGTATTGTTGCTCAGATGAGATTGCGACTAGATTTTGAACGGTTTTAATTCATGAAATTGGCCGTGTTATTTAAATTAAGTTAATTTATTTGACAATAATTTTAACTGAAAGTTATGTTAAACGTACGTAACACATTGAACATGTAAGTATATTTATGAACGTCCACCGGCGGTTGGTATCAGATGGAACTGTGTTAATTATCGAAATGACAAAGGCCTTACTGTAAATGTTGGGTGCATGATGCGTATATCATACGTATGTTACAAAAGTTATTTCAATTTTCTCATGCATAAAATTGTGTTCGTTCAATTTAATAGCTGTTTGTAAAGGCAATTCTTGAAAGTGTATATGTAATACGCCTTACTAAAATGCGAAAGTTAGTCTATCTGCCTTACGCTTTTACGACTAAACCACTAAATTGATTTTGCTGAAATTTGGTGCGGGGTAAATTTAAACCCCAAGAAAGGACATACACTACGTTTATTCCGACCGACATTTATGCGGACAAAGTTTCAGGTGAAAGCTAGTAGGTATGATATAATTCAAATCCAAGATGCTTACGTATTTACCAGTTCTGTAACCCTATTGCATATTCAATAATCATAAATAAAATAATAAGTGATATTTACACATACTATCACGCCGATATTCCCCGAAGGGTTAGGCAGAGGTGTACCAATGTACACCCACAGTTAGCCGGTATGTTTAGATCCTGTAAAACCGTGCTCGCTCACTTTATTTATTTAATATTTCCCCTTAACAATATATCGTAGTATTAAGATCATACAAACAGAAAAGGATGTCATTTAAATTATTAGGTATCTTATACCATAGTGTCGCTTTCCTTTCTAATATCAAGGGCCGGGCAGTCCAGCTTTTACCATGTTCCTAAATAATCAACAGCAGGTTCGGATCCGTGTCGGACCCGGTACCGTTTTAAGCCCAAGCTTGAGCCTTACATCGGATTTAAGCTGCTTGCCCACCTGCGCTCGCCGTTTTCGACGAAATCGGAGAATATCGTTAGCAACTGCAACGGAGTCTTCGGAAATTCCTGGCTTATTATTTGAAATACTAATCTGGCAAATGGATAGTAGTGTTTTGTTTTATAGATTGTAAAGATTGTGTAAAGATGTAAGTATAGATTATAATTATTCTTCTGCTTCTGCCTTTTTTTTATAGATGGGAAATCATCAAATAACTTCCCCCGCCCTGGGCGGGACGGGAGGGAGTGTCAGACTTTTACTGACTAAAACCCATCTATGTTCCTTCATGTGCCCTTTGCGTTCCGGGGGCGCTGTATCTCATTCGAACAACCCGCAGCCCCGGCAGGCATCGGTCCTTAGTGGCCCCTTCCAAGTTTGCTGACGTGGAACACGAACGTGCCGTCGACACGGTCTGTCGTTAGTAAACGTACAGACGGTGAGCTACCCATTGCTTGCCGTCCACAGACCCGCGTCTACGGTGGCCGGGAGTCGTCTCATGACTAGCTTCTGCCTGCGACTTCGTGCGCGTCCAATTTGATAGGGAACCGTACATTTTTCCCGGATAAAAAGTATCCTATGTGTTAGTACACACTACAATCTATCTCAGTGCCTGATGAATTATCTACTTTCCTAATTAATCGTTTATTGATTGTGAATATCAGGAGGTCGACCCATACACTGCTGATTTTCAGACCGACCCAAATAAATTTAAACCATTTTAAATATTTTTGCAAACAAGCTCGACAGCAAATGAGAATAAAATAAAGTTATTAAAATTAACACCCAATTAACCTCCTCATGTTAAACCCAGAATTATTAACCGAACTATTTTACATGGATTAACGTTCCGAAAAACCGCAAACATTTATTTTCCCAAGGTATTTCAATATTGGCGGGGAGTGGCGTGAAAGTAGCCAAAGTGCTTTGGATCGTATTCACGGTTTTATTATTTATGACCTTGAAAATTGCATGAGTAAGCCGGCGCAGCGGTTGCGGTCACGCCCACTTTATGGCCACGCGTTAAGTGAACTTTCCGTTAATGCATGCATTTTTTTATTGTTTTTGGCACTGTGTGGGGCATGCAATGTCTCAGATAAAGTTTGCCAAAAAGGATTTAATTTTACAGTTTAAGTAAAAATCTGGACCATTACATAGTGTTATGGGAGTAATCACCCCATTTATAGCGATGAGAGTTTTTAATAGTTTTAATAGTAGTTTTAATAGTAGTAAACGGTGTTAATAGTTTGATACTAATTAATATAACGACAGATAACATTCATGACTTATCAACGTTTGTGATTGTAAAAAAAAAAAATTAAATGTCATATTACTGATAAAGGAATTTTTCAGAATGGTTACATAAGCATTCGATTATCCGATCCCTAGTTATATTATAAACAAGAGAAAAACACCAACATAATTATTGCAACGTACCGAGGTAGATTACGTTAAAAGTTCTCCATTTAATTGTCGGTTTTCATCATAATGATGATGGCAATAATTATACTGCAATTTACTTTGCCTTTTTAAATTAACTTATTTATTAAAGCGGTTTTGAATTTCGATATTTTTGGGTAAATTATTTATTATTGTGCTGCTGTGCTACAATTAACGCGAAGATAAGTTTATTGAATCATTTATTTGAGTCACTATGGAGTCAACTCTTGCCAAAATTACTAAAATTCAAAGCTAATTAACTACACTCTATAGTTAACAAGAATTTCTAGAAGTGTATGTAATAGTAAATTGATTTTCGCATACAGTTAAAACAGTGAGGCATGTAGCACAACAACTAGCAATATTATGAAGACCTTTGTAAAATTACTATTTTTCAGGCAAATTAAATATTCTGTTCTAGTTTATTCTATAATAAATATATCTAATTATGGTCAGCAACTGATTCGTTGATTGTGTGATTATTTTACAATCCTAGCTTCTGACCGTGACTTCATCCGCGTGGGTTTTTTTTAGGTTGTAGCGTAATGTTATAACCTATACTTTTTCTCATGAATCTGGCAATTACAATTAATTTTTATTAACTCATCAAAAAACAAACAAAAGCTCTACAACATTATTATAATCAGTATAGATTTGTTGTTTCATCATGTTTCAATTATAATGCTTACGATAATCAATGTTTGTGGTGATCACCAACGTCACTGAATATTAGATGGGCTAGAGAGTGTGACTGTCGCGGCAGCACGCAACTTGAGTTACTAACTTTGGACAGGACCCGACGTGTTCCGATACATTTTTAATGCATAAACTGTACCGTGCCCTAATTAGTTCGTCTATAACCGAATCAATCGTATCGAATGGGGAAATCTGAAGTTTCTGATAGTAACGTGTAAAAAAACATTACTAGAAAAGCTTTCAATCACTAGGATAAATAGATAAAAATGGAAAAAAAGATATCTGCTTACGTAAATTTTCTACTACTTCTTCTTTCTTAGTAAGCATAATATTAAATTGTGATCTATTGCCTCTGTGTTGAGTCTTAATAAAATAAAAAATACTACTCGTACTCGTTTAATTAGTTAAAATTTCTGTATATTATGTTAATTATTTGAATTACAATTCGATGTTAAGTTAAAGAAGAAGGAATTAAACAGCAGACCTGCGATCTATTCTAGTTGGCTACTCCTGCTCTATACATAATTATAGTTAATATTGTTATCAGATTCTAGGAGACGACGCTTTGGTACATAATTGCTTAGCTACTCGTTTTCAAAGATCACTTGCGGAAGTTGTTAGCGGATTCTTAGGATATTTCTATTCCCAGTAAAACAATCTCGTGGATCGGCTTATAGTGTTGATATGGTGATATTAGCGTTGTCAGCCGATCGACGTCCTCCGCTGGACATAGGCCTACCCTACAGGTAGCTAAAATAACTGGTCTTGCGCTGTCCGTATGAAGTGATTTCCTGCGACCGTTAATATATGTATAAAACAATATGTGGCCATAAAGAAATCTATACAACTCCTTATCTTAAGTACAACTAAATATCAAACGCAGCACTAAAGTCACTGATCATAAAATTATAACTCAAATGCTACTCGCAAATACCGAGACACCACTCACGGAAAAAAATTAGACGATCATAAAATGCACGGAAGTTATCGTGAAAATATCAGTTCCCGAACACACGATAACACACCTCACAATTTTGCGAATGACGTAATATGAATACAAGATAAATCGCCCGTATAAATTGCGTGTCACGTAAACCAGCAAAAATGTTATCGGCACAGAGAAATTGATACGGCACATAGGACATATGTTTTGCGGTAGGTCAATGAATTGATATTTCTACACTGTGTACATTCTTATACATTGCGAAAAAGTTTAACGTATTGAGTTTTTGAAATAGTCCTCGATTAGTTTAAATGAATAATAATATTTTTGTATTTTGTTATGGTGACATAAGTATGGTGAGGTTTAATCTATAACTTATATTTACGTAATATCATGTTGGTACAATTAAACGTTATGGTGACAAGTATGGTAGGGATAGGGCTCTATAATTACGCCTTATAAATAATTAATTAATGAAAATACGTTACAGCTAAACTAAAATAACTCAACGGAATTCTATAAATGTGAATGAATCAGTAGGATACTATCTATTCTAGCAATAATTTTAGGTCAACAACGTTACCAGCAATCAGTGATAAATGATCTATAAATAAAATATATTTCACAATATATTCCTACGAGCATAAATGACCTTTTATTTAAAATACAGAATGATCATGAAATAAAATGAATTATACAATTGGGAGCACGTATGTTTAATCACAAATAGCTGATCGATTATAATTATTTTAATAAAATGCATAAGAGTCGCGTGTTCTCTTAAATCTTTATGTAACGTATGTGTCCACCATGTTTTTACCTATCGGAAAAAAAATACAATTGATACAAACTTAAGTTCCTCTTGGAATCTATGAGCTGACTAGGTAACCAGTTTGGTTGGTGGAGGAACTAACAGAAAGCCAATTCTACTAATTAAAAACTTTCAAATGTAGTCGCAATCTCATGTAAGTAACAATCCATGTAAAAACATGTAAGCAAAATAGAGCCATTTTGGCAGTCTTAGATAGATTGGATTGTGATTGTTCATATAAGTTACTGGAATTGCCCCCCAGGTTGACGTAAGAACTAGGTCATGTTTTCGATATTTTATAGACTACAGATAGCAATTACAGTTGTGAATGTTTAAGTAACTTTTACCTCGACACAGGAGGAAACATGGAAAGGAAACGTTTTAATAATAAAACAAAACGAATACTAAACAAAAGCCAAACAGCATAAAAGTCTCTCACAAAAACAAAACACAACTGCAACTATCACTAAAAATGCACAACCATTTTATTCATTTCTAGACCCGCATACAAATAGTGCTCGCAAACGATTCATAAATATTAAATAACGCGATAAAATTTAACAATGACACGAACAATAAATGGCTCTCACCTGAAATCCCGTCGTAGGTCCACCATTCCTCCCAGCTGACGCCGTCTACGGCTGCAATCACACCGACTCTAATTAAGTCTGCACTATTCACAAAATGAACACTACTTCTTGTTATAACTTGAGTGATTTTATTCTCAGTTTGTCGACCTCGCCAAGTAAATGTAAGTATGATTTATCTTACATACGTGCAAGATTGGAAACCTGAGGTAGGAAAGTATTGGTCTCGATATTGGCTGGAACGGTTTTAATCGTAATCGACTCTAAGATTTCCTTTCTACGGTCTACTTACGTTTAAAATTTGAAATGGATAAATAAACTTTTTTTAGATTATAATTGAAAAGTACGTTCTGAGATCTCAAAATAACAAATACCACCTCCGTTAAAGTTGAAAATTGAAGTCGCAGTTTAAATGAAATTCGTTTTAACAAAATAACATTTGCACTAAACAAACAAATGTTTAATTTTAAATTGTCATAAGTACATAAATCAAAAGTTTTCCTTCACAAATTTACAATAAAAATCTTGCAAAATCGTTTGTTTTCTGTTACATTCAATATTTATCTTTCTTGTATCCTGTTTTCCTCAAGCGAATCAATGGAAATGAAATGAGTGAGCCAATGAAGCGGAAAAGCGTTATTCTTTTGAAACAAAACGGTTTTTCCTTGACGTAGTGCGATGTTTGACACCCGCTATTGTTTGTTTTTAAGTACCTATGTGCCGACTCCGAGGCGCTTGCACCGTGAACTTTGTCTGTTTCAATACGATTATTTTGATTCTTGCTATTTAGTTTTTTATTGCTCTGTATTTGAATTTAATTCGTCTTAGTGTTTTGCTAGTGCTCTGCTTTCATTATTTATTTTTATTAATACAAACGTAAAGCTTATTTAAGTAGTTACTTTTTTTAGGATACGTATATGATTATATACTATTTTAAATTCATTAATTGCGAGTCGTCCCATAAGTGCCGACAGTTTTAATACAATGTGAAATTATAAATAAAACATTATTATATTCATTAAATTAATACTTTTGACGCCAAACCCTAAAAAATCCGACTTCATAAACACCACCGGCCAGCGAGAAAAGGATTTACAGAAGATTAAAATTTCTAATTTGAGCTGGCTAAAGTTCTCTTAATTAAGATTATGAGATTATGATACTCATAATAATTTCAGAGCAATTAATTCAAAAATACTCAGTAGAGATTCTCATGGCGTAATTATTTGCGAGAGAATCTTTTCCTGGTAGCTAAGTAGATTTCCCTCACTCAAGTATGCACTCTTCTGATGCCTTTGTCACGAAGCTGTTATAATTATCATCTTCATATTTATTGAACGCTCAGTTTAATTAAAAATCAACACAGTTAAAATACCATAATACGTGTAGTGAAACGTGCATTCGAAATATACACCAATCTCGAAAGTTACTCGATACACGGCTGATTTATGTTTTTAATTTAAATTTTTGCATTCGCCAGGCGAAGTTCGCCACGGACGCGCCGCCTGCATCGCAAATATATGTTACAGTCGAGTCGAGAGATCGTTTCCAGTTTCGATTCGATACAGCTTGAGCGAACTGTCGACTTTTAATCTTTTAATGCTACTCAACAAACTTCAGCCTCTCGGAGTATGCCCGTTTATTTGAAATAATATATATTGCATATGAAATTTTGCTTTTGCGAATATAGAATTTGGAAATAAGTACTTAGTATGTATTTCTATTAGGTACTACATACTTCGGTTAATATGTTCTAAGCTTTTAGAATTTTATAAGTTATTAGTACTACTTATACGACAAGGTTCGTTATATTCAGGAAACTATAATGATTGCTTTGTAACTTCGGTAACAGAGATAATATTAAGTGAGCTCGCAAGCCTGCATGGACACAAAGTACAGCTCAGTGTGGCTTAGAGCAACTTTAGTGTCGAAAACAACACCTGAGGCTACGCGCGCTTCCAGCTCAATCTATGAATTACTGAACTTTGAAATAATTATATCAGACCATCATAATACATTGGAGAGTGGTTGAAGTTTTACTGTGGCATAAATGTGTCAGTTTATAGTTTATTAAATAAAACCTCGATGCGAGTTTACACGATTTTAAAGACAGAGGAAAAATAGTGATAAAATGTATTCTAAAGTCAACTTATATTTCATAAACTAAATTAAAAATTTATTCGGCGCTATTCACGTCTCGTGTGAAAACAGAAAATATATATTGTCGACAGTACCTACACGAGTAAGTATATCGAAACAAATGTGAGATTGAATTCTTATGCATTGTTGCATTTTGCAACGCGATTGCTACGTGAAGTAGGAAAGTGCTCGCGCGGGAGATGCCAGTCAGCGTCTGCTTAGCTTTAAGGCTCGGCAGAGTGTAGAAGTCGGCACACCTTCCTACGTAACCCCGCGGGAAATACTTAGCTACTTACTATTGTACGGCTAACTTTGTTTACTTAGAACAAGATTTATTGTTATATTTAGACACTTTATAGTTTCTACTTTACCTGTAAGCACAGTAATTTACAATCAACAACATTTCAAAGGTATTGATGTCGCAATCAAATGTTGAAAACGTGAGCAATTCGCAGCCGACGAACTCCACAAAGAGCTTCAACCATGCATCGGAAATGAATCAGTTTCCGTTTCGAGTGAGGCAAATGATATATATTATGTGTCTACGTTTGCATTCCGAACGGGACTCTACTGTCTACGTGGTACCGTTCAATGCACTGCAGGCTTAACAAATTTAAACAGGATGCGCCACTTGTAGACACATTGTACTATTCGTACATTTTAAATGCAGAGCGTAAGTTCGAGAATGTGCAAGAATTAAAATTAAGGAGTGCGCGGGTGGGCTGCTGAAGTAGCGCTGGGAACAACACGGATGATACGAGACCTCCGTAACGATTTTCCAATGCATTGAGCCGTAACAGAACGAATGGAAATGTCATCGATGTATGAAATAAATAAATAAAATCACGTGGAAAATAGGCAATTTCACGGTGCATTGGATGTTCTTTGCGTGGATGTGCAAGACTGCGATCGCGTCGTTCGCAAACTAGTGCCAACGTCCGCATAACAAAAGCTTCGTTCGCGCGAATAATTTTAATCGTACGCCGAGTGCTTTTTACGTAACTCATAATATGCGCAACGACATGATGTATTTTGATTTAAAAAGATTCCTTTTCTCCAGCGCACATTCAAAATCCCTGTGCTTTATGTACTTAATATAATTATATTATATGCTATGCAGGTAAACTAGGCAACTCCGGAATGAAAATGTCCCATTAGCCAGTTACGTTTTTTTTTAAGTTTTTGTTAGTTTGTCAATATCGACAATACGGGTGGCCGCTGCATTGCACTAATCAATAGGTGGTTTTGATTGCTTTGATTGATTGTTTTTATTTATCTTTATTTTGTCTTCAAGCGCAAGTATATCACAGAAGGCCAATTCTACTAATTAAAAACTTTTAAAATCCAGTTCTAATCTCATCTCAGCGACTAAAAATGATGACAATTATATCTGAGGCATTATTGACAAATTGAGATTAGGTTCAGAACGTTCCTAAAAGTTAGTAGATTTGTCCCCTCGATAAACCCACTCTTTGGTTTTGTCAATCAAAACACGATTCAACTTATAATTTTCTTTCTCTTTCATTGATCTTTCTTTAGAGTTTTTTAAGCCGAATTATGTTTAAAATAAATATATAAACAACATAAAATATGTTTAAACGACTGAATTATAAGTAGTGCCACCACAATAATAACCCTTATATGTATACGTATATAAAGGTATATAGGTACAGGTACATGTACAGTATACTGATTCACAATGCTACGTTATTCAAATGATTCTAAGCAATCAGAGTTCATTTTGTATTCTCTATAGTACAAACAAATTACTCTATCTTTACCAAAATAATGGATTCATGTTATACTTAAACTTAACTTGATCGGGGTTGTTGAAACCTATCAGTAACCTTGATTTAGTTAGTTAAAGTACAAGAATAGTCTGAACTTAGGACACTTGTACATTATTATGGGTTTCACAGTTACACTAAAACTAAAATTTTATTATAGTTCTATTTTGGATCCGAGTTCAAAAATTGTTTCTGTTTAAATACCTTGCTGATCGAAATCACATATATAAACCACAAACATACAACAACCATATGAACCATTTATTATACGGGGTGTAAAATAGCAAATCACATAAGTAGTCTTTAACTATGCGAATATGCATACTACCCAACAAACTAGGTAACATTAAGTAGAGCGCAATGTAACGCAAACAAAACATTATGTTTACGGGTGAATGCAACAATAGATGGGGAGGGGAGTACTTTTAGTTCATAATTCATAATTAATAATTCTTTATTTGTATAACATTAGTATTAAAATACAGATCTTAGGCTAAAGGAGGGTCGCTATGTTATGCCAACAGGCGTACAAATATGATTGTATTTGAAATAATGACAATTAATCATGCGAAAGTTATTAATGACAATATTATATGCGAAAGTATTTGGAAGGTCAAAATTAAACACAATAAATAAATAATCGCTAAATAAGTCACAATTAATAAATAAAACAAACACATTAAAATGTCAAATTAAAACAAATAAAATAAAATTAGATGTCAAGCGAAATTAGTCAACACGACGTGTAAGGTAGGTCAGAATTAAGTTTTGTGAGTAAGTATTATCATTCAAAAAATCTTGTACAGAGTAGTAACATTTATCTAGTAAAAACGCAGTTAGTTTTCTTTTAAATTTATGTCCAGGTAATTCTTTTACGACTTCCGGTATTTTATTATACAGGGTGATCTGAAATTGCTCGTATTCCTCTCGGGAGAAGAAACTATGACTAATTTAGAATGATTTAACCCCTATCACTTGGGGGTCGAAAATCCGCCATTTTCGAGAAAATCTACTTTGTTTATATTTTTAGAAAAATCCGAATTTTGGTAATTAACATTTAATAAAAAAAAAAACACTTTTTAGCCAAAAATTTTCTATGATCTGATAGCTTACTAATTGACCAACCTCTCTAAAGCTGAAAACTGTATAATTTACCGTTAGATTTAATGTTGTATGTTAAAACTTGCAATAAATTAAAAAAGAAATCTGATAAGTGATGAAGTTTTTTTTTATTAATTTTTAATTATCAAAATTTAGATTTTTCTAAAAATAAAAACAAAGTAGATTTTCTCGAAAATGGAGGATTTTCGACCCCCAAGTGATAGGGGTTAAATCATTCTAAATTAGTCATAGTTTCTTCTCCCGAGAGGAATACGAGCAATTTCAAAGCACCCTGTATATTGTAGGCCCCATACAAAATATACTCTTCTTCAGTAGAGCTGTTTGGTAACCAGATGTACTAAATGACGATTTATATTGACTTCTAAGTTGTGTTGAGCGTTGTCTTTTTTCTGACATTGTGGGGAAGAATTGGCTGTTCATCTTAACAAAGAGAGCTATTTCTAGTATATATAGGCAGGGAAAAGTTAATATTCTAAGGGACTTGAATGCCGGTACACAACTGTCCGTATATTTGAGACCTTGTATTGCTCTGATACACCACTTTTGAGCCCTGAATATGGTTTCTCTTTCATTACAGTTTCCCCAGAATATTACACCGAATCTTAAAATTGATGAAATCATACTATGATAATTATGCAACTACAGTAATAATATTTTAAACTTTTTGTTAAATATCATCATCTTCCTACTCTTATCCCATATTACTTGGGGTACACGCAACGTGTTTTCTTCTTCCATGCCACCCTGTCAACCGTCATGCTATCACTGACTCCCTTCTGTTTCATATCATTCTTCACACAATACATGCATCTTTTTTTTTGTTAAATAACGCAAAATAAATTGGTACTTTCACCTATAACTCCGTAATACGATCGCAATGAGGGTGGATGTCACTCTCGATTTTGTTAAGTCTTTTTAAACCCGTCACATAATCCTGTTAAACTAATAAACTCATATGGACATTCATTTGACATTTGTCGGACGGTTCATTTAAGTTCGTTGCATATCGGGCCGTCAAGCCCTTTACCATCGTACTGTTGCTCGGATCCAATCCGTTACTCAATTAATCGCACTGCGGATCGGGTGTGAAATTGCGATGTGATCTCATGAGCTTTAAATAAAGCCGCGTTGTTTATTTATGGGTAAAGGTATTTCTACTGATAGTCCAAAAAAGTTTAAATAATACTTAGTTATTACGAAATGTATCAAATGTGTTCATATAAATAATATACATACCTAAGTAGGACATGCTACTCGCTTGTCAATCAAGAGCTTAGTTATTGTCGATTTGATTTAAATTGTAATAAGTTTATGTCTTATTCCACCAAGCTATGTTAAATTTACTGTCGAGTTAAGGTTTTTAATGCTAACTCTTACATCCATTTGCTGAAGCTTGATACAGAGTCAACTAAAAGTTTTTTTTTATTAATTTACCAATTAAAAGGCTGCTGCACAAGCTGCGTCATTGACTAGGAAAAAAATGTAATTGAGTCTTTCAAAACGTATTTCCGTAAGGAGATGAATAGGCAGGAACTCCATACTTAGACTTTTTAAATTAAAATGTTTTCTACAATTTGTACAGGTTCAATAATTATATGAATGTGAAGCCGATATCTGCCTAAAATTAAAATCAGTTAAGTACAACAGCGAGAGTCTCTATTAATGCCCAAGTAAATCTAGTGGCACATCAGAGTACCGCTGCTGTTGTGATTAAATTGTTGAAATAAACATTAGCCAATCAAATGATATTTGGTCTATGATACATATACAAACGGTTTCAGAAACCCGGGAGTTAACTTATTCGGTTTGTATGTGCACACATGCGGCAGTGCGACATTGTACAGGTTTTAATGAAACGTCTAGACTTCTAGAAAGCCTAAATTTATTTTGAAGTTATGGTAACCATGTGATTTGATGTAATCTATAGAATTAAAAAAAATATAATTGTCTATATGTCATGGCTTTTTACTAACACGGTATATATAGCACAAAAACAATTTTTAAAATTGTGGTGTATCCGTTTGTTTAAGCTTATCTACTAAACGGCTAAACCAATTTTATCGAGACTTTTACTGGCATATAGCTGATTATATCAGAAATAAATAGGGTTGTTTTAGAAAAATAACTCTAGTTTCGTGCAAAAAAAAAAACGTAAAACAGACATTTACGTTAGAGAAGTCGCGGGCATAAGCTAGGCTACTGAATAAAACATGGAACATCAATAAAATAAACTAAACTTTCCTTGGATGTGTAGAAAATATCTAGTGCTCTTCTACTTCTTAGCTCAAATTATTATCATTTCATTCTGAATTTACGGAAAATCCAAATGACTGCTACAAAACTTCTGTCCACACAAATTTTGTACGTCATACAGAATTTGCGTTTCAAGTTTAATATCTTAATTTAATTTGTGTTCAGTTCAAGTTGATTAATAATGCGCTAGGTTTTCTTCGCGTGGATTATTATACAGATTAAAATTTTTGTTACTATAAAATAGCCTATAAATAAAGCACTTTTATGCAACATAGCTTCCTGTTATCGAAAGAATTTTTAGAATCGGAACAGCAATTCCGGATATTAACGCGTTCAAACAAAACGAACAAACTTCAGCTTTATAATATTATTATAGACTAGCTGTTGCCCGCGACTCCGTTTGCGTTCAGTATTTTAAAGTTTCAAGATTTATTAGGTAGGTATTTTAAAGTTAATAGTGTTCATACTGTTTCTGTCTAACCCCTATGTGACATAGTGTGATGAATTGTTACAGCTCAGGTTACTGCCAACACAATGCCAAAAGTGTTGTTCAAATCGGTGCAGGAGTTAAAAAGTTATGCGCGTACAAACAAACAAACAAACAAACAGACAAAAATTCTAAAAACCTTTTTTTTGGGTTAAGTATAATGTATTTAACATGTGAGAATTACTCTTTATAAAAAATATTGAATGTACAGAATTGGCCTCGTTACGATTTTATTATATGTAGGTATAGATACAACTTCATTGTATTCTACTGCTTTAGTAAATGGCTTAATTTTTCTTGTTTAGTACATTGGGCAGTTTTGAGAAATCCCTTGTTTCGAGAACATTAGGATTCTGACTGACATTAATTGGAATGAGAGTCTGTGTTTCGTGTGCCACCAGATAATACAGGTATAATGACGTATGGTGCGTTGCGTTTGCAACTGTATTCGCGGTATGAACCGCGTTACGTATTCAAGCGGTATCGCGGGCTGCACCGTATGCGGCATAACGTCTACCTATGCAAATTCTTTGGTATTGCGTTTGTACGTTTCATACGTTTACGTTTAGGACTTTTGTAGAGTTTTTACTTGTGTCCATTCTGTAAGGCTCGTTTAGATACTTGTTTGTGAATGTGAAGTTTGAAATATGTATCAAGAAATGATAATTTTCCCAAAATATCTGGAAATATACATTAAAAAAAAATTATGTATTTAGTTACTTTCAAAGCCAATTGTAACTTCATCAGGTAGAACTCCGGTGCAAAAAAAAAGTTAATGCATTACTATTTTGATATCAAGATAAACGAGGTAAATCAACTATCATTAGGTTCCAACATAACTTTAATTCGCATACATTTTACAAGTCTACCTTGTTCGAGATTGAGCAGAAACTTAGAGCAAGCGTCATGCTAGCTCAAATTCATAATTCAAATTTCAATGTAAGGACAATATTCAGTGAAGCAAAGTTAAATTAAAGTCACATGCGGATTTGGCTGCGGTCCGCCGAAGCTTAAGGCGGGCTGTGCCACCTGCGCTCAGACCTAGCACTGAAAACACAATTTGTGGCGCGCCTTTTGTACTCTTGTTTACTTTTATGCATCTTATTTTTAAACGATTTTATTTTTATATCTTTGTAAAAGTTATAAAGCTTTGTAGAACTGAGGACGGAAGGATGGATTGTGTATGAGATGACAATGATGGAAGAAAGCTACTGAGGGAACAGTTGATAAAGAAGAAACCTGAAACCTGTTCGACCTAAAACATATTAGCCATGAGAATGATTGTCTTCTTTCCACGTGAGTGTTCATGAAATACTAGTTATTAATTTTCAAGTAGGATTCATATAAAGATTTTGGACGGAAATCTTAGACTTTAATTTTTTTAAAGTAACATGCATGATTGTTCTGGCTGTTGTCTTTAAAATAAGACAACTACAGAGTACTTTTGGTTAGCCAGCAGTCCGACTTTTACTGGTCATCCGTATGTTTCCATTGTTTAAGAAAATGTGAACTGAATTCGGGATATCATAACAGTTGCATTCAAGCTTTATGACATTATGATCTGTGTCCATATTTCATGCTAAGATGATACATCTGAAGTTTCTAGCACTCCTTGTTAAGTTTAGGACTTTACGACTGTTTGAGTGTGTGAGCCAAAGTTTGCCACTGTTGGATAGCTGCTGAAGTGTTATTAACTTCGAAATTAATTGTAATTCAAGACTTAAGGATTAAATTCCGCTAATTCTTAAGTTTATCTTTAAGTTTTATTTTAAAATGAATAAATTATTCAAAATTTAAAAACAATCCTGTGGTAAATAGGGTACCTAGAGAGAGAGAGTTTAGAAGTTTTTGAATGTTTAATAAGTAGGTACAAACCTACGGGGTTACTTTGCTAACAAATATGAGCCTGACAGTAACGATACAATTTCTAAAAACATGTCTGGTAACAACATCACCAAGAAAACGTAAACAGTAATAACAAAAACACACATGTGTTAGAACAAAAGGCGACAGCGGATGTTGACACGAGAAATTCTCCGCCAATTTTTGTCTTGGCTTAAAAGGTGTGTAAATAAGGGAGTGCGATACAATGGGAGGAGAGCAAACAAGGTCATAAAGCACGTCACAAGGACGATCCTATATATAATCAGCTTAGTGATAAATTGGCAAACAGCACGCGAACGACACAGCTGCTTCCGGCCCGGTCCGGCCTGTCTCCGCGATCACTACGACCCGCCGCCGGCGCCGGCTAATGCTCACCCCATGAAAAGAATAACATTATCTCCACAACTGACGTCAAGTAGCAACAAAGTATGACGTCATTAGTTCTCGTAAAGCTCACTTCTGCACATTATTCAGGATTTGTTGAAAACTCACAATAGTGATACCCCGTAGATACTTGAGAAGTAATCCCCAAGTTTGTTCTGAAGTTTGAGTTTCAATTTGAAACGAGATTACCATACAATAATATTAAGTGTAGCTCTACTGTAACATCCATAAAGCCGAAAGTACGGAAAGGTATTTTATTATCAGACTCATAAAGTCTGTTTTCTTTTATTTTATGGTGAAATATTTTACTTGCTGCTTAACCGCAAGGGGAGGAGACGAAGCCACGATAAAAACACTAATTACGAACCTGCACTTTGTTTTTGTTGACTTGAAGCTTATTTTCTTTTTTGGTGGTACTTGTTATAATGACAAAAACATTTAGGTTACAGTTATCTACGCGAATAGGTACTTTTTTTAAATTACTAAAGAATCTTGACCTACTTCGTAAAATTCAATAATTATTTAGATTTTGCTATGACCACAGTGCTGTATATTGTTTTTCAAAATGTTTACTCGAAATGTTATTCAAAATAATTCATATTTACCGGAGTAGGAGAGCAGTATCTGCAGTAATGCCGACACTACAGCCGCTCCAAGGAGGCTGTGCATTGTCTATGACACGTTCTCTTTCAGACCCGGCATTGGAATTTGTTTACATTTCACCGCTGAAGTATTCTGCCTTCTTTAACTTTTTCATGGTAGAAATAAAACGTTGAATAGTCCTCAGTGGGAAAACTTTGAACGTTCTTTTTTACTCGATTTCATGGTCGCACCTGAAACAAAAGAACATGATTAAGTTTTTATTTTGTTTCATTTTATTTTTTATGTATTTTAAAGCTATTGAAAATGGACACACCCAACGACAATATTAATTAAATATATACGTATATGTGTATTATTTATTTATTATTTCGTATATAATAATGTTCTAAGCATATTTCACTAGTTAAATTAAATAATATAACTAGTGAAATATACTTACGACAACCAATATACATACATTTTTAAATTATTATTTATAAAAAGTTTCATAAGGTCATATAGTAAAGTATTTTTGAATTTTTGGCACCAAAATGTTCTTTAAATCTAACACAGAACTTTCTTTTTTTAAGTTTCGGTTTTCCAATTCAGATTTGGTCAACGATTTCGCAACCAAGCTCTAAAAGTAGCAATTACGAGTCCAGTTAAACGAAACTCAGTAAGTAGCACAGTAGCAGATTGGCCGTCTATCGTGTACCTATACTGACCGCAACGACCCATTTGCCTCAGTATGCAAACATTTGGAAATTGTGCGACGACCTACCGCCTGTTACCAGGTCTGTCGTGGTTTCCGAAAAGCTGACCAGTGGTGAAAGCATAAAGGACTTTATTTGTTTTTTTCTCAGTTTTTGCCTGACAAACTATAGTGTAAAACATGTGAAAGAGTTGAATGCTTGGTCTGGATCCATGTCATCATCATTTGCCTAGCCTTTTTCAACTATGTTGGGGTCGGCCTCTAGTCTAACTCGATGCAGCTTAATACCAGTGTTTTACATAGAGCGACTGCCTATCTGACCTCCACAACCCAGTTATTGAGTAACACGATACCTATTGGTTAGGCTGTTTGTCAGACTTCCTGGCTTCTGACTATCCGTGACGACTGTCAAAGATCTACGAATGACAGCCGGGACCAACGGCTTTACGTGCTTTCCGAGGCACGGGGGTGTGACACTACCCGCTTCTATCAAAATAATGGAAGGTAGTCTAGATCCATGTAAAACTCTGAATTACAAGTGTGTGTTACAAAAATTAATACTCAATTTGAATATGATGACATGGCTGGCGCAGTGGCCGAGCGATCGATTGCTCCGCTGCGTGTTGCGGGTTCGAATCCCGCACGGAAAAAATATTTGTACGACCTACAGATAGTAGTTCCGGGTCTGGCTGTTTGTGTATGTGAGTTTATATGTTTGTAAACGCACCCACGATACTGGAGAAATTCCAAGGGAGGGGCAACGGTTATTTAAAAAAAAAATAAGGTTGTTATTATTTTATTTCTACCTTTTATTTTTTTATTTATAAATAAAATGTTATTTTTCTCTGAAGTTGCCTTGTTTTATATTGTGAAATATGGCTTATTAATATATGTGACCTAAACACTTAGTTGGACTTCAGATTATATCAGTGAATACTTAGTCGATGTATTATTCAGATAAAATTAAATATTTGCATGTCAAGGTGTTCGGGTGTCTGTTTTCAGTAGGGAACATTTACGACTACGGTTATTCGCTCGTAAACGTCCCTATGCTTAGAGGCTTTCAATCAGACAATGAGGCATCAGATAAGAAGTAGATTTAGAGTAGTGGCCACTGAGTAGAAATTAGTTACCATTTTACAAAACCTAGTTGCATGTTTTATTTTACTTTAATTAAAGCGGTTACAGTTGTTACCAAATACAATAATTAAAGTCAAAGAAAACACAAATATAAAAACAAAATCTATTGCATTTCCCATAAGTACGATAGACACTTTGTATTTATCGGGGCCACGGCAAGTACCAATGTGACTTTTCTTAATTCATAATTATGTTTATCTTGAACATCACTGACATCGGTAACCATGTCAGAGACCCTTGAGGCGGTTTAAAAACTCTGACACTAGGGCTTGTGGGGTCGTTAGACCTTACTGCCCACGTGATAAAGAAGAAGACTTCGTATTTAAAACTGTATAACTTTATATTTAACTCAAATTAAAAACAACTTACTAGGTGCTAATCGACTTTCTTGAAACTCGAAACTTCTGATACTCAACCGAAAAATATGAAACCGAAAGGGAAGTTTTAAAAATTCGGCAAGGCCATCGTTTGTTCCGGCGGCCGCTGATAATGGAGATTTGATATGTCGCCGGCCATGTTGTAACGGTTGAATGTCGAGCGTCGAGTTTGTTCGCCTCATCGTATAAATAAGCATAAAGTTGTGTGGCATCACGCGAACGAGTCGTTAACCCTGCTCCAAGGCGCAGTAATGGAGAGGTGAGGGTGTCATTGAGACCACAACACAACCACTTCAGCGCGGTCCGAATGACAGCTAAGAAAGGACTGTAATTAGCACTTGATAAAATGTAACGTGTATTTATATTATTGTTTTATTTCTTTCACGGAAGTGAAGATATTGGATATTTTCTAGGATTATGTGATTAGGATTATATTGACATACTAATCATAATTATTAATCCGGTATACATTATGTTAGCTTGCTTAGAAATACGGACATTCAAACTTTAGCTTGTCGCAACGGTGTCCAAGAGAATGGGGAGAAAATGCAGGATGTCCTGACTTAAGTAATGTGTAAAAAAATAGGCCCAGCAGTCCGATGGTGGAGGGTATTCCTGTGTTAGGTGAATTATTGACATCTTATACTAATATTATAAAGAGGTAAAGTTTGTGAGGTTGTTAGGGAGCAATCCCTGGATTTACTGAACCGATTTTGGAAATTCTTTTACCCATAGAAAGCTACATTATTTTTGGCTATATAAGAAGAGAAGCAGTAACTGAATAAGTATCCTAAAGCGGGTGAAATAAGCCACGCCAACGAAGTCGCGGGCAGAAGCTAGTATTTAAAATATTAGTAGGATATGGGGTAAGACAAACGCCATGAGACTTATAGGTTAATGCATTATACCTATTTGAAGTGATTACCAATGCGACTGCTATGTATGGTGATTATACGTCCATGAAGTGTCTACGATTTTAGTACAAGAAGTTGAGATATTTTGTATCTGATGTAAAAGTACCTATATTAAGAACTCGTATATGAGGTACTGACAAATAATGACGTAGGACACATTGAACTTAAAATATAAATATCACCGGCGACTCAACTGCATTATTGGCTTACGCGTAGATATGTACCGACCGACATACCTGTCACAACGCAGACATTAAAAGCGTCGATTTTTTAATTCTTTACAAAAAGGCCGTGAATGAAACGAGCGCAGTGCACAGTGGAATGTCAGGAAAATATTTTTTGAAAAGGTCCGCTTTTTCAAAAGCCACGTCGTCGTCGTATTGAATGCGTTTTAATGAAAAAACATGCGCCGATTCGCAACAGTCAAGGGAATTAAAACCTCCGAGCGCCGTTCGCGATCCCGAATGCATCGGTCGGAATTTTCATTTGTCCGAATATTATTTCCACGGGGAATTCTGCTGGCACTATTTTGTTTAAATTTATGACTGGCTCGTTTTGTGATTTCGCTTGATTAACGGTTTGGATTAGTTGCTTACTGCAGATTTATTTGTACCTACCATCCTAGATGGTTAGTTAGTAGTAGCAAGGTAAGTTATATAAATTATATATTACAAAATGTATAGGGCGCACTACAATACTTTTCTTTTCGTTTCTAGGAAAGATATTATAGATAATATGTTGACTTGTATGTTTATCGAAAATCTTAATTAGTATCTAATTAATATTTTTAATTAGATACTCATTAAGATTTTCGATAAAGTTATCAACCACATTAAACATAAATAATAAAAGTATTTTCAAAGCATCCAATCTACATTGTAATAAGTTCGAGATGCAGTGGTATTAAATTACCTGACAACAATTGCTAAAAGTTTATCAATTGTTCTTGTTGCAGCTTTAAGATTTAATTGTTAATAACATTAAACCTGAGTACCTATAATTTATTATTTTTGAAGTATTCATCGGTCTTCTTTTCTTAATATTTAATAAAACGATTAAAATATGTATGTTTTACTGATTAACCATTTGGTAATAAATCACTTAAATATTGTCTTAATAGTGCAATCATAATTCCGTTTTTGCGGTAATTTATAGCAATCGATTTATAAAATAATTATAGTTACAATTATAATAACTTTATGATTGTTTGTTCATCAAAATATTTTAACCCCAATTTATTATTATAAGAAACCAACATACGTATACAAGAAGTTATACATAATTTCATGTAAACCGGGTGTATATTTGTAAAATTATCCTATAATAATGCTCCGGCTAAGCCCTCCCGTATAACAATGGTTTAATTGAATTTCGGTTTGAAGGGAGGCAATTTCATAATTACCCAGCATTTAATTATAATTGTTGCGTCTCTTCTCGAGTAACCACGTACATTTAGTGGAATTTGATATGATTATACTTACCTTATGTTTATGATTATACGTATTTGCTACAGTTAATAAACATTTAATATTCGAACTAAAATAAATATTGTGATTTGATAAATAGTTGTAGTAGTTTGTTTTTTTAATAATAGCTTGTAGCTACAAAGTCTTCAAACTTTTAACATTTCTTTTCTAGTTTCGATTTTTTTTCCGTAGTTACAAAAACTTTTAAATTACTTTTAAAAGCTTTTTATTAATAATTTAATGATTCTTGCGGGATCAATAAGGCTTTTATTTAACGAATAAATGAACATTTTTACTACACATAAGCAATTTAAATTAGTTTGCTATAGTTTTAGGATAGTATGCTATTCGATAAAATATAAACCTTCATATATGTTTAAACGAGAAAACACAAGAAGCTATATTTCTGAAAACCTTATTCAAAATAATTACGTACTTACTTGCAAAAAAGTCTTGTCTTGTCAATAGAATTCAGTTAATTCTCGTAAATCTTCCCGCACTATTTTTATTATAACAAAACTAGAGTAATATGATCATTAACACTCTTTATTTTAATAGTGTATCTAAGATTTACAAAGATATGTTACTGCGTGTTACGATACGAAAGTTATCGGAAAGTTCCCGCCATTTCGCGCAAGGCCTAGCTTTGAGTCCGACTTCACGCGGGCATGTGCGCGCTGCGACTGAAGCCTTGTTTCGATACAGCCTATACGTACCCACTTGTCTACGTTACAAGTTTTGCACTGAAACTTCAGATGCAAAAGGTTCTATTTCAAAATTCAATGTACAGGAATATCAACTGCAAAACAAAGGAAAGAGAATTTATTTTAGATTGTAAAATAGTTTTATATGACCTTTCAAGTCGTGGGTGAACTGAAGGCTCTTTTGCGAGAGTATAAAAGGTATGCAGTGGAGATATTCTGTTTAGAGAATATTGAATCGTTTGAACCTTGCAGCAGAGCTCAATATAGCAGTGCTGTAAAAGTATGAAAACCATGCGGCACGTCAGAAAACGCGTGAAATTTTTCCTTGCGAGACAGAGACGGATAGTTTTTCGTGATAAAGGGAACTGCCTACACGAAACAGTGGTGGGGGTGATCTTAAAATGTTCTTAGAATCTGTATAAGAATATAGTCTTTTGGTACGTGTGTCTATGTGATTTGTTATATATTTTAGTCTTCTAGGTATATAGTACCTCGAAATCAGTGAAGCATCTTGGTTTTCGCATTTCATTCAAATAGTATCCAATACCAACATATACACGTAAGTGCATAAGAGCTCATTCATAAAACATAAGTACAGGGCAGCCTCTCAAAGGACCTAACTCCAAGTAAATGTTGTTTATTTTGTTAAGGAAGAACGCCTGTACACAACGGAGAGCGCCACATGTCAGAACATGAATAAAAGAAGAGCTATGTTTCAGACTTTCAAAAGTTCAGTCAGTATTTTCAAAGCGATACCTACATTTTTCATGTAGGAACTTGGTCGTTAGTGCAAACTTGAATCAATAAACGGGTATCTTGGTTTTCAGTACTTTATTCATTTCGTGACGTAGAACGTCGCATTTAACATTTTGTATTTTATATTTTAGAAGTGAAAGAAAATAAATACTGCATTTTGTTGATCGTTTTCTGAGAGAAAACTTATAAGCATCTTGGACATCACTGACATCGGTGAAGGAAAACATCGTAAGAAAACAATGAATATACCTAAGTCTGAAATCGCCAATACGCCTTAATTAATGCTCTTGCCTTCTCAGTATGAGAAGTGGCATTTGCCCTGTAGTATTATAATAATAGGCCGGTGTGTGGTGTGTTTCTAAGAGAATTCACATTTAGTATCATTCAAATAAACTGTCTATATAGAAGCTACATAGATACCGTTTGTTTATATTATGTTTAAACATCAGTACAATATGCCCAAAAATATGAACATGCACCATTATTTATTCAACAATATATTTTAGAGTTTAAAAAACAGCGACCACACCGTAATAATGCTACCATTAGTTAGGCTAGTTATCGCAAATAATATACTAAAGCAATTTATGAGTCATGTGTTTGACCCTAAATATGCGCTATAAATTATGGTTTACTTTGTCGTTTATGAGGGCGGGTGCAGACATAACCCGTACGGCACATAACGGTGTACGGCACATGTGCCACAGATTGCGGCAATAAGGGAAATTGTCTTTTTTATGAACGCCCCACGACAACGTAAAGTATTCACGTGAACCGTGTCACTTAGGATAGAACAAGATCTGCCCACTAATAACGGTCCCGGGTCAGCTTTAGAGCAATCTTGCTAATGTATCATCGGTTTTATCGCGTTAAAATTACGTGCTTCGGGCGTGTGGTGTAAATCATAACTGATAATAATGCCTAATAAAATGTATAGCCCTTAATGTGTTGTTAGATGCGTTATTGCGGATTTTGCATCCATATATTTTGAATTAAATCAATATTGCTGATGGTTTCTCTAATGTTGGATTAACCAAAACCCAAACATCTAGTAGTACCTTAGAGTGAGGTACTTTCGATCAAAATTATGCACTTGCATTTCAGTAAAATTATGCACTTGCATTTCAGTACAAATATGCTTTTTTCCGTGAATTTTCTTAGAGATCCCTATATTTTTTTATAATTATAAAATATTAGACTCACGGATAACGTAGTTTTCTATTGGCGAAAGAATTTTCATAATCGGATCAGAAATTCCGAATAGTAGAAATACCCCAAGTTCAAATAAACTCTTCAGATTTAGAATGTTAGTGTGGTTACCACAACCGCATTAAGTAATTCCTACGTGTATACCACGTGAAAATATCCTCAAAAAAAAAGAAACTTTCTTAACAATTTCCCGATAAAAATATAAACTATATTTTCAGATTCTATTCATGAAAGTAACAATGCTATACGGTGTGGCCCCTCCGGCCATTTGTCTCTCGTACCTGCGAGGTGTCCAGTGTGAACTGAATCCTGAAGTTAATTTCACGGGGTATTTCTCCTACTGCAAGAAAGCGGCTCTTTATTTTAAAGCACTCTTGTGTAAAATAGAATTAATTCATTTCCTCTTGAAGCACTGTAGGTGGGATTAAGTTAGGATACCTTGCGACGAAAAATTAAGTTGAATTTTCTACTCGGAAAATAGGTTAGGTTGTAGAAAGTCGTGTAAGAAAATGGGGTACTTTTAGAGCTGCGTAAATAGGCACACAGATTGAATGTATGATGTGTGTATTTGTGCGTGTGTCTGTTGCATGTATAATGATTAAAATTGTACCCTATCATCATCATCATCTTGCCCTTATCCCATGTTACTTGAAGTAGCAACCCGTTTTTTTCCTCGTGATACCGTCCTGACAAAAATATGTAAAAAAAAGAAAAAAAGAGTCCTCTTTCTTTTTCAACAACAATAAAAATCGGAAAGTAATAAATATATAGCAAATAAATAACACATATCGAACAGGGAGAACATTTTAATCTGCCATGTAACTCCGACTGACTAAAATTTCTAATAAACACCAGATTTGTGTTTTTATATCAATACAATGAACACATTAAGTTAAACATAAAACTATTTATACAATATACATGCATCGTTACAAATAACGTATGTTTACAGAAAGTTCCTGCACTTCAGATACCAATTTCAGCACTGATCTCCCAGCATTATCTGAAAGGAGGAGCAGCATCCCCCGCTAAAGATGTCAGCCATTATTTTCATGACATATTTCACAATGGCAGAACGGCGTACCAACGGTGTACCACTACAAAATTCACGATGCGTTTAAGAGAAAGCATTTTTCGTAGACAAGGTTATGGTTCTGTTTTGAATTTTGTAGACTTCAGTATTAAACGCGGTTATTTATACTATGTATAAAATAATTGGCTGTTTGTTAGCTACCCATACTTTAATAGGTGGAGAATTTTTTTTACTGGTTGTCTACTTATGATGACCATATAAAGTACCAAACATGATATTGCGATTGATATAATTTATAGATGAGGTTGAAGGGGTAATGTCTGGATCTACTGAACCGATTTTTACCCATAGAGAGTCACGTTATTTGTGAGTGTCATAGGCAATACAGCATCACCCACGGGAGCGGAGCAGTAACCAAAGACAAAAAAAAAAAAAAAAAAAACAAAAAAAAAAAAAAACGCGTAAAGCGGGTGAAATATTTTTTGAAAATGGATCGACACAAAGCTGTCGTAGCATTTAGTTACTCGTTTTCAATTTTTTTTCCAAATATCGTCTAGTAATTTTCCAAATACCGTTAAAATGTTCTAAATTACGTAAACATTAATAACTTATTTACGTAATTTCCCCAAGTCAATCAAATGCTACCAATCAACGTGTATCACAAAGTCTCATCTCGCGGGAGATGTTTAATTAAACTTCATGAAATCTGGACAAAAGTGTCATGTCTCATGTCGAGGCGTTTCGGCCTTTCATATGACCAGACAACTTGGCCTCTGATTCATTACCTATTTAGGCTGCGTTTGTTAAGACTTAAGGTTGGAAGAGGTCTAGTTCTGTTGGTGACGAATCCGTGTGTTGTCTGTTCGTAGAAAGAGAAGCTACAAACTGAAAACAAATCAACGATTCGCTGCTGCCTGGAACGTTTTTATTTTGTCTGCCACGTAATTGAATTTTGTGGTCGCTCCGATCATAGAGCGTCGGTTCGAGCTAGATTTGTTTACAAGTACCTATGCAAATATCCCGAAGTCAAATCTGGAACGATTATCCATTCTGCAGACTTTTACATTAGGAAAAATATAAGGTTTGAGATATTTACGAAGGTCAACTGGATTAAACTAAAGCCAGTAACCGCGAATGGACATCAGGGGGCCAATTCTACTAACTTTTAGGAACGATCGTAGTCTTAGTCTCAATCTGACAAAAACACCTCCAATTTATCTTGTTTATTTATTTTATTTAGAGAAATTGCCGCTGATATGCGATTACGACTAGATTTTGAGCGTTTTTAATTATTAGGATTAACCTTCTGTTGCGTATTGCTAAAAGTTATCGTGTATTAGTTTTCCTATCTTCTATTCTATGTAGTTGATCTAATTCCACAATTTAAACAATAAGAATTGTCAAAGACATGCCTATCACTTTAAAGAAAATAAAGCATTGCTTTACAACGCATCTGAATTTTATAACTGAAATGAATCAAGATCGTCAAAGTAAACTAAACGTAGGGTTCACATATGGAGTCCTGAGAGCTTACCAGTAAAAAATAAAGTGGCTTATGAGAGAGTTATGTAAATACTTCTCAAATAAAGTGCACTTTGAATCCCCTGGAGTTCCGTCAATGTAACCACGTTAGACATATTTGATCTTGTTTTTTACCCGACTGCGACAGAAGGAGGGTTATGTTTTTCGAGGGTATGTTTGTATGTATGTATGTACGTATGTTTGTATGTATAATTGTTTGGCACGCTCTGCAGGCTGAACGGCTCGATGGATTTTAGCTTGAGAGGTGTCGTTAGATTCGTATTTACTGTGAGAGTGACACTGGGTATATAAAAAAAAAAAAACAAAATGGCGGATTTTTGGCGCCAAATTCAAATGTTTGGCTCGCTCTGCAGGCTGAACGGCTCGATGGATTTTAGCTTGAGAGGTGTCGGTAGATTTGTATTTACTGTAAGAGTGATACTGGGTATATTAATTTCTTTTATAAAACACTAAAAAAATAAAAAATAAAACGGTAATTTAAAAAACTAAAAAACCGACTGCTATTCTTTAAAAATCCCTAAAACAAGATAAATTGTAGCAGTCGGGACCCATTCGGGACCATCTGCAATGTAATATAGGTATGTGCTCTCAATTCACTAATCCTCCATTTCTAGAATGGGTCCCGACTGCTACAATTTATCTTGTTTTAGGGATTTTTAAAGAATAGCAGTCGGGTTTTTTAGTTTTTTAAATTACCGTTTTTTAACTTTGAAATATAAATCTATTCTAACATAACGAGTACAAAGGTGTATGTGAGTTTGTTTGTCTCGTGCCTCGGAAACTACGTAAAGCCATTGGTCCTGCGCTTGATCTCTCCCCGGTAATGTCGGATTGCCGTCCTATCGGAATATGAGTGTTAGGGAAGAGGGAGTGCACCTGTGTTTGAGCATACACTTGTGCACTGTAATATCTCCTGCGTACTAAGCTAATCTGCATTAATAATACCCGCCGTGACCGGAGTCGGTCTGGAGGATACATATTTGTAAAAGCACACGATGATACAGGAGAAATTCAACGTTTTTTTAAATAAAAAATAAAGAAATAAAGTTTGCTTTTTTTTTGTTTTATACTTGGTTATCTCTGGAAGTACTGATCTGACTAAAAAAAACCTTTCTCCATTAAAAAGCTACACTATTACTGAGTGTCATAGACTATGTTTTATGACTTACTTAATTTCCACGCGGACGGAGTCACGGGCAGAAGCTAGTATTCAGTAAAAACTGTTGCGCGTTCATATTGCACTGGTATTTATGTTCGTGCAGTTCTGTTAGCGGGATTACTGCGATAAGTTCAATATGATAAGGTTTATCGGGCATTATACCAAGTGATGCGGAAATCCATTATAGTAGCGGAGAGTGTGATGTTTATTAGTTATAAATTACGCCACTATAGTTATTTACATTTAGGGTCGGTACATATCTGACGGAAAATGCGTCGCGTATTATCGGTCGCGTAGCGCCAAAACAGTCAAATATATAATAAATCATTCAACCTTTCACACCTAACCGATGATGCGTTAGCGCGTCGACCTAAGAGCGACGATACGCTCGACGCATTTTCCGTCAGATATGAACCGACCCTTAAGGTCGTATATACGTGATGTGGTAGAGGTTTCGACTGTCTAAATAATAATAACATCAGCTTATTTTTGCTCTACTACTGGACAAAGGCCTCTTCTCAACCAAAGAAGGCATGAACATTCTGATTGCTAAAGGCGGATTGGCGATGTACAAGTACATTATGCCAAATACCTAATTCCAAGTAAGTAAGTAAGTTAGTTGTGAGTATCGAACCTGGCAACCTCATGCATGAGGAGCGCTTTAACTACACCACAACCACAACATACTAGAATCCTTATGTATGCTAATACAAAATCAGTTTTAATCTTAACAACAATAATATTGATTCGCTTACTTTTATATGTGCATTGTTTACCTTAAATCGAGCTTGCACGAAAACGAAATAAGAACAATACAAAAAGAGTACATTTAAGAATGCTTCACATGAATGAGTCTGAATACATACCTTAAAGGCCGAAAGAAAAAAAAGAAGTATGAATCACCACCTGCTCCCATTCACACGCTTTTGCTAGATTGCTTTCGCACTCAAACAAGGAACGGATTTTTTGCACTTAAAAGATGAATTGTTTCAAGTGAATAGGGATCTTTTCAAGAGGTATTTGAATTCATAAGCTGGAATAATATATCATAATGTTTTGAGTAATAGTCATTTCTTTTCATTTCAATATTATATTCCTATAATCTTATTTATATAGTAATATATCTAAGGTTTAGCTGTATTGTTTCTAAAAACGAAGTACATAAAATGGCATTAAAAAAGAAAATATTGTATTGCGTAGCTTGCCATCTACTACGAAAGTGTAGCTGCGTAGCGCGTCTGCTACGATGCGGCTACGCAGTTGGTTGTGTGCCGGCTGAGGAATTTATTGACAGACCGCTACATAATCATAATAAATCATAGTCTTATTGCGGTCAGTAAGTCTCTAATTAAATGCGATGAAATTAGGTAAATAGGGTTAGGACACTTAAACAATAGCCTTGTGTTTAGTCGGTAAATGACTTAATTTCTAAATGATGCGTAACTCGAACAACTTGCGACAGTAAATACGAATTTTTGTAAGAAATGCCAAAAAAAATGAAGAAATTGCTAAATTAAATGCGAAACCACAAATCACAAAACATAAACCAATATCAAAGCCCAATATTCCAAAATACAGATATTAAATATTAAGAAAGCCATTTGAGAGACGTAAAGAATCATTTATAAAGAGTAACAAAGGCTGGGAATACAAAAGGCTCCATCATTCAGAAGTCATAACTCATCGTAAGCATGCAGTCAATAGCTGGTGTCAGAATACTCCTTAACTCCATTCAATACTGTCTGTTTATAAATAATTCAATATTGGCCTGACTGATGTTTTCACTTCCCCGCGCGAGTACCGTTTGCAAACAAAGTTGATGAGTTGTTGGTGGTATTTTTTTGGAGGGTGTGTTATTCTGTGATATTAAGTAAAGCCGTAGGCAATGACAGTAGACAGTTCATTCTGTAATTGATATTGACAAAATGTTTTTTTTTTGGAGATTCTTGAACACAAACACCGAACACCAAAAACCAAATGACTTTTTACAAGCTTTAGAGTATACTTTCTCATCAAATCTTAGAAGTTAAATTTGAACCACTTCCCGATGTATGATTGAGCTGAAATTTTGCGTAAATGTGTAATTTGCATGACAATACAATATAAAAGCTGGTTTCAACAAAAAAAAAATAGAACTTGTTTGGTTATCAACTTTCTACTTTTACCTACACTGAAAACAAACTGAACAGACAAATTCAGTTTACATCGCAAGCATAGTTTCCTCATTAAATATCTAGCGCGCAACTTTTCACAATCTTAGACACCACGCAGGTAAACATATTGTTGTATTATTTGAAAACTTCTAACAACTAAGCCAAGAAAGATTACTTAAAAATTCTGTACACGTTACAATGTTTGCACCTTTATTTATAGCCGGTTTAACCTACGTAGGATACTGCACGGTATATTTCTCACAACTTCGAACAGATCCTTGGAGAATAACCTAGATCTATATTTTCTTCCTGATAAATGGCGTTTCTACACGTCTAAACATTTAATTTCTAATTCCACGCGAGCTTAGGAAAAGAATATTGTTTTAATAAAGCAATAGAATATGTTTTTGGGGTTTCCTAAAGGATGCCAAACGGGACCCCGCAGAATATTTGTCTGTCTGTGACAGGACTTCAGTTTTTGAATCGTAATAGGTAGACAGTTTAAATTATCAGAGTTTGTATTACTATGGCCGCTAAGGCAACACTTTTTGAAAAATAAATTAAATTAAAAATGTCACTGAACATTATTCTGAGACTTCGATTCGCATTGGGTTAGTTTTTTTAGAACAAACAAAACATGTTGAAAAATAATTGAGACGGTTGTTTATTAAACGGTAATTCAATTAAAAGAATAATTAACGATAATTAATAGTTTAACTGGCTTCTTATTGCTATGGTGCCAGGTAAAATCTGTACAACTACATGCTCTTAGTTCTCTACCTCCTTTTCTTATTAATACTCATCCATGAAAAAAATCCACTAAAAATACAAAGAATACTCATAAATCTATTATGATTTAACCGTCAATTGCTCGCATAGCTCTCTAGGCAATATAAACACAAAAGACGCCTGTTGTTTCCCACCGTACTTGTAAAAAAAAATGAGGGAATTCTCGTTTATCTTGCGTGCCATTTGAAGTGGGGTCCTCCGAGTGATTATCTCCAGGTGAACTTTGTGCTTGCACTTCGGAGACCTTTATAAGAAGCACACTTCAAACGAGTGGCGTGCTCAGCGATATTTTGGTTATATCATTAAAATTAATAAGTAAACCAGCCGCTTTTACTTTTATACTATAGCTGTTTGTTTGTTCAATGTGTTCATTGAAATTATGTATGTATTTTTTAGCAGAAATAGAAAGTTCTTTTTATGTCATTGTATGGTAAACAAGCAGACGGCCAACCTGATGTTGAGTGGCCACCGCGATCTATTCATCTGTAATAGCAGAGGCCTGGCAAATGCGTTGCCATCCCAGAGACAAAGTTGAAATGTCTCATGTGCCTGTAACTACAACGGCACCCACACCAGAACACAGCAAACGTCTCATCAGTTTTTGAGATGATTAGATGACCTTTAGTTAATCCCAAAGGTCAATGCTTCAAATTCATTTATCCAGTCATTTATTTGTTATTCCTAAATATAAAAGAAGAATAACAAAAATGTTAGTGCTTAAATAAATCCTATAAAGATTGTAGCCCAGTTTCGCTTTGTGTACATTTTATTGCAACTAAGTACAATAATCCCCGTAGACAGCGTAGAACAAAAAACAGCAATTCTTAAAAGATTTACAACGATACGAACGCTTTATTCAATGTAAAACAATTTTATTGAGAAAATACTCTGTCGTTTGTTCTTTTGTACATAAAAACTGATTACTTTTATTGTCATTGTGCAAATTACTTACACTCAAATAAGTGTGAATTTTTCGCTGAATTGCTGAAAACCAATTATTTGTTGTGTAAACAAACATTGTTGAAGATTCCTTTGCATTGTAATTTAAATTATATTACGTTTGTTGTATTTGTTAATTAAAATAGTTTGATTTTTTAACCGACAAAAAAAAGGATATTATTAATTCGTCGTATTTTTTGTTTCTTGTTTGTTATAAACTCCTTGTGTGTTTATCATTATTTTATAAGGATATACTTTTTCTTAAATATTGTTTGCTTGAAAGGCCTCTTCTCATACCGAGAAGGCACGAGCATTGACTAAACACCACGTTTGCTCAAGGCAGATTTATTATAAGTCCAGGTTTCCTCACGATGTTTTCCTTTACCGATGTCACAGACGTCCAATATAAACTTAGAAATGTAAATAATGAATATCTTCAAAAACAATAAACTTTCAACAAAACAAAATGTCTACTCAAAAAAACAACAGCTTTGCTCACCGACAAGTGCAACGAAGTCAACAAAATATAAAAACGTTCACAGAAAAATTCAAAAGAGCAAACCCATTGCTGTTTTAAGCCGGAGAAAAGCATTCGGGAACATGTTATACCGCTATTCAAATACAACGTTATTTCTTGGAAATTCTTTTATGCTGTCGCAAAAGGAAACGCTCCGATCGGTGTAGTCGCCTTTTAAACTGATATAAACATCGTGAGGAGCGTCGCGTCACGTCACTAGATAGATAGAGGTGCAGAAGGTCCGCTCCATACAACGAGCGATAACGCACTCACACATAGGCAAACGTGTACTTAGATTGGGGTTAGCTCAGACATTTTAGCAAGTTGATCGAGCAGTTTTTCATTAATACGTTGATGATTAACTAAATCTATACTAATATTATACAGGTAAGGTTAATGTTTTTTTTTTTGTTGTGTTATTCGTAAGAGGGAATACATAGTGGTGCAATTAAAAAACATTTTTGTAAGCTACACTAATAGTAGAGTGGCTTAGGCTATGTTTTGTGGTATACTTGACTTTCACGTAAACGAAAACGAACGCTAGTCAAAAATAAAATTAGAGTTCAATTAGTGTTCTTGCTCATAATCATTTTCACTAGAAGCTTCACGGGCTCGTGGCAAAGAAAATGCGTATTCTCGTGCGTAAAAAAAGAGTATTCTCGAGTGCTTGGTTGCTCTGTCAAAGCTGATCCTTGCAATGAGTCCAAGCTCTTCAATGGCATTGGCTTATGATAACTTGGATGGCAACGCAAACAGAAATCTGCATTTCTGCGAAAATATTTTTTTAAACCCTATCCTTAAATTATTTCACTTTTCAAATAATTAAGAAATTAATAAAAGACTTTGTTAAGTGCAAAATGGAAAAATTCATGTTAATCGTTATATAACTCCGAAAATGACCACAAATTTTTACTAAATGTGTTCTCCTGTAAAATATCGATTATAGATGTCCCTATCTACTTTGCTGCCATCGACTTGCCGTTTATGCGTGCTGTTTGTAGTAAACTGAACTTCTGTCCCTATCTAGTTAGTGGTCGCGTCGTGTCGGTCGACCTGCCGAGTCATCGCGGCAACACTTCCGCTGCACCGAGTCGCCTACACTCGACAGTTCGCACTTCTCTAGAAAATTAATGTTTTGCGAAAGTTTATTATGAAAGTTTTGTTTTGATTGCTGGGTACTAAAGACGTGAATTAATTGCTAGGTTAAAATTCATTCATATTAAGTTCGGACCTACTACTACCGACACTAAAGAATTATCTGGAGTTACTGCACAGTAAATAAAAGTTGGTTAGATGCAACTAACCAGTGTCAGTTTGTTTAGTATCTGGCTATCAGATGACCATCGCCTGCTCCTTTATGGTATAGTAGTGAACTACCCATGACTTCGTGCGCGTGGCTTATTTTACCCGCCATAAGTTACGTCTTTAGTTAATGCTCCGCTCCCGTGGGTCTTAGCATGAAGTTATATAGCCTATGTTTCTCAGGAATAATGTAGCTATCTATTGAAAAATGATTAAAGTCGGTCCAGTAGTTTCGGAACCTATTGTTGCATACAAACAATCAAAACAATGTCACCTATTTATAATATAAGTACCCATAGATTAATGATAAATATTATTTTTAGTTTGTTCTTTTAAGTAATTTCTATCTTTTCGCGACATTGAGATTCTACCGACCATACAATAAGTAGAGCGGTCAAAGACGTTTTGTTATGGCAGAGGTTTAAACTTAGTCCTATATAATGTTCAAAAATCTATTCAAATCATCCCTTTTATGTAATGTTTTTATCTAAATAGCGCGTACTAATCTATCAGGATTTATTCCAGCCAAAATTACACCACTCTGTAATGTCACACTCCCGAAACACACCATTTATCTTCCACAAATGGGTAAAAATGTAAAGAATGTTGTATGCGGGGACAACCTGTTACTACCTCTGATGGTTTCTTGATGCTTTTATGATGTCCTGTCCACGACAACGGAGCCGAATATTTTGGAACATAACATAGTTTTTTATTACTTTGCTACGCCGCGTGCCAAAGGGGTTTAGTAGTCAAGGGATGTAAAACATCTCGAACATAAACTATAAAAAAAATGTATTGGTTTTTCTTTTTATTTGGACTGAATGATTGAAATAAATCAAGTCTCTTTATAAGAGTCTAAAAGGTCAGCTCCCTACGGGTTGAACTTTTAGATTGAACTGCAACTTTTTTGGTAGCAAATATATTAGAGTTTTAATACTTGGATTGCTTTACCAGAATTCTTCATTTGAGCTGCACATAGATTTTAACTCTTGAAAGTGGTTGCAGTTTAAACAACGTTTGAATAAATTTCACCTGCATTTACACTATACACACTGTTCGTATTAGGTACTGTTCATTTTCAAGACTAGGATATAAATTAAACGAAAACAAAATGCAGCGTTCAATATCGCAAACTATAGCAAAAGAAAGATTTACTTTGCTAAAATCCGATATTACCTACCTACACGTGAGTATCATATTGTACTGTGTCATTGCATTATAAGCTCTCTCGTGTAACGTATTAAAGTGTTTTTTAGAAAATCAAAACTACGAAACAATAGCTCGGTGTGGACAGTGAGAAGTATTAGTAAGATTTATAATTGTTATCTAGCGGCGAAGTAGGCGAGGCAGACTTATTGCGAGGTCGCGTGCTAGCACTTAATATATTACTATGCCTTAGCCAAAACGTCTCTGTTTGCCACTATACCGCTTTGTTTACTAACAAATAAAAGCTTTTTAATTTCTTAGTCGAATGTTCATGTTAGGAATTGGAAGCTTCTTGGAATCGTTAAAAAATAATGAATTAGAACACTTCGTATCAAGTTAATGGACATTTTCATTGCTTTGTATTATGTTATACGTTTGACTCTTTAGTTTTAAAGGTTTTTATTTCGGGTCTAAACCTGGACAGATACAAGTCAAAGACTCATAAATTACATACGCGCAAATACTGAGGTAGTTTTTTGTGTTTGAAGGAGCACCCACACCACAATAAAACCTAGAGACACATCATCGTCATCATCATCAACATCATATCAGCCATACGACCGACGTCTATTTCTAGACGGCCTTTCCAAAAGAAGCCACAATAGCCGGTCCATATCGCCAACTCGCTTGCCAAGCTTGGTGATTATGGCAAACTCTCAAAACCACAACAAAAAAATTCATTGAAATTCTCAGAAGCAGATGGAAGTTAGGATTTGTGCCCAGTTAATGGCAGTAGTCTCGCCCCCAATTACATGGGACCTAAACACCTCTGCCTAACCCATCAGGGAATACAGGCGTGATGGTATGTGTAAAAAATACATTGCTATACATCTAAAATATGATAAAGAAAACATGTCCCCAACATGAGCGTATAATGTTAAAGATGATAATATAACTTGAATATTCATGAGCCTATCCGTGTGTTCAATGGTTTCTTGTGACATAAACGACGTGATTATTTATTCAGGCATGCGACAGAAATTTACTCTCCCTGTCAAGGTGATACATGCAAGAAGACCCATGTCAAATTTGCCAGTCAGGTGCAATATTACAAGCATTTTATTTTATGTCACATTTTCATGGACATGTCTCGCGATATTTTTTAGATTTTTTTTATTTGTGTATTTGCATGTCAGTTCTTAATTGAATAATGTTTGCTTTTTATTAAATAATACTAGACAACTCCCCACGACTTCGTCTGTGTGGCTTATTTTACCCGTGTGCAGTTACGTCTTTGGTTATTGCTCCGCTCCCATAGGTAGCACTTCGAGAAAATATTTTTTTTGTGACAAAAATGCTCAGTAAAATCATGTGCCTACGTGCACGATGACCTTACAGATAACAGTATTAATTACAAACATACCATATATGTATACCATCACGCCTGTATTCCTCGAAGGGTTTGGCAGAGGTATACTAATGCACACCCACAGTTCGCCAGTATGTTTTTAGGTCCCATGTAATCGGGGGCGAGCCTATTGCCATTAACCGGGCACAAATCCAAACTCCGAGCTGCTACTGAGTATTTCATAGAAAAACCCAATAACACTTTTTGCTCGACCTGGGAATGGAACCCTGTAGCGTAGCAGTCGCGCTTATGACCTCTAGGCCAACTAGGCAGAATTAATTACTTATTTACAAAGGTCTTTAGAGTTATTGCTATCCAGAAAAATCGAAATTAATGATTTTGCCAGCCTCCGAGATTGCCATTCGAGTCGCGCGTAGAAAACTTTATCAAGCAGTGTGATTCTGCAACCATATTGCCTTCAACCTTTTTTTTCATTTAAAAATGCCTGGTGAAAAGTTAATTAAACCCGTAGACGGGCTAGTCCCTGAGTGGTTTAATTTATTGCATTGGTCGTATTCTTCGCCGCGCTACTGTACCATGCAGAAAATGTTATCGAAATGGTTAATCTGTCGCTGTCTATGAAAATCAAATCTTCGATTCAATTTCATACAAAACAATCTTGTGGTTTTTTGAATAAATTGAATCGTGTTGTGTTGAGCTTTTGTTTTATTTTTACTGTGAATTTTCTATTTGGATGTGAAGGTTACCTGAAAGGTATTCAGAAGAAAATAATAATTATTTTGTGATTTAAAGAGATACCTTTGTTCAAATTATGAACTGCAATTGGCATATTCTTGAATGTTTCTCGGTCCTTAGAATATATTTACTTGAAGACAAAATCTACAGAGAGCAACATAAAACTTGTCGAGATTCTGTAAAAGTGTTGGCCGACAGTAGCAAGATAAGTAGACGCCCTCGAAAGGATCCCATGAAGATACTGGATGAGTCGCTTAGTGCATTTTTTAATTTGTGACTCATATTTTGATTATTTGTTTCCGCATCGGATGGTCTTAGAGACTAGAGTATAAGAAAAAAGAGTGAAAAGAAATAAGATATAATCACTGATAAAAAAAAGTTAAATACCTACCTAGAGCAGTGAAAAATTGCTAACTGGAATACCTCTTAGCAATAATATTGATCACAGGCCAAGTTTCATTTTTGAAATGATAAAAGCTAAATCTCTTATATGGTTTTTTTTTACTTACCTATGTCCTTTCTAGCAGCTCTATATCCTCGCTTAGCGAAATCGAGGCGTCCGAAACGTTCGGGGCGCGGCGGGCGCAGTTAATTTCACGGAGTATTTGTTTGCTGTGCAAAACACCACTTACGGCCGTCCAAGAGCTCACTGTATTAGGGGCTAGACGCTATAGGGACTAGACCTTTCCCCAGCATACATCGCACTACGCATAGCTACTCATAGGAAATGTACTGTAAAAGTTTTGGGAAATAAATTATGTTGGATACGTTGGAGCTCTTAACATGGGTTTATAGAACTTTTAGTAGTAACATTAATGATGGTAAGTAAACGACTGTTTTCTTCCAACTTAGACTGTGAACTGTGTAAAATTCTCACTTTCCCGTAATGAAGGCGACTTAACTTTTTCAACCCTCGTTTACTCATGTAATCAATTAACTAAATCTCACGTAAAAAGACGCGGCATTTCCTTGCATAAAATAAATAGTTGGAACGTAAATCCGCAATTGGATATCGTCTGCATTTTCAGCTCGCTCCAGTCTTAAATCAAAGCTGTAGCAACACTAGCCTATTACTATCGCCGTTTAAATTTATGTGTTACCTATCGACGGCGAACACCTTTGAAAATTATATTTGGAATGTAGCTGCAGTGCGGTAGGGGTTAAAGGAAATAGCGTCATTAGCTTTTCTCGTATTTCTTGTGAGCAGACGTTTACGTTCACCTTGTAAGTGTTGCGCCAATTCACTGTTCTAGGGTTCTGTTTGTATACAATATGATCCTTACGTTTTTGTGTATTTTTGGATATACTAGCAAAGTAAAAGTTTCATCGATTCAGTGCATAGTACCAGCATATAAAGGAATATGGTTGTAAGTTATCATAATCACTAAGAAAGCAAAGCGAAATGGCTACAGCAAGCTACCTATGAGAAGCAAAGTATCTAGCTCACGTATTTTGTTGCGTTGTATTTTGCTGCAAGTGCTTACTTATTCTACGTTCTTGCAGTACTTTACTTTTATGATATCGACATTTTAAACAGTACATTCCTGCTACTCGTCTAAATATGCCATAAATGCATTGAGAACGTTTTTGAATATCCAATTGTGAATGTTGATAAATAACCTTTTCTTAGAATTTTAGCCATTAAAAATACCGACACTGTGTGCACATTTTTTATTTATTTCCCCGACCAGTGCGAAGTTTTCTCGAACTGAAATTCAATTACTATTTCTACTTGATGTATGTTATTCAATTTCGAAGAGTTTATTGTCGACAAAGTGAACAGCCGCAGTAAGTATCCCAAGTTTCTTAACTTCCACAAGTCGTGACACTTTTTACCAGAATTTACGATACAGGCTGAAGCTAATATACACGTACAATGTAGAGAAATAACTATATATTCTCCCTTAGTAGGGTGGATTCTTTAAAAGTGGTTAAACAGGGGTGGAATCTAGTATTTCGTTTAAAATCGGTCCCTGAAGGTCGACCAACGGCTGATGCGCGCGCTTTGTTGCAAAGGAGACAAAGCCAAGGAAACATTTCCTTAAGATAAGAAAATAAAACGGTGCACTGGGCAAACGTTCTGAAAGAAAATGTTATTGAAATAATCCGGGGATTCAAAAATACTGCGTTACATACCCTTTGTGTAATAGTTTATTTTTATGAAAGTCCGTAAAGAAATTGTGCCGGATTTTTTGGTAGAATTAATTTCGACAGTAAAATAAAAGGGGAATTTGTTGTGTTGCGTGGGTTGCTATAGGCTGATAACAACAGTGGCAAGTGTTCTATGTGTGAATGATTATTCAACTTACGTAGTCAGTGGCACAATTAAGACCAATATAGTAGTACCTAGTGTAGTTTATACCTAAGTATAACTTTCCGCTCCTATCTATTAGTATATGATAACAAAAAAAAAAATGTATGAGAAATAGGCATAAATTTTTATAGCGTGAAAGCGTGTAGAGTGTTGTATTGCCTTTATAAATAGGCAATATAACATGTATTTGCCTATTTATATTGGCTATATTATTTTAAAACCTAATAAATACTTGCAAAAATTTGTTTATCCGAAAAGAAAAAGGTAAAACAACATAAATAAAAAAAAAACCACTCAACTAAGCCTTCTACACTCTTACCACTCGCCATACGTGTACAACACAATCGCAATTTGGTACAAATGTAAAGCCTAAAGGAATTCAACGGAGCCCCCGGCCGCGTTCGTCTTCCTGTGTTCCGGAGCACAGATAAACCGCTTCCCCTTCCTGCCCCTTTACCTAACATGGTGTAACGGACACACTACAAAAGACGGCCAGTAAAATACACGTCTAATGTGCCAGTTTTCACCTTCCTACTATCGTGTGGATGATGTTTGGAGTTTTTTTTTAGTGCAGTTTTTTTAATAGGTTTTTTATGAGTACAATTTTTTTTGGCAACACCTTTTGATATTTTTTTTAATAATAATTATGCTTACAAAAATATCCCCTGGGTCCTATATGTCCTGGGTTCGATTCCCGGGTCGAGCAAAAAGTGTTATTGGGTTTTTCTATGAAATTCTCAGTAGCAGCTCGGAGTTTGGATTTGTGCCCGGTTAATGGCAATAGGCTCGCCCCCTATTACATGGGACCTAAATATACCGGCGAACTGTGGGTGTACATTGGTGCACCTCTGCCTAACCCTTCGGGGAATACAGGCGTGATGGTATATATATACAAAAATATAATAATGAGTGAAAAAAAAACAAGGGCATCGTTGCAGTCACAATATACTTTGTTTTTAACAATACCTTTACTATCTACAGATATATTTATGTAAGAATTTTGTTTATAATGATGTAACGTATTAACTACTCAACTTTTACGCAAACATTATAACAATTCTGTCAAATAAGTCTAAGTTTCTAAAACAATGTTCTTATGCCGCCCCTCTATCTATCACCGCTCTGCGCTTGCACCTCTATGTATATACGTACTGTTGAAAATGCGGGAAAACTAACCTATTTCCACTTTTTTGTACCTGAATAAAAGCAAACATGACTGGGTAACACCCAAATTGCCAATCTGATTCTCATAAAAAATGAATTTATTCGTCACCTAAAACGTCAATATAGGTAGCTGACGTTCTCCACAAATTCCAATCCACACAAATTTCCCAATTTGATTTCGGTTTACAGATCTGTTTGACATCCGGCAAACGAATGTACGAGCAAAAAAAAAAACAACAAAAATTTGTTAGACTGGCCTGAATCCGAATACCAGTCCACGCGCCCGCACGTAATTTAATCTTGTATCACTTTGACGAGGCCTTGTGTAAAAATTCATCACTGCACCGGCTCTGTGACGGATTAAAAGTAAACACTAGTCATTACTAACGGATCCCCTTTTGCGTTGCATATCTGTTAGCAGAATACGGTATGAGTGGACGGTTTTTCTGTGAAATCTAACCTTTGATTGTATTTCTTTTATTGATTGCTCGTGTACTTTAAGTATGTTGTTATCTTGAACACTTTTGGTTTTTTGGATACAACTTTGAACTTCCACTTATTTAGTCACACCAATCAAGTACCCTGCCTAATAACTTACACTTACGATATTTTTTTAACCAAATTTCAGGACCTATCAAGTAATCGAATAACATCATCACCAAAGTCAAAGTGTTCGTACAAAACCGAGCTTAATTACTGCCTACCCTCTTCATTATTAGAGCAATGAGTTAAAGCGTCGAACTCGAAGCAATAACTAAAACTAAACACGTTTGTAACAAGTTGTTTGTTGTGTTATCAGCATCGTGCCAAACGTTCCCACTCGCACACTCGCCGCAAACTTACGCTCGCTCCTAATGAAAACTTTGTCTGAGGTGAACGCGAACTGCCGAATTTTATACCGATATTATTATATATTTAATTATGGTGGGGTTAACCTTCAGCTGAACATGTTTATTAAAGGGTGTGTTTATTATCGCGTCAAACTTTAGAGACATGTACAGACAACAAGAGAGACGTATTTAAAACAATAAATATTTTCTATGTAGTGCAAAGATGTTTAAATTTCTTTTAAGCCATACTTTTTTTGTTTGCTGTACGCAGTACAACCAACAAAAAAGTGTGTGTATTACATACGTAGTATCGTAAAATATTCTTTTGCGATATGTCCCGTAAAATTACACTCAAACTAACTTTTCTATTCTATTCATTTGTGACACTGTATTAGTCTACAGCCTTGACTTCAAAACCATGTCCATTATTTTATTCCTTTGGTATAAGTCTTCCGCCGACCAACGTGACGACTTCAAGGGTATTTAAAAAATAAACAAAACAAATCAGTGTCGTGCAAACGTGTGTCTGTAAAGTAAATCAGCTGAAACAAATGTAAGGCATCAGTCAGCTAGGCGCGGCAGCGAGCAGCCTTGCCGCGTGCCCGTTTGTGGTTGAAACCTACAGCGATAAATCTCCGCGCCACCTTGAGAACCTTCGCCGATCGCTTCCACTAAGTATGTATAACTTATTAAGTTAACTCCGAGTGTATTGATTACAATTACAAGTACCTAAGTGCCTACATGTTGCATTTATCAGCAATTCAGCGTATTGCACTGTGCTTTGTTTCAATTGAGTGGGTTGGTGTTTTATGTGTACCGTACTGAAAGGTAGGTTTGATTTCTAAATCTAGTTTTCCTCATGCCTCATGCTTGAGTTTGAGGGTTCGATACCGGAAAAGTACCAATGTGACTTTTTATTTCATATGTGCTTTCTTTGTCTCTTTGGACATCACTGACATCGGTGAAGGAAAGATTGTGAGGAAACATGAACTTTAAACTAAAATGAGTCTGAAATCGCTAATTCACTTTGAACAATATTTGTGCCTTCTCTGTCTGAAAAGAGGCATCTAGTGGGACAACAATATTATGATTATATGTATTTAGTACAGACAACTAATACTAACCAATACTAATATAACTATAACGGCAAGATACGTACGATATAACAAATTGCAATCCCGCATCCGACGTAAAAGCGTCCGCACGCTTTGATCTAGTACAAAACGGACAAATGAATATGAAACCTGAAAATTACGGTGCAATATTTCCCTGGTGTGGGCTACATTTATTTGTAGGTGAATGGTGTGCACATTAATCATAGCGAGCACTGGCGTCAGTGTAGCGAGTGCATGTGCATTGAGAGCCGACCCCACGCTACCGCAAACAACTGCTCCGGACTTTTAATTTCACCTGAGCACCGAACGGCCACGGCCGCGGTTACAGCCGTGATCACACGCTCTCCCGACTTCCCCTTGCAATGTTTACACTGCACTTACATCAACAAATAACAAAACAGCAATTGTGTAACGTCCTTTTCATTCAAGTCCAAAGAAAATTGAATTATGTAATCGCAAGTATAAATCTCCTCTTAATGGGCAGTTTAATAAACGATTCTATATTTCTTGTTTGCAAAGCTTACTCGACAGATTATCTGTTTTCTGCAAGGCTTTTGAAATTTTATGGGCGTCCTGCGGTCGCTGGAACACCCGTCTTTTCTCACTTGTCTGGGTAAAGTGTCGATGTTTGTTTGTTAATGGAATGAAAGTAAACAATTGTAAACTAAGATTCTAATTTTCAGGTTTTATTCAGGTTCAATTTATTTACATTCAGGAACAAAAAAAAAATCTTAAGAACTTCCTCATGTAAACTTATGATAAAACTTTTTTTTGTGTAGTATCTTCCTAGCAGGTTCAAGACCAAGACAAATCATTGATTTTGTAATTCTAAATATATGTAGGTCACTGATTTTGTACGTGTGATAAGTGGTTTATTTTCCCAACTCACGTACTCCGTGTAAACAAAACACAAAATTCTAAAATGTCTCCTTCCTGCGTGACCAAACAGATTGAAGCAGCAGATAACAGTAACTAGACATTTCCTATTTCCTATTCGATTACATTTGTGGTCGGGCCGCACTTGGAGCCTCGTTTGTTTCCAACGAACATAGTCACTGTATGTTGCTGAGAAATCTACTAATCCATAATTCATTCGTAGAACAATAACAACTTATTAATACGCTTGGTTTGGTTTCTTTTAAAACTGTGAGGATTCGTTTTGATTACGGTGTTATTTATCATTATGATTTTAAAATTAAAAAATAGATACACAAGTTATAAATGAGTTATTGAGATGCTACAATACAAAGGAAATCGCAAATTAGTTTAATAGATAAAGATGCATTCATGGTTACTTTTTACAACACTAAATACATAAATATACCTAATAATATAATTCTGCTTGCCATAGTATAAAATATATATTTTCACATTTTCTTTTCGTCTTTTAATTTATGAATATAAATATGTGATAAATCTGCTATGCCTAAATGTCATATGTAATTCTTGTTATAATAGTTAATATTCTGGAAAGTCTTTTAAATATTTAAAATAATATAATAGACTAGTTCAATGTTTTGGCAATAATAAACAGATAATGGAGTACTTAAACAGTGAACCCATAAAACTAACTTTTACACGGAATATCCATAGAGTTGAAAATTTAAATATATATCGTATTGAAATGGATATTGCAGGAGCGCGCGCCGTAAAGTGCGCCAATGGGACATATGGCACTCACTAATCATACTTTGCTTTCTGTTTTATTTCGTATTTCCATTACCGTATTTCAAAAGGTATTGACATATGAGGCACTTTTACGAGTTTTACCTCCTCACTCCACCATAAATTTAATGCTACCTTGTTCGTTGCCTTGGTTCCAGCTTTGTTTTGTAAATACATATAAAAAGTGAACATTACAGGCGTATTGTATTTAGCAAGTGAAATATTCCCGTAGTCCCTGTTGCCAGGAGAAATATGATAAATATAATACCTTTGTATTTGTTAAGAGAACGGTGACAGCGTGTCGATGGAAAACAACACTCTAATAAATTACAGTTAATGTATCCTGCAGCTTTATCACAATTTCTGATGATTTAGAGGATTTTTTTTATTTGAAAAGTATATGTATTGATGGATGGATGATTTTTCAAATCACAAATATCAATTTAGTTTACATGTGCAGAAGAAGAAGCAGAAAGAAAGAAGACGGCGATGAGCAGTTTTCACACTACAGGTCAGCAAAAAAATAGGAAAAGAGGAAAAATAGACGATAAAAGGCAAGGCTTGCTTATTACATATAAACACGTGTATCGCAGTATTTGACACTACGTAAAATAAACAATATTCAAATTTATAAATTATGAAAGCACGGAAAATAAGTCGGATTGAAAGACAAATTTAACTTTGCTGTTCTTAAACTACTCCGCCATACATCAGTATACGTCACAGGTAATTTTCAGGTGGATGATATAAGTTTGTAATCTCAAAAAAAAATGTTACATGATAATTACAACAAATTAACAATTTTTGGAAGTTTTCCTTTACTTGTGCTGTTAGATCTAGCTTCTTACAAAATTTCCTAATTCTAAAAAAACAGGAACTACGAGTTCTCCTTTACTCTTCGATTCACTTGCGAGTGTCAAACTTTGCGACATAAACGGCCGGATCTTTTGGTTGCATCACATAGAAGTTTGTTTTTTTTTACAATTTTCAAGGTATTTCAGATTTGAGTATTTGATATTAATTTTAACTAAATACTTCCACGCGTTCCTGAAAAAAGGGCCTTGATTGACAGACAGACAGACGAAAAACTAAGTGATTCTGTAACGGTTCCTTTTTCCATTTTACGTACTGAACCCAAAAAAGTAAGGCAATTGGGTACATTTTAAACTCACTAAGTTTCAAAAGTAATTTCACCTCGTAATTATTTCAACTATTGAAGTTTACGCGAATATAATTGCCCTTTTGAACTTGAACTAGTTTCACGGAGTTATGTCACCAATTTGGTAGTAATTTACAGAGTCCGCTGTTTTGACCGATAACAACATTATAATTCTCGCTAGCACCAACAACTAGTTGGAAATGTTACTTTAATCACTTCATACGACCCCCTAAATTATACGTATTGGTCTATTTAGAGCTAGCCGTGTTCGTTACTCGAATGATTTACTTGGGAAATTTCCATATTTATCTTTGCTTTTGTCATACCTACATAAAATGCTGTTGTTTTGTTTTCAAACCTTAGCTTCAATTATTATTGCATGGGGCTAGTAGTAGTAGTCCCTAGAATGATTATCAGGGCCCACAATTTCGAAGTTCTGCGTCAGCGTTGCTTCGATAAAATTCTTCACAGACACCTTGGTTTTCAAGTTTTTTCATAATATTTGATATCACTAGATTATCCTTATCATTTTTTTTAATAAACTAAAATTTTATAAATAGTTTTACTGAATACGTAAATTGTATTTTGAAATCACTGTTTTCTCTACGTTATGCGATATTTGAACAAACGTTGTTGTGTGTATTGTTTTGCCGTGATGAGTTCAATCCACGGCTAATCGATAATATTGTTGTGTCTACAGATATGTGATCCGACGTGTATTTGTATCTGCGTAGAACATTCGTTCAATATACAATAACAAAATAATATCTATTATGTATATTGGAAACCCAAAACAATAAATGTACAAAAAGTGTAACCCACAATGAAAAACTTTTAACGGTGGAATTTTCAATGCATCGATAAAATAGACACTAGGTATTGGTACTTATTTCATTCCAAAATGTTTAAGTTCCAAAGTGTTTTAATCACTAAAAGATTTCACGTAGATATCTATATGGAGTTAGAGTTTACATCGAAAAGCTTTATCTCTAAATGTGTGTTGGTTTAATCGTGTGTAAAGAGCTATAAAAGTGCAATGGGCGTTGCTCGCTAAACGCGTCCACGTTTTCCCACTAAGCGTTGAAAGCGAAATTTTTCACAGTTTGCAAGCATTGCATTTTTATCTACATCTTACTTAAAACACTTAAGTGCGTGAAGTAATTTCAATACTCTCTAGTAACGATTTATACATTATTTTACTTAGAAACTTGGAGGGTAAAGTAACCGAAGTACAACATAACTCTTGCTTCTCAAACACAGCCCTCAAGCAAACTTGGCATCAATATTAAAACAGCATAAGCATTCAAGCATACAATTCGTTATAAATGCACAAAGGAGCATTGACACAAATTACACAAGCACATCAATAGGTAAACACTGAATGGAAATTAATTTGTCCGTATTAGCTGCGGTGGGTTGGGTAGTTTGCCAAAAGGCAACCAATGTAAACAAGGTATAACCTAATGTAATAAATAATGTATGGAGGCCAAACATGGAAGTTATCCATGCCATGCCGAGAGGGATCGGGCTAAATTTTCATGATCTTGCGGTTTGTGATACGTGCTTGTTAATATTAGTTTATCAACCCTCTCGCCACATTGTGTACAAGATTTACAGATAGGTACCTGCTTGAGACTATTACTCAAGTATTTTGCTTATCTGACCTGCACGAGGTGGGATTTACGTAAATGCTGTGGTCTGTAGATACACAAGTTCAAACGGCAGATATTATTATACTGCTTAAATATTCAGACCAATATATTAGACTGAGTGGCTGATCAATTGGCTGTTACACTCGTGTCAAACAAACAACAAATATTTGTAGAACTTATAGATAGTTGTACCCGGCCTGGATGTTTGTTTATGTGAGATTTCAATTTTGTAAATGCGCCCACGACACAGACATATTCCTAAAATATAAAGTTTTTTTTAGTACAATAAAATAATTATTAATCGTCCCTCCAGTCTCTATATGTAAACTTTTCATATAACATATTGGAAAACTGCAACGGTTTATGAAAAAGTTCGTTTACTCACGGCATGATATTTGTTCAGACCACAAGCATACCCAACTTATACGAATCTGTATAAGAAGTAATAATCATTGGGGCGTGCACACGTGTTTCGTAGAAAATGCTTCGAATGCTCACCGCCGTCGGGTAGCAGGGTGATATTGTGTATGCTGCCCCGCGAAACAATATTGAGAGCAGAAACATGTAGGTACATATCCAAAGAGAAAATAAAACGGATTCTGTATGATTAAAAATAACATTTTGTTGTTATACGATACTGGGTAAGTTGTACATTGTAAAATGGATCGTAAATGGTATGGTTTGATTCATGAAAATAAATACTGTGACAGGTACTTGATCCTGTATTTCCCGGAGTAACATTAGGACCGATAAAAACACGGGAAAATCACACCTTGCGTTAGGGATCATAATTAAAAAGTTGGCGAAGTGCCGATAATATTTCAGAGGGGTAGACGGGTCGCCATTTCAAACAATATGCTAGCAAACAAGGCGGTGTTGTGTGCGGGGGGGGGGGGGGGGCTCCACGTCGCGTCTGCGGTGACCTCTCATTAACTGTGACTGAACGCTCGTTGTCACGTCGCGGCCCGGGCCCGGCAATTTGTTCGCCCTTAACGAATTCGCCAAAGTTATGTTTTTCATAAAATTAATTTTATTTTCCCTCATTGTGTTATGAATGTTACCATGTAAATGAGAGCCGAGAGTTAGGAGGATATTTGATTGCGGGCAATTTCATGAATGTTTACATGGGGAATGTGAATGCAGTTTGTAGCGTGCTTGTAAAATATAATTGAAATTCTATTGAGTAAAATTGCTTACAATGGAATACGCGGAAATCTACTGCGCTGGTTTATGTCCTACCTCGAAAACCGATCCCAGAGGGTTGTTGTTAATGGTCACCAGTCTGTGTTAGTATTACTTCTGGAGTTCCACAGGGTTCTATTCTGGGTCCGCTATTATTCATTATTTATATCAACGATATTAAAAAATGTTTTAAAAAGTCCAAATTTTTGATGTACGCTGATGACCTGAAAGCATTTAAAGTGGTACGTACCATGGATGACTACCGGTCATTTCAGGAGGACCTTGACAGACTAACTGCCTACTGTATTGACAATAAGCTGCATCTCAGTATCCCTAAGTGTAACTATATGCACTTTACTAAGAATAATTTAATCCTAAATTTCAGTTATAACCTTAATAGTATCCCTCTAAATAATATTTCTATAGTGAAAGATCTAGGTGTCCTCTTTGATGGCAAACTCTCTTTAAACCAGCATGTTGAATCCATAGTCAATAATGCCTTTAAAATGTATGGATTTGTGATGAGATCCTGTACAGAATTTAAGCGTACCTCAACCTATCTCTATTTGTATAAGACGCTCATACGGTCTCAGTTAGAGTATGCGGTCCCTATTTGGAACCCCTTCTACCAAAAGTACGTAGCTGGAATAGAAAGGGTTCAGCGCAAGTACCTCCGCGCTATGTACTACAGATGCTATGGGACTAAATCTTATCTTTCATACTCTCAACTTCTTAATAAGTACAAGCTACTGAGCTTGGAGAACCGCCGCATATACCTGGAGGCCAGCGTGCTTTATGATATTGTTCATAACCATTTTGATGCTATTGATTTGACGAGCGGTCTTTGTTATTCTGTCCCCCGAACGGTTCATGTGCGTCAGGTTCGTGAACGTACTCTGTTCGTGCCAAACTCCTGTCGTACAAACTCTGGATCACGCTGCCCTATTCATAGAATGTTGGAATCCTATAATTCAACTTTTATTGATATTGACATATTTGCATGCTCGAAAAATAAATTTAAATCTAATGTTATAAAAATCATATCTTAATAAAATTGCAATCTCATTATTATCATTTATTTAGTGTATAATCTAAGTTAATCAAATTGTTTCTTATTTGATTTTGCTTGGTAGCTATAGCTTTATAGTAACTAATTAATTTATTTCAAAATTGTTATTTGTGGTTATGCTCATCTAGTGACAACCACTGTTCTTTAAATATGTTACCTGTGGATAATGCAGTGGACTGCAACGCTGTTACTAAATGTTTTGTTAACCTTATATGTTATATATGTTGTAGTTGTTTGTTATCCCTTAATAAATAAAATAAAAAAATAAAAAAAAAATACGTTGTACAAATTTAATTGCCCGGAAATTAATATGGATGAATGCACATAATATCAAATGACTGTCAGACAGATAATCATTTTCTAAATTAGATACTGATTTAGATTTTGCTATTATTGTACAGGTAAAATTACTTATTTCCAAGTTATGAATTACAGCTAGATCTCGGGCTAACCCTGGGCGCGGCGCGTGAGACGCAATATTGTTCGTACAATGTCGACGGATATTTCCGCTTGATGCATTTTTGATGTTTTTCTGATGTGGGTCTATCGGCCTTCTGCTATCTAAATGTGATGAATATTCAACGTTGGTTTATGAGAGATACGATCTTAGATAGACTTGCTTTATATTATGTATCTAATTAGGTAGCTATTTTACAATAGTCAGATGAAATTAAATGCTTTCTGGGAGTAAAAGTTAAAGTAAACTTAATGACTAATTAGAAATAATAAAAATAAAAAATATATGAAAAAAAAGTGGTTGGGGCTGGGTCATCAATAAAGACATCAAGATAACGTTATTGGTTTAACGCGAAACGTCTGTTTCAGCGAGTCGCTTTTAGTGTTAAAGATTGAAACCTATTTCGTTACATTTCGTACATATGTCTTGATTTTTTTAATTAGCATTTAATCGAAATACTACTATCTGTGGATGTTTATAAAACTACTAAAGACGTTAATACCATGTTTGTAGTATTTATGCAATAATGTCAGGAAACATATTCCCTGGTCAAAACAATCATAGATATTTCATACCTGATTTAAGAATTTATCTTATTAGTTGTTATAAGTGTGAGAAGAAGAATTATTTGTGACGCTTACTATTATTTTGTGAAATATAACAGTGACAACTTATTTACTGTTTAAAAAGTTAACCTTTACACTTCACCATCTCCGTATTATATGAGTACTCAACAAAATGCTGAGCTCCAATTATTTAAAGTTATGGTTGGGCTTTTAGTTTGACAATTTGGATATGTTTCAAAGAAAATGTTTTTATCTACAAAAAAGAAATACTTTACAACAGATTTTTACTAAAAGGAAACGGAGACATCCCTGCAACATTAAGGATGTCCATACTTTTACCATTTCCCGTAGTTCACAGGGACACGGTATCCCAGAGAGCCCATCAAATAAAAGGACCTTCTGTGCATAGATAAAGGAGGTTCGACAGTCGTCGACTAAATTGAATTTTGTAACGATAAATTCAGCACCAAATAAATATTAATGTGTCGTGAAGAGATTGAGATAATATTGATATTCTTGAAGGATAATGCGGGTTCACAATAATATATGCTGAGTGAAAAGGTACTCGTAGAACTAGAATATTTCATATATTTTTATTAGTTTCATGTGACTGGTCAATAGTTTTATTTAAAACGACAAGTACGCAAGTAAAGCAAAACAAAAATTGTGGATTTATTGCTCTTTCTAGATTGAAAGAAATTATCGTCCCATATCCCGATCAAAACACTAATTAACTTTATATTTCATTTACCTAAATTACTCCTTAGCATAGTAGACCTACAGGGTACGTAATGATCTGAATTATTATTTTACCACCTAAGAATACATTATGGAAAAGTAGTAAAGATATTGAGTATAGTACACGTCCTTAATCACTGCTTTTTTTCCCATAGAACCTAGTTTTCATTTACGAAATTTTATTCAATTTCATTAACAAATATCAATGAGGATCTAATTTTTCCCCGCATGCGGAGCGGGGACCAGCGTTGAGAGAGCGGCCTGCATTTGCAACACGGCGAATCAAGAGCTGAGTCAACCCCAACCGCTCTCTATTTGCACGCTCCATTCTGAAAGGTTAACTTCAGTTGGAGGACAAACAAAGACGCATTTTGTTTAATTAATCACTATTTTCATGGTGGAATTTAAGTGGTTTTTTATTTATTTGTAATGGAAAGTTAGCCGAAAATGCGAAATCGTTAGTAACGAGTTGAATTATTTTAACGAGAAGCGTTCCAAAGCGTACAAAATATCATAAACCTGTCTACATTTTTTTTGAATAAGAACACACTAAAAATAATATTTCATTATTTTAATAAATAAAGTCGTGACACCAGACCTACACCACCACACCGTGCACACCGATGGAAGTAAGATCAAAATTTGAAACTGTGACAAAGTTTATACTAGCATAGTCTTCAACGTAATCTATACTTTTATTATAAAGAGGAATGATTTTTTTGTTTGTTAGTTCTTTTAAACCGAATAAGCTTCGTAACTGCTGTATCAATTTTAATCATTTTTCACCAATACATAGTTACATTATTCCTGAGTAACATAGGCTATATAACATCACGCTATGATACAAGGGAGCGGAGCAATAAGACGAAACTTAACGCGGGTGAAATAAATCACGCGTACGAAGTTGCGTGTGGAAACTAGTATCTTATAAAGTACCTATTCACATTGCCATGATTTTGTATATAGACTAAGATAAATTTGAAATAAACTATAATATTCTATTAAATTTAAAACTAGATTCCTATTCCAACCGGTGATAAATAAAAACATATTCCTATTCGGTTTTCCGAAAATTAAAACCGTTTCCAGTAATCTAGATTTTTTGCGGTTCAAATAACATAATCCGACTGCAAAGCTCAGTGGTAGAACCGTGGCACTGTGCGTAATCAAATGCTCTCGTTATTTTCAAACTATTTGTACAAAAAATCAGTTGTAACAAAAATCTTCAAAAAGTAGAACATATTTTGTTAAATTGTTTGCTTTTTTAGAATGGAGTTGCAAAATGTGTTTGGATATGAAAAAGGGTTTCAGTAAACGCAAAAGCTGACTAACATGCTGTAAACTCATAAGTACCTATGAGGGCTTTTCAATTGACACTGAAGGAGTCTGCTTACCACACCGCACCCATGACCGTGCTAGGATTATGTCCGGTAAAAAATATTCTTTGTATTAAAACGTATGGGCTAACTACACTGTTTCTTTACCAGCTGACACCGTCGCGTGACACGCACGGAGCTTCAACAATTGTCGCTTGATACGTTATTGATATGTTAAAGCGTAGTTAGTGGTCCATGTCCATGTCATATTTCTTACTGTGTCTGATACATTCGACTGACCGTGCTATACGATCATAGTATGGTACGGCGTAGTGGGCAGACTCCTTAAATATCAATTAATTTTCCTGTTTGTCTGCCTGTGTTTCTGTCTGTTTTTCTGTCATCTTCGAGTTTAAATCGAATCATCACTTATTTTTCGAGATTGTTGGACAATTTTGTAATGATTAGAATTTCAAAGGGATTTATTTTAGGAGATACTTACTTTTGGTACATAGGTGTGTAATCAGAGATGCTGCAAATAAATGGTGGTAGTTAGCCGAGCACCGCAGAGGGCAGTATCCACGATTTATGTGCGAGAAGCCTCCGGGGGGAGACGTAGGGGGCGCTAGTTGTTGCGTCTTCCAAACTAGTGCTCTTCCTTTGTATAAATTACTTACTTTATCTCTACTGCTCGACTGTGAGAAAAGAAATACTAGTGGATCCTTTAGAAACTTCATGTAAAGGTGAACATACCGCTTAGAGGTCTTGCGCTTTGAATATATTTGTATCCGAAGCTTCTATTGAGGTTTTAGTATTCATGGAGCACCTATAATGATAGGTAGATAATTTATCACTACCTATATCCTATATTTTTGACCGTGCAAATTCTTCTAGTGGCAAGCAGTTGGACATTTGAGTTTATACCAAATCATACTTTTTTTAAAGTCCTATCATTGACTAAGCTAACTTACGCATATAATAAAAGTATTCTACAGAAAAATCTGTGTAAGTAACAGTCTATAACTGTTACAGATACCCCTCTCTAGCAATGATATAGCCTGCTCCCCTACTTATTGTCCGTATGGGAATCATTAGCTGTATTGCAGAACCACTCGAGTAAATCTAGCCGGGGAATTGAATGATGCCATGGAATATTACATACGCTGGAAATATCATCACTTAGTGAAAATTATGTGGTTTGTCGTTTAATTATTTGATATACAATCATAATTCGAAATAGAGACATTAAATATTTATTTGAAAACTAGCCACTCGCTTCGGCTTTACACGTGTGCTTCAATTTACATTTTTTTTTGTTTAGATTTTCATAAAAATATGGCATCCATGACTTTTTCGGTGAACTTCCCAAAATTCCAATCCGAAAAAAAAAACAGTCGACTTAGTCAAGCAGTTTTCAAGTGACGATCTTTTATACATGCGGTAGTTGATTATTATTTATATACGTATAAATTACATTTTAGAAACATAATTACATTAATTACTCCTATCGCTGTTCGATCGATTTCAAACATGACGTACTACGAAGTACGAAGTCTATTACTTCTATAAATTATACAATAGGCACTATATTCTACGATATGACAGCAAACCGACGTGGAATACAAATAATTTAGTTATTCTATACCATTTCTATACAGAGACAGTGATCGTTTCAATAGCGGATTCGATTACATGCGGCGTTCGCGGTGGCAGTCCGATGACCAAATATCCGATATGTTTCGGTTTTCCATTCGAATAGTGGATTGAAAAATGTCGTTGTATATTTGGATGCATGCATACAAACGTACACAGGTATGCACACATTATAAAGATTAAAAGTTTCGTGTTGGGAGCGAGCTAATTAATCCGACGTAGATATCCTACACGACCGGACGGCAATTACTCTGCTGGTAGTCGCGCTGTATTCTCATAGGACGTCGTCTGCACTTTTAAATTATGTATAAGTAGTACTACCTACTAGCTAAATGAAAATGGTTTTGCATGAGTTTAGCGAAGCATTTGTGAACCCGTATAGTCGGGGCACAGTAGGGGCAAGATTAGCAAATAATCAAGCAGCCTTTCATTCCTGGCAAATGGCGCTCGCGAACCATTCGATTGGCAATCGACATGAGCAGTAGAGCCTTCAGCAAATACAATAGCTATTGCAATGGAACTTGAATGGGACCGATTGTACTGCGGGTGGAAAGATGAGAGACGAGTAAACAATATTTTGTTGCTTTCATCGGAATGTTTATCGATATGATATCGTTGTCTTTGTAATATTATCGATACACTTTGTGATATTATGGCTACGGTCAGAAGTTTTTACTTACCCTTGTAAAGGTAGTTTAATATATTTTTTTAATCATAAATATGAGCATGAATATTTCTCTTAACGACAGTCATATTTTTGTATTTGAAATAAAATAAAGTTGGGCATAATTTGTACATTTTAATTTCACCTTAGTGTTACATATTGCTAAAATAAATTCAAATGAATTCTTATTCCCGGCTTGTAGAAATGATATATATTTTCCCCAGGATCACCTGAAAGAATTCCCACATATTCTTAAAACAGCTTTATCCGAGGATTCGGGCGATGTGTGTTTTTAAAATCCTTTCCGTAATAAATTATTCTGAGCGTCGGTGTCGGATGCATTTGTAGGATTTTTTTGCCACTTATCACATGTGGGACAGTTTGTTCTTTGTGGGCATTAACTACTATATTATTCTACCGTATTTCAATGATTTATAGCATGTTATTTTTCGTAAAACAACATTACATTATCTTAAGATTTGCCACTGCCTCGTTAGCTTAGTCGTTCTCGGCACGACTGCTACGCTAGAGGTCTTGGATTCGATTCCCACGTCGAGCAAAAAGTGTTATTGGGTTTTTCTTTGAAATTCTCAGAAGCTGCTTGGAGTTAGGATTTGTGCTCGGTTAATGGCAATAGGCTTGCTCCATATTACATGGGTCCTAAATATACTGGCGAACTGTGGGTGTACATTGGAACACCTCTGCCTAAACCTTCGGGGAATACAGGCGCGACGGGTACGTATGCAAGATTTGCACTTTAAATATAATTATTAGTAGAATATTAAAAACGCCAAAAGTTACCATTCGTACAACTAAAAGTACTTGTAAACATACAAGTAAAACTTGTTCATATGTCTGTTCGTAGTGATGAAGTGTGTACGATTCCGCGCTATATCACACACTCTTAGAAAAAGATGGTGTTCATTTCCGCACATCGATCATACGAGTGACAGGGAAAGGGTCTTCTAATTCTGATAGATCGCAGACATATTCATTACATGCGACCTCGTAATTTGTTTAGTGTTGTAGAGAGCTACTTTATGCACTTTATGCTACAGTTTAAGACTGCAATAATTTCGGTGAAAGATGTTTTGACTTTTATGTGCAAGATTAGTACTAGTTTGTTTGCAAACTTTAGAGTTCAAGCTGTGTTTAGCTAAATAATTAAGTTTGACCCATTTGTAACACTAATCACTGAATATAATTATTTATTTATTAAAACTTTATGCACAATTGTAAAAATACACCGTACAAAGGCGGATTTAATACCTTAGGCATTTTCTACCAGCCTACCTTAGGGTGATGCAGAGACAAAACATATATATTTACCAGTTAAACATATTTAAATCATGATTCTGTCTCTATCAATTTCGAACGATTGATAGAAACAGAATGATGATTACATTAGTCAATCCCAAAGCCTCTTTACTTTTTACATTCTCTGTTTACTTTGCACTAAATAATAGTCTGAGCATATTTTGAAGATTTCTGTTTATAACATTTAAGTATGACGCTATAAAAAATATAATAGGTAGCCATACTTAAATAGAACATTCGCTCCTAAAGCGTAACACTGTTTTAGCTGGATTAAAAAGAATCAAAAGGGAGGAATTTGACGTCGTGAAATTTTCTGGAGTATGGACCGGACTGTTTCAATTTCACGCGGCGTTTGTTGGGCGACAAAGATACCCAAAGGTGTCATTTCACAGAGAGCTGCCCGAACTTATGAGATAAGATGTTTATTTTTTATGGCCGTGAGCAAAGTTTTCTTTTCGAGTCTATGTTGTAAGTAAATTACGCGGTCTGCTAGATTGATGTTACGGTTGGTTGAAGGTAGGTATTATACTGGCATGCAAGACAAAATATGTCATTTTGTCCCATAAATTCTCAAATTTTAGCATAACCAATTTAAAAGTTGGTAAGTTAAGATTAAACAGATTAAAGTTAAGATTAAGATTAAAACTTTTCACAAATAAGACTACTGCCTCTAAAAACTACAAAATAAATAAAAATCTTAACCAGCTAATGTGTTTTATCTTCCACACGTTGCCCCTTTCACTGAATGAGTACTGCTCATTGATGAGGATTTCCAAGGAGTATAAATTATTATGAACTTTGAAAATTAGCTGATTAGTTACCTATCCCTAGTCAAATAACGAGGGATAGATAATGAGCAATTTTCTTTGATCTTCAGTACAATAACCAAAGTCTCATTATTGTTTGTTCTTAAGCAGTTATCAGATCTTGTCAAAATAATATGGGATCATACTATTTTAAATAAAAAAGTATTATCTAATTCGGTTGAGGAATGTTGAAGAAATTAAATAAACACAGAAAACAAACAACGTATCGAATTGACAACATCCTTTTTTTAATCGCTTGAAAATAAGCATAAAGTAGGTTAGCAGTTTCGCTAGAATGTGATTCTAAAACTCTTGCAACATAAGACGCCTACACAAGATCTCTAAAGTAACTGCCGGACAAAATCCACATCTTAAACTGTAAAAGTGTGTAAAAATATTGGCGAAGAGAGGCACTAGGGTACACAATTCCACTTCATCCGACGCCAGTGTCTGAGTGCAAAGGCGTGTCGAGATGCCGACCGGCACCGGCCTCCGCTCCGTGAAAATTCAGCGCCCGCCGGAAAATATGGACGCTGATGGGACCTTAATGTTTCCGACTTGGCCCCGCTACTTGCGGTCAGCGGCGACAGCCTTCGATGCCTATAAAACTTGGCCCAATAAAGATATAGTGATGTGATGTAACGTTTTGCTACAATGTGCCGTTCGGCACATTTTTATTTATGTTTTATGATAACATGATATGCTCAGTTCTAATTTTTCAGTCATATTATTAGTTTGTACTTCCCAAAAGGTTAAGTGAATTAGGTTATCAAGCTATTACAAGTAACTTAGATTAAGTACACTCGAGAACTTTCGTAACTTCATAACGCTAGAACTATTTCAAACTTCGTTTACCACTACGCAATTTATTGATTTACGCAGCTCCAGAGTACCAGACAAAAAATAATTAAGCGGCGAGTTCTCAATCTAGATGCGATTTGAACTGGCTCGCGAACTCATTAGTGGACGTATGTAGACGGACAGGACGGGAGCGACGTGTGATTGACGCAACGGAAATGATTTCGCCCGCCGCCGGCGCCGGTGTTATCTCTCAAAAGGTAATACCCTCTCATTTGTTCAGTATATTTGATATTTATACATGATACCGTAAACAACGTGGTCTATTTCCATTGTATTCGTAACAATACCCTAGCAGTTAATCATAATTCGTTTAATAAGTACTCGAATAACTTTGGTAGCTCGATCAATTATTTATAAGCCGCTCTATTACAAGTTTTTGAATGAAAACTAAATTTTGAAGCGGCTAAGGAAATTGAGTAGTCGACGCAACCTACAATATTCCAACTCAGAATTTTACGTAAGCGCTCAAAGCTTCAATAGTTTAAGCAACTACAGCAACTACTCTCACAGTACTTTTCTACAAATATAATAGAAAAATCTTTCATCTAAAACCAAGCATGACATTCATAAAAGAAACGTACGCTAATCCAATTTGAAACAATTTCATCAGCTCCTAAAACAAATAACTATAAACACGGCAGCCAACAAGCTTTTTGTTAGCTCAAAGCCCAAAAGGATCCATGGAAACAATTTCCTAGAGATGATACCGTGGGGTGAAATAAAGAGTAACAGCAAGTGGGGAAATCCGTAAAACGATTTCGTGAAAATTAATCCGATCGGCCACATTCGCAAAAAACACGCTTCGCTTATGATAGACAGCTTTACTAAACGCTTATACGAGCCGCTTGTGGACCCGATAGATTAAATTTTCTTTTATGGGCTTACCGTGCGAGCCTAGAATATAGTTATCATCTCGTGTAAATTCATATGTGGAGTTCCACTGATATATTTTCAGATGAGAAGCGTAGAGAAAGATTGCTTCTACGAGATTGGATTATTTTTATACATATGTTTTCCTACATCAACATTACGCACGTTTGTATGGAAATGCGGTAATGACGTTGTACCGTGTTGTGTATGAATTGCAGCCTCGACCAAATTGATACAACAAATATTGAAAGGCTATGCATGTTTCTGTATTTATTGTTTGTAGGTAGACTGACGTCTTTGGTTAGTTACCCAGACTTGGCTATGTGATGAGAACATTTTTTTTTATGAGATATAATGGAACTGTTATTTAGATGTTACATGCGTCTAGTAACAATAAGTGTATTTAGGTATGTGATCTTATATAATCGAAGCCCTTCCCCAAAAATCAAAACAATAAAATCCAGCTAATAATAAAAATAAGTTATGCAATTTTTTTTTGTACGCATAATCTCATCCCCACATTTACCGAAAAGCTAGCAATCCAAGTCGAATTTTAACTAGTTACAAAGGAACGAGATCTCGACTCAGCCGCAGAGAGCATCAACATTTAATAAAAGGGGATTAACTCGTTCAAAGTACGATTGAACTTTCCTCGGCTTGGAGACTGGCAACCCTGGTAAGTTCGCGCCGCCAAAGATTATATTTTGATTGCTGTTTATTCATTATTCGCTGTAGCTGTGTCCTTTAATTATAAGTAAGACTTGGAAGAATGTTTGTGAAAAGGGTCTGTGATGATCTTTTATTTTAACTTATTTTCTAAGCCCTCTTTGCCCCTGCCCCGTTGGCCTTGTGCTCGCAAGCGTGACTGATGAGTGGTGGGTTCCTGGGTTCGATTCCCTGGTCGGGCAAAAAGTGTTATTGGATTTCTTCATAGAAATTTCTCAAAAGCAGCTCGGAGTGTGGAAGTTGGTGGTGCGACACACCCTTGCGTCCGAAACCACGCAAAGCCGGTGGTCCCGATTGTAATTCGTAGATCTCTGACAGTCGTTACGGATAGTGGATAGTCAGAAGCCGGTTCGTCTGACAACTAATCTTACCAAGAGGTATCGTGTTGCCCAGTAACTGGGTTGTGGAGGACAGATAGGCAGTCGCTCCATGTAAAACACTGGTATTCAGCTGTATCCAGTTAGCCTGGTAACCGACTCCAACATAGCTGGGAAAAGGCAATTATTTCTAACTCCTCTTTGCAGTGCACACAAAGAACTCATTTCTAATCAGAATATTCAGTTTTCCTAGTAAAACAGTATGAAGCATTTAATACTAGCTATGCTTTATTTATAGATCAACAATAGCTTTCTTGGTATAGTTATTTACTAAACATTATAAGCTGAATAATAATTACTGCCCACGTTTTATGTAAAATAATTTGAAGGTCGCTCTGTTCACAGAACTACCTATCCGTTGTTTTAAACTAGTTTTAGACAAAGAAAGATCTTTTGGAATTTTGTAGATGTTTCAGTTCAAAGAGATCCCTATTTAGATAGATTTTTTAATAATTTTAGGTTAATGTAATCTCTTTTAAAGACTTACCAGATCATTGTAGAAATTAAGTAAGTTTCATCTATCAGTTAATTATGTTATAGATGTAGATAGACTCCTTTTATTTATTTTTTTGTTTAGAATTCACACATTTTCCGGTTTAAAAATCTCATTTATTTCTGAAAGATTTACAATCACGTAATGAGAAACATGGTTTCAATTAATAAATGAAGGTAATTCTTGAAATGATCTAAAGCGCTCGTCATGCATTCACGTAGCCTGTGACAATTCGTTTTTTTCATTAATTCTGGTGAATAGTTACATCGTGAAATTGTTGAAGCTTTATCTTTTTGCTAGAATACTATTTCCTTCTAATTTGGGATGCACAATTCCTAGCCCGCTTTATCTCCAGGTGGGCAACATTAGCGTGTGTAACCCACACAAGTCCGCCAACACTAAGGAACACAATATTTCTCGCCTTCAAACAAATTGCGGTCGGGCGTTAGTTTGATTGGGGGTAGTTTGTTGCCTTTACAATGGACATTAGTCCAGAATGTGTGTTTTCACCTTCAATAGTTAATGTTGGACGTATCTTTACATTACTCGCATGTTTCACGGTGAATTGTAAATAATTATGTGGTATTTGTTCAGGTTTTAGTGTTTTGGTTATTTCAGTACTTATTACTGAAAGTCTTTGTTGCTGTAGAAAATGTCTTAAAGCCCTTTTTCAGTGTCTTCTGTTTAGTGGGAAATTCCGGTTTGACTCCCAGTGCGATTGTGGAGCTCCTGATCAGACAATCCGTACTTCCGTACTAATATTATAAATGCGAAAGTAACTCTGTCTGTCTGTCTGTCTGTCTCTTCTTCGCGCCTAAACCACTGAACCGATTTCAATGAAATTTGGTACAGATATAGTCTGGGACCCGAGAAAGGACATAGGATAGTTTTCATCTCGGAAATCCCCCGGGAACGGGAACTATTAATCCACGCGGACGGAGTCGCGGGCAAAAGCTAGTATGTTATATGCTGGAGTGTCCCAATTTTCTGTACAACTACGCCCTTGACGATCTGACTAGAGCCTCTGACCAGGCAATAAACATGGCAACCTAGTGGGTTGCCATGTCTATAGCTACAACTTGGTGTATTATTAACGTATCATCAATACGAAAAGAAGAAGAAGTGAGAAATTCAAAGAAATATTTCGGAGAAGAATGTTTCTGTAGAAAATCATCAATGAAAAACAATGTAACCTTATAACAATATAAAAACAAAATATCTGTACAGTAAACAAATGTGTATACAAAATACTCTCACGCCGCCGATGAGAAGTTAACAGCTGATACGATGTATATTTTCATTACATTCCACACCAACATGTAAATAACATAGTCATTCTCGTTTACGACTCAACTCCCCCGTGTAGTGCGTAACTCATTGAAGGGTTACCCTCGCGAATCTGAATCGATATTAAGGGTTTGAGCACATGATCGGTTTTTCTCGAACAAAGGGTGGAACGATCTTTTGAAAATGTAATGTGTTCATTCAATACTAATGTGCATTAGCCGAATATGAACTGTTCTAAATATAAACGGCTATACTTTTAGGTAACTTATTTTCAGATCGTCTCTTGCAGAAAATATGCGACGTTATCTGAAATGGACCAATAAAATCATTAGGTAAATCGTTGTTCCTTATTTATTTGATTATGTTTATGTTAAATGATCGTAGTTATTCTTCTGTACTTGGAAATTATACCATCACACCTGTATTCCCCGAAGGGTTAGGCAGAGGTGTACCAATGTACACCCACAGTTCGCCGGTATATTTAGGTCTCATGTAATAGGAGGCGAGCCTATTGCCAAACAACAACAACAACACAAAAAGACAACTTGGAAATTATTTATTTAAAATTACAGTACCTAAGTATTAATTTTATGAACACACATTCCAAAATTACTAACATATCAATTATCTGTTTAACATGAAAACCACGTTAATAATATTAGTCTATCATCCAAATGCAATCCCTAATTAAATATTCACTTTTCACAAATAGTTGAATCACAAACATGACATTCCAAACAATAAATCACCAATACACATGGAAAACAAACAAACAAAGTGTGGAATGTCTTTATGAGGACTCGTCCATTGTGCGATAATTTGACAAGGGTGAAAGCGGGCACTCGCCCAAAGTCGTTAACATTTAATGAATTAATACTCACTATAAGACAAGAATGTAAGTACAATGGATACAGGGTTGTCAGATCACAAAATCGCGGAATTTTAAATAAAACAATATTTGTTTTCTCAAGGATCACTTTGTAAAACAAAAGTTATAAAAAACGTCGATACGCATACATATATGTACATCTTAGTTTACGCTATTACCGTAAACTGTAAAGTTTGTAAGCAAGGTATAGTAAGCTTAAATATAGGTTAATACTTACTTATTTGCCAGATATATCTCTAAAGTAATAATTATTATTATTATATCTAGATAACTTTATGTAACTGTGACTGTATACATACAATGAAATAACTACAATTAAATAACTAACATAAAAAAGAAAAATAATGTCACACTGAATATATTATAATACATATCTGGAAAGATTGCCCATTAATTTGTTGGCCAATATACATAATTTGGCAGCCCTGAACAGAACCACGCAATAAGTACCTACCATGAAAAGGGTTAAGAATGAATGCTAATCATTGTTTGAAGAAATTTAGAAACAAATGTAACAAACGTTAATAAATAAATCACGCTAATGAATATTAGTGAACTAAAGTTTGAGTTTTGTCTGTTGGATATTTCGTGTTTATTATTAGGAATGATTTTAATTAACCTTTCGTTTAAAAGATTTTCTTCTTTTTTTGTTATCGATGATACATTTATCATTATTTATACTACATGGGCCCAGTAGCTGGCCACGTTTTTTGCCGCGTCGGAGAATTTAAGAAACATAAATACATAATTGTATCTCTAACTCCGCAAGAAGGTAATACTTTAACCTTAGCAATAACTCACCACTCGCCCACTCCGATACATAATAATCGATAAGAGCAACAGTTGACGTCGTGAGAATCCATTGAGACATAACGCGACAATTTCCCCCGGCCCGCAACTGATCCGCTCCGATCACAAACGGAACGGAACACATGGGGGGCAAATCTCTGGAAATAACCCTACTTTTATAAAGGGTGGGTTCCTAAGATGAGACGAAAAACCGATACAATGGCAATAGGAAAAGCTGCAAAAGCAGTTTTTTGTGTGTATCTTTTCATTTGTGGTGACCTTAATCCGAATGAGTAACAAAGATAGCTTTTGGTAACCACTGTAAGGCATCGCCTGATATATACACCATTCTTTCTTTTTACTTCGATATTGTAATGAATCATCTTGCTATTGATATTAATAGTACTCCGTATTCACTCTTAGGTATCTTTCACATATCGCCTTAAGAATTTTCTCAACCTTCTGTTATACTTCTAATCCTAATTCTATAAGCCATGCACCTACCTTAATCCAGAGAGGCGCCATTCAATACCATTTAATATGTCGGTGCATGTGATTTTGACGTAGGTGACACAAGCACAAATAAATTCATCCGCACAATACGTCGTTGTAAAAAGTATTAAATCATTCGAAATTGTGCTTTCAACCTTTATTTCAGTTCCGGTGACATTTTGGACTCGCTTTTTCCATTCGGCCAGCTGTTGTTCACATAGTTTTGAGACTATAAGAATAAATATGATTGTGCTATGAAATGGCAGTAGATAAACTTGGTCGGAATAAGGTGAGCACGCCTCTTTTATCCGGATGATTATACGAAGGCACGTAGACGGGATTTGATGCAGATAATATGGAACTTAGGATTGGGATCTCCGTACTTTTAAATTTTAACTTGTCTGTGATCGATTTCCTACCAGCTGAGTATACACACAGTTTCAAAGGGTTTATTTGGAACCTATCTTTTAGAAGTATGTGTAAACTATGCAATAATTATATTTTATTTTTTTATTTCGAATTAGGATCTGTCAATCGGTACAGATTTCATCCACTGTTAATAGTACCCACCTAATACTGGTATAATTTCCAGAATGTCACATTATGCACGGGAACAAAGTCCCGGGGGTAATGACCTATGCCAATGACTAGTGTGTCAATCAATTTCAAACAAACAGTTACTATTGATGGACATACCACTAATTACATAATAAGTACTTAGTGGGACATTTCTCTCTACTTAGGGCTTCACTTAGTGGTTACTCGTAATCGGAACTAATCTTGTTGTCCTCGGTGACCAAGTGCTGATTAGACATTGCTAAGCTCTCATTGGACATACGCAAAACGTGGACGGAGACGGTTAATGTTTTGCAGAATAGTTTGATTTATAGTTCATAGTCTTGAGAAGACGGACAGCAGTATCTTATTGTAGGACGATCATAGAAAACGAGCTGTAAAAAAGGCACGATCTTTACGAAAATACGTTACAATTACCAAACCATCATGGTTCATGAGATTTGTGTAGGAATCTATAGGAATCTTGAAGCTGTTAAGTAGGCAGATTTTTGCCAATACTAACTACTAGGAAGGTATACAGCTAATCGCTAGACAAGCTTATGCAGGAAATGGTATCCCAGAGACTGCTCATTATTCGCATTGCTTATTTTTATCTAGTCAGTTTAAGAATGAATATTGTAAGTGACACGCACCAACACGAGAGGTTTTTGTGGTACTTTGTGGCAAGTTTCCCTCAAATCCAATTTTTATTCTTTCTTGAACAACTTTTTGTTTGTTTAAGCAATACTCTCGAGTCATTTTGGTCTTCTAACAGAAACAAACTTAAATGATCGAAATTTCTCTAAACAGGACCCAAAATCATCACTCACCAGAAATTAATTAAGGCAAACCACGGCTAACTAGCTCAGGTAATGCAATGCGAGGTGACGTCACAAGGAAGCTTCGGATTACGTCACGAACAGATGGCAGCCATTGTCTCAGGTGTGTGTGAAGCGTGGTCAGAGCTGGCATGCCGTGAAATGTGGCCGCATTGGGATACTGGGAAGTAACTGAGATAAGAATAATTGTGGCGGTTTTATTTTAAGGATACGAGTGTGTTTGGGAGTTTATGTGCTGCGGTGAACTACTGTTGATTTGTGGTTTGTTAAGTTTATTTGCTGTTTTTTGAAGCTACAATTTCTCTTAAATGTAATAGTACCCACTATTACATTTAAGAGAAATTGTAGCTTCCTAAAGTGTTATTTCATAATTATATACCTATTTATTATTATTTGAATTTTACTTTTTTATAATATTTTAAAGAGTAGTTGTAATATGTTGCACATAGTGCATCGCTTTGGTTTCTACTGTCTTGGTGTTATTTTTGTGTTTGTATTTTTTCTTGGGTTACACTTATAGTATTTGTGTAACCTTCTCATTAAGTAATTAGCGTATGCACATCAAAAGTGGAATAAGAACTTGGTGTTATGACGGTAGAAAAAGAACTTTGTGGTATGGCTATTTTAATTCTGATGGAAAACATTATTATCGCTCTAGTTTGCTTGCATCTACTGATAGGTAACAAATGAGCCTCAACGTGCTGAAAAAATACTAAGTTCAAATTTGTGTATACTTTCCTTTTAAATATAATTCAGCGTAGGAGTATCTAAATGATTATCTGAATCTGATTCAGACTTTGACTGAATATGAATATCTTTCTCGCGGGCATTTCTTTTTACTTGGTTTTCCCGTGGTACCTTTCAGGTTTATCTCTGATCTATTCAAAAGGTTGTTTTTATGTCAAATCTCCCAGGTGATCGCTATTATATAGCTTTTTTTATTAATTCAGTAAACAGAGTTATCATTGGTGAATTTTTAGAAATGAAAGGAAAAAGAGCCTGTATTTTTTAACCGACTTCAAAAAAAGGAGGAGGTTATCAATTCGACTGTATTTTTTTTTTTTTTTTTTATGTTTGTTACCTCGAATTTCCCGACTGGGTGAACCGATTGTCATGATTCTTTTTTTATTTGAAAGCTGGTGCTTCCCGTGTGGTCCCATTGACACCATTTCAATATCTGATGATGGGATCTTGTAGAAATCGGGGGAACTCTTCAATAAATAACAGCAGGTTAGCAGAACCACGATTGTTGCTATAGCATATTTAAGCATTGTTTACACCATCACACAATATAAAATCACGCTCAAGGGTTACACAGATGTATACAGTAGTATTTAAAAATTTCTCATCCAAGTAAACGAAATCGCATATTCTGCTTTCTTATGACTGTTTAGTGGTGTCTCGTTAATTTACATAACATGACAGTTTCTTCATGGATTTGGATGACAAGAAGTTGATACTAAAAAGCGAGAAATAAAAATCTTTTTTACAAAAAAATTACAACCGCCTTCAAAAACTAAAAAGAGAAAAATAACTTTAGCTTTGGAAGTCGGTGGCAATACAAAACAACAAACAGAACCAAAGCCACCGACTTCCAAAGCTAAAGTTATTTTTCTCTTTTTAGTTTTTGAAGGCGGTTGTAATTTTTTCATACAGAAAGTTTTCCCTTTTAGTAGTAGTAGAGCTCTTTGTGAAGGAGCTCGTCCGGGGAAGTACTACCGCCATACCTATTTTTGCTGCAAAGCAGCGTTGCTGTTCTGTTTGAAGGGTATTGGGAGCCGGTTTAATGACAAGCATATGAGACAATTCAACTTTGCCTCTGGAAGTGCAAGGTTTTTGCAAGACCTCTGATATTGCAGACGTCTATAGGTAGCGATGACCACTTAACATCAGGTGGGCCGTGGGCTTGTTTGCCATCCAATGGCATAAAAAAAAATGTCTTCAAACATTTTTGGTGCCCTGAGGGCCTCGCACAGAATATTATTGTAGTTGCATTCTGCTACGCTAGAGGTCTTGGGTTCGATTCCCAAGTCGAGCAAAATCTTTTATTGGGTTTTTCTGTGAAATTCTCAGCAGCAGCTCGGTGTTTGGATTTGTGTCCGTTTAATGGCAATAGGCTCTCCCCTTATTACATGGGACCTAAAACATATACCGGGGAACTGTACATTGGTACACATCTGCCTAATCCTTCGGGGAATACAGGCGTGATGGTATGTATTATTGTAGTTACAAGTACCTATTCAAAACTGTATTCAAGAGTATAGATAAAGTGATGTAAGTACCCATCTATAGAGGATAACGGGGTCATGTGTACAATATAACATGTCGGCGGAAAAAGCTTTTAGTGGCCCAACAGACATAACGATATCTGCTGGGAACGGTAAGCGTAGTACACAAAAGTATCTGGTGTAAACTAGGGCTGTCACGCTGGGAATGCTTTTTTGTTAGGGCCTGTTTTGTACTAGTGCTGACGATAGTTCCGTCAGATTCTATATCACTTTAATAACTAAAAACTTCTATTGGACTTCAATGTAGATTTCACCTTTACTATATGGTTTACTATGAGGGAGGTCTACGTACAGCAGTGGACGTCCCACGGCTGATATGATGATGATGATGATGATGATGATGATGATGATAAGGTTTACACGTCATTGCCGGTTAATAGCAATAGGCCCTTTACATGGGACCTATACATACCGGCGAACTATGGGTGTAGATTGGTAGACCTCTGCCTACCCCTTCAGGCAATACAAGCGTAATGGTATGTATTATCGTTTACAATAATAGTTCTAGGTCAGTAGTCACTCAAAGTTTTTAAATCCATTTATTTAATAGCAAATTCTTCTTACCAAAAATAAAGTTTTTACCTGAACGCCAACTTCATACCCAAACTAGTGAAACACCAAAATGACAATTCGGCTATCAATATTAAAAGCTTTCAAAGGCCGAGCAGTGGGATAATGTATCGCGCAGGATTCAAAATGTCAGCCAACTTTTATATAATTGGCCGTGGGTCGTGGAGGTAATCCCGCTCGCATTCATTAGTGGCAGTGTAACTGCAACTTATAATCTGGCTGTCCGCACGATGCCAGCGAATATTGTAGAAATAGAAATGGTAAACCCGCGTAACAGTATGTTGGAAGTTTTCGTTACTTCGTGAACAGGAAGGGGAGTGTACAGAAGAATACATATTTGGAATTTGTGAGACTTCCTAGTCAAAGGTTTTGGGATTGGACAGTTTCCTAACGATTCATTATCCTACTAATCCTACTTGAAAATATTATGAATGTGAAAGTTTGTTAGGATGAATGTATATTTGTTACTTAATCACGTTTAAACGGCTGAACGGCTCTGGATGAAATTTGGCACTGAGACACATTGTAGTGTGGGTTAACACATAGATCACTTTAAAAAATGAACGGTTCCCGTGGAAATATTACATCAAATTAGACGCGCACGAAACGAAACGAGCAGAAACTAGTGAAGATTGACAAACAGAGCTTTAAGGCTAGATTTTCTAAAACATACTCAACTGCCTACGTATTTCTGGTATATTTTTAAACTGCTGAATAAAATTTACATAGTGGCTTGGCAACCTTTCATTAATATGTGCGGTTATCGGTACACAACATCAACTTTTAATCCAACATATTTGTGCCAGCCGCGGTTATTGCTAGTGTTTTGGCTCTAATAGTGAGTGCATAACAATAAGGGCCTCCCCCAACGCTTGTGTTTTTGTAGGACTGATTATCGGACCGTTCAATACATCCATAGGTTAGTGTGATCATTTTTTTGTAGGACGTGTCCTTTGGTATATTACAGTTCATTTGTTTCATTTTCTCCGACAAAAAAAAATCGGACGTGGTGGAGGATCTAAAGGTTAAGGCGCTATACCTACCTCATTGGTCCAGTGGTTCCGTGCATGTGTTTGATTCTGGATGCAGCAAATTGTCATTGAATATTTATCTGGAAATTCTCAGTGACAGGTCTGTGTTGGGACAACAGTCGCACTCATCGCAACGGATTTAAAACTTTATGGCAAAATATGTACTTATGATAACTCTTTCGGTACATTATTATGTTTTATGAGGTAAGTTATGTAGTGGTACCTTTATAAGGTATAGGTAAGGTATGTAGTTATAGTGTTATGGGAAATAATGATGTTATGGTTACTGTTGCATGTCTATTCTATTTTCTATATATACTGTTAGGATTTGAAAAAAACCTAAGTATTGTTCTTTTCACTTACACTTGACCTGACTCAAACCTAAAAAGAAATATCGCTAAACTATATCACCAATTTACCTAAAAAAATGTTTGTTTATTATTATTTATTTTATAAGTAACACACTCAAATTACTAATGTATTGGTAACAATATTTCTTAACAACTTTGTTAGTACTAGCTTCTGTCCGCGACTTCGTTCTCGGGAAATTTAATAAGTCATCCAACGAGAACCGTGGATTTTGCAGGGAGAAAAAGTATCCTATGTGTTTTTCCACACTACAGTCTATCTCAGTGCAAAATTTTATCTATATCCGTTTAGCCGTATAAGCGTGAAAGTGTAACAAACATCCATCCATCCTTACAAACTTTCGCTATTATAATATTAGTCAGAAGTAAGATAGGATAAGAGATAAGATAGTAAGAAGGTAGTAAAATATTAAGTTAGTAGGATAGGATTACCTATGCTTAAACTTTACTTTTTAACTTTACAAGTACACAATATTAATTTAGCTGTACTAAAGCAATACTCTAAAGTAAACTCTCCACTTTAGCACGTTGATACAAAATTAATCCGGACCCGTAACAGGCAGGTTTGTTTTTCTTAACGAAGCGCTGGAGACGTTGCCCTATAATGCACTTATGATTTATTGCATCAGAATCTCGCTGCGCCGGCAATTTTAATATTTTTGCTGTTATTTTACTTGACTTGTGTAAGCAAGGCTAGGGTAGAGCTGCCCTGTGAGATAGTTGGATATTCCAGTGGCAGCGAACTGACGAGTTTATTTAGAAGTTCAGGTTGATGGTAAGGGAATGAAAAGTCGCTGTTTTGTTGGTGTTTCGGAATTCGTTAAATGTTTGTGGTTAACAAGCACAAAATGGTTAGCGAATATTTTGTAGTAGGTTCATCCCTGCTTACTAGGAACTATTACGTTGTTATACACAGAAATATAGACCATAAAACATGCTAATCTAATGTCAACCCATCAAAAATTAAACCATGTAAAAGCATATCTTATGATATTAACAAATAAAAAATGTTTTAACATCCTAACAAGCTAAACAAACAACAATAAAACCTTCACATTCTTTATTGCTTCAATAAATGTTCATACGAAAACAAGATGCTATATAAGATGTTCGTATAAAACTCAAAATATTGCCGAAGAGACGTTTCTTCTGAATCTGACACGCTGAATTCTGAGATTAAATTCATACCCCGAGGTACAATTCATTCAGAATAACGTCGCATCGTCCACACTCCTACCGAGATGAAAAATGGTGGCATTATCTCGATTTCACTTGTCAAGTGAACAAAAAGAGGTTCTGTAGCTAGTACTTATTTAGTTCTGCTATCTAGAGATCTTTGCAAACAATTCATTCGGTGGTAGAGCACCGTTAAATCATTCAACAGAATACACATTTTTTTAAATTAAACATTTTGGACAAAAAACTAATGGCATGTATAGAAACAGCACACATATATCATAACACAATCAAACTAAAACTTGATTACAAACAGTTCCATGCAAAATTTAAAAAAATAAAAAAAAAGGTTATCAAATAAATTGTTCACCGAAACAACGCAAATGAAATAACAAAGCACAATTTTTACGAGCCATAAACAATTTCGCACGGAAGCCAATGTTAAGCGTGGAAACTTCTTCAGTGAGACCGTTACACAATGAAATTAACAATAAGCTCGGTGGAAACAAAGAAAGCACCTAAGTTGATAAATAAAAAATATGCCAAGGGACAAATGGAGGGGAACAAGTACAAAAATTACAAAAATCCCGGTAATTTTTGTGGCTTTTCGCCTGTTTTGTACTAAATCCTTGCGAACACTAATTTACAAAAGGTATTGTTTTATTTTGTTTTTGGACTTGAAATAAAGTAAGTTTGTGTAGGTATACCCCTAAGGTAACTCAAGGTGACGAGAAGGGTTTAAACAACCACACGATTAACTCACGTAATAGGACTTGAGACGCATGGTTAATTAGTTCACTGACTAAAACCTTTACTGAGAAATTTACAATTTCCCTCTAAAATGAGAGTCCATACGTATTATTTTCAATCAAACAATGAATGCAACTTGTTTATACAGCTGCATCTGTTTATCTTTATCGCATTCTATTATTCGTTTAAGTGTAAACAAACCTACTAAATAATATTTATTCAACAAAAGCTAGGAAGAGTATTATTTTAATAAAGAAGTCTTATTTAACCCGTTCTATTCGCTGTAGGTAATCTAGAGTAAATTAAATTAAACCAATTGTTATTCAAAATCTCAAAACATTGAATAACAACTAGACTAAATTATTCATAAACGTAAATAATATTGTGATATCCGTTCGGCTCGGCAATTACGTGGTGATATTTAAAACTTAATTAAAATTTGTTTATCACGGCTCGAAACCGATTAAAAGTTTAAACGAAGCTCGACGACGTAGACCGCCTTAACGGAACGAGTTTATTTTCGTAAATAGTGTTTCGGTTCAACACTTGTGCTCCCCACTGACTTTGTGCATTGGAACAACTTCACGTTTGCTTCATTGAATAGTTTACATTATTATTATAAACTATAGAGCAATATTTTTAGATACATATACAAGCTGTTGCTGATTTGCATCCTCGTCAAATTTTAGGAGCGTGTCATAGAAAAAAAGAAGTAATCAAATGTAATTACGATACCTGGCCAATATTTAATAAATGCTTGTTTTTTTAGTTGCAACTATCAAAAAATAGTATTACAGTATACTCCTCTTGCAAAAATCAGCATCGCCCAGTTGCGTATGCGGTAGGCAGAGTTGTCGCGCGGCTATATCAATGCGTGCATAGCGCCTAAACCCTCTGGCGAGATGGCTAGTTCGAATTGGAAAATCACGTCAAAAAATATAAACTTTAAAACAAATTTATTTTATTGATTCGTGTTAAGAATCACGAGCATAGTTAACTCCTTGAATTTGACGAGAATGCAATCAACAGCTTGTATACGTAGATACAATAAACTCCTTCCATTACAAGGCGTTTCCCCAAAAAACAATATCCCTGAAATTTTTCCACTACACGAAAAGAGAATTTAATTATTTATTTGAGTTCACAAACGAGTTCGTCACTTGGGGCGCATTCTAAAGGGCTCTACTTATTTGGACTTCCACTTGTTTGTTCAAGTTATCTCGGAATTTATGTTAGGGCCGCACGAAGGCCGTGCCGCGGGACATACTAGTGAAAATTAATGAGGACTCCAAGCGGAGTTCAATACTCAGCCTTGTAAACTAACTGTTAAAAATAGACTACAAAATATATATTTATATTTTACGGTTAATATAAAAGATGTATTTTAAGCAATTCCTAATAAGTCTAGTCTTCAAGAAAACTTACTATAGGTACCTACCATGTTGATTATTGCAGTGCTACGTCGACCAATTAAACGTAATATCGTGTGGTGTGGATTTTTATGTCTTTAATTTCAAGAGTAAAGTTATACTATCACGCCTGTATTCCCCGAAGGGTTAGGCAGAGGTGTACCAATGTACACCCACAGTTCGCCGGTTTTTTTTTAGTAAAGTTATGTAACACAAATACTTAAATCTTATTTAAGAAACAAGACAATGATTTCTGCCTTTATTTCAATTTCTTATGTCTGTCTTAGGTAGCCGGTAGGAAACACTTTCAGTTGAAACATTTAACATAAATAATATTCATTACATTCAAAACAGACCACTTAATAAGTTCGCTTATTAAGTGGCCTGTATTTTTTCCAAAGTACAAAACACGGGCAAACTTTACTACAGAACAGGTAATTAATAAATTAAATATGTAATGGCTACATACTTCGTAACCTTTCAAACTACGACATGTTAACGTACAGTAAATAACTCCCTAAAGTGAAACCCAAACCTCTAACTATACGTATAGGTAGCAAGTACTGCTGAAAGCCACAGAGTATTCAAACTGTAACTTCACTAAAGCAATCATACGCTTACGTTTCGTGTACACTTAGCATAATATTCGGGTTTACGTCACTCTCAACTGTAACCCGGCATTAAATATAAGTTAGCCTGTGACCCGATTGATCTTAGCTTAGGCTGTGTTTACGTACTAACTACCAACTAGATTCAATACTATATTTTTTCTTTCTTATACTCGTAAATAAGTTCGACAGTGCTTTTTACTGGTCTAATCGAAGTAAATTATTTGACTTTTAAGGTAGTGGTCATAATCAGAATTTGATGGTGAAGGATCATAATGAGATATAAAGAACGCATTGTACGCTGATTCATTTGTCAGATCGATATACGATATATGAAAAATATGCGTTTATATAACCCCTTTAATTTTAAAATTTATTTTAGTTTTATCAATTGTTGCTAATTCACGATGAGCAACCGTGGTGATCAATCCTCGTACCTTCTCTGTATGACAAAAAGCCTGACTGCAGAGCAACCTACAGTAGGACAATAATAGGCTGGTATTATTTTAATAATTGTAGCTAATCAAAAAGTAGTCATGAAATGAACAGAAAACAGTTTTTAATTATTTCTTATAATCCGTTAGTACATTACCTATTTCCAGGTAATTTCGTTCCTTATAGTCGATGATGCCCTTACGGGTGTACATTTTTTGCTGTCAATCGACTGAAATAAAAAACTAACAAGAGAATTTGATAATGACTACTGCTTCTTCGTGTTTTTGTGTCGAAGATACATTTATAAATATTTCAACTACTTGGGCCCTGTAGGTGCCCACATTTATTTGCCTTATCAAGGATGCAGATGAACCAACGATTGGGCCACTACAGCATGCAGTACTTTGACCAATCAGGAGCTCCGCAATCGCACTGGTTGCCAGTGTTTAATAAGCTAATGTAAGAGCAGGTTCCCGTCATTAATTGTCACCTATATGAGGTCGCACCCTTATTGCAAATCGCCGCAAGGGCTCGCGCTTCGTGTTTACAAGTTACAGGCTCATTGTTTGCCTTTAATAAACATTGTGTAGGCACCGCTATTTGTTAACTTTGCATATCGATTCAGTACATTAACAAAAGCGATCAAATTAATGTTTACATATAATTAAGTTAATTAGCTCTGTCATTATATTGAGGTTAATGTTGTGGGAGTTTCGTTTGTAAAATATAGCAAAATTAAAAGATAATGTTACACTAGATAGGATAAGATAGAACCTGGGTATTATTATTTATAAAATAAGCTCATACAAAAGTATTTTAAACCATGAAGAAAAAAATAATTCCTTGGCGGTTCAGTACCGACCTACCTTGACAGTCCTATGTCAAAAATACTTTAGGATATTTATATGTCTTTATAGATCAGAAATAAAAAACACGCAGTTTCATAACAATTATGTTAATGATCAGAACAAAATGAAAATCTCAAAATCAAAATGATTTTTTTTTAAGATTTTCTTTAAATTCATATTCAGAGTCTGTTCTAACTGATTATTTTACATAAGTACCTACAATTTGTCATTCCGATAAAGTCACAACTACCTATTAGAGGGCAACACGGTTAACGTTTATGTATTCTCAATACAAAATCACTATTCATAACTCCACACAAATGAAGAATAAACAAAAAAAATCCTTTTAAAACCTTGCATGCAAATAAAACAATGTAGGTTCTGCTTTTTTAATAATATTCCGCTTCCAGGTTTTGCCCGCGTCTCCACTCGTGTGGACGAAATCGGGACGTCGTCTTTTTGTTCATCCCCATTGTATCCCAACCCCATCGCAGCAGGATAATTTATACCTCATATTTTACAAACAGTCTTCAGATCTATAAATAAGAATACCATCGACACCCATTTAGAATTTCTGTATGAATTGTGTTCTTGCAGATTTGAAATTGTAATTATGTTTGATGCCAGCAGCAAAGAAAACGAACAGTGTAATTACCCAAAAAGTTACAACTTCGGGCCATTTTTTAAATTATGGTTTCATCTCTTGATTAATAGTGTAGTTATGAGAATTAGATAAAAGGGAGTACACCTGTGTTTGCGCACACACTTGTGCATTGGAAATGGAATACCTCCTGCATACTTGGCTAGTCTGCATTAAGGTTAGCCGCCGTAACTGAAATCGGTCTGGAAATTACAAATACCTGAAATACTAGTGTCTATGGAGGAGTCACAACACCGACAAGAATATTTTCAACAATGACAAAAACCATTACTTTGTTTATGTTAAGATGGTGACTCTCTACAGGCTATCTAAAACCTCCGCCTACCACTACCGCTAATCGCTAACGACGCTACCGAACCCTAATCGCAGTTATAACCCTACAAATTACAAAACTTACACGATTCTTGTCAGGATACTATTGTTTTATACAAAAATACATGTACCAAACCAACCAACAAATGTAGACAAACGTTGTTTCGTACACGAACTAAAGGCATGTTCGTTTACAAGACCGAGGCCCGCTGGGTACTGTCGTAAAAACACTATGAAATGTTTACGATGCTAGCCGACGCAGCTGCTTAATTCTTTTGAATTTTTCATATGGACAATGCAAATAACATTAGGTTATGTAATACGGCTGACCCACGGCCGCAACTCTGTTTAGTTGGAACAGCTTTTAAAGATAAGAGATCTTGGAAGGTTGTAACTATTTATTTTTAGACTTGAATATGACTCTATTGTTGTCAAATACTGTGTAACATTGCATGCTTCAGTGACTCAAAAAACTGAAAACTTCAGCAATGTATAGCGGTGAGGAATAATAAGGGGCTGTTTGTGTATGTGAGTTTACGTGTTAGTTAATGCACCCAAGACACAGGAGACATTCACAGCAGGAAACATTTATTTACGAAAATAAAATTATGTTCTCGTTATTCCCTTTCTATTCTGTAATAATTTCAACGCTAACTTGTGTGCATTGAAACGTAACCCTGTCTGGAGCGAAATACACACATTCTTTACAGAGATTCAATTATGTGTTGTCACCAATTATGCATGTTAGGTCCAGTCTAGCAAGTCAATTTAATGAGTTCATCAATTAAAAAGCGCCTACTAGTAATTGGACACAATGGCCAATAGTCAATAATCAGTCGTCTGTTAATAATTCTCAATGTGAAAATGTAGGCTGTATCGACAATTTGGAAACTAGTGACCACCATTACGCGTTTTGGAAGTAATGTAGCATAGAAGCCTCACGTTGCCAGCTATCAAACGGATGGTAAACCAGTGTAAACAGAACCTTCGGTGCACTTTCTTCACTCTGTGAAACCATGTTTTGGCAAAATCAAACGAGTTCTCCAATTCCATTGACCCAATAATTTAGTGTGTTGTTGTTTTCCAAAAAAATACAGGCATCAAATGTTTTTCAAGCACGCAGCTTGAAAAACATTTGATGCCTAATAATTTTAATCCGTTTTCAGTAGAACTGAATAATTTTTAACGTCGATTACGCAGTAGCAAGATCCCCATATAAAGATAAAGTTGCATTTGTATTGCATTTTGCATTTTGTTTTTTTCTCATAGAAGGCGCATTCGACTTCTTGCCTCGGGGATCTTCCGTGGTACTTTTAAACGTTACAAAGGGAATCAAAAGTGTCCTTATCTGTACTTAATACTATTAAACTAAAAACTTTTTATTCTAATCAGCTAGCTTAAAACTAGCTCATTAGAATTAGAAAAGTATCAATATTCAATATTTTAAACCCTGCACTCTAATTTTAGCCTACCTATTGTGTATAATCGCATGCAAAGTGCATAGGTACAGATCTCGCCTGCATTGGAAGTCTCTAATTCATATTTGATACGATCACAGTTTACCAGCCGGAACAGCCACTAAGTCATAGTCGCACAAAATCGCGCCAAATGTTCCCGACGTATGAGTGTATCATAGGTACAAGATGAGCGATGATGTCGTGACTCATCTGCTCGCAAATTAACTGCTCTGATGAATGCGCTGCGACACACGACCACCTTCAGAAGACCCCTGACCGACCTACACTTTACCCTCATTATAACTGATTTAAGTATTGTTGGAGGGGTGTTAGAGCTCACGTTATGTTGGTAGGTAATAGGTGGGTAGGCGCGGTGAGGCAACACTGTTGATGTATCGCTTTCATAACGGCCATGGTTAATTAGTGTCAAATTACAACGCTAATGTTTTTTCGAGCTCCCCTGACAGTGTGTTTGGTGTGGGATATGAGTTTGTCGGTCGGCAATGATTTTGCCAATCGTTGGGATAGTATAGTATGTTTTCATTAAATGTCAATGTGGATTTTATGATCATAATTTGTAAACATCAGTCATTTTATTGTATTTGTTTATAGCCCTGGCAGTTAGCAAAAAAGGAGTTTTATTTATCAAGAAACGTCACCTTAACTAATATGATGAGTGCGAAAGTATGTTTGTTAGTTCGTAGTCTTTTACGCCTAAATCACTGAAGCAGACATCCTAAATTTTTGCATATAGGTAAGTTGTCAGGTTCAGGTGTACAGAAACGGAATTACCGAAAAGGTACCTTTCATACCGAAAAAAGTACTGTTCCCGAGGAATAGCGCAATGTGTTTTTGAATCATGATTGAATTTTAAATAATTATATCAAACATTTATGCGGAGGAAGTCGCGGGCAATAGCTAGTCTTATATATTTTGTGAATGACAAAATTTTCAACACCAGTCTCCACCTTTATCAAACCTCTTAATAAACGCTTAATATAAATTATGCAAACTAAAGTTAATTCCCTGAAGTTTTATTGACTTTCTCCACAGATTTACCCTAATGGCGTTAACGGATGCGCACTAAAGAGTTCTTTAAACTGCGACCCCCGTAATTCAAGTCAGGATTTAAACCTTGGAAGAAAGTAAGTTTGCCGGGACAACAAAGAGGAACCATTCCCCTCAGAGTAATTTATACGTGACCGCGGGACCCGGGACCCGGGACTCGCAAGTCCGCAGAGGCTCCGGGACTCGGCTCGCGTGCCTGCGACCTGACACCTACTACATACAATTGAGTCGGACAATTTTTAACCTTCTTTTTGATTTCGTTCACTGTTTTTGTTATTCCTACGTGGGTGAGTAAACGGGATGGGTTCAGGGTTGTGTATTATTCATAACGTACAGTTGAGATTTCTATTCAGAGTTTTTTTTTGTAGTGTTTGTTTTATATTTCAAGACATACTTATTAACTTGATCTTGATCACTTCACCGATTCTAACAATTATTTATTTAGTTTTTATTTAACAAATATTAAATATTTACTACAACAACAAAAAATAGACTGGTAACAGTAAATTAGTAAACTGTCAGCCAATTACAGGTCTTCACTTAAAACAGACTGACTTGATTGACTGCCCCGTTGGTCTCGTGGTCGCAAGTGCGACTGCTGTGCAAGGGGTCCCGGGTTCGATTCCCAGGTCGAGCAAAAAGTGTTATTGGGTTTTTCTATGAAATTCTCAGTAGCAGCTCGGAGTTTGGATTTGTGCCCGGTTAATGGCAATAGGCTCGCCCCCTATTACATGGGACCTAAATATACCGGCGAACTGTGGGTGTACATTGGTACACCTCTGCCTAACCCTTCGGGGAATACAGGCGTGGTGGTACTTAAAACAGAACAACATGTTTTTCAATTAGGTAGGCATCTATTAAGGTTTAGTAAAACATACAAAGGTAAGGAATAACTAATATGATATTTGTTACAAATAGTTTTTCATTTAATTACTTCTTGAGCTTAATTCTTGAGAAAAAAACATAAGAAATAAAACCAATACCTACCTTTCGTATAACATTTGATTGCTTCCATATTGTAAGCAGAATTGATCGCACCAAGTCAATGAGCTAATGAGTTTTCCGCGTTAACGGCAAAAGGATATCGTTTCATAATCCCGCTGAGAAAACACAATCGTAACCAAGAAATAAGGTCTCTTATTGCTTACATTTGATAATGTTATTAGAAGGTAGCTATTTTTATTGCGTAGGCAGGCGGATCTTACGTAGCAATCTAAAGATAATCTAGAAAATATAAGAGCTTACATTTTCTTATCGAGATATTTATAGTGTTTCCGTATCTAGGGACTGAAAATAACGATGTCAATGAAAAGAAAATGTAAAAATCTAGCTAAGGAAAAAGTTAACACAAACAATAGAGCGGAAATTAAACTTAAAATAAAAGAATATTTCTAATGTTGCTTGACGTAACCCTTGCAACACCTTAAAGAACAAAATGGTCCCAGTTGGGCGCCAATTAAAAAAGTCAAAATTTCTACAAAAATACAACAAGTACAAAAGCTATTCACCTGATGTCTTAAATGACAGATACGAAACGGGGCCTAACTACAACAAGTCTAAAGCACAAAATTGGATTTCCGTGTATCCAGGTTCGTCTAGATTCGGTACGAGGTTCGCGGTCGTGCACGTTGCCTTACCTGATACGTTTCGGAACAAATAGTTCCTATTTGCCTGCTGTCTGTCGCAACGGATGCGGTTACAACCAACTATCGAACATTTTTAATTTCATGGCCCGTTTATTCTCTACGACTCTTGCTACGAGTACATACTATCACGCCTATATTCCCAAAGAGTTAGGCAGAGGTGTGCCAATGTACCCTCACAGTTCGCCAGTATGTTTAGGTGTCATGTCCTAGAGGGCGAACCTTTTGTCATTAACCGGGCACAAGTCCTAACTCCGACCTGCTACTGAGAATTTCATAGAAAAACCCAATAACACTTTGCTCAACCTGGGAATCGAACCCAAGACCTCTAGCGTAGCAGTCGCGCTTAGCACCACTAGGCTAACAGCAGTACTACGAGTATTATCAGTAGAAAGTGTGAGTGAGGGTGGGTAGTTGTTTTATTCAACGATTGTTTTTCTTGTAATATCATACCTATCTATGTCTTGTTTATTTCTATATTAAGAAATGAATGTTTGTTCATTTCTTGAAAGTTCAACAGTTGATATATTTTGTGAGAAAACATGATGTTGAACTTTGAAGTTGAACTCTATCATATAACCGATAAAAAGAAGAAGGTTAGGAAGTCGACGTGTATCTATATGATTCTTCTTACTTCGGCTATTTTTAAGTGAATTAATAGATAGTTGTTTCATTTTTGAAGTGAAAACTTCTTTAGCGGCGTTGTACACTTTTTTTGTAACGGGTAAAAAAAATTAAACTCGCGTCAGGAAACGTGGCCTGATCGAAAATCTTAAGAATTTATTCCTAAAATTATTCCCTAACCATTCCAAAATATCAAAAATGCACAACGTTAATATTCAAGTTTTCACTTCTGCCGGCACTCCCGGAGTGCAACCCGTCATTTTTTTTTAATGCATTGAGTCATCGCACATCTCTATTTTTTTTATCGTGATTTATCAGCGTTTTATATACCATCTACTCCACTACCAACCTAATATTTAGATGAAAGCTTAGTTAGACAGCATTAAACTTTACATATGTATAATAAAAATAACTTTCCATTAAGCCAAGTTTAAATACGTCGCTTCTTGTAGAACACTACCAACTAGTCTTCAAAGGCTTCAAATTTCATCAAACTCACTATCAGTTTCAATTACAAACCCCAAAATCAATGTGTAGCCCAATAGGTATATGTAAACCAATACGTGAATACAGTAGGTACATGTATAGAAACATCGGCACGCAGAATTACTTTTGGTCAAGCCTCAAAATTTCTATTCACGCATCCCTCTTCGTATTTGAAGCGCATTGAGCGGCGCGGGCCGGCTTGTTTAATATCCTCGATCCGCACAAATCCGAATGTTAACGCTGACAGTACGTTGATATCTAGCCATGGAGGCAAAGCCGTGGTGTTTCCAGTTTGACTGTTTAATCCGGCGCTTCACCACGCATCATCAGCTTGTATACACGCGACTTTTATTAGACCATTCATATCGCGTGCATGTGCACCGGCTTTATTGCGCTGTTTGATTTTAATTTTTATAATAAACGGTATTTTACCAAATTACTATACTTGAAGGTACCTAATTGTTATCGTTGTTAGTTTATTTATCCTCAATCGTAGAGTTTTAAATCTTTATGCATTGCTACTTTAATCACCAATTAAATATTGTTTATTCTGCACTAAAATAATAATTTAGAGTATCTACCTATTACGGTTCAAAAGATACAACCCCGTGCCAGTAGGACGGACAGAGAGACAGCAGAGCTTTAGTAATAAGGTATCCTTAGGTACCCTTTGTTAACAGAGCCCTTAAGAGTCCCTATCAATTTTGCGGTCTAAAAACCGTTTTTTTTTTCAGTTCTAATTTCTCAATAACCATGAGATATCTAGTTTTAAAAAAAATACGCAGTTACTTGTCACCTATTTATCTAGTATTTTTTTAAAAACTAGATATCTCATGGTTATTGAGAAAAAACTGAAAAAAAGTAATTTTCGGTTTTTTGACCGCAAAATTGATAGGGACTCTTAAACACAAAACTCTAGTAATACCCAAGGCAAAACATAAAATCATAAAAAAATAACTAAGCACATAAAAACTATCAGTGAAAAGTGCTTTAACTACAGACAGCTTACAAGTTAGTTAAACAATTTAAATTGCCACGCTTATTTGCGTTTGATTTTTAATAGCATTATTAGCAGAGTTTGATCATAGTAAAGTTAATAATATCACGACGAAGAATGAATAAAGTTTGAAAGTCCCCATCAAAGGCATTTTGTGCTTCAATCGAGCTTACATCAATAATCCTCAAGATTCAACTTGAATGTCTGTGAAAAGAATTTAAACACTGTTAATTTAGAACTAGGTACTTACAAACGTTTTGTATTCTTATAATATCATTAGGTACGTATTATTATTTTGAAACAATCTTAATAGTTAGTGGGCTCCAGGATTATCCACTTTGAAATATTTAATGTGGAGAAACTCTTATCTATATTTTATGTAACATTCATTGTTAAGGTTTTGGAATACTAAGTAACTGGATTAGTAACTACTATGAAAGTTTCGTTCCTCTTAACATAATTAGGGTTGAAAATTAGATTTTAAAATATTTACTTTAATATACTTAATTGTGTTACGACTAAAGATGATTGTGGAAATGAACAGAAAAAAAACAATTATCATTTTTATTTGCTATAATTATTTCGTCTTTAGCCGTCTAAACTGCATAGTAGCGTAAACGCAACGGCATCTTTTTTGTTTTAAAATATGATTATGATGAACATAAATATTGGCTAATTTCATCATCATCATCATCATTATTATATCAGCCACGAGACGTCCACTGCTGGATACGTATAGGCCTCCGCCATAGATTTCCTAAAGGACCGATTGGAAGCGCTCTAACTAATTTACTAGATTGTATGGTCAGACTGATTTTTATTTCTTTAGTCATTTATTACTAAATACTTAAAGTAATGTACGTTTTGTAATGACACTGATAACGGTCAAAAGGATGATAGTTAAATAAAAGAGTTTTTATTAGCCCCAGGCTACACTTAAGTTTAGCCGACTACAGGTGAAAAATAAATCTAAGTTCAGCCGGCTAATCTTATGTTTATTTTCACACCCATCTTTACCCGTAGCAAATATAACTAGTTTACTAGTGAACCCAATAAAAATTGGAATATTAATACAGTCCAATATAACTACGAAGTACCTATCTACTTTATAACAATATTTCATCAGTCTTCTATCAAATAAGGCATAGTTACGAGGACCCGAACTGATTGATTGTAATATTAAGTTTCGAAGTATAACGAAGTCAATATTTGCTTCGCCGCGACTCAATCGGCCGCCTAGGAAGATTAGCCGTGATTACTATACCGTACAGGCGCATCCATTTTCTCATTCGTGTTTCGGCACGCATCAACTTGATTCCACCTCGTTCGTACCCCGGATCCGCGGATAACTTCTCCCTGAAGCGTCATATAAATAAATTGTTGCCAGTCTTTATTGCGCACGGTTTACGGTAGCGTTTTTCCCGCCATGTTATCGTCTTTGGGAATTCTCCTTTCTTATAATATATCCGATCCTATTGTGATTTCCTTCGTACCTGTGATTATCATAATGTCTGTATTGTGAATTCGATTTTGCGTATACCTCCACGTTGATTGTTTCTGCTTCAGATATTTCAGCTACTAATTCAAAGGTTTTACGTTTATCAGTACACAAAAGTTTCACTATGAATGTTCGTACACGTGATGTAACTAAATCAGCTTGTGTTGGCGACTAGTTTGGTCTAATTTTGTGAGTCGAGGTTCTAGGAATTTGACCAATTTTAATTGGGTGGACGTTGCAATCCGAATAACCAACTAGCTACTACTTTGTGAGGTAACACGGACCAATTAACTAGATGAGTTTGTGCTCCATGACTTGGCGTGTTTGAACCAGTATGTAATTTAACAAAAGATTTTTTTATTCTTTATTAATAAAGAGCTTTATATCTTTTTTGTTTTTTTTTCACTTAGATTGGCCAACCCATAACCCAGAACATACCTTGTTAATCCACTACTACTATTATAGGACAGCATTGAAACTACAACTGATAAGAAATCTTCACCAAATATTTTGAATTACTCCAAAATGTTCAATTGAAACTCCCTAATGAACGATCCCCATTCAATTTTGTTTTTAAGCCACCTACTCAGCAACTGATGCCCGATTGATGACGCATCATTATGGAAGATAAAATCAGTCATTAATTTTTTGCAGTAAGTTAGTTACAAATTTCAAAGGTATGAAAGAAAGCATACCATTTTCATGAATACTTTCTATAAATTTTATTAGAAATTCCAAATTTTCAGAAAAATAATAAGCAATGTGATTTTTACGTAAATTCCAGATATCGATAAATGTACATTCTTCGCTGGCGAAATTTAGGTAAGTAAAAATCACACTTTATTACTTACAATAAAAAAAAAACAAAACATCATTTTCAAAGCATCTATTTCTATTATCGTCAGCTGAATTCCGAAAATTTCAAGCGCCCAAATAGACAGATACTTATTTCAAGTATTTCTGTGATAATTTCAGGAATTTCTCAGAAGAGGGGTTTGTATCGATAGGAAAATTATAGAGACGGATTTTGTGAGTGAAGGCGTGGGTGTCGGCTTATGAAGATAATTTACTGTTACTTATTTGTTGATACTAGATACGTGACGTTATTCGGAAAATAAGATGTTTCATTGTTGAACAAGAATAAAAACGTGAACGGAAAATGTATTTTCATTTTCAACAAACGCCAAGTTACACGGCAACAAAGTACGTCATTAGATCTATTTTTAACCCCTAACTTAAAAAGAGGGGTGTTATAAGGTTTTGAACAAAGATTATGGTAACAACAGTTGAAGATATTTATAAACGTTCTCATTTTATTCCGTCTTAATAATAATTATTATGTTAAAAATACCTTCAATGGCTGAGCTGTATTCGGATTTATCAAATTATATTTCAAACTCTGATCAACGTGACCAAAAAAAAATGAATTTTCCTTGTGGTATTGTTAATACCTATATTACCTGTTGAAATATATAATTTACCTACATACTTGTTTACGTAAAATGTCAAACGAAAATAGAGGAAATTGACTAAGTACAGAGCGCTAATTGACCTGATTAAAAATTACATAAACAAACGAGATTTTATGCAAACTAGTTAAGAGGGTTTCGCATTAAAGAGGATGCAAATTAATTCTATTAAGATGAGCGTTGTATGCGCTACGTAATTACATAATGCCAGCGCCACGTAGGCTTTTGTCACTTTTACTGCGGCAGGGTCAAACTTGGAGGTAGATCGGGGATTCAAAAAAGAATATCATAAATCTGGGAAAGAAAGCATTTCCATTAATTCTCAGCGTACCTTGACGAGGGTCGAAAGTTTAACGGATTATAACAAGTGGCGGCACTAACTGTCACGAACAGACCTGGCCACGCCACGCCTCACGGCTTAATCGCCAAACTTTCCCCTACGATTGGAGTTTTTGCGGAATAGCTGCGGTTGTGTGGCCGCACCGCTAATTTATGCGCCGGCGAGTGAATCGAGAACGAGCATGCCGCCTCTCCTCTCCCATTAGGTATTCAAGACATCGTTTAATCGACCTGCACCGGTCACAGCCGAATCGACGTTTTAAAGAGAACGCAACGCAAATGGTTCAGTAGATATTGGAAGCAATCCCTCGGGATGCGATTGCATATCAAGTATTCAAATATAATGTGTGAATTTACATGTCAATGATAGGTACCGAGCTGAATCAACGTACCGGATGCCTCTACTGTTTTACGAGATTGTATTTTAAAGAAAAAGCTGTAAAGTTATTTTTACTATGTTAGGTTTTATCCCCAGAGTTACGTAAATGCTGTAACAAATAAATTTAACGTTGCTGTAACAAAAACGCTAAAAATAAATAAAATTACCCTTACTCCCGTAATCCCTGAAGGGGTTGAGCCGCAGCCGTTGAGCGCGTCTTACGCCTACTACTTACTATAATGTTCTTTTACTATTTTTGCACTAACACTCATGTTTTGACGCTAAAATCAAAACAAATTGTCAAAAGCATTGCCAAACGCACTGTCAAGTGCATTTTTAAACTGCCCCGTTAGTCTCGTAGTCACAAGCGCGCCTGATGAGCAAGGGGTCCTGGGTTCGATTCCCAGGTTGGACAAAAAGTGTTATTGGGATTTCACATTACGAATTTCTCAGTAGCAGCCCGGAGTTTGGATGTTGGTGGTGTGACACCCCCGTGTCTCGGAAAGCACGTAAAGCCGTTGGTCCTGCGCCTGATCTCTCTCCGATCGTGTCAGATTGCGTCCCATGGGACTATAAGAGCTAGGAAAGAGGGAGTGCACTGTGTTTGCGCACACACTTGTGCACTATAATATCTCCTGCGTAATTGACTAGTTAGCCACATTAAGATTAGCCGCCATGGCCAAAATCGGCCTGGAGAATTAGGTACTTACATATTACAAATGCCTTTCAAAGTGCTGTAATAGGCTGACTAAAGTACCAACAAGCAACTAGATTACTTACATACAGTATATAAGTTTAACTTTGATACGTTGTTGATGTTCAATCCAGAAATAGAGTGTTGGATATAACAACGATAACGGATCGATTATTAAAAGTAAATTTAGAAAATTCAAAAATATTTCAGATCAAAAAGTCATGGTCGTTTATAACATGGGCCACCCAACGGTATTTTCTTTAAAGGTGCACATCACCACAGATGTTCTCCAAAACGGATTCCAGCCACAGTTTTTTAGCATCCTTTTACGCAAGCAAAAATATTTCAATAATATAAATAGATTCATTTTTTTATGTTCTCATTTATTTATTTCTATTACATATTATTTACATTTTTAAATATTAATATAAAAAAAAAACATTTAAAAATATAAAAAATAGTAGCCCACCGGCGGTCAGGGCTCTTATTTTTATTTTTATTCTGACCAGTGTCCTGAAAGGGAAGTAAAAAATTACAACAAATCTTCTAAACGCCATCTATTATAATAAATACAAACTGGCTCGTCACGCCTGAGCTACATTATCATTCCTTAGAAACCGTCTCTATCAAAAACTCCATTTATTTGTACTAGATGGCAGCACAAGAAGCGCCATCTATCGCCACTATGGCAAACTACAAGTATACGCCAGACTTTCAAGTTTAGTTACTCACAGCTACTGTAGTATTAATATAGCAAGACAGATGGCGCTACTAACACATTTTAGGTTTTCACTAGTTTGTGAAAAATAAACTATGGACATTTTTGTCACTATCAACAGTAACAAGTGATATTTGGGAAGGTAACTTTTTACGAATTTACAGAAAATCGTTTTGGCCCCCAAAAAAATATGTGAAGGAAATATTAACAGATTCTAGATTTCCACTTTATTTTGACACTCACCGATATAGGCATTAGCTAGTTCCAATCCACCTGGTATCTTATTAGAAGTCTGAATAAGAAACTGTATCTAAATCCTTAAGAAAAAAGACCAAATGTCCAATATGTCTCAATATCTCTTCATGTCTCTACATGAAAATGGAGCTTTTGATAAGCTCCTTCACACGATTATGAACGTGTGTCTATAAGGAGTATGTTCATAAGACATCAATTGCCCTCCTACACGATTTCATATGCAAAATGCTCTTCTCTGACAAATTACTCCATTATTTAAGATTTACGCAAATGATAGGGATTTCTTTTTTTAGGGCAGTATTTCGGAAGGTTAAAGTTAAGGTCTCGTCTGTTTTTGTAATATTCACATGACAGAAAACTTTTTTAGATTGTCAGAAAATGCGTTTAGATTGCATTGGGAAAATCTTTACAATCGTAGACAATTAGAACAATAATGCCTTTTCTTATAATAAATAAATAAATAAATAAATATCTTGGGACAACTCACACACAGCTATCTGATCCCAAGCTAAGCAGAGCTTGTGTTATGGTAACCAGACAACTGATATACATACTTATATAATTTATAAATACATACATATTATAGATAAATCACACCCAGACACAGAACAAACAATAATGCTCATCACACAAAGTTTGTCCTGGGTGGGAATCGAACCCACGACCTCCGGCTTAGCAGTCAGGGCCGCTAACCACTAGACCAACAGGCCCGTCGACAAGTCGATAAGACAAGTCCTTTATTGTAAGTACCATACAATGGGGCAATATGAGCGTGAAGGTAATCGATATTTTGATTAATATTCAGACTATCCTCGGCCTCGTTAGCGTAGTGGTCCTAAGCGCGACTGCTACGCTAGAGGTCTTGGGTTCGATTCCCAGATCGAGCAAAAAGTGTTATTTGGTTTTTCTGTGAAATGCTCAGTAGCAGCTCGGAGTTTAGATTTGTGCCCGGTTAATGGCAATAGGCTCGCCCCCTATTACATGGGTCCTAAAAACATACCAGCGAATTGTGGGTGTAAATTTAGTACACCTCTGCCTAACCCTTACAAGGGAATACAGGCGTGATGGTATGTATGTATGTATGTATTCAGATTACAACTAACAAATAAACCTACGGGACCCAAAAAAGTCTGGATCAAAGATCTTCAAGCATTGAATTTATCAATATGGTTTTGCGTGATGCTTGAACTTTTATGAGTTTTAGTTATAATTACATCAATAGCTGAGAGAATGCCATTTTTTGTACGGTAAACAAACCGATGTCTATCTCTATCTTTGGAAACATCCACTATGTACAATTTATTTTATTAATCATTTGTTGGCAAATAAGCCGACGCAACGGCCCACCTCATGTCAATTGCTCACCTCTGCCTTTAGAAATCTGCAATACCAAAGGCCTTGCAAATGTGTATGAGACAAAGTTGAAATGTCTCATGTGCCTATAATTACACCGGCACCCATACCTATCCTTGAAACCGGAACACAGCAACGCTGCTTTGCGGCAAAACTAGGTATGGTGGAAGTACATCCCGGACAAGCTCTTTCACAAACAGCTCCACTACTACTAAACCAGAGAAATCGTTATTTTTGATAAACCGATATTTCTTTAAATAATAGAAAAAAATCCAGACGCATCAAACTATAATTACCAACGTTCATCAGAGCCACCCTACGATGTTCTAAAGATGGTCCACTAATGTTTTGATATGCTCCAATTATAAGGTGCATGCATCTGCCGGTAAAGGCTTGATATCTGTCCGTCACATCGGAGCATGACGCGTCACGGCAACCCTCTCGATGCTGAGTGTCGGGGTGCTGGTTAACCGTTAAAATGAGTAATGGCGGCGGTAGGCCAGACGTTACCAACATTAGGGTCATTTTGAAAGCTAAGCGTTGCTTTTGAGAATATGTGTTTTTCTTTTTGGGATAGTGGTGGACGGCTATAGGTTAAGTTTGCACTGCCTTACTTGTACTGGGCACAGGTAACAATATATAATAATCTACAGTCGTTGTAAAAATAGAAAAATACTGCAGATTGTCGTGCTGGCGACCCGGGACAATTGACGTTACACTTAAAGGTTCTTCTAAATCTAAAGCATCTCAAAAGCATAACTATAGTAAAATATTTTATTAAACTATCAGATTTGTAACGTTCAGTCAACGGCCAGTGAATTACAAAGATTTACAATAAATACAAAGCCATTATCTCTTGCTTATCACAGTTTAACCACTTTTGTCATTATAACTTATAACCTACCCTTTTATTATTTATACGCCTTAGCATTTTATTACCATAATAAATTGTGTTAAAAGTAAATGCAGATTATGTTTTACCATTAAAGTAATCTATAAATTTCACATTATATTGTTGTTTCATTATCATTGTAAGCTTGTTTTATGTCACGGTTAATAATTATTTGAACCGAGCAGGCCAAATTGCAATTTGGCCTGCTCGGTTGTTTGACGTGACAGTCAAGATACGACCCGTGGCCCTTAAGTATAGGAAGACATTAAGTTTTTAACATACCTAGTAACTCAGTTTTCATTACATACAACTAAAAATTCATAATAATCTAAAATTCTTATTAATTCTTTAACTTTAAATATAATATTAAAATTATAATTAAAATGACAAAAAGGTTCGGTAAGGTAGGTAACTGTGGGTGTACATTGGTACACTTCTGTCAAACCCTTCGGGAAATACATGCGTGATGGTATCAAAAAGGTATTAAAAATAAATTATTTTCCTACTCGTAAAAGTCAAAACCTACAAAATATTAAGTAGGTACATAGTTAAACGCATCAAAAAATGTTGACGACCCCTGTTCTCACAGTCAAAATGTACTGATTAACTGCTTATATAAATATGAAAAAAAGTCGTGATTATCATTTAATTTCATAGTTGGGAAACGCTTATTGATTCCGAAGCGGAGCGCGTGCGCAGGGCACCTGCTTCCGTCGCCGATAGGGTTAAATCAATATTTGGACTAACGTATTCAAATCTTTTGTCTTTTTGTTATGAATTAGATTAGACTTCGGGAGTGTGTTTGATAAAAAATGGATTCAGTGAGAGTCAGGTGTAAAGTGACATGACTTTCAAAGTATTTTGAGTTTCATGGTGCCTATTGAAATGGGGTGTTCGAAATTTAAGTTGATTAAATATCTAATATTTTTAACAAATAAATTAATTAAATTAGTAAGCGCAGCGTAGGGCGTCCACCCACAAGGTGGACGGACAACCTGATTAAGTCTGCAAGAAGACCCTCGATGCCGCTTCCAACCAGTCCTTTTGGAAATTTGTGGGGGAGACCTTTGTCCGGCAGTGGACGTTCTGCGGCTGATATGATGATGAGTGAACATTATTTTTTTTTTTTGCCGTTACTTCTGAAATACCGACCTAATTAAATAGGTTCTCCTTCATTAGCCCTTAATTAGGCATGTCTGAAGAGTTGCGTACGTGGTTGCGCGTTGTATGTAGCACCCCGAATTAATTAATTCAAATAAAATACGAAATAAATACAAAATCAGAGTTTTATTAAAGAAAATATTTAAACACATATTAATCAACTTTTAAACATCTTTTTAATAAGATTTTTTTAAAGCAGCAACAGTAACTTTTACGTTTTGCCTGCTCCGGAAACAAATTCTTGGTCCATACTTTCATGGTCAAGGGCAAAGTCAAAGCATTTATTTCAAAGATCATATACAGACACTTTTGAATTGTCGAGAAGTTACCTATACCAGAAATTTAAAGCTAGTTGCTTTTTCCAAAACGTAGGTCTCTATGCCTCTAACGAGCAAGTAACTCCATGAACCTTGTAGGTGGTGCTTTTTTAGTTGTTTTTGGAGGTAGTGTGGGTTAGCTGGCTCTTGGTATTTGGCAAGTTTTGACTAAATCGACAGCCAGTCGCTTCCAAAATACCCATTGGTGTATATTGGGCTCAGTTTCAAATATGTACCTATATTACACTCACCTGTGTTGTTGTGCACCCCAAACACACTATCCAAGCTCAACCCTTCACGACTGACCCCTCGCCACTGAATTGTGAATGTCACACACGATTATTAAGCTACCTAGAAGACCAGTGCCCTAAATTCGATTGTGAATATGTCATGAGCCTAGAAACATGCGTTAGGGTGTATGTCGGGGTGCAATACACCCCTAGGCGACAAATTAAGGGTTAGATAATAACTGTGATCTAGTTCCCGATAGTTACCCGGACCGTCTGTGTCCGGATATTAATTAAATAAGTAGGATTTTGTAGTTAATATTGTAAATACAATGTCATGATAGACCAGAGGTTAAGTCGCCCACCTGCCGCGTAAAGGTTATGGGTTCTCAACCAGACGCGGGCAAGTACTAATGAGAATTTTATAATTTCATGGTTATGTATTTTTAAGTTTATCTTGGACATCACTAATATTGGGTGAAGGAAGTACCTAAGACTCGTAAACCCGCAAGCCTCGTAAGGACAGCAGTGGGGCAATTATAATCATTTTTGAGAACGATCGCAATTTGTCTTGTCTCAATCTTTCATAAATGCCAAAATCTATCTTGAATCATTTATTGTCATTGAGTGTTGCTGAGATGTGATTGCGATTTTTGAATGCTTATAATTAGTAGAATTGGCCTTCTGGGCTTCATATAATAAATATATGTCTGAAATTGCCAATACGCTCTATACCAATTCTCATGCCTACTCTGTATGAAAAGAGGCCTTTCTCCTGTATTGGGACAATTATTTCTGCACATATCGGAATTTGATGACGTAAAAATTATAAGCGTTAATCAAATAGAAGAACTTTAAAACCGTGCTTGTAAATCTACAATTTAGTAAACTTCTTTGTTCTTCCTTTAACTTTATTTTCAACTGTTAAGTAAGTTTTTATTTACCATAATATTGAAAGGGATAAGCTACGGCTAATTATAAAGTATATACTAAAAGTTCCTCAATTAAATAAAAAGGTCAAAACGATACATAGACATGTTGTGTTACAATTAAAACAAATCTTCAACATCTCAGTATTTGACATGGAACATTTGTATTTGATCAAGTCGCACGGATAACAATCAACTCAGGATCACAAAGAATAACTAAAGAGACGGCCCAGCAAAAAATCAATAAAAGAAATTTTTATCTTAGATTGATTGGCCCTGCCTGACCCTTTACCGATGCGACCGGGTTTTTATAAACTTTCACAAAAAACTTTAAACGTAACAGTGTTTATTTGTGACAATTTGCTTTGTCGGTTTGTGCTGATTTACATTTGAAAGGAGCATTTTTTGTGTAGCGGAGCAACCTGTAACTACACGGTGAATGACACAGGTAGAGTGGGTAGCGTTATGATCACAACGTTTTGATCGTTGCTGTTCTATGTTACCTATCTACTTGAACAGAGAGGAACGAACAGGTAGGGTTTGGACAGTTTTTTCTCAAGTAGAAGTTAGCCTCAATTAGGTAGTTGGGCTATAGATCCCAAAAACCTTTTTTTTCTACCTTTAGATACAAAAGTTTCACAAAGGTTTGACAATGATTTAGCTACATTCCATTCCGTATTTATCCGAATCGTTTTTGGTTAAGTAATTACTAGAATATACAAAAATAAAATAAAGAATAAAAGTAAACATCAACATATTTTTATCATGAACTAAATCCTCCAAATAGAAAACCTTATACAGTAACAAGTTCCAAACATCCTGCATCAACATCAAGTATCAAAACGTTCCCAGTCCATCAAACGCACAGCTCCTCAAGTTCAGGACATAGATCTGGGAGTCGGAGCCGGAATGAAGACATAATCATCGATCAATCGCGGCTCGTCACCGGCGACCGCACACCGCACGCCGGGAACTCAGCAGAGAGGTCACAGCCTTGATGCGCCTAATTCAGAGCTGAATCACTGTTTTAGGGTTTTTAGGTAGTTTTATTGGATTGAATTAGAGTTGGTTCCTTTGCGTGTTTTGGAATAAATAGTTCGGAAGACTGATTCTGTTTGTGTTTTAGATACTTTGGTACGCATTAATTTGTAACTTTTTAAATCACTATATTGTTTGTATGCACTATGCACCTAGTTTTATGATGTGGTCTCATATAATTGAACGAGCACACGTATACTTACCATGAACAAATTGTGCCGAATGACACGTTTGTGTCACATCCTTTGCTGGAGTTCATAAATAAATACTTACAGTAAATTGATTGATTTTAAATGATGATTATATGGTTAGATATAGTATTTTTATAACAAATGCTAAAAGAAAGACTAACGGCAACATGAATACCTACTCATATTGCGAACATTTTGTAAACCCCTTTACCTACACAACAAAGTTCTTTCCCAAGAAATGAAATCATAACAAGTTGGCAAGTCAAAAGGAAGTAAGGCGACAATTCATACGCAGGTATCGCAATTGCACCGGTTCCTATAAATCATTTCACTCGAATAGATATAAAATATCAGCGGGGCACGTCTGTCGGCCCGCTCATTGCGTGGAAAGCCCACAGAATGGCCGAGTTCAGCCGAGTAGCTACTAGTCCACGCGCTCTCTACAATAGGCTGTAATCAATCTGTGATTTATTTTGCGTAAAGTAGACTGTGATCTGCATTTGTTTGAGGTAGGTAAGGTTCAGTTGGGAATGGGACGTTATGAGAGTGTAGGTGCAAGAAATGATAAAAAATATTAAACATTTCCGACTTTTTGACCGATTTTTTTGTCGGAGAGAATGGAACATATGGATTCTAATATAATATACGCACACGGCCGATAAAATTTCGATCCAACGAGACCAGGATTTATAGAATCGGTTCGACAATCGGTCCTACAAAAAAAGGCGGAGAGGCTTAAAGACAAAAAATAATAGTTAATGAAAAATGTTTAAAAACATTTCTTGCTTAAATGACAATCATCCCAAAATTATGTATAATTTTGGGATTAAATTATGTATAAAGATGTATCTTTAGACTAGGACTGACGATATCATAGGTTTGACGCGCTCATCATTCACTACACACTCACCTCAACATAAATGCACATGGAGTGTCTTTTCTGCCAAGTTGACAAAATCAGACACTGGGATTTCCTTAAGTCGGTGTAGAATAATGTTATCCTAGCCATTAAAGTAAGTGGAAGCGCAATTTTTCATGAAGTCCTTCTTCTCACCTACTGCCAGAAAACATTATGAGAAAGAACATAACCCTTCTTCTAGCGCAGTCGAATAAAAAGTGCATTGGATATCTCAGTCTTTTCATTCGCAAAGACTATTTCAATGAACTCTTTTATAAAGTGTAATATTACTTTGAATGTTCAGATTATAGTTATATCTTTCCATCATAATTTTCTCTTTATCTCAAATCTAGGCTCATGTTGACTAACAATGTAATGTCTATTACTAATATTACAATAAACCTTAATGAATGACCATTATCTACTCCCACCATTAAGACGAAGCTATAGTTTCTCTCTAATCTCTAATACGGTACAGTGGGAGACAGCATCGGTATTCTGGCATTTTATTCAGTATTTCATTGTCATTATAGTTACCTGTTTTCGAAATAAACGTAAGGAAGAGTTCTTTTCTTTCTCGATAAGAGAATACAATTTAATGACTATTGATTAGATGTGGGTAATTGTCTTGATTTGTTTTGGATGCATTAATCTGAAGTACGTTATCAGTCAAATGTTGTCAACTAAAGTTATTAACAGATACCTTTTTTTATTCATCAAATGATTTTATCCGCTCTAGGTGGAGCTGAAGGGAGTGTCAGACTCTTAACTGACTGACTAAAACCCATACGTGTTCCTTCTAATAAATGCCCTTTGCCTTCCAGGGCCCCAAAAACTCTTTCGATCAAACTTCGCTGACAGGATCGACTGATACCTACAATAACTAAAAGAAACGCCAAAGCTTCAAACGTGCAACTAATTATCAAATTAAAAAAAGTAGTAAAGTTAATAATGCATGAATAAGCAACAATATCATCACAAAACTTTTATAACTGAGCGTCCTTTTCGAAGAAAGTTATCCATAATAATATAACCGATAAAAGTATATAAGGTACAATATTTATTTTACCCTGCGCAGGCGCAAAGTGGTGGGACGGCTCGTAAATCCACGCTGTGTAGATAGCACCCACTCGCGCGCATTTCAGAAGCTACCGTGGTACTACCGTCAAACATTTGATATCACATTTCTTTATTATAAACCATTTCCTATGGGAACCAGTTTATGCGATATTCTATTGAAGCGATAGCTGGATTCGCATAAGTTTGTTTTGATTAAGTGTGGAGCAAGTTCGAAATAATTCTCTTATTCTTGTGATATGCGAACTTTTCAAGATAAAAGTTTTGCAAACGTGCAGTAGTGTATCTTTTGTTTGCTCACGTTGTGTTGTCTATTAAAAATACCTTTTGAATAGTTTTTATAATACATTATTTGTCTAATTAATTAACAATAGTTAAAAAAACTACGTCAAACCACTTTGATAGGTTTACAGTTTCTTCAACCTGCACAGCTCACATTATTTCAAAAGGCTGATCGTAACAACAATATTGTTGCATTGTCTTAATACAACAAAACAGTTAATACACATATGATGAGAAAACAATATAAATAATAATAAGTTGAAAGGCAAACAAAGCAAAGCGAGGAATAACGTAAACAAAAAAGGCAAATGGAAAACATCTGCCGAGAGTTATTCTTACGACAATATTGAAAGAAACAATCTAGTAATGCATGTAATCATATCGAGGAGTGTCCTTTAAAAAATCGAAAGTTTGCGGTCGCTCGATAGTAAGAGTTAAGTAAAAAAGGATATTTAAGGCCAGATTTCATCCAACAATTACACGAATGCTGCTATTAGAAATCAGGAGCACACCTGTTACATGCATGAGCAAGGATTTTTTGTGGTCGAACCTTTCACGAATTTACATATCTCCCAACTCTTCGTTGAACCTAACGAGGGTTATTATTTCAACCACAAAATGTGGATTTAACCGCTTCTGATTGACAAGCAACGGCAGAACATAATAAAGGATTATGTAAAGCAGTTTTTGTTGATGCTCCACATAACATTTTCACCTTATTAGCAATTGTTAACAAGTAATTTATTTCCAATAAGCTAACGCGCTCAATTTGGGTGAAAACATAATTTGTGAAATTGCTACTGATTCGCAAGTTATTGTTATTTTTTTAACCATCCTACTGCGGTTCTGAGCATTCAAACTGGAAAATCAGGCCTTTATTATAGTTTTTAAGTGTTAAAACGTGACTAAATTATTAAAAATCTTGTGCTAACGCCAGAAAATATGCACATTTGTGTCTGTTTAATCTTCCCACATAAGAGTTCAAGAAATTTGATTACCCACATCACGTTTTATCCCTGTCATCAATGTAAATAGCCTGTGCAATTACTTTAAAGAAACAAAAGGCACTTAATGACTGTGACCTATGAAAGATGTCCCGAGACTGATGGCTCCTATCGAATTCCTTAGTCATCCTTTATTAAGGCAATGAAATGGATTTATAGCTTCCACTACGATTTTATGTCAAAGTGCAGTTCATTGCCACCAGACAATGTCTGGGAGACAATGTAATTTTATGCTTTAATGAACTTCACCTGAAGTGGAACTCGCTCGGAAAATTTTGAATGGCAATTTTGGTGTGCCTCTGTGTCGCACACCTTTGTCTTCAAGTTGAATTGCAGTTATGCTTTATATAACAACAGGAGCGTGACAACTTTCCAGTGTCGTCTGCTCATTTGAATGAAAATACTGTATTTTAACTGTTTTGTAAAAACTTGCAAATCCTGAACTTTCAAATTCCTTATAACTGTTGTGCTTATTCTTGTTTCCTTAATTGTACATACAAGAAATTCTAATGTTGTATTTTCGTGTAGTAAATTACCCGGCGTCTACCTATGTCTAAAGCTATTTTTCTTTCTCATCTAGTCTAGCATTCAGACTGTTTTTACTACCTATTTTCATGACATACTTATGTCGTTCACTTAATTTATCAACTATATACTTCAAAGGAATATTGCGTTAATATGAATTGCTCTACATTTATTTAATGACTGACATTTCGGCCGCTTGGCTTACAACTTCGTTCATGTGAAATTTAATTTCCGGAAACTTGAAACCGTCTCGGTATATTTTTATATAACGGCGCATTTTATGAGTTTGTATGATGTAAATATGTGTCCTTTCAAATGGCAATGACTTCCTGTGTAAATATAAATGTTTGCAGCTTACTCCTATTATTTTGTGAAAAATGCGTTGTTTGACTGGCACATAAGTTTGAGCTGGAATATCTTCTCATTATTTATGTATCTGAAGCATCCTAAGAACTTTCATCTTTATAATTAATATTATAATAATGCATGATCAAAGACTTAAAAAATACATACTAATAACATTCGATGTAATATCGTAAGTAGCGAACAGGCAAACAGTGTACCTAAGTCTGAACCGACGTGGATAAAACACAATAAAGTGTTTATGTTCTCTATAAAACCCTCTGAAGCCAGCATCTCATATTTTATGTGAAGCCGCTGATCCCAATTACACATGAATGGTTCGTCATGATCAGACATTTTTGGGATCCAATAAAAACTTACTCTGTGATTTATGTTCCCACTACGAAGTGACCGTTCACATTCAAATTCATCTTATTAGTGTTGCCAGTTGTTAATTACGTTTTTTTAATTAAAAAAACTGGACTAAATTGCTAGTTAAATATATAAGTGCCTACGATCACGCACGCTTTGGAAGACTCACCAATAATGATTATTTGTGAACTTTCCAAAGCCTTAATTTGTTTTCGTAGATAGATTAACCAAATTTTCTGCCATTTTTGCATTTTAACCCAACATGATTGTGCAACAGGTGTGAATAATACAAGTTTATACATATAACAGAATCTACGTCAATTTTTCTATGACGTCGTGAGTCATTTATTCACGCGTTCCGATTGGCAATCGCGAGAAGAATAATTTGATGCAGATATATCTGAAGGGCCAGTGTAAAGCTAATGTGTGTGTAGTGTTGCGAGAATTTAATCCAACTGTGCGCTTGTCAATCAATAAAGTCGAACGAGTCGAGCCACTTTGCGGAGCACATGAGATTAGTGTGGATATTATTATTTACATGATACCGTTTCGTTCGTCCAATCAGCTCTGTTCTGAGTTGACGTTCAGGTTTATTTAGAACGTTGCATATCTACGTTATGGTTACTGATTCTAATAAAGTAATTGTAGGTATAGTAGTAAGGTTAGAGCGAAGTTTATTATAATTTATGATATTGGTATGTGTTCGATCGCTTAACAAAATAAATACCGCAATATAAGACAAAAATATTATTGCAGGTAAAAACATATTGCAAAATGTGCTAACAAATACACTATAATTGTATGTCTTTACTGCCGTGAAAGGATTTTATCATATTTCCCTACTTTTTACTATTATAACGATAAATATGTATATAATTTATATTGGAGGGTCCATGTAAATCCTATTCTGTCTTTTAAATTCACGTAATCTCAAAATCATCGTTCCAGGAACATTTAAAAAGTTTAATCTACAACCAAAAGCGTTTAAAAGCAGACAACATAATCAAGGAGGCTTTAACACCTACCATATCGCCTCTCGAACTCGGCAGTGTAAAAAAACATATAATACGAACGGGTCTATCCACACACTATTAACGTACGATAAACGTTACCATGGGCCCGTGATAAAAGTGACCAAGCTAATAATTTATTGGGCATACCGAGCAGAAACTTCGTAAAAATAAACATGAATGGCTGCCTTATTGGGGCTTGATTTAATACGCCCAATAAAACAGTAACTAACCTCATATAAATTACTAAACAAATAAATAACATCGTTGGTCATCAAAGTTTATCTCTGACGGTGATTGCATCAACATTTTTAACATTGTTTGTGTTATAACAATTCTGGATTCGATAGTGGTTTATGATTTAATTAAGTTTTCCTTATTGGCTTTTTGTACACATTTTATTTGACGTTCGGTTAGGTAGTCTTTTTGGATCTTTTCTAATTAAGTTGTTGTTTGATTTATCCAAGAAAGTATTTCAGAATATGGGCACATTATTTGTGGAAATCATTCACTTTAAGAATTTTATTCTGGTCATATATTTACAGTCTTCTTAAGAAGCCATTTTGTAGAGTAGTAGGTAAAACAAGTTCACAATAAAATAAAGTAGCCGCGTAGTACCTACTTGACATGAACAAGAGGCTGACAGTCACACACTCGATTTACCGTCAAGGTAAATCTAGTTACCATTAATTACGTGCCTCTAGTAATTAAAGCACAAATAATCAAGCAACCTAGCACTGTAATTTACAAGTTGTTGATAAAAATAATGATATAGACATTTGAGTTTGGCCGAATAGACTGAGAATAGAATATAATCAATTATTTGTTAAATATTACAGCAGGTATCTTAAATAATTTGGTAATGCGTTATGTTTTGCTATTAATCACGTACAAATATTATTATTAATACATAAACAAGATTATTACGCATAGAACAAAATTAAACACACAAAACAATAATCAAAAGTAACTTTCAGTAACCTGCTGAACATTTACAACCTTCCTTAAAAGCGTTACTTATAGTTACATATTTATACTTACGTCTACTCCACCATAGTTATTTTTTAACTTTTAAGGCTAGTTAAAGGGCAAAATCAAAAATAGATGGCCGGATCCGAATATAAAAATTAATATCTAGAACTAGAATGTAACAGGAATCAAGACTTTTCCTTCGCGTTCGAACATCTAATGAGCACCAAGAAGAAATTCATTACTTTATCTGAAACATCAAGCTGGCAACACGGACGACGGTTAGTTAACATTTTAACTGCCCCTTTAATGAACGTTACCGACATTAGAGCTTAAGACATTCACCTTATTACCCGTTTCAAGATTTATGTAATAAAGTTACGGAGAGTAAGTACCCATAGGCGATGTCTAATCACGGCATAGGGTCATTAAATTGAAGTAATAATCCTCCTACATAGTAGCGACCATACATAAAGAGCTATAATTCTTTGTTAAGTTCCTTTGTAACTGACTAAGGAGATTGATGGTACCTCTCCTTAGGTGGCCCTCCGTAATAAGCTTCCAATAATTTTGTTTCGACTTGTATAATAATAATCGATGACTTCTGTTCGTTTCAATTATTGGCTATTATGTTTATGGTATTGTTATTGATGGTGAAGTGCTTCTAAATATGAGGGTGTTGGAGAATAGATAGGTACGTATGATGTATTATATTGGTGTGCACGCATAGTAGCACTAAAAGCAATTTAATAAGTGGGTAGTGTGTACGATGACAATACCTCAAAGTTGTTTTTTTTTTACAAGTCTTTACTGTCCAACTCCTTCCGCTTTCCTCTATGTTGTGCCTCCCCTCGCCAGTTCCTGAGGAAGCCATTCAAGGCATCCAGCCATCTTCTCTTAGTCTGCAGCGACCCTGTTAACTTTGTCAGTACTTCACTGTCTACTCCACACAAAATTGGATAAGTATTTAATAAGTCACTAAAAGCCCAAGTTAATTAGGTAATAGTTTAACAAGCATGGCAACACTCAAGATTTACTTCTCAGAAGTACGAATACTTATATCTTTATTTAATTTTACAGTAATATTAAATTTGCACTTTATAAAATACATGAAAAATGATATATCATCATAAAGCTGACATAAATTGACATTAAAAAGTACATGTCGTCTTGCCGAACATTGAATAATGAGTGATCCTACATGCAAAATGACTCAGAAGTCAGAAATGATCGTAGCACTATGTCATCAGAATATGCATGTGTTGACTGTTGACCAATTACCTTTCAGACTATCTACACCTTTAAATCTCTACAACACTGTAGAAGGAGACTGTACACTAGTACGGACACAATATTGAATGACGCAACGTAAAGAGGAATGAATACGGTAACTTTAAAAATATAACGGTCCGTCTCTTAGGACCAGGGTTTGGATAATCAGATGCATGTGTACCAAAAGTTCATTCTAAAACAATATAGATACGACTACTAGCGATAATTGATTTTAAAAAAAACCATCCGATACCTACATAACTGTTCTATTCCACACTAAGTACTGAATGACTTTGAACAAAGAAGGAAGTCTGAGTTAGACAAAAAACGTGATGAACTCAAAGTTAAACCACCTGCAGCTAGAATAATTTACAATTTTGTCTGGTGGTATTATTCCAACACATCCACTTTGTCCTCAAAGTTTTAGCCAAAGTTGAATATACTACTCATATAAGGGCACAAAGAGCAGCATATCTACGCTAACCAGCTTGAAGAAAAGTCCGAATTGCAGTCGCTGTGGCTGAAGTCGCCTATATGACTACATCATCATTTTACACTAAGCCAACACCTAAAGTTGAGGTAAATAGTTATGCATCCTATAAGCCGATCTCTGCTTATGACACCTTAATAAACACACCAACGTTCAGTTCCCGACAGGCTCACACAAGTACTACTACTTTTACTATACTTTCTATATTACGGACTGAAACTTATTGACCTGTCGACGCAATTGTAACAAATGACACAACAAGTAAGGTGAAAGAGATTGTCACTAAACATTTAACAGTACAATGTGATTTGTAAGCGCTTATTATAAGGGATAATACACATAATAGGTTGAGTTTCGACTGTGTTCACAAGTCGTGACCGTGGCGCCGATAAATAACTTAACTGATCCGTGACCTTTCGTGACGACCGGCGACCGAGCGCCCTGCCCACTTAATATTATCTTAGCTTTGATTTAAACACTATTTTTGCCTACTGCATTTTTTGTTGGAGCTTTTTGTCTGTTATTGATAAATCATTAAAGTAAGTACCTATTGTAGCACCTCTAGACGCGGGATTACATGTCGTATCCCGTTACCTAAACGGGATAATCAATATAATGATAATTGAAAGACTTTATAAATATTATTTGCGTATATTGAATCAAAAATATTATTATGTAATTACACTACGCTATTAGTAGGTATATTAAAGTTTTAACTGGTTAAATATGCGCTGTCAGCCCTCGTGACGGACTGACAAATATTTTTCTTATTTTAAATAGTCTTTGTCTCATAAGCATAAACTAAATTAATTAGGTCTTTTAGTTAATTAATTAGGTCTTTAGACAGCCAGAGCCTCTACAGTACTTACTTAAATAAAATGACTTTTGAATCTCGTACAGGATTTTGAATTATGTGTAATTTTAATATTTAACTTCAACTGATTAACCGCATAACTAGATATTAGTACCCTTTAACTATCTACAAAATCTTTTAGAGTTTAATAACTTATAGATCAAAATATGACAAAACTACGTTTGAACGGAACCCGCTGTCGGGAATGTTCCGTTTAGTTACCATTTCGTGGTAACTAAAGGTTCCCCTTAGTTCACATCGCTAATAGCTGGCTTCTATCATCATCTTCATTCTGCCCTTGACTCATGTTACTTGTGATTGGCGGAACGCATTTTCTTCTTCTTCCATTCCGTGCTGCTAATCTTCAAGCTATCAATGTCTTCCGTTACTTTCATATCATACGGTCATTCTTCATGCGGTCTATCCATCTTTGGCCTTTCTCTCCCTCTATATCTATCCACATCTAGGTATCTACAGTAAGAAATCCAATTGACTAGTTTTCTTATTCGAACACCACTATCTTTACCTACATAGAAAATACATGTTAAAATATGACAACATCAAGTTATAGGTGTGACTGACAAGTTCGGTGGTGGTATTGTTCTACGACACCTGCGAAAACAAGGTGCCTTCACAATGCGGGATGAAAAATCGCAGCCATTATTGTTACAGGCACACCTACCACATCACCTTGCTAATTGTTTCCTTTCGTTTCAACTGCAGTAGTCATATTTTAAAGTATATTGGAGCTATTAAGTACTTCCTTTACAAATCATAAAAAAATATTGTGAAACAATAGTTTCACTTTATTAATGTTGTCCCGACCGAATTTTGGTCCGATGGCAAATGCCAATGAAGACTAGCCAAGTCCACAGGAGATATTTTAACCCTCGGGTCAAAGCCGAGAGTTGAGAATCCAACAACTGAAATGAAAAAAATATATTAAATTGGGACTGTTTTAAGAGATGGTGGCACAAGCCTAGGGAAATTCCTAACTGGAAAACTCAAAAACTCTTTCGACCTGGGAATCTTACCCAAACCCCATGCTCTGCTATCGCGCTTGTGACCACGAGACCAACGTAGTTGGGACGGTCACTTTAGTGTAGGTACTTTGAGTAAACATTTTTATATAACTTTTACTCGTTATAATTTTTGTCTTTGTTTTTTTTTGCAGCCAATTCACTTGTCACAAAATATGTCTCTACTCACATTATTCATTTCATTAATCTTCCAAGTAAACCACTGAAAAAAAAACCGAATTCCAAACTTATTCAGTATGCGGTTTACAGGTTACATATTTTTGAGCCTACTTATCAATGGAAGTCAAGGACTTGATATATATCCAAATTATATCAGCCAAATATTTACACTCAGATATATCCAATCAATTCACAGATAGATCAGATACCAAAGTCATAAAAATCATCAATTAATTAACTACCCATCTCATAAGACCCTTCAATATCACTTCACCACTCAAAATTCTAAGCGTAGTACTTAAAAGTGAAATAAAGCACAAAGGCTTAAAAATAACAATACAGAGTACGTACAATCGAGAATCATTAGACATTTATATGACGTGAGAAAGGCGAGCCGTATCGTTAATTAAAGGTAGTAATTTGACATGCCCTGACAGCTAATATTATGTTGAAATTGATTTGTGTTCAAAGTTGAATTAATTTTGACAGAGTCAATAAGCCACCGCTTTCTTATGAGCAGAGAGACCGTAGTTACTATGAGGCTAATAATGGTAATATGTGGAGATGGAAATACGTAAAGCCTTGAATTTATAGATGATCATGTGTTTGTTTAATTTGGTTCATCCCTGATACGGCACGGCGGCACTACTGGGGTATGATATGAACGACGACTTACGAATATCCATCATACCATCTGGAAGTTTCAGATCAACATTTCGTAAGGTAAAAATATAATCAACATTTATAATTAAAATCAGCAACGGGTAACAATTAGACAGGTACAGTACTTACGATGTTTAAGCCATCAAATATTTGTAAGCAGCCTTTTTATTTTCTATCAATCATCTACCATCATCAACTGCCCCGTTGGTCTCGTGGTCGCAAGTGCGACTGCTGTGCAAGGGGTCCCGGGTTCGATTCCCGGGTCGAGCAAAAAGTGTTATTGGGTTTTTCTATGAAATTCTCAGTAGCAGCTCGGAGTTTGGATTTGTGCCCGGTTAATGGCAATAGGCTCGCACTACGCGTACTACATGGGACCTAAACATACCGGCGAACTGTGGGTGTACATTGGTACACCTCTGCCTAACCCTTCGGGGAATACAGGCGTGATGGTATATTTCTTTTTTAAATATTTTTTTTTATCAATCATCACTTTTCAAACTGACTTTTGAAAAATAACAATAAATTATTACGCATAAAAGTTGCATTTACACGCATTTATTAGAATACTTAACTGAATCTACACAAGAAATACCGAACTTCTATTAACATACTAACTTCTACTTACGTCATTATGAGGCGAGAGTAATTATAAAGAGGGAGAACAAAAACCGATACGTCGTTACACCGACAATGGCTTGAGATAACAAGACAGGAACCTATTTAAAATACCTCTAATCGAATATGGCTTTTATGGTCGTGTTTAACACGATTATTATATTTTAAGAGGGAGTATATGACTTGCACTTTGCGCGTATCGGAGCGGCCTAAGGTGTCGAGCTGTCGAATAATAGCTGCGCGTCCAAACTGATTGATTAATGACGCACCCGGCGAAAACAGACCGACTACCTAATTAAATACTCCCGTCGGCAAGCCTGGATGACAAGAATGTATGATGAACTGAACGTTTGACCGACGATTGATTTACCTACATGTCTTTTTTGTATGAGATTATCGACTTGATGTTTATCGTTAGGTATTTTTTATCCTTCTTTCGTTGGCTTTAAATGAAACTGTCTTATATAAAGCTTTTACTTTAAATCAATCTTCGATCGAAGACGATCTATCTAGTAGACTAGTTACGCCATGTTAAAATTAGTAAATACAAATTAAAGTGACATTATATTAAATAAATATTTTGATATTAGGAAAACGCTAATTACTACTGTCACGACGGCCGGTGTATTGGCTTGACACATAGAGTAATTAACAGAATTTAATTATATAGGTAAGTACTAAGGAAACGCTCTGCAAATAAAAATAACGATAACGAATTGTAGAAGGTAATAACTATACAAATCGTTCAACGATTTAGTAATCGGAAATGCTATAAGACAAATTACTACTTTAATTTATTCAGAGATATTAGTTTTCTCAGAAAAATTGATATTTCCGTCACAATACGTATATATTAATTGTACGTAGATATATCTCCACCAAGCTAAGTTTGCATCTCGCTTTTTTGTGTACCCACCTAAGAGTCAGTGTGACGCTAAGTACAAACTTAGCTTGGTCGAGTCTAGGTAGGTACTACATAGATTAAAAATATTAGAAGAATACTACAAAATTAACCAAATACTTGGAAAAACGTGTTTACGAACTACTGTAACGAGTACATAGTTCCAATCAATGAGTTCCACATGAAATACGCAAACTTGACATGACAACTGGCCGAAAAGAACTGACGTTGCAATGATTTCCACTCATAGAGATAATGCTTACACAGATGCCGTTAATGTTCTCATAAAGTACCTACGTACAGTTCTGATATCTCATAATTTCTATATTTTCTTCGTACGTTTAGATTGATGTACAAAAGGTTCATATTCGTATGAAATAAGTCGAAACGTGTGCTATTTAGTGGCCATTTCGTGTTATCTCATATTATAACGCGACATGACCCATTTTTTTTTTGTATATATGACTTGTCCATAGATATTTGTCAATATATAAACTTACTGTCTGTCAACTAAATTATTTGTAGTGTCGTATTTTGTGTCATGTTTTCATTCCGTTTCTTATATCGCCCTAAAAACGTGACCCATTGAAAAATGGTGTACTACCACACGTCCGGAAACGTAAAAATGCTAAGAAACATTGTAATTGATCATGGGGCGGCCAGTGAAGTATCACCTTACGAATATATGAAAACATACATAGAAAAGTGTCCGGAAAGTATTGATGACACGAAACTATCATGGATAGCAGAATCTTTCCTCGGATACCACAGACATTTGGCGTTTTTGCAGGAGTTAACATCGCATTTATCTGAAGAACTCACGATTGACGACCAAGATTATTTTATGATCATTTTCCACGCTGTCACTTTCCAGTGCGAACCAAAAGATATGATGTTCCTTTATAAGTGTCTCTTCAATTTAAGTAAGCCTCTGCTTAAAACGTTTACAAAGTTTCTGAGTAACAATGAAGTATTAACTTTTATTTCTCAAGTGGCACAAACTAGATACGACACAAAATTCATCACCGAAAAAATTATCCGACCACTTTTTGAATGGCAACCTTATATTAGCGATATGGCACATAGCTACGCTGAGTATGTTAAGAAAATGGAGAGTCGTAAGTTAAAACTACCGACAATACCCGTGCAACCGAATGTATTAAACCGAAAAGGTAAAGAACATTCGCCTGTCCCTGCCCCGTCTATTATTTTCCCTGCAACGCCTCCAAACTCAATGTTTATCTCAAAAAAGAAAAAAATGCTAACAAAATCAACAATCGATCACAAATTAAAACAAATTCATGAAAAAAATAAACAGAAAGCTACACATCTACTGAATGAAGTCAGAAATAAAAATGGTCACTATGCTCAAGCAAAGTCTGATAAATATAATAAAAGGATCTCCATTAACCAAGAAGAACCGGTATATGTAAAGCCGAAGTTTAAACAAAATTTTGGAATGAAAGCAGCTCTGCCAGTTAAAGAAAACACTGCAACTGTGAAAAGACTTCATAAAAGAATACAAATAGAGGAAGAAGAAGAAGTCCTATGGTTTCAAGACGCATTGAAATGTTGTAAGAACACTTTCAAAATTAATGAACTGCAAGAGTTTGATAGACAAGAAAGGGAAAGAGAAAGGTTGTTGGATATAGAAAAGAAACATTTGTTGGGCCAAATATCTCATGAAGAAGCTGTACTAGCGAAAAAGAAATTCTTAGAGGAGAATAAAAAGAAATACGAAGAATTTCTTAACGAAAAAAAGTCATGGAATGAAGAAATTGAAAGATGGAAGAAATTTGAAATGGAAAAAAATCGGAAGCAAGTCGAAAAGCTTTCCCTAACTGAATTGAACATACTTCAAGCTAAAAACGACATATTCACAAAGAAAAAGGAAACAGCAAATAAACTAAAGTATGAAACGGAAATGATTTTAGCAGAAGCTATTCGAATTAAACAAGAGGAATTGGAGCGCAGGATCAATATGATCAAAGAAATTAAAATTTTAGCAATGATTGCCAAAAAAGCTAGAGTTCCTAAAATAACTGATCTCACAGAAACAGCAGGAATGGGTTTGCTTTGTGAAATGTCTTTAGCCGAGTTGCAAGAGAGAATAACTGCCATGAAAATATGTTTAAACGAAGAGCTGGAAATAAAAAAGAAGCATATCAGAGATGAACAAATAGCCAATAAACAAAACCTGGAAGAAGAAAAAATGTCTATCAAGAACTATATGAGTGAGCGAGCACTGTCACGGAAACACAATGATAAATCAAACGTAACTTTAGTTAGTTCATCCTCTAAAGAAATAACTGTTTTGAAAAAGATTTTAGATGAGAAACGTAAGATGCGAATCAACTTGACTAATTGATTGCGTCATTAATGATTATTATAATATTAAATGCTTATTTATCTTTATATTTTTTCCTACTATGTGGTGTTTATTTAAAATAAAAAGACGATTAACAATAATATGCCTTTTAAATTTTGTAGAGTTCTTCATCCCCCGAAGGCAAAAGGTAAAAGTCACGGTTACAATGCGCGGAAGCTCAGGAACCATCGCGCTTGAATAAAAAATCGTACAGTACAAGGTATGATCGACTGCACATTAAATTATTATTTGAAAGCCCTAATTAAAGACGCATTCTATAGTCTAAATTAGTTGATCGTAACACCGTTCATATTAACATATAAGCTCGGTATGAAGTTGTCATGTTATAAATTTACGCAAATTCACAGACTTAAGAACTTTTAGAAAATCATATTTTTTCCGTCCATGGGTCTGTCGCTTCGTTGTGCACATATCTTATTTTTCTTCTGTGTTGTCTTAGTGCCTATCTTATTTGTATAAGACTATGAAAAGGGAAACTTAAGTTGCAAATAATGCCCATATTTTCACAATTGATTAAAAGATGATCTACCTATGGTAGATTATTTTACTAGGAATTTTTCCGCTCCATTACAAAGTCATGTAGGTACATTGTACAACTACCAAAAACTAATGAAAACAATTTGTTTATTTCATAATTTATTATTCTTATTCATTTTTATAATATTCATATCTTACACATGTTTACGTCTGCGGCAATGAAGAAATATAGTAGCAAGACTAATGGTGTCTCCAGGCGGTGCTCGATCGATGCGCACGCGCGAATTGCTTGCTGCACTTAATTAGTGCGCCTGAACAGAAATATTAGTAATTGGAATTTATAGCGAAGAAATAACACCTCACTTGATAAACGACAGAGCAACGACTCCAAATATAAAATAATTCATAAACATCATAACACTTTTGTAATATTGACATAAATGATAATAGGTGTAAAATTTCCCAACGCACACAGGTGATAATCCAAGTTTATAATAATCTAATAAGTGGACGTTTTATACATAATGTGGATCACGTGACGACGTATTCGAATCGAAGAAACCTAGTCAATATAATTTGGATTAAGGCAATAAATAAGGCGCGTTCGCCCGTTCATTTGTATCAGCGTATAATTTAAATTCTTTAACGCCAATGTTCAAGATTACGCGGCGAGATAGAGGTGCGGGCGCCCGTGTCGCGGCGACAACCACCAAATAAATTTATATTTCCGACCGACACCGGCCTGACTTCTCTCTTTGTAGATAATTCGGCCGGTAACGTTGAATGACTCTATTAACAGCTTCCCTTTTTGGGATAAATGTCGACTTTGGGCTGTGTCGTAGCGCAGCCTTATCTATAGTGTGGGATGACCACTTGTTCTAAACTTACAAGTTTATTGCTTGACTCGTATTAGGTCTACTAAATCAATGAAATTAATATTAAAATCGAACCATGACGTTCAGGTTGTAAATTATTTAAATTATTCAATAAAAAATAACAATCATCACTTCACAATGGTTTCTATACCCGATTAATAAATAATGGAAAATAATTTCAATGAAAATAAATTATAAAAGATGATTAATTATAGCTAATTTGTTACTGAATAAAAGACAGTCTGTGCAAACGTGCAGAGTGAAAGTATTTTGTTTGCACAAAATCCAATAGCACTATAAATACGGCTTCTCATTTCAAGATTAACCTGATAACAGTAAAACGTCAATAACCACCTAATTGGGAAAGAACACTCTGGCAGCCGGGCCGTCCTTAGTGAGAAACAAATAAATATTGTAGCACACTACGAGATAATTTGCCCGATAACTTAATGTGCTTACATTTCGAATCTGCTCATGATTTTATGGGAAACTATCACGCCTTACCATTTTTTAATTCTTTAGTGTTGTGAAATGGTTGATTTGGTATCGGCTTTTTTATTAAAATATTGTGTTTTCGTTCATAACACGTGTGAACAAGTAATAGTACATACCGATCGTCCTACGCGAATGGACATAATCGTTAGTAACACCCGTTTATATGCTAATCTTATTTTAAATCGGTAATCATTATAATTTTACTGTATCGATCATCGAAGTTTTGTATGACTAATTAAAATCAATTTATGTTGTGCCCGGAATGAGTGGCTTGTCACTCGAAAATTTATAACTATTTCCCTTTAATCTTTTAATTTGAATTGCCTACATTTTATGTGTCCGTCGTGTTGTTTGCTTTCAATTTGATATTTCGATTAGTTTCAATTTAAGATAGGTATTTTATTTTATTGATTTTATTTCGAAACCAATTATATTAATAGCCGTTTTATTTTATCAAAGATGTAGAAGTAGGGTAACGGAAGGTGGAAAGGCTTTTAAAAATTTGAAGCTTTGCTAAAATCTTGTTATTTACGAGCTTATTTTATTAGTATGGAAATCTTTATTTTCTTACTTACTTCATTCAGTAATAAGTTAAATTTTACGTATTAATCAGCCTTCAGTGCCGATTTTACGATAAAATCCTTATAAGATTTTATTCTGTGTGATGCAGCGATTTGCTTCTGCAGTTGAGTGCAGAGCTAATTTTGTGTGTCAACCCAAAATTCTCGACGCTCCTTATGGGAGGACATTATTGCCTCGGATGTGGCTTCGTCCTGAGTGGGTATATTAAAGAATTTATGTTATGATTGCTCAGTCAATTTGCATAAAAATAATATGGGAATTTTATGTGCAAATGATGTCATATCCTCCGGTGTTTTGTTAAGAAATGTGTGAAAAAAATTAACATGCATAAACGTTGTTTGTGTAAAGCGATTACATATTGAATGAGTTTATTTTTTTGGAAAAGTTTGATTGCTGGCGATAAAAAATAATGATAATGCAATCCGTAAAAATAAAACGGATTAACGCTTTCCATATGGGATAAAACCAATCTCATTTAAACTATACCTATAGATAAAACGTGTCAGTAACCTTAACGCATAGGCAAATGGTTGTAAAATAAATAACTGCTTATCATCATAAAGCTATTAAATTATTTTGATAATTTATGATTAAAATAATGTTATTAATTTATTCAAATCTATCACTTACAAACAGCTACTCACATACAAATCACTACAAACTAATGAGGTATTATAATCTAACTATAATAAGAAGATAATGGTGTATATGTCTTTAATACTTATAAGGATAACGTGTTTTGTATCACGTTAAGTTGAAGATCAGTAAGAAATTTTAAAGTATTATGACAGTACTTTAAAATTTGTTACTGATCTCCTGCCTTTTAGACAGCCTTCAACACTGGCGATTAATTGTAAGCCAAAAGTTGGCAGTACTTATCGAAGTTTGTGTCTTTTATAGAAATCTCAACTTCTCTTAATATATACTTAAGACAATAGGTTCTCTTGGGCAAAAAACTGTGAATGATGTGTCTTGAAAAATTTTCGGTAAACACTTGGTTTGAGCGAAATCGAAAATTTAAATGTCAATACAATTTGTAGCCAAATAAGCAGTGCTTTTCAAACTTTATAAATACCATAAATTTCAGTAAAAACAAAATACATATACCTAAGTACTTAAATAATCATAATCCAGCTTCCAGTATTTAAACAGGGCTAAGAAATAGATAGAATAATGAAATGGTGTAAAATACAATAAATATGCGTTGTAATAATCCGGCTCATATCGCTGTATTAGCACTTTTTACGTGTTAAAGTATTGTGGAGATAGTGTAGCGTTCACACCGCGCTCTTAATCTGTGCCCGGGTGACAGCAGCAAGGCACACGGGACGCGTATTTGTTAAACATACTGCGGCTTGGAACGTAATATTTTTTACCTACTATGACGGTTTTTATTTTGTTTCAGTTTTTTTTTTTCTTGACATTTATTATTTGTCAGTACCATTATGAACACGTGGAAACCAGCACTACTTTACAAGCTTTCTTAGCCTAAAAATATACGGCTTTTAAAAGTCGCTACTTTGAATTATTTAATCATTAAATATTTCTATTACCGATATATAATTGGAAACCCCTTCAATGTTGATGAATTTACTCGTCAATGAAAGTTAATATTTGATTAAATTTTCAGGCATCCTTATTACACATTCAATTATTTTAGCTACTACGCTGTGACAGAAAATATTTTTTTTTAATTATGTTATTTCGTTGCTTATTATTACAGTTATAAGCCACACAAGCTTTTGTAGTCACAGCCAGCTTAAAGTTCTTCACGAAAAATACTACCCATCTCAGCGTATAGTTGGTAGAGTCGCGTCTTGTCCGCTCGGCGCTTCAAACGACGCACAAAATTTATTGTTATTGGAGCGGCGCGCGTACATGCATCCTCACTCCGCGGCTATCACGCGCTACAACTTTATCGAAGCACCTCACTTTCCAAATAAACGTAACGACTTTATTTCGTGTACACGTGATTTTACGACACACATAAAATATGCTATTTTGATTTGTTTGACAATCTGTTTGATGATGATTTGTTGTTGGTACATAAAAAAAAGTTTAATAGCTGTTTTCTATTTTAATAATGCATTAGACACGAGTAAATATATTATAATTTCAATTACTACCTATCTATAAAACTGATAAGTCTATTTACCCGATTGCGTTTAAATGTACAGGTAGTTGGTTTCCAATCTCTATAAAAAAGCTCGATTCAAAAAACGTTTTGTTATTTAGATAATTATCTGATTTACCACTTGGGTTGTGATTCTACATCTAAAAGCTAAGAAGAGAAGCTTTCCAAATTGTTGATTTCACTATAAATAAATCTAATAGTCTTAAAACACTTCCAGAATAAGGATGTGAGCGTTCTCTCGCTACGCTATAAAGTTTCTGCGCCATCGCCAATTTGTTAATGATACTACATCTACATAATATGCACATTTACTCGCAAACTACATTATATACAATATAAATATAAGATATTATTTCTCCATTTACGTCTACTGTCCTAGCTTATGATTAGGTCAAGTGGGCATTTTATGTCGAACAACAACGTCTGGTTTCTAAACATTTGGAGCTGTATACTTTTGTGAGTAGATTATCCGATAAGTATGTATTTCTTATTATCCTTTCTACAATATCACATAAATGGTTGACGTCATTGCAATCTGGCTTACCTCTGATGACGACTACGAATACGTACGCTTAAAAATTCGAAGCCTCTGACATATAATAATAATATAATAACATACCATCACAACTGTTTTCCCCGAAGGGTTAGGCAGAGGTGTACCAATGTACACCCTCAGTTCGCTGGTATGTTTAGGTCCCATGTAATAAGGGGCGAGCCTATTGCCATTAACCGGGCAGAAATCCTAACTCCGAGCTGCTACTAAGAATTTCATAGAAAAACCGAATAACACTTTTTGGGAATCGAACCCGATATAATAATTTTAATTGTAGTATATTCAAGCTAACTTAACATAGATATCTACAGATCACTGGTCCTATTCTTTGCCAACAGTTGATGAGCTTCTGTTTTAATATCATACTGGTATTAAGTGATCAACCTAGATAGAAATACCAGTTCAGACAACTAATTAATTAAAAAACATCTAATGGGATTGTCTTCCGCCTCTGTCTATAATTTTTTTAATGTAATTTAATCATTATTGATATTACTGTGAATCATATTTATGACCGTTGATGACCGTACCAGAAAGTAAGAATAATCAATACATAAAATTATAAATGCGAAAGTAACTCTGTCTGCCTTTGTTTCGCTTTTACGTTTAAATCACTGAACCGATTTTGATGAAATTCGGTTCGGACTAAGCTTGAACCCCATGAAAGGACATTATATTTATGTTACTTTTTAAATCGCAACCCCATCTAAGTTTGTTATAACCGTATTTATAAGCGGACGAAGTCGCGGGCAAAAGCTAATGTTAAATTAATTGGTGCGTACTGAAAGCTGATCAATTTTCAGGTGTAGACTAGTTTGATAAATGAAGATAGAAAATTGTAGGTAGGTAAAAACGTAGTACCTAATGACTTCCATTATTATTCCAACCAGATTTTCAGCCGACTTGGATCAGCTTTCACCAACATGATTGTCGATATCCGGGAAGAAGTGAATCGGTTTAATAACAATACGGAAAAAAGGGATAATTGTAGCTGCAACACGGACAAAGGGCTGAGAATCACAACTTTATCGTTCGTGGATTTAATAACCGACGGATCGCCGGATTTGATGCGACTTTTTTTTGTGAAAAGTGAGTTTTTTATGTCTGTAGAGGATGCAACAATTATGATATTATTTAATGGGTGTTTATCTTTAACCTACTTTCGATAACTTGGCTTTCTTTTATCTTGCGTTTCTTTTGTAGGTAGGTATCTAATTTATTTCCTGATTATTTTCTGCTTCAGTACCGAAGCTTAGCTGAGAGAGCATTTTTCTTGTATTTGTGTTGTAGGGTCATCTTTGTCCTAGGTATGGTATCGTAGAAAAAATCGGTAAAAATCGGTGGTATCGTTAAATTCATGTGAGTACGATACCCTCATAATTCCTATTTAGACAGTTAAAAACGTTTTATTAGATACATAGGTATGTTTTACTCCCGGATTAACTGTAAAGTTTATCTTTTTCTTTAAGAAACTTTTCTAGCATACACTTACTTTATCTCTTTATATTATATTTTTCGCGATCTCAATTTCTTTCTTATTCTAGCTATACTACTATTAGTTCCTCGCAGGGATTGAACCCACGAATCTCTGAACATATTAGAATCATTCAGATTGTGTGATGTGGGCTTTTATTATAATATTTTTTCGAATTTTCCTTATTATTATTATGCTAAACAAACTTACTTCCTTATTATGCTAAACAAACTTACTCAAGATCAGGTCAATGAAAAGGGCGTGATACTTCTTGTAACTGTTATTGACCGTATCTATCTACACTTGCCTTATTACCTTTATTATTGCCACTATTACCTTTTTCTGTTTCGAGCCATTAAGTTTATAAGTCCAAGAAATTGTGAGTAGGTGTAGGTAGGTCGGTGTGTTTATCCAAAAGGTAAAAAAAAAACAAATCCGTGTATTTAATTATTTATTTTCATATTTTTGTAATATTTAGGTACGTATGTAAACTGTCTCCTATATTTTACAATAATTATTATTCTTTTAAGCAATAAATAGTATACATCGCTCACGATTGTAACAATATTTACAAAAATAACTACATCAGGGCAACTTGAGCTATCGTTGGAATGCAAAGTGCCCATATTAACGAAATCTACAGGGCGTAAAAAGACTCATTACAAAGCCACAAAACCAACGCATTCTGTGCATCAAACTAAGTAACTTGAGCAAAAAGTTATTGAGAAACCACTTTTATTTTTGGTGTGAAAAATTCTTGTTTATGTATGAAATGTAAAAAATTGGTATCGCACTTAAAACATTGGGTGTAACGGCACACAAAACATTTGTTTTTTTTATACCACTGGAGGTGGCAAACAAGCTTATAGCCCGCCTGATGTTAAGCAGTCACCGCTGCCTATGGACACTTGTTATTTTTTAAGTTATAACTTTGACCTTGGATATCACCTTAACCAGAACATTCCCAGAAACGGTAGATTCCAATACAAAAATATAGTCCAATACAAAAAAAATATGTCATTGATGCGAAGAACATAATGTGACCCTAGCTTCGTTAAGTGTCTTTTTACACCCGTTAATAGTGCCAAAATACTTTAGTGACCTAATTCATTGTCTAACAAATACTTTTAAAATGTTTGTAATATTCTGAAATTGGTGTAAATACGTCTAAATTTTGTATTATTCGGAAGATAATATAAAAAGCGTTAGGAACTTTTTTCTCCTGAAACCGTACTTTTAACCATTGATAATAATACTTTGGTATACTCCCTCGAAGTATCACAACAACTAAAAACAAACCAGTTAGTATCCATGTTTATTACTAATCCATAGTGCGCTAGGGTCCACGGAGCAACTTCAGTTGCGAAAATACTATATTTACAACTATACACCTTAACCATTACAATATCCATTGAAATCGAGTTTAATATTTTGCCATGTGTAACCCCAGATCAAAACAGTTCAACAAGCCACCACGATTCTCTGTAAGTACTAAATGGGACAATTTGTGCATCATTAAAATTAATCATTCTCATCTTCTTTACACTAATTAACAACTCCAATATCTACATAGGTATTTACATTAATTTACAAACTAACTGGAGTATTAGCACTCTAGAATCTTAATTTACATAATTATTCGGAACATGGACATTCGATAGGAATGATAATTGTAATACTTTATGTAGGTAAAATGTAAATAAATTAATGATAATGACTGTATCAACGATCGTGTTTTGTTAGTTGTAGTGGTAGGTCGTTGGACGTGGCGCGCCGGCACGGGCTCGTCGACCGCGACTTCCGCGTCCTCCTGTCCTCGTTGTCGCTCTCGTCGTGGACGTTGATCTCCTCGTCCGAGTCCGAGTGGGATTCGTATCCACGGGCTAACTGGATGGACTGCGCCGCTAGAAGTGCTGCAGCCGCTGAATGAGGTACGAGCGATTTAAAGGCGCTGTTCTCTAATGCCGGATGGGGTTTAAACGCACTACCATCGAAGTTGTTCTGCTGCGACAGCGCTTTCAGTGCGTTGGCATCGAACTGTTGGTGCGCGAAGGCCTTCAGGGCGTTGGTGTCCTGGTGCGAGAGGGCCTTGAAGGCGCTATTCTCGCCGCCCATTTGCGGGGTGTGGTAGGAGACGCGCGCGGGGGACAGGGAGCGCGAGCGCGAGCGGGAGCGGGAGGGGGAGTGGGGGAGGCGGTGCGGGGGCGAGCCGCCACCGCGCTTCAGGAGGTTCATGCGCTGGTGGCGTCTCCACTTGGCTCGTCTGTTGGAAAACCAAACCTGTCAGTAACGGTAAATAAAAATGATTAGTATTCTGTCTTCACAGTGTTAATAAATTCAAATTAATGCAAATTGACAAAAAGTGGCAACTTTGATTTGACATCTTTGGTTGTCTCAAATAATATGAATTTATGTAATTATGCAAGAGGTCAAGTAAATTAGAGATCGTTACCTGAACTCGCGCTTCTGATAACGACGTCTTGGACGCCAGTCGTTCTCGTGTAGAGACGCATGGGTAGTGGGATTTTTCGAATTCCTTCTCCAGTTCTTCTAGCTGGTCTTGGCTGAAAGTCGTGCGGTTTCGTCTGAACTTTGGTTGTTCTCCGTCAAGAGAGCCGGAGTCGTCGCCGTCTACGTCTGTTTCGGCAAAAACAGTCACGAGTGAGTAGGAATTCAGGGCAAAAAGTGTCACGGTATTTATCGGAAGATTCAACATAGTTAAACTGTATAATCATGTTAAATCTCTTGAGCTTGTGCATGTCATAAAAAAAACAACTTACCGATTAGTCCTCGTCCAGAGGTAAGAAATCCTTGGTTGACATCGGGGTGTGGTACTCCTGACGGAGGGCCTCCTACCCCAGGGGGTAGAGGCAGAGAACCCGGGGGCCATACTCCGCCGCCGCCGCCCCAGGGAAAGGCTCCATAGGGCGGAGGAGCGGCATACAACCCGTAGCCGGCAGCTCGCGCAAACTCTGCCGCCGCGCGTTCAGCGGCCCTGTTCCGAAGTATCCTGTTGATAGAAGATACGCTGGGAGCTGTGGCGTTCGTGCAGACACCTGTGGACAAGGGAAAGTCATTTATGTTAAAGAGTTTTTTAATTTTTGAGCCACATTTTTTTTCGTTTCATTTTATATGTACACGTTCTCTTAACATAACGATATGGTCATTAAATCCTGATTGATTTCTTTTAGCTGTCATTCTGACAAAACCATCTCACCAAAATCACCAAGATTAACAAGAAAACATTAAAATTACAACAACGTGCACCAGTGAATGTTGTTTTTCAACTTCAGTAATACAGGTAATATGGTTATAGTCAGTGAGCTGTATTTAGTGTTAATATACACCTTGCTAGAAGCATTTCGCTTTGAGCACGAATATAGCAATTATGTGTGCGTTTTGAAACTCGATGTCTCTTAGAACGCAGTTCAAATGTGCATAAAATTACGGGCGCGAGTTACAACCGATGCGTCATTGGTCGCGTTTTAAAATTGCCTGTACTTATAGCATTAAGTGGCACAATCAGTTTATGTTACACAATATGCGAGTTAAAGTTGTAAATTATTAAAAACTTTTTTATTAATAGTACTTGACAAACTAGCTTCTGCATGCGACTTAGTCCGCGTCAAATTCGGTACATTATCCCACGGGAACCGTACATTTTCCCGGGATTGTAATTGCTACTAATATTATTAGATCGCATTTATAACATTAGTCGGTAATATAAGTAGGATATAATAAAGGTAAGGACAAAATCACGTCCTTAATTAATGCACAACAATACGGTAAGTAAACGGTATCATGAATTTTGAAAATTAAGGTTTATCTTAATTCTGGACTACGACACGTTTACTTTGCGGAAGTCACATAGCCTTCTCTGTAATGCCATAATGATTAGCTAATTCAACTTCGTAGGCGGACTGTTGATAATCACACTGTGACGTATGCAATAGCAGTTACGTCACAGCAACCTAGGTTACTAGGCTTATAGGACTAGGTGTCATTTAGGGGTGCGTAACAGGGAAGCCTAGTTCTCTAGCACATATACTTCAGATTAAACGTAAACTTTTATGATTTATTTGAGCATCGATCGGTTTTTTTACCACGTTTTATGGTATATGTATACAGGGTAGAGAAGTTCGACTCGAGGGTTTTCAAATATTATTTTATAATAATACATATCCCTTGTAAATATGATAGCCAGTACCCATTGCTTAGCTCAAATATGACACCAGAAAGAGTACAATCCTACTCTTCTTCTTACTATTGTTATAAACGCGATAATTTGTGAGGATGAATATGGATGTTTGTTACTTAAATTGCTAATTTCTTGATAATTGAATTGGCTGAAATTTGGCACATATTGATATAGCCACATACATACACATATGACATACACATAGGATCATATTTATCCCGTTTTTGTGTTACCGTGGGATAATTTCGAACATTGGCTTAATTCTGAAGTCAACGCAACTGAATAGACTTCAGTTGCGTTGACTTCAGAATTAAGCCTTTTATCCTAGAGGCTAAAAGCTAGTATAGTATATAATAGTCATTAAAAACAAATCCTTAGCCGAACTCTCGATCTGCACGTTAGTCATTATGCCACAATGCTATCGAGAGCTGAACTGAACGTGTCGCAACTAAATGTGTGCGCGAGTGTCTGCGTGCGTCGAGATCGCGTGCCGGCGCAGCCTTGGAGAGCCATCCCATGTAATTTTCAGGAAACACTCCGAGTAAGTGCCATAATTTAATCATAGCCTGTCCGAGTGTAATTGTCGTAGGATTCGTTGTTGAGCTACCGAGTGCGCAGCCACTGAACTGCGATGTTTTAAATAACTCGCTTTGGATTGCTCTTTTACATTATTCATGTAATTTGTTGGTTATGGCTTCAATTGTGTCTGTAGATATGTTATGATGAACCAGAATACCTACGTTTATGTTAAAGATTTATTTTCTAGCCTAATACGTGTAGCTTTCTTAACCTAGCATTTTCACGTTTGCATGCTTTTTCAATAACCAAGTCTCTACCTTTTTTTATCTTAATTCTGCCATGCTAAGCTAAAAAGCAGTACCTATCTTAAAAAAACGCACAGTTGATTTTTCTAGCTTAGATAGCTTTTAGAAATACGCATCCAATGAACTAAGCCAAACGACGGTATTTTATTTAAACATTTAATTCAATTTAATAAACAAAAAAACAATATGTAACGTAAAAACAAGACTATATTTGCAAAACTTACATTTTCACTAAATTAGCTTTCCCTGAGTTACCGCCTTTCTTTTCTCTCTTTTCTGCAGATAACATTGAAAATGTGCGGTACCTATTGCAACCTACATTAAACTCCTAACAGCAGAAAATAACCTGGCATCTAAAAACATACATATCATAACTACCTATAAATAACCCCAAAATAAAATTCAACCAAATCCCTTACAAAGTGTTACATTTTCAAACTATATTGGTCTATTCTTGTAAAACATCAACAACATGTTGCATTCTTAATAACAGAAACAGTTAATATCTACCCCATATGCCTATTAATTTGCCGATACCAACCTTTAATAACTTAATCGATACCGATCTGCTAATTACAGGTCGAACTTGACTTGTGAACTGACATAAATGACAAGAAAAGGGTCGACTTTTACCCATCGCTAGGTTGTAACTTAGCCGTAGCATAATTATTGAAGGTAGCTACAACGTTCATCGTGTTGTCATTCGCAGCCATCTAATACCTTCGAAATAACTACTTACAAAAGACAACAACGGTCCTAATTCCAAACAATTTTCATAACTAATAAGTACAACAACTGCTTGTTCAGTCTGTAAGTATTACTCACACTTTATCGTACCTACCAATGTTCAAAGGCAATTTGCCTGCATTTACGTGGAATAGATCCATTTATGTGCAAGTCTATCATTTAAAGGTACGTATAACTTCGAACAATTATATCCAGGAACAATAATTGAACCTAATTGCTTAATGATCGCTGTTGACGTGAGCGGTTAAAGAGACATTTTCTAGTCATGACCCGCAAACACAATTGCACCACCGCGTTTGAAAATATGCCACCTTGTCAATAAAATTGTTTGTTAGAAGGAAATGATTTGATAGACCTCACAGACATGCATAATAATTATTATAATAACGAGTTGAGACTATCGCGATTTATAAAGATGGTTTTAAAGGCGGTCACCGTTGATAATGAAGCGCTATTGTGAGGCGTCCGGCGCGCTTCAGCGCAGCCACCGCTTGACGTATCAAATAAAACACAAAACGTACCTGTTATAATTTACTCAAAACACAAAGCCTTATACAGTATAATGGTAATGATCAGTTGCGCGGCTTGGTTCATTGTTAGCACGTCGAAAAGCATAAAAAGGTGCCCTCTACACAATTTGTTTGGCTCGTAATCGGTGCGTTAAGACGAAGGCTCGATAGAACCGCCTTCTGTGCCTCTGGACGTCAAAAGTTTGATGGGGCTGAGAACACTATAATGGTGACTAGTCATCACTTACCAGTCAAGATCTCTAATTATAATGGAAGCAGCCGTTTTCAGAAATAAAACAAACCGTTGAAAATCTCTTAACGTTTTGTGGGAGCTCAGCGACGCGTCGCCGCTACTTAATCTACTACGTTTTCTATTCTTTTAAATGACAAAAAACTTCAATGATCTTTAACAGAACAGTTAAATTGGTTTTTGTCTAGTAACAAGCACGTAGCCTATCGATAGTTTCGATCGACAACGTTCTACGCGGGCGTGTTTTCAATTTGGATAAGTCGATAATTTCTTTATAAAAAAAACGTATCTTAAAAGCGTTACTGTCAATGATCTGATAACATGTTATTTCAACAGTTTGCGTGGTGCGAAATCATTCACTTTTCAGCGGTTGATTGCGTTTAACGAGTAGGTATCGATTGTAATGAGTAAACAAGTTAGCCAATATCAATCGCCTTTTTATTGAACACTTCACTGACAATGAGCGACGATCAGTGGTCTTGGTTCTACTATTTGTTTAGAGCCAGATCATTATCCATCAACAGGTTGCAGGTGGGAATGCGATATCTATAATTGTTCTTTTAATGATTTGGGATCGGGCCGGGATCCTACATGCTTAGTCACGGTCATGCAATTTGTCTAAAGTCGTTTAATCATGATTAGTCACAATAGGGTCCGCTTCTATTAAAAGGTTAGATGTCTATAACATAAAGAGCATCTTATACATCAGTACGCAGGGGCTGTCGGTAACGGCACTATTAAAAGCGGTGTAGTTTTTTCTTGTTCTATCATTATACGGCGGAAAGCGATTAATTATCGAATTAACAACATTTATACGTGCGCGCTTTACGAAAGAGCTTGCAGTAAGCCTACCGCAATTAGTGCAGCATAATAGGTGTTGATATGTAACAATAATTATTTTATATTTATTGCGTGCTTCTTGAATGAAAGCACGACTTGTCCAATGTTACATGGAATATCAGCAAGAGAATCAGTTTCCCATGGCATCCTAATAAAAAGCAAATTGGTTTAAAAATCTTAATGTTTCTGCGTCGGAGTGTTGTTAGTTGGTACCTGCCTAAAAGCGTGGCATGTCCAAAGATAAGGCAGTCCGGCGCCGTCTGGCTATAGACTGTTTAATCGGGTTAATTTATCGATAATTGACGGAAAACCTTTTTGTTTGTAATGCCGGGAAGTAACAGTAATTGTCACGCCTTTGAAGATTTACGCTCGTTTCTAAATTGAGACATTAACAGTCGGATCTCGTGCCTAATGGTTTGGAATGAATTTGTTTGTTTGTTTTACTTATACCGGTTCTTCGATACGTTCGGCTGGTAACGCGACGGATGTCGGATTCTATCGAACCACGCTAATTGCTTAGTTCTAGACAAACGACTGTAATTAATTAGCTTGACGGTTATTTGGCGAAATCGTTTGTGTTACTGGTGGTATTGGAAACGAATTTCAATATTATTTAGTACTCTAATCGGATAAACATTATTCAAGAATGATGATTAAATTCCAAGTAGACTTTGATAAACCATTGTGGCTATATTTAACAGGGTTTTGTTTGATTTCAATCTGCAGGTCTACCAATAAATTAATCAATTTACACGTTAAAGTTTTGTTATCTTATTGAAGTTATGTCTAACTGTGGCCTAGACACGATCAGATATTTAAGTTCAGTCCCTTTTTACTTAATATAAGCACCACAATAATACCAGGAGATATTCCTACTAACTTTTAGGAACGATTTTCATTTAATCTCAGTCTTAGTCTGTCGAAAATGCCTCTAATTTGCCTACATACATGTTTTGGCAGTGATTGCCGCTGAGAAGAGATTGCGACTACAATTTAATCGTTTATAATCAGTAGTATTATCTCTTCAGGTTGCTATCTAAGGCTACTTACATAGTATATAGAAAAAGTATGTATAGGCACTAATAACATATTCTTTTTAAAATTCTATGTGACATCACGACCACCACAAGATTACTAACGCATCTACTCCAACACAGTGGGTAATTACATGTAATAGGGGATGGAAGTCCATCGAGATACTTAATTGATTTAAAAAGTGCAATAAAATAATTTCTACTTACTGCACTTTAGAAAAAGATGTTCGAATATATGTTATTTATTACAAAATCATAAATTGTTGATCTGTCTGGCACATACATAATGCAAATTCTACCAATTAATATTTCGAGGAATTTGTGTAATTTGATCGTTTTAAAGATTATGATAAATCATGTTAATTGCTTGTTTAAAAATTGCTATAATATGTTGCAAGTCCAATTAGACTAGTAGGCGCCTGTTTTGCAGTTAATTATAAGTTCTTTTGAACTCACCGTTTCTTAGTAGAAAAGTTTTCCATCAAAGCTCAAATTCTAATTTGAAGGCGATTAGACGCTTCCTTCACTGCTGTCGCTCCAAAATAAAAATCACGTCCTCATCGAACGTCTAGAACCAGTTAACGAATGAGTGGCGTCACGTCGTCTAAATGAATTATTGTTGGCTTTATGGGGAACATAAAACGATGAGATCGGATGCAATCAAGCGGCACCCGCCGCGTCGACTGAGTAAAAAGGTGTCTGTACCTCCAGGGGGCCTCGCGCAACCGTTGCGCTAAACGCCTACCCTACGCACACGCGTCCACTCGTTTCAATTAGCTCTCAATGGCCAAAGTCACAAAAGATGTGCCAACCCGCAATGAATAATCGCCCTGCAATATCTAGCTCTCGTATCATTTGAATAACAACCTGTCCCGCAACAATTAAAAGCAAAATGACAACTCACAATTCGATCGCTACCAATAGCATTACAATAAAAGATAATCGGAACGATTTATTTATGTACAGATACCATTCTGTGCAACTCTCGTCGCTTTCAAAACTCACAAAGCCTATTAGGTAATTCAATAACATGACAATAGCTAAGCAAAAACCGATCAAAACATGTTTTTGTAGCGCCATGTACAAGCGACGATTAAAGGTTCTCCAAAACCGAAATCCGAAATCATGACCGTGACCCTCCCGACGTCGGGCAACACTGTTGATGTGATGCACTGCTGGGAACCAATTTAATGCTGTAACAAATCAATAAATGTATCGGTTTATTGGAAGCTGTGTAGAGATCGATTTGATTTATTTCGACCGTACAATAACGGCGAACGAGGTGGGACCTTGTTAGTAAATGTCAAAAGACTTACAAAAAAGCGTTCCGTCTATCTTGTAGTAACATGTACCGTATAGTAACATAACGATTTGGGAAATTGGAAACAAATAAGGACGGCAATCGGAAATGTAAGTTTTTAATATGATCTCTAAACGCGAATCATAAAAAACAACATTAACAAGAAGTTATAAATTATGAAAGTGTTTTTATGACCGACCAAAACATTTTAACACCCCAACCGTAAACTTACTCGTCATCCGTTTCGCTAATTAATCGGCGCCAGCCAATAATTTGGGCCTCCACGTAACCCATACAGTTTGTGGGCTAAGAATGCAATTAATCAAAATATGGTCAGTAGCTAGAGCCGCCCGTAACGCCTCGTAAACCGATATCGATTTAGTCGATAAGTTGCGCAAGCCATTGTCCAAAACTGCCTCGTCACGGCTAACAAAGACGGTAGTGGATACCTTATTAAAATTTAGCCGGCTTCGATGAGCTGCTCTGTTTTAATAACTGCTCGTCGGAATACGCTCGACAGACGCGCACCGATTTCGAGTGGTTGCGTTTTTGACACATTCCTTTTGTAGTCACCGTTTGTATAAATATTAAATTAAAATAAATTGGGCCGTTCGGAACGTTTCATATTTTTATAAATATGATATGAAAGATGGATTTTTTTACAACGAAAACCTCGAATATGAAGAATGTTTTGATTGATTGTTATCAACAGCGAACTATCATATTTTTTTAACTAAATATTATCGTTAAAGAAATGAAATTGAGTGTAGATAGATACCTACGTGTCGACAATGCAGATGTAACTTTAATCAATTCAGCCAAGTGGAATAGGTGCGCGTTGCTCGGGCACGCGCTTATGACAAAAGGCTCGACTGTTGAGCGTGATCATTTTGTTATAATTTGATTAAATTTCTATTACTTAGACATATTTCTGACCGAGCTACAGAGTTAGAAACGGTTGACAATTGATTCTAAGAATTTAAGGTCAAAAGTTTTTGAAAAGGTTTGATATGAAACCAAAATAATATTGAAATTACGTGTCTAATATTTTTCGGTACTTCATTCAAAAAATCACCACATACAAAACTTACAATGTAAAATACAAAATAATATTACAATTTACAATATAGTGGGAATATGTCTTGCATTGTTGTTAACTTTTTTTGTTTTATTTATTTAGTTTGGTTATAATAATGCAGACTTGAGGTGCGTAAATGTTATACGTATTAGAATTCCGCCACACAATTATACTACTCAATTTCAAAATGATTTTTATTTGTCTATCACTAGCAGGGTTCATGTGTTAAACTTAAATTTGGATCATAAGTTTTTGCCATAACGTAGAAAACTATAAAACAAAATATTGTTAAAGGTCGGCTCTATTCGATTATTAATTCTGTAACAGAAATAGTTATCGGGGCTCCCTGGTCAGCAGGTGGTCCGCGCCGGTCAACACACTTTGATACACCGAAACCATCGACAGATCTAATGGAATCAATCATAACTACAACCCCGGACCGTCCAAATTGAACAAAGCATTCCCAATGCAATAAAGCGGTTCAATTTGTAGTAAATCGTAACCGCAAAAGTTAGCGGTACATTTTAAATGTTTTGAGTCGAAATGCAGCAGAATTTATTTAAATACAGCAACATTTACGACAAATATGTGAGCATTTACGCAAAACAACCGACTGACGTGGGATCGCGTGCAATTTTCGCATACAACGGAGGCATGAGCGCTCACTGCGCTCGAGCAATTATTTTAAACACATTTCAACAAATGACGATAATGTCAGCCGGCCGCAGAGATAAGAACAAAAAAACATAAAAAATAAAAGCGTTCACTGAGCAATTGTTCGACCCCTCGTTCATAAGAACCCGTTCACATATTCATAATCAAAATTATTACTTCATTTTGCACTTGTTGAGGTCCTTATCTAAAGAAAATTGTACCCACTTCCTTCCTACACAAATATTTAAGTTCTTAGACCGTACACAAATGGCCCTACATTAGGCAAAATGATTTTGTTTTCCATATTTTTACTTTTTAAATATTTTTTAGCCTGATCTACAAGAAATTTTCCAAGTATTATAATATCATGTAAATAAAACGTGTTTTATATAGACGTTAACCTAATCATGTGCTCTGAAGTTACGGCGCCCCCTGTGGATTTAATGGCTGCGAACCAATTTAACAACTCAGTTTAGCACAGTGTTTCCCATCAAGAATGTTATCGTCTCCTAATCCGGTCCCCACTGATATCGTAAACCAGAAGTGGTCTTGTAAGCAAAACCAGTTCCAATGCGATCGCACGCACCCTACCGAACTGAACTGCACTAGAGAAAACATCAAGGCGAAGAACGTCCTTTGACGACGAACGCTTTAATGACGTTTAATTAGGCTTGCGATTTTGAACTTTAAGTTGCTTGGCTGTTGGATACAAATAGATTGTACGGTTTCTTGGCGCTTCAGTCGTCTTTTGTTTCAGCTGGCGCTGTTTAACGTCACGCATGGGCACGAGAGGTGTCGTTGGTGCAATTATCGCAATTGGCTCGTTGGCCTCTGAGCTAAAGACGCCCATCGTACTCTAAGATATGTGTGCGCATGTTTGTATGTCGTGGTAACATTATAGGAGAAGACATTTCAGTGAATGTCCACTCTAATCGTTATGTTTGTACTAAGGCTAACATAGTAGGAATTTGCGAACAGATTCGGGCTGCAGTTAGTTGTATTAAGTTGTTTAAAATTTCAATTAGTTAAATTTATAAAAAATAATTTGAAATGAACCGTGAAGACATAAAAAATAATGAGTTGAAACCAAATAATAACTTAAAAATTGTGAAAATGTTACATTTTGTTACAGGAAATTGGTGCTTTTTATTTTAATATAATGCCATTATATATAAATATAGTTGCATATGTGTAACAACGACATCTTTATAATCAAAGCCCTCGGCTATAGTGACACATTTATTGTGCAGTTGGCTTCGGGCCCGCGGCACTACGCGACATTTTTATTTATTACTCTTTATTGCGTAGAGATTTTGTCAAAATTGTTTCATTTGATCTTGAGATCAAAGAAAAACAGATTGACATAATTTTCGATCTAATATATGCTATGGTTAACGCATACTAAACTTCAAGATTAGCCGGCTAAACTTAGGAATTATTTTGATTTCAGATTATCTGTTTCTGTGACTCATAGATAATGAGGCTTGTTGTAATTTTCATGACAACGAGTTATGGTTATGGTTTTATGAGGAAGATTAATGAATTCATAATGCACTATTGCATTCTTATTAGGTCGAATAGGCCTGTAGCAATGTTAAGTCATGTAATTAAGGGCAATCTTTTAAAATGTTATTGTAGTATAAATTACAACTATGGAAATAAGTCTTTAGCTTCTTATAGAAGTTTCAGTGGTTCCTGTACCTTAGAATGGTTAGTAGGAATTATTTTATCATCATTTGTTGCTTTGTATCTACTTAATTCATTATAAGATCAATTTTCTTTCAATAAAGCCGATAGTATGTAAGATAAACATATTCAAAATGCAAGTGCAATATATATGCCACAATCAAATATTATATCCCAAACCTGTTCCAAAAACCAACTTATATAATATAATGATACCTAAAGCATTATATTGCTCGCACATAGACACAAAATCCAATAGATGTTCTCAAATTACATTATATCCGCTGTCAGCCACGGCGGCCATTTACAAAACTAACAGACCATATTCGGGCTCGCACTTGGATGGCTTTGCCTATTACCCTGCCGAAACTGTTTGACACTCATCTAAAGTTCATTACTCAAATACTTTAATCCTATAATTAGATAAGTGTTTTGTTACTGGGTAAACAGAGTGGTTCGCAGTTTGTGGCTAAGTGACCTTATTTTGAGTGGTATCATTTTTTGTTTAAGTCCATAATTTGTTTTGCTAAAAGTATTTGACAACGTCTTTGTTTTATCATAACAAAAAAAAACCATCTTAAATGATTGAATCTAATTTAGCATAATATTTACACATTCAGAATCCTTAAAACTGATACATTATTTACCTACTGCAGTCATAAACAAAGATAGAGAACCAACAATAATCAGGGTAATATTTGTAGTCACGTTGGGTCTAATTACTTACCTATTACTGGTATGTTTAAACTAGTTCCTAGACAAATCTATCTCAATTAGACGAGCTACACAATTCGCACGTCATCCAGCGCGATTTATCAAAACACGTCTCAAGAACGTTCCTCATCGAGTTAATAACAATCTGTAAATTGCCATAAATTATTTTAATAAGGTAACTCGGTAATAATTCGATGATCAGACGGTTCCATATCGTGTATGCGCGCACGCAACGCCTGTAACTTGAGTCGCTCACCGGTATTACGCGACGTTCGGTTTATTATATTATTAAAACTAGAGATCCTTCGAATAGACCCGAACGCACTTGAATTTTGATTGACAGAATTGTAATTTTGAGTTTCTTCAACTTTTTTTAGTAAGTAGCTACTAGTTTTTTTATGAGACCTATCTACTTACATCAGAACGCCTAAAATCTTGTAAAACGGTCTCGATGTAAAATTTACATATTTTTTAACCTAATAAATAAATAAGTAAAAAAGTCACTGAATACAAACACTTTGTAGTTGAGAAAAAGCCTAAACGGTTTCTGTCGCTTAGATATATTTTTTTACCGCACTGATGCCGCATGACAATTGACAATAGGTAGGCGTACCTAGTCACTACATCTTTTATAAAGCTCAATCGAATTGAATCAGTTTACAACATTTAACAGGTTGCTATAAAAACAAAAATGCAACAAAATAAAGATAGACTCTAATCGCTTAAAGTTTTCAGTTTTACAACCATCAAACTTTAAACATTCGTTCTATACGACAGACTTACCTATTAAAAAAAAAATTGTTAAGCCAAAACAAATTTCATGTAATCCAGAAAAACTCTTAAGCTGGCTAACAATGTTAAATCTTATTTCTAACAATGATCTGGGGGAGAATTCGACTAACTTTTTAGAAATATCACAATCTAATCTTAGTCTTAATCTTTCGAAAATGACTGTAAAATTAGCGACAATGAATTTAAAAAAAAAATGAAAATGAAGTAGGTAAATACTTATTGTCGCTGAGATGAGACTGCGACTAGATTTTGAACATTTTTAATTAGTAGAATTAACTTTCAGTTTGTTCTTTCAAAATTAAGAATAGATACCTAATGTAAAATCAATTTGAGTAATATTGTGACCATTACCTTGGTACAAATAGAATACAGTTTAGAAATTAAAGGAAAAACGTTTACAAGAGTTGAACTTTTCCAAATAGCGACAACAAGTATCTATACAACGAGTACCTATATAGGTAAACGTAGTTTCATACATTTTGCCGTATGCCCAATACAAAATGCAGGACTATTATAATACCAACACAAAATGGCCTAACAATGTGTGCGTCACGTTAGCGGGTGCACGCCGGGTAAGCACAGTTACATCGGTCCACCTCGTGATAGCCCACAGCATTCACGGCACACGCATAGGAAACCGGCCATTCTAGAACTACGGTTGATCGCCGTAATTGTTTGTTTGTTTGCATGATCTCAGGAATTGAACAGTGGATATACTTGTATTTAAAATCATTAACCGCCTAGTTAGCCTAATGGTCCTAAGCGCGACTGCTACGCTAGAGGTCCTGAGTTCGATTCCCAGGTCGAGCAAAAGTGTTATTGGGTTTTTCTATGAAGTTCTCAGTAGTAGCTCGAAGTTTGGATTTGTACCCGGTTAATGGCAATAAGCTCGCCCCCTATTACATGGGACCTAAATATACCGGCGAACTGTGGGTGTACATTGGTACACCTCTGCCTAACCCTTCGGGGAATACAGGCGTGATGGTATATATACATATATGTATATTAAAAACATTCTATGTATAGAAGAAATCATGTAACAATCACCAATTTCTAAATTTTACTGTTAAATCACTGCCTAATTAATTAATTTGTAAAACTAAGTTATTGATTGGAAAAGCAATTAGGCACGTTTTATTGATAACTGTTTATGATTATTACTAATATAAATTAAAGATATCTACTTATTGAAGTTAGTATGTCACACTTCCTGCCTGTATAAGCCTAAAGCAATTTGAACGATTTTAGCTCTGATGATATTGAATGTATTGAAAAATTGTGTGAATGCGCCACCAAGTTAAGACATTTTACCGGTCTGCAGTTCGAATATGAGCAATACTGTTGCTATTTCCCGTACGTAATTTGTGTTGGTACCTATAAATGCAGCAATGAGTTGTAACAAGTAAGTAAGTAGTTTCTTTTCGATTTTCCCGAGTTTTCTTTTTAAATCAAAGTATAAAATACTAACAACAACTCAAAGAGTTTTTCTTATCATATATGCGGCCAGTAAAAAATTATAAATTCCTTTTCTGAATTGCGCATACCTAATAGTAACATTACGCACATACCTTTTAGCCTTTATTTTCAAAACGAAGGTATGAAATTATCGTTATTTACCTTCAGATATAAGTCGTTCCCGGATCTCCCAAGCAAAAATGGTGGGGTTTTCTCTTTTGTACTGTTCAATCTTGGAAACCACTGCCGGAGTCGCAACCTTAGGCTTGCTGCCCCCAATCAGACCCGGCGGCCGGAGAGTGCCTGAAACAAACAGATTAAATCACTTAACTACTTACTTACTTAATCACTTACTAAGTATAGTAGACAATATAATATCTACATAGATTAACAAAATAAACAATAAAAATTATATTGTGTTGTTACAATTCCAAACAGTATTAAACAAAAAAGTGCCGTTTGCTTCTAATGAAAATAAAATTCCGGTTAGTACCTATAGCACAAAATTTGTAAATAAAAACGAATTGAACAAACTGTCACCTGCTGCTCGGTAAAGGAAATAAAAGAAAAATCAAAATCAAATTAGAGACTCAAATAAAAATACCAGTAATAGCGACACGATACGATTGATGCAATTTCATTGAGAGCTAAACGTGAGTAAACGCAAGTTACTTGTCGCGAATCAATTCCTGCAACACAATCCGTAGTTTTACTTTTTAGCCCTTATCCGATCAGTAATAAACCTCAAAATACACCAAAAAAACTGCACACCAACATTTGTATTTTAACATTTAAAAGGACAGTGGACGTGCGTCCCCACAAAAAATTTATTTATTTATTTATTTATTTATTAAAATACCAACTTGGATTTACAGTAAATACCAGACAAACAAGTTATAGGTCAGTACAAAAATAAAATTAAAATTATAATTAAAATTAAAATTAAAGAAGTCGAAAATTGATAATCGAGCCCGGCGGTAAGAATAACAATGAAAGCTTTAAATTAGTATTAATAATTACGGAATCATTGACATCGGCTAAATGAAGCCTGCATGTGACGAGACGTGAATTTTTAATTATTATTTATCTCAACCTGTTGTTAGTGTTTTTATTGAGATTTATATAATGATGTTTTGGAAAACGAACATAGGAATGTTACGATATAGGGAGGGCCGTATTAGGCGCAAAAAATAGTTGGAATGAAAAATTCACATTTCCTGAAACGTCAAGTATTTGTGAACCTGGAAAATTCTTCCAACTTTAGACTTATGGAGTGACTTATGATTAGACCGGCTGGTAAAAACTAACGTATTCTCGGGTGCCTAAGTCAGTTAGATAATGGATGAGTGCGTGCATCAGGACAATTACGTAAAAACAGCGCAGTGGCATTCCGGCGGCAGCGCGCGGACCGCTCGCTTTTTACGCGCACACCGCTCTTCCATACCGATAACACGCTGAATTATTCAACGCATTATTTATATTCACATTTTTGTCAACGCCATTCAAGATGAATTCATAAGTCTCTTTATGTCTTGATAAGACTAAAGCTTACCGACCAAAATGGCGCGGCCGAACAAAAACACAATTTCGAGTTTACATGAGGTCCGCGACACATCGCCTTAATAGGTGAAACCCATTTTAACATTGCAACCACGATATGAATTTATGTAGAAAATTGTGTGTTTTCATATGTAGTAGGTATTGGCCATAGAAAGTTGGTAAGTATAGGTAATTAAGCAAGCGTGGCGTGATACAAAATCGTAAAATGCGAACGCCACGTTTTGTGTAATTATTTCAACAAAGATTTAGAACATTGCGATAATATTCATAAGTTTATTAAAACGGTACCTAATGGTAAATTAAACCCTTTACATACACGAAGTAGAAAATAAGTTAGTTTTCCAAAAGTCGTAGGTAGGTACCTAATACGGCACAGGCATTACCTACCTAATAACATGAAGGCGTTCACATACCTAATTAATTTTAATTAAGGCAAACTTCAAAATGTAGCGTGTGATGAATTCCATACAGTAAGGTATAAAAACTGCTACCATTTATAATGTCAAAATATTTATTCGTGTCACATAATATTTCCATTCGTTTGGTTTGATTAAAAATAATTTTTCTCAGTCTTTTGTCTAATTCATTTATGTAGCATGCCAAAGCTGATTTAACATTTTTCATCGTCACAACTTAACTGTTATTGACACATGTTTTCGTTCCCTTTCATGCATACTTTCAATACAAGCATATCGCAATGTGATGACAAAAACGATTGCACAAAAGTTATACTTGAATCTACAGATTATGAAAAAAATTACGGAAAATGGAAACCGTTTAAAATGTTAGATATAATTGCTTGGCCTGCAGCGGATACGTTCATTGGCGCAGGCGACGCGACACCGGAACGTCAAACATTACGCTGTACGTGCATGAAATCCAACAGTACCTTTCACTACAGTTTTGCTGTAACTATTGAAAACCCATATTGCCACTCGGCCGCCTTAGAACGCCAATAACCATTCTCCTCTTGATTGATAGCTAAATTGCGGGAGGCCGGCACACTGATCATTTCGCGATAATTAAATCGGCTAGAAACGTAATCGCATGACCGGGACCAATTACTCGCCGTTGCCTAGGCAGAGGCGGATCGTGTGAGCCACTGAAACTGTTGCTAAATGTGTATTATTTGCGTGAAACTCAAGCGCGCTCCCGGCGCGTACGCACGACCTACGAGGAAACTAGATCCACATTTTCTGTTATTTTTATAATAATTATATTATAAATTATACTGGTAAATGGTAAATTATGTTTTAACATGGGTATGAAATTACAGTGCACCTAGTTAACACACTTGTTCGAAAAGTTTCTTCTAGCATATTTTATTTATAGCTGTGACATTTAAAAAGAAGACTTGCAAAGTTTTAAAATGGGGCGAGTGAAGGAAATTACACAAAACACATAAATTGCTCTCTGTTGTATACTGCTAAATACCTAATGAATATAAACATTTATTTACTTGCGTCTATCAATGTAGGTATTACGTCAATTGAATAGCGTTTAAAATGCAGAAGCTTCTATTAACAATAACGTATTGGAGTTGTTATAAATACAAATAAAACAATAAATTAACCTGACCATCTTTCAATTGCTTCATAAATACTAAACGCCGTGTTCGTTATGATAATAAGCGTCATAACTATGATCGGCACGAATCAATTGAAAGTTTAACACTTCACCATAAACGCGAGAGAAACTACATAAGCACATTCACAATGCACGAACAAGGTGTCGAATAATCCCTTCAAGTTTTTGTTATTTTCCTTTTAAAAGGACTCATGTTGCAAAACAAAGATGAGCAATTAATCATCAGCGGTACGCTTAAGGAAGTGAGAGCCACAAAGGGACAATGCACACTCAAAACGTCTGTTAATAAATTTCCACACAGAAGTCGTTTATGGACGCTTTAAGTCATTACACGGTGCGTCTACAAAGATCTTTTTAAACGACACAGAAAAGGTCTGAATCCAGTTAATTAAATTTGTATTAAAAGTATTCAGAAGTGGCTCTTTATATTGGCTGGCGCTAAAGTTAACCGCGGCTCGGTAGTGCACTGTCATCCAGTTAATAGATCAAAATCTTTAGCGGCGAAGTGGGTCTGGATGGCCTGATTTATTGAACATAATGCAACGCGTGTTAACGACGCCTTGATTCGGTGATTGATCGACTTTTTTATGTGAAACTTGAATCAGTTCGCGCTTGCTCCCTCGGAAGCAATTAGATAATATTTTTGTAACAAAAAGCAGTTCAAACGCCGAAGTTACTGAAGTGGAATCACTAAGGTCTTTGACATTAAACAATAGGTAGGTATCATAAGGAGGTATTAGTTTACGCAGGCTACTTATTAAGTCAACTGTAACAGTGATGGATAATCTGACCATTCTCCATTAAGCTAAATGTAGGTAGGTAAGTAAGCAGCCAAAATCAAAACTTTTTGACACATTTTTCCTAATTTTAAGACAATCAACTAAACGATTGTTTGACTAATGGATTTTATAGTGTGTTGGAAACAGATCGACTCAATAATGTCACCTACTATATGATTACCCGAGGGAAATTCGTAGATCCGTATGACAATTTATAAAAAATAATATCCTATTGACAACAAAGACCATTAAAAATTCAAATTGTCCAAGAGAATTGGAGCGGAAAAAGAAAAAGCATGATTTCTGAAGCAAGAATGTCAAGTGGGATAATTCAATTTTGATTATAGGACCAAAGCCTAAATACGGCTTCATTACGGGCCGCGGCGATCCGCGGACAATCATCTTGAGTAGGTATCATTAGCTACCAACTAATTTACGTACGACGAAATAAAATGACCGGTTTAATATGAAATTACTCAGTCTATGATTTTTGTGGTTCTATGACTTCCTAAATTATTTGTAACAAACACATACTTCCGTCGCTATATTGCTTCACATCAAATTAGAAATTCAAATAGAACTCTAACTACCTAGAATGTAACAGTAATCCATAGTTTATGGACAATTAGAAGATTCGCACATAATTCAAGCACGCAATTTGAGCCATCGCATAAACCCATGTGCTCAAGTTAATATGTAAGAGGCAGCAAACTAGACAGTGTATGGGCAATTTATTCGTCACTCCGCTCGCATCGCAACCAACAATTTAATACTCAAACTCGGCCATGAAACGTTATTTATGCGTGCCCATTTCCATGCCGTCAGCTTAGAAATTGTTTAGGCTAGATAATAACTTTTAAGCTAAGGCTATGTACCTATGTTAAATACTTAAGTGGTTGGACATGACGGCCCTGGGCGGGTTGTAGCCGGGCTTCCGTGGGAACCCGACACGTGACGTTATGAAATCACCAGCGGCGAAAATTGATTGACACTACACTCCTCTGTTCTCATAATATACGCTCACCTCAATACCATCTGTACGTTTATGGTATTCTTGCACATTTGACTATCGTCTTGTGTAATATCGTTTTAACGACCCGTTTATACTGATGCCTTGACGTACGTCACCTCCCCGTGTAAAGCGTTTATATAAGAAAATTATAACGTGGCTAGGTAACTCAACTCAGCCTTCTCGTGTAACTACGTTTAAAATTCATTCGCAGGTAATTGATTCCCAGAACGTGACAATATCTAGTATAACATCTAACCGCTGAATCATTGCAAAAAATAATATAATAACACTAATCCAAACCAGCAGAAAAACGCTCAAAGAAAAATAAAAATAAAATTAAACACAAAACCTACACTTTTGGTAAGAAGTATGAATGTTCAAACGGCGTAAAATAACACAGTGCGCGCTGTAAACGGTCGAGTGGTTTTGAAATCACCCGTTCACGAGTCCTGAGCATACACAAAGTGTCTCACGTGTCCTAATTACACACCGCACACAAAACTAATTCAGCAAATTAACTGAGTACACCATAGAGTCTGCAATATCATAGAAAACTCACGCTTCGGTTCCAACTTACCTTGCTATTATAGCGCAACAATTAGCTGTATCCACATTGTTTACGTTAATCAACGAATGCAATAATTACTATGACCGGTTGACAGCCTCCTGGACATTAATTTAATATTTCCTGTTGTGTTTTTATGTTTATAAAATTATTAAAGATGATTGTAGCGCGTAGTTATAAAAGTTTCGCTTCGATTCGCTGTTGCGGCTTGAGATGGAGATTGTGTAGAAAGGCAGCTGTGATAATTGTAAAGGAAACAGTCAAATAAAGGGTTGTCGGTATGAAAAATCGTCGATGATACGATAGTTCTCACATCGACAATCGAGATCTCGGGAGCGCATGCTCGCGGCGAGGCGGCGCGTCGGCAGCGCGGGCGCATTCATCCGCACCCCGGTGGCTTATAATTAACACGCTGCAAGTTTTATGAATCGATTAGGATCTAAGCTTTCGTCAATAGCAGCTTTCGTCGCGGCAGACTCTGCCGAAGCCTTATCCTTATCGATGATTAATAGCGATTGAGATTTTTGCCCTAACCGTGTTATTAGATGCGAGTTAAACTCGGACCGCGGCCGCGTCTCTTTCGATAATTGCTGACTTGTCATTGGATGATCCGATATCATTTATAGTGTTAATAACTGGCTATTTGAAAAAAAAAGGGTAATTTATTTTGTTCTTTTTGGATATCAATATGGACAGAGATCCCAGAGTTTCTAGACCCACGTCATTTTGACATGGCTGAGGGAATAGATCAAGGCATAATATGTGGTTTAAAAGATACGTGTTACTTGCTAGGTTGGTTGCTGGGCCCTTTTATCAAGTATCAGGTAAAAAAGGTCAAAACTTTAAAGCGTCCGCGTCCGGCTAAAGTTATAGCCTACGGAAAGTGTCTGGTAATAAAGAATAATGGTTTTCAACAAATTCTCCAGACCAACACACTCGAATGTTAGTGAGTCAGGTAACTGTTTCACCTAATACCTGCCTAAAGAAGTGCCTTCATTCAAGGTGGCAAGTACGCCTTCAGCTAAGTAACTATATATTTCTTTATCTATTCTCAAAATTTCAGGCATTCTAAAATGACTTAGATCTGGCGCCTCCGGGGTCTTGGACCAGTATTTTTTTGGGATTTATTTGAAAAGAGGCAATAATCTTTAAAAAAAGAAAGCTATAGATAAGATCAATTTGTTTCTCTTGTTAGTCGGAGCAGCAATAATTACTTGCTGAAATCCAATAAAACGAAACAGTAGGTAATTATCCTACTAACAGAATATGTAGAATCCAATTCTCATGATCTGAAAAAGCTAACATAGCAAGCTAATAGTTAGCATTTTAGGTCACCTGTAGAGTTACTAACCGGCAATATTATTGGCAATTCTATGCGGGCTAGTGAAGTAATTATCGCAAATAACTTAGTTGCGGGCAATAATGCCTGGGGCCTTTCTGTAAAGAGCGCACATATAAATCAACATATACGACTGAGGAGCACACCACTACGACAAACTATAAATAAGTAATACGTACCTACACTAATTACAATGAACCAGATACCCAGTAGGCATAAGTTAGCTTTATCAATTACCTTCCTTGGAGTATAATTAAACTTTTCTAACAAAACTTTAGTAATAACGTCAACTGTATTACAAAGACTTAAAGTTCAATTTCGTAGCCGTGTTTCTAAAGGACAATAATAAGAAATAAGTGTGCCCTCTAACTGTATGCCAGGACTATTCAGGTTGTTCGGTCAACTAAATCGATGTGAATGTGTAATTGACATTTGGAAATGTAGTTTAAACGAATAATAAAAGAGAATGACGTGTTTCTTCAAATTCGATGGAACTTATTGTGATATTTATATCATTTGACGTTTTTTTTTCCATTATGTATAAAAGGCGTGAGTTTATGTATATTCTATGGATATAATATAAATCGACTATCTTTTCCAGTATGGAATATGAAAGAAAGTGTAAAACTATGCCTGAATGGATAAGCAATATTGTTCATGAATAATCAAAGAATGTCAAATCACGTTTCACCATTTCACTTCGCTACCTAAGAGTCCAAAATAATGGTATTTACAATTAAAAACTGTACCTACATAACACGAGCATTTAAAGTCACAAACGAACCAATTTAATGAAAAAAAGAAAACCTAGAACGCTATTTTCATACGATAGAAACCTATAGGATAATCGTCGACAGTTTTCCTTCCACCCTACCGCGCGGTAATAAGCAGTTTTTCCTATAATTCCCACAACAGAAAAAAAGAAGAACGTAAACAAACGCTTGTTCCCTTTTAATTAAGCTGCGTTTACATGACACTACAATTTCTGCAACACCCAATGTCTTCTATTAAAGCATTACGCGTACGATTAAATTACAAGGCTGGTAATAACAAACACACTCTTCCATGTAAATTAGCTTTTTATTTCTTCAACACCCACATATTGAGTGTTTGTGGGGCAACATGCACACATGGAGGTATCGCACACTGCACCCATCAAATATTCACATACACCTGTCGTGATGAAAGAGCTATTGAGGAAGGCAATGGTAGCTCGCTTTGATGTCGATTGCATTATTATAAGTCAAGTATCGTAATAACAGGCTTTACGTGTAGGCTACATATTAGAAATTAATCTATTGTTTTCATAAAACTAAATGATGTCAGACACAAGTTTGATTACTAAACCTATGAAGATATAATCTTCTTTTTTCTTTATCGTGTAGGCAGTAAGTCTAATGACTCCACAAACCCTAGTGTCAGATTTTCTAAACCGCCTCAAGGGCCTCTGACATAGTTACTGATGTCATTGATGTCCAAGATAAACTTAGAAAGTACATATAAATTAGAAAAAGTCACATTGATATTTGCCCGTGCTCGGTTGCGAACCTACAACCTCGTGCATGAGAGGTGGGCGCCTTAACCGCTGGGCCATCACGACACTAAGACATAATAAGACAACAATGATACTCAAAATAAAGGTTTCAAATTGATGAAATAAACGGTACTGTCTAAAACACAATAATAAACGGAAAATGAAGGTATTTTTAAAGCTTTAAAATGTATCAGATACAGCTTTAACCACCCGCGCCTCTTCAAAATAATCAAAAGGCCATAAAAATCTGAACTATATACGCATTACTAACACAAAAATGTACCATTAAAACTTTGCGTTGATGTTTTCAATATGACTCGCTTTTATTTTGAGAGTAAATTTTGGTTAAAACTAACACATATATACTCGTAAATATTCTTCCTTTTTAACCCACTTTAAAAAAGAAACAGGTTCTCAATTCGTCGGTATGTTTTTTTTCTTTTAGTAAATTTCTTACGCGATATTTCCTCCAATTTTAAATAGATTTCAATGATTCTTTTTTTGTTTGGTAGGTCATACTTCAGAGCTGGTGGTCCTATTTTTTTTTTAGATCGGTTTAGTAGTTTCGTTTTATATAAGTACCAATTTCTTTGGGGTTGGCACAAGATGTCTTTCTTCTTCCACCCTTTTTTTTAGCAATCATCTTATTTCTAGCCTCTATCTTTAATTCCCCTTTACACAAGCTTCAATTCCCTAACTAACAACACCTACTTAAAATTTCCTCGCGTCTAGACTTCGACGAGGACCACTTCGGCACCATAGCAACAAAATGTCATAAATACATGCAGTTCACACAACCTGTTATGATATAACTATCATAAACTCTTGTTTATAAAATAAATAACTTTAGATTGATTTATTAATAGGGAATATGCATGATTTTTTTTAATCGCGTTTGTTAACAAAATGTGAAAATACGGTAGAAGAGAATGATGAAAAAATGTAAAATTAAAATTAAAATCGCCCAAGAAATACGGCCGATATAAGCACTTAAAACTATTATTTACGCACTGATTAGACAGAGAGATCACATCGGCCATATAAACATCATGTTAAATTTCGTTTTGCTAGAAAGAGATGGAAACCAATCTTCGATGGATTATATCTTTTTTAATTTCATAGTTGTTCGAAAAATAATTTAAGTAAGCTGTTTATTACATGAATGAGGAAAACATTTTTTAAATAAAATGAAATCATTCATTTTGTTAATCCCTTTTATCTACTGACAAAGTTTGGACATTATAATTAACAATAAAATCAATTTAGGAGCTTTGGTATTAAGACTACTGCCATTATATTGTTATCAGCAAGAAAAGAGTCGGACATAGGTAAATAATACAGGTTGCATTTGCATTTTTTTAATCCTTCCTACTACTATTATAAAGGCGAAAGTTTGTATGTATGGATGGATGTTTGTTACTCTTTCACGCTTAAACGGCTGAATGGATCTGGATGAAATTTGGCACAAAGATAGATTATAGTCTGGAATAACACATAGGCTACTTTTTATCCCGGGAAAATGTACGGTACCCGTAGGATAACACATCAACTGTGACGCGGACGAAGTCGCGGGCAGAAGCTAGTTAGCACATAATGCGCGAAGTGTTTTAGTTAATCACTCACACTAGTCAAGTTGATTAAGTAATTAATTCTAGCACGAAGGATTTGCAGCAGAAGACACTGATACTTATCTAATAAACAACATACCTATTCTGATCATCAATTACTGCTACCAGGTTTAAAGTATATAAAAGCTCTACTTCGACTTATGTTAAAGTAATCTTAGTAAGTAGCTTACATAAATAGTTTTTGCAGTAATATTTTAGATTACACCATTACCACTAAGAGATAACATAACTAATACCTATTAGCAAATTTTCAGCTCTCTCATTCTCTCATTCTCAGCTAGCAGACTTATAGTTACGGAGTCTAGCGCTTTGAAACAAAAATCAAATAAACACTTCTGTGTTATAATATTAATTACGTATGGTATAGACGTATAAAAGTGATTTTAAAAGTAGCGCTTGTGACGCTGGGAAGTAACCAATGTTTATAAAAAGATGGAGAATCCGTCCATCTTTGTGAAAAGTTTGTAAAAGATTGAATAATTTTAAAACTGGCAGAAAAGACGTACTGCGCCTTACACGAATATGTGCAACAGATCGACAGCGGTCTGGTATAATTCTACAATTACTCTTATTCCATGTCAAAACCTTTTGAATCCCTAAAGAATAATGTTCCACTCAATAAAGCTCACTTGTAGCGTCCTTCTTTTTGCAGCTAGTCCTAGCAACACAAGTCGTATCCTAATAAGTAAAATAAGAGATAATGAGACTTTTATATAATTTCACAGTTCTCTTTAAAAGATGAGATATTTTTTAACCGAGTTAAAAAAAAGGATAATGTTATATTTTGTTTTATTGTCACTTTCAAATTGCTAGAACTGCTTGAAGAACATGATTAACAGCATCGTCGACTTAAAAGTAAACCGTAAAAGCTTACCAAGCAACTTGGTTACAGCACCTTGCTGTGACAGCACATGGTGAGCGATGTCGTAGTGCCGAAGTCCGAAGCGGGACAGCTCCAGCAGCCTCTGTTGTGACAGCAAAGAGGACAGGGGGTGAGACGCCGCGCCCGGGTACAGGGGGGTGCCCGACCCGCCGCCAGCGCCGCCGCCAGATGATGAAGGGGATACAGGTACTGGAATCAAAATGTTTAAAGATCAGCATTGCTGGAACAGCTGTATCCGTGATCTGCCGATTCCTTATCTATCGCTTCATCTGTTAAACTACGAGGTTCACAACATCAACATTTGTTTGTCTATTAAGTATAGACTGTTTAAGTAATTGTGCTTTAACAGAACCTGAGTATGTACTGAGTGATTCCTGCGCTTTTTAATACCTACAAAAATAATTATAGTGTGGATTGCAGTACGATTATTACAGTTAAGTTTCGTAACTCCAAAAAAAAAAAAAAAAAAAAAGGGTTAAAATAATAAAGTGGTAAATATCTGTAAAATACAGTCTGAATTATCGGAGCGTAAATTCTGCGTAACTGTACCTTTATGATTCAAAATTACAATACTGAAGCTTGCACAAATGAAATGCTGCCAATGCACTATGAAGACTAAATGTCAATGCCAATAACATTGTAAAGAATCAAGTTTATTTGTTCGTGCCAAAGTGTGTCAGTACTATAAGCTTTCAGATTAAGCATGAATATTATGAGCTCTTAAAATATGGTTCTTAGTTTCTTCTGCACACTTGTTTAGATATTTAATTTCCTAAATAGAACAGGGAATTTGTTTGCATAGTTTATTTTCAGGTGGTAGAAATTCAGTGTAACATATCATGCTGCCAAAGGTTGGAAATGGCGCTGTGCACACTTCACTTACGTAACTACAATTTAATGAATTAAATATAAACAGGTAGATTTGCAGTGTACAGTGACAGTATACTAGAACACAGCCTGTTTATCAGTAGGCCCTACAACTATATCGACACCTCTCCACAGTCGTCTTTTATGACTCGCATTAAAGATAAGCTTCACTGTGGAAGTGTGAAATTACTAAAATATTCCTTGCATTAATTTATTCATAATCCTTTAAACCGCATTTTTATCAACTCGGTATCAACTTTCAAATAAATAAAAAATGTAAATAAGAAGATGCAATTAAAATCATGAGCTGCTTTTACGATTTCTATAAAATCCGTCAGGAAAAGTAACAAAATTAAGTTATCAAAACAAATAACAACAGTCATTTGGCAGGCTTTTATGGTCCTCGTTGATGAAACATTCGTTTTTTACATGTGACCGTGATGGGAGTGCCTCTGGCGAAACACTCGGCCCTGATTCCACGTAAACGGTGACTCCGTGCGCGCTCATTATGTCCCGCCCCGTGTCATTACAATACCGTGTCAAAGGCTCAGTAACCAATTTTATTACTAGCCACGGCACGCTAACCATATAGTCTGTGTGAATTGTCATAGAAAACTTCACTACGCGTAATCAACTCGCTATGATAGCAGATCGTCGTCATAAACCCTTCCTCACTTTTCATAAAATATGGTGTAAATCTAGCAATAAAATAAATAAGTTTTTAATAAGATTAAGAAATACAATTTTTAAAATCAGACAGAATGGTGTAAAAATAAAATTTTATAGGCAGACAAACTGGATCCGTCGATGGCATAAATACAAAATTAAAATGTTTCTCAAGCATTAAAGTTTTGATCTCTCAACACGTATACATACATATTTTTATCCACGCAATTTGTCGTTAACAGCAACCAGATATGCTAAAGGCCGATCGTAACAATGCTTTCTTATGAACACATCGTAACACATTCAATTATAAATTAAGCTATTAACTTAATATACCATAATTTGTTTATCAGGTTAAGCATCGAAATTAATGCAAGTGGCATAACTTGTCCATAACTTAACACTTTTTATTAGCGAGTCAATAAGGCGATTTCGTCAACGAAAGTTTTATCAAGCTTTCGTATAGCTTTCAAAGAAAATTGACACTTGTCGTGGAGAAGTAAGGAACACTTTAGATAGTAGAGGCCCATTCCGATGGAGCGCTCGGGACTCGGCTACGACGTATAATTTCTCGTGTAATCGCTTTAATAATGGGAGAAAAAAAGTGATATTATCTGCCCACGGTCAATAAATTAACACCGTTTAGAGCAAAAATGTAGATTCTTAGTGTCGCTACTATTATAAATAAATTGGACTCAAACGAGTAGAGGTTTTAAAGGAGATCGTTCGTGTTGGTGAGTGCGTGTGTGTGTTTTTATTAGGGTGCGTGAGCAGTGAGGCCTTATTAAAATATTTCGAGTGGAAACTGGAAGGACCACTTAGTGGTGCGCGGGAGTTTCACGCCTGAGCTGATACAACATTAAATCGACAAGATAGCTTATTTGTGCTGAGCTGAGGATTAGTGGCAATAAATCACTGATTAGAATGTATTGACTGGCGTTGACTCCGGCGCATGGTCGCCGCTATTATTTATTGACCATAACTTTTTTAGGCTTTTACGGCCTCATTTTATCTATTTGTTAATGTTTAACGATCCCAACTAGACAGTTTGTTTATTTAATTAGCTCCGCCACTAATGCAAATTGTGATTTGCTTATCTTATTGGATGTGCGTAGTTAAACTTAGTTTTCAATTACTTATGGAAATGCGCCGGTCGGGTGTCACCGGTGATGAGCACTACGAATAAGACACCTTTGCAATTATAGTCCGTATGGCTAAGTGAATTCTCTTAGAGCGATTAGAATTAGATAATGATCGTAAAACGCATCGCTAATTAACGAACATGGGACTAATAAGGCGCTATCTGTGAATTTAAACTGGAATGAAAACTACAATTTACATACATGTAGGCAATATATTCTGCAGCAATAGTTTAATTGTATAAACAAACACAAGTAAGTTCGATCGGTACACCTGCACAGGCGTCGTATAAACATGTAAAGTGATGCGAGGGGAGCGCGCGATGAGCGCCGACTTCTTTTGAATGTAAAACTGTTTTATGCAAAAAATATTGTTCTACCCGCGCGTCTCGCTGCTATTAATGTCATCACGCGGCGGAAAATTACCACCTTTCGTGTAAATTTCAATACGAGATCGAAAGTGTACATACTCGATATTGCCCCTTTATGATTGCAAAGAATTACATGCAACAACAATTCTTTTGAAATTGTTTAAAGATACGCATGAATTATGGATATGAGTTGGGTTAAAGACCGTTGTTACTCGCTCCTGTATTAAAATGGCGATTTCAGTTATTTGAGTTAAATTGTCCGTAAAATGATCTCAAAAGAACTAAATACGGTAAATAATAAATATCACGGATATGGAGTGAGGTATTAATAATAATTGCACTCAGATTGAAAGCAATCAAAATAAATGCATTACAAACTGTTTTTCCATTTGGGTATGACGAATCAATAAAGTCGTACGGTTTATTAAAGTAGGTATCGACAATTGTTTAAGTGTGAATTGAGATATTGAATCAGTTCTCACAGAAACAAGTTTTAGTTTTTTTCTATGTGTTTTAGTTCATAAGGTACCTATTGGTTTTAAATTATTGCACGGTGGGTGCGGTGTCTGTATCAATCGACTGTCGTGTTCGTCGAGTACCAACCTCGTGGTAATCAACCTGGCGTTTCTAAAACAACTTATTTACATTCGGGCTTTACAAGGTGTAATAATTATACTAACTGAAAACTCGAAAACAGATCATTAGTTCAATGACCTGTTTTATCATTATGTCTATGAAATTACAACTTTTACCATGGTATTAAAATTGAAATCACGAAGAAAAGTAACTGACAAATACATTTATGTTCACGGAGCTCAAAAAAATTTATGAATCAGCTGATTTATTTTCATGATTTTAGGGTTAGTCCTATATTAAATATCCATAATGACCTGATTTCGGGATTTCAGTTTAGATAATCACACCTTGTACTATACCAATAGAGCAAGTAACTTATAATGAGTATGATATCTACATAGTGATGCCATATTGTTAACGTTAGACAGACTTATAAGTTATGTAAACTTCGTCTTTTTTTGAGGTCAGTTAAAACTGCTGAAGCAATTTTCTACTCTGTTTGGGTTGACCCTAAAGCACTTACTGCAAAACTAATATCAGTCTATAAAACTGTTACAACAACTACCCATAAGGAATTCAATAGATATGCAATTTACTTTTATATTTACTTGGAACGACAAAGGTTTGTTAAAGGTTACACTGCAGGACGTACAATAAAAGTAGCCATTTTAACAAAAACAACCTAAAAACGACTTTCTTGCGCGGGCGCATGGAGAACCAATGACAGTTTTGTAAGAATTGTATCACTTAAGTGAGACAACCCGTGTGCACCGCGGTTGGTTTCCCAGTATGTTACACATGGCTCTTTAGTTTATACAACTTCTCATGTATTTTTGATAATCATTATCAGTCTGGCTTATCCAATATGATCATTCTAGAATCATATAATTTCTTCATCATGTGTAAACAAGATATAAGTCATACAGACCTCAAAACATATTTTTTTACGACATTCTACGGCTTTGCATTGAGCGTTGGTTGCTGGTTCATTGGGCATCATTCACCAAGCAAACGCGCAGCGTAGCCGCAGTGTCTACGCGGCTCTACGAAGTACCTACGCAGCGTCTACGCACACGCAGCCTGCCTTCCATTCCATTCCATCTTCCATTCTTTTTTCCATTCGGTAAAAGTCTCTCTTATACATATATTTAGGTGAAATGAGCCTAAATTGAGCAAGCCTAGGGATTGACAGTTCACCTCAAGCTGCTTTCACCGAAATGCATCAAGGTAGATTTTTACAGAACAAACTGGCTGAACTGTCAGTACTAAAATATTCACATGTGCTCGGCTTATTTCACTAGCACATTTGTGACAGCATGGTTGGAGCTGTGGCAGAGAGATTGTCTGCTGCATTGCATGCCTCGGTTTCGATTCCTGTAGGTACTGGACATGTATGGGTTGCAGGTAGTTGTTCCGAGTCTGATTATCTATGCGAGTTTTTATATTTATAAACGAACGTTTTTCCACAATACAGGCGGATTTTTCAATGTGAGGCAAAATGTCTCCTACAGTCGCGCTACAACACTCAATCCCATTCCATTTTTAACTAGACTTTTGATATTTACATTTTAATGAGTTGTATAAAACAACTCATTAAAATATTCAAATGTTTGAATAGCTTCACATTACTATACAATAGTTTCAAACCCATGGTTGTAATGTTATAAAACTAATAATTAAGTATTTCAAAGACCTTTCAATTAAAATACGTAGCTTGGTAATAATAACTCAGACAGAGGCTCAAAGAACTAAGTTGACAAAAGTGAAAATTATATCATAAACAACAATAAGAGTTTTAATCTTAAGCACAATGTTTTCCTTTAAAAGGGGAAGAAATATATTTAAGGACATCCAACATTCCTGCTCATAAATTGATCTGTAGATGGATACAACCTAATGGGCAAGTATAATTACCAACTTCACATGTTTATAGCCAATTATACACGGATGTATCTCATAGAAGTACTAACGGGGATAATGACTATTTCATTATCATTAAAATACGTAAGATGAGTCGGTAAACTATTACAATAACAGCACATTTTATAGACTAAGGCCTATCAAAATTCATATATGGGCTCTAACCACGCATATGAAGCCATTGAAAAGAAAACAAATAAAAAAAGGTAATTTAAAAAACTAAAAAACCCGACTGCTTTTTTAAGTGTTTATGAAAAAGCCCTAAAACAAGAAAGTCGTTGTACCCGATTGCACTTAAAATTGTAGCAGTCGGGACCATCTGCAATGTAATATAGGTTTGTGCTCTCAATTCACTAAGCCTCCATTTCTAGAATGGGTCCCGACTGCTACAATTTTAAGAACAATCGGGTACAACGACTTTCTTGTTTTAGGGCTTTTTCATAAACACTTAAAAAAGCAGTCGGGTTTTTTAGTTTTTTAAATTAAGTACCTTTTTTTATTTTTTACTTTTTTTTATTTTTTATTTACCCATGTCACTTTCACAGTAAATACAAATCTAATGACACCTCTCAAGCTAAAATCCATCGAGCCGTTTAGGCTGCAGAGCAATCCAAACATTTGAATTTGGCGCCAAAAATCCGCCATTTTGTTTTTTTTATTTTGATATACCCAGTATCACTCTCACAGTAAATACGAATCTAACGACACCTCTCAAGCTAAAATCCATTGAGCCGTTCAGGCTGCAGAGCGTGCCAAACAATTATACATACAAACTTACATACATACATACATACATACATACATACATACATACATACATACATACATACATACATACATACATACATACTCTCGAAAAACATAACCCTCCTTCTGTCGCAGTCGGGTAAAAACACAAATGTTTGCTAACCGACCACAAAGTTCATCATTGCCCAATTGCCTTGTATCTGGCAATGATATTGTGGAAGCTTGCCTAGTAATCCTTGCCTGATCAGACAGTGGCAGTTTAACCTCGGGAAAGTTAAATTATGGGTGGTTTACCCAAAAACAGATCATACCACGAGACCCGTCACTTCAATTTGTGATTAATAAAATATAATGAAAATACACAGTAACATTAAAAAAATAACCTAAAAAGACCAAAAAGTTTTGTTTTGTGCATAAATAAAGTTGGATGGTATGCTTGACAAACGTAACGCGGCTATCCTGTGTGTTTCGACATCGTTGCATATTCAATGCGCTCGATTCGCGAAGATTTAATAGTCGGTTCAGACGGCATCCGCAGCGGAAGTAAGCTTTAATATAGATAATAAATGAACGCTTTATACTTAGCTTTTGTTCACATTTCAAGTAGTCTTGTAGAGTTGGTTTATACATAACTAGCTTCTGCCCGCGACTTCGTCCGCGTCACAGTTGATGTGTTATCCTACGGGTACCGTACATTTTCCCGGGATAAAAAGTAGCCTATGTGTTATTCCAGACTATAATCTATCTTTGTGCCAAATTTCATCCAGATCCATTCAGCCGTTTAAGCGTGAAAGAGTAACAAACATCCATACATACATACAAACTTTCGCCTTTATAATAGTAGTAGGATTTATATTGTCAGGATTCGTTATTTTTTGTGTTTATACAGATATAGAAACACGGTCGCTGAGCGTCTTATTAGAAAATTAATTACCTATGAATATTAATTATTAATGTTGTATCATAGGCAAGTATGTTAAACCTAGTGTACTATCAAGCACATGTACACACAGCCATGAGAGTCCCTAAAAATATCAGTTTCAAAAACAATATTGCCTGTACATTCCCTAGACTTTATTGCTAAACAATTAGGTCCTCAAAATGTTGGTACTATTGCAGTGAAAATTTTGGCAAGCAAAAGGTATTTAAAATGGAAATTATGTCGGCAAATGAGCAAAAATAGTATCAATTATTTTTAAATTGGGTAGGTGATAGGGTTTTTTTTTTAAATTAGATATGAAATATTTTTTTGAGACATGTGGATTATTGTGGATTATGGACATGTATCAAAAAACCATCTGAAAACTTAACCCGTAAAACTGATTGTAGATTAACTTCTCGGTACACCCATAAGTTATTTTCAGACTCGTTACTGTTTCCTTTTTTGTAACTACCATAAAAACGATAAATCTCTCCAAACAATTCTCACTGTTCCGTTCATCATCGCAAACGTTTTGTTCTCATTTACTCTGACTGATCCGAACTCTAAACGTTTTATTTGAATACTTCTTTTTGTACCTAGATAATAGCTTTTTTTGTGAACAGAAAATGAGGATTTTGGCTAACGATGTTACGTGATAAACCGTCTGAATTCATCAAGTTACAGGTTCTTTAATTCGTTAACTATTGCAATTATTTAGGTACGTTTTTCTTGCGTTTTTTAAGCTAAGCTTACAATATAGCAAGTTTAAAATGATTCTTTTCATCTAATAGGTGTAACATTGATTGATTTTGTTATATAGACCGTATCTAATTAGACAGAAAATTCGGTTTCGCTTTGCAGCCATATTTCGGTGCTTTCTTATATTAGTTGGTCAAATAAATTCTTAAAATTTTGTGTACTAGACAAGCAAATAATGTTAGGATGGGTTACCGCTGTTTGTGCTAAAATTAGATTTTTTAAACATTATTTTATTTCACAAGAAGGCATAAAATACACGGTCAGATGTAGATTTTCTTTTTATATTAATACTAATAAAATGAAAACGAGGAATCAGCTCTACATTACCTAATTCTACAAAGCTGGTCTTTCGTGTCAACCGTCTTATTAAAATCTCATCGGCATTGTAATAAATTCATATTGTAGTCACCTAATTTATGTCCAGAATCATAATGCGTCTGATTTGTATCAACTGTGTGCGACTATTACAGCTCGACATGAAACTGATAGAATCCAGAATTTATATTAATTTAATGCATATTATTACATGAATACGTTCTAAAATTGCTAGACTTATTTATGGCCAGAATAATTTATTTTAAGATAATTGATTTTAGATACAAATGCGCACAAAGCAGCATACGATTTTTGATTATGAAGATGAATAAATCTGAATATTTTAATATGAAAATCCATTTTTTTGTCAATTTCTAATAAAAGCTTTTACTAAACAATTCAATAGCATTGGTAGAGCTAAATAGTAAAAGTTTTGCTTATTAGAATCAAACTGGAATGCAACTTACAGTCAGAAGTTACGCCTTTATTCTGTTTACTGTTGGCGGTGCATTTCAATGGCAGGGCAGTTGTGTCACCATCGGCACCTCTGTGCATTTCGGCACGGCACACGGCACAGGCGGCACAGGCTGCACTGCGGACGCAGCGCTTGCGTCATATATACGGCACCAACTTGGTGTATACAAGTGCTTCTCTGTTTATTCATAAACCCATGTATTCAATGTTTTAACCGACTTAATGGCTCATTAATACATTGTTGCTATTGTCTACTAATTAAGGAGCATCGTCTCAGTTTACAGAGCCACCTGATTATTATGCGTGATCACCATTTAAATGTTAATTAGATTTATTAAAGCACCTGATCAAACGCGTCTCGATATAAACGTTGATGTGAAAAAAACATTCCCTGCGCTGTATTGCGCAGAATGAAAATTTATTCGACGTTTATGAGTCAGGTAATTGACGTGAAAATACTTTATATTTTCAATTACATACATATATTAACGTCTTGCCAATTGAATCATCCATCATTGAATTTATTTCACCTATTTACATTTTGTCAACATTACTAAAGGTGAAGTACGTAATTAGGGCTGAATCAAATAAAGTTAGCCAACTAGTTCCGACGTTGATGACTACTTAAGAGACTATTCTATTTAATTAGGTACGTACGTATCTTTCTAAATTACCTGCACATTCTGTCACTTTTTTATAATTAAGTTTTTCTGATCTATTAACGGGTAACCAATTCTGTTTGTCCAATTATTTGCTATCGTCAATCAAAACGTTTCGAATGCTGTATCGCATACAAATCGGCGGGTGAATATTGAGCAACCTTCACCGGAAACGCTACTGGGCAATCTAGCGGCCGATCTATCGATTAATTAGTTCGATCGGCAGTACAATGCGGACAATGTTGTGCGATGGTCGGCACTTTTCGCTCACTCATCGCGGCAGCTGGCTCCAGTGATGACAAATGACAGGCAGTCGTCGTGGCCACAGTACCTACAGAACACATACACGCAGCCAATGACGTGACAAATATCGCGCACATACCACTTATCTTAAGTTAATTATATAATTATATATGAATGATCAGGTTCGTGATGTGTATAAGTACCTATTTACCTACTAATTTTTTTTATTGCCCTCGGAAAGGCAAACACGCGGTAATATGGCAAGGACTTCAAATAAAAATGTTATTAAAATTAAACATCTTACAACTAATGTAGCTATAGGTATTTCAGGCGTCACCAAAAGTCACTAAACTGAAATCATCTTACTTATCATGTCAAATTAATTTGATCAACTTTTAGTTCATCACGTTGCTAAGATAACATTATCATTAAGTTCAATGTACTTAAGTAAATCTTACATCAGGTTGAATCACTTTTCAGGAATGTTAAACTAGTACCTATACTTAATTCGTTATAAAATACAAAGCCCAGGAGTTAAAACGGCATTGTCATGATTTTTACGATAAAAATTAAGTGTACTTAGTAGAAACTAAGTTTATACGGAATATAGTAAAGCTTATCATACCGCTAAAGCTTTAGCACGTAGTCAATTAACGGAAATATAATGTTACCGTGTAATATAAAATTGCATTTAATTTAATCAAATGCTTCCTACACACTTGATAGTGAGAAACAATTATAGAAATAAATTAGCGCTACTGATTCCCTGACAAGCGATATGAAAACAAGTTTATTTTATATTACGAATCATGTGCATTTCCTGACTCTTTGCTTTAAAGCTATTATTATTGGTTATTGGTTATTCTAAGTTCTACAGTTTATGCTTGTCGAAATGGGTAGCGACTTTGGTGATCAGTCCAGTGCATTTATTTCGTTGCCCATCTTACCCTATTGATTATTTCTTACCAACTAAAATAGTTTTTATTTTTCTTCTAATTGAAGGGAAATAAATTAGTACCCTCACTAATCCTGAAAATATCAATGAAAATCGGTTATGAAACCGACATTCTCTAACGCATTTATAATACCTCCTATTAAACTTTTTTTGTATGTGATTTAAACAGGTAGATACTATCGAATGACATTATACTTTTCTTATCCGTCTCATTAAAACAAGTACTTAGATTGTTTGCGCCCATGAGATAAATGTACGCGCTACTCAAAAGGCTTGGCAAGATCAGATAAATGCAATTAAAATACTAATTTACAGGGGAATCTTATCATATTTATCACTGTTATACAGGAAAAATTTTTAACCAGTGCGTAAATTTTGCCATAATAAACTTCAACACGTTTTATTAAACACGTATATTTTATTTTGATATGTCTTAGTACTAAAAAAAAAAGTTATCGCTTACGGAACATGTATACTTAAAAACCATATTTTATTGTCACTCAGCGCTAGCGCATTCCCCACCCCCTCACCCCAGCCATGCGCCCGGGCGGCGGCCAAGAGTTGTCATTGATAGTATGGCAAATAGATTATGTCCATGTTTTGCTTATTTCAAACTCGGATAAGGATGAATTTTTTTTTTATTTTTTTTTTAACTAAACACGGAAATGTGTTCTATTACTGACACTGAACTACCAAAAAAAATTTACGCACTGGTTAAAAACTTATCCTGTATAAGGCGTTACATAAACTGTAAGCTGACTACAATATTACTTGAAAAAATAAGACTGCTGATGATGCTAAGCTATAAAAACAATCCGTTGGATTGCCGAAGCACAGTAAAATTTTATCCATACTAATACATATTATAAAGAGGTCAAGTTTGTGAGGTTGTAGGAAGGTAATTCCTGGATCTACTAAAGAGATTATGAAAATTCTTTTACCCATAGAAAGCTACGTTTTTAAGGCATAAGCGTTAATTACACTCCAGTGATCAATAGCCGTCTGACAGACAGACGGACAATGGACATGTTGTACTTCAGGTACCTATAGTAATAATCTTTCCTAGGTATGGTTTCCTATGGGCTAGGCAGAGTGGAAATTTCCAATGAGCTCAGCATGAGCTTTTTAATGTTTGTATATCAACGGCTCATACTTACAATACTAGAAATTTTAGTGATTAACTTGCCAATTTGATGACTCTTTCAAACCTTACTAGAAAACGGTGGTAGGCAGATAGGCAACAATTGCAACATAGTAAGCGCAATAGTTCTACAACTACAATGTTGAAGGGTCGATGACTCTTTGCTTCTGTTTCGGTTAACCTTTATTATTGTTAGTAGATAAGTACGGCCACCATAAATGTGTTGTTGTTGTATTTCAGGACTAAAATACATGTTTTATATTAATAGGCTCCGAAACTACTGGACCCATTTCAACCATTTCTTTACAAATAGATAGCTACATTACTCCTAAGTATCATAAGTTTATACGATTTCGCAACGACACGGGAGCGGAGCAGTAACCAAAGACTTAACTTATGGCACGTGAAAATAAAATAATAAAGCTGAAGAGTTGTTTTTTTATGTTTTTGTATACGATAGCCAGATTCATGAGGACTTGTACAAGCTTTATACCATCATCCTACGTCCGGCAACGGAACAGTAACCAAATACGAAGCTTAACGCGAGTGATTCGTATAAACAAGCGTACCTACGAAGTCGCGGCTGAAGCTAGGTAGATATAGATATGCATTTGATTGCAGTAATTCTGTACCTGCTAATTAGGTTGTTATCAAGAGACTCTTGAAAGAGAATAGATTCATTTATTTATTTGCCTAAATATGGTATGTTACAGATTTTATAAATATAGGTACACAATAATTCTACATATTCCGCCTGCTAGATTCGGCATGCAAATGTGACCATAATAATATTATTAAATAACTATTGTTTAACAATATAATTAAATTCCAATGTCAAAAAAGAAAGTACCTACTAAATGAAACATTGGCTACATGGATATGTAGCCAATGTTTGACATTATTTTGTTATTTAATTATTTTTCTTTGACATTTGTAATTGGATAATTACAAATGTCAAAGAAAAATAATTAAATAACAAAATAATGTCAATAGCTAAAATTAAATAAAAGTATCAAATAAAATTTTCATTACATGCAATTTTCGCATTTGTACCTATTAAAATTAATAAATCCCTTAATAGTGTAGAAACTATTTTCTATAAGCCATGCTCTGAAAGATACTTCTGGCATTAGCTGGATAACGCTTGTAGAGCTCTAAGCATATTTATAGTCATATTTCTGCAGCCGCTTGTAGAATGTTGTGGCAAAAAGATTAGAATTTGTTTATGCTTTAAATCTTTAAAATATTTTAACCTTTTCCGTGTCATCTATGGTTTTTCATTTGACTTTTTTTTTACTGGTGGGGTAAATTTAATTATAGAACTTTCAAAAATAAAAATACGAAATTACTAATTAATTTATTATTTAGAATTATTAATTAATTTCATAATCGTCATTAACAAAAAGATAAATATTTAGCTACCTTTACAGAGGGTTTTCCGTCATTATTATTAAAAAAAAAGAAAGCATCTACATAGCCAATTAGTTTGCAAAAACTTTGTAAAAACAAGACACCGCTACACCGTCGCCGCCGCCGGGATATCAAATTGACATTAGGTACTATATTTTACAGTTTCATTAAATATACAAAATATCAAATGTAAATTCAAACAAATCAACTTAATAAAAAAGTTAATTATGTAAATATTTCATTAATTTGTTTCATCGTTGTTATTTTTAATTTAGTGTCACTAATAGGTAATCCAATTGTTGCGATTCAATGGTTCAATGACATTAGCTTTGTACTTTGCAATAAAAGGAAGCTTTAAAATAGGCAAAGAATATAAATAGCACTTAAGTATCATAATTATATTAATAATATTTATGACAAATACATTATGAGGCATGAGCGTTGGCAATGTGAGCGTTGTCTCTTCAGTATATTGTTACACAGAAAAAAAAACATGCAATTTTACTACAAATTCTTTGCTGAATATTTGAAGCAGTACTGCCTCGTTAGCCTAGTGGTCCTAAGCGCGACTGCCACGCTAGAGGTCTTGGGTTCAATTCCCAGGTCGAGCAAAGTGTTATTGGGTTTTTCTATGACATTCTCAGTATCAGCTCGGAGTTAGGATTTGTGCCCGGTTAATGGCAATTTATTAATTAATGGCTCGCCCCCGGCGAAATTTAGGTGTACATTGGTCACACCTCTGCTTAACCCTTCGGGGAATACAGGCGTGATGATGGTATGTATTTGAAGCAGGTTTTAGTTTTCAGAGAATTGGTAAAACAAAAACTAATATATTTTATATTTAAATGATTTAATTTGATAACTAGATACCTATTCAATTTTTTTCAATAGGCCTTATGTATTTGTTGTAGCTGATATGTATTACAAGAAGCATTTAACACTTGACTCTTAAATCAAGACTAACAAAAACTGCTATTGTTATCTTAAAAAGACCTGTTGAACTGTTGACATAACTTTTAGATACCTGCGGACTTTAATAGATTTATCACAAGTATTTACGGAACAGATTTCGAATATTATTGACTAAAGATTACATACGTATTACTGCAAATGATTGTCATCTTTGGCTGTTATAAAATCTTCTGATAGAACTTAGAAGTAAACGTCAAAATAACGTTTTCGCAAGATGTATCTCAATATTTTAATAAGCTGTATAGAATATGTCTTATTATTAATGAAACCCATTTTGATTGTATGAATAAGAATACATTCATGGCTTCCTTCTTTTTATTCTGCTTCATGCGAAACTATAATTTGTATGGGGTAGTTATATTCAATTCCATATTTTTGTTTCTTGTAATTGAAGTTCAAAAGTGACTTTTTTGGTCTAATTTTATTTTATTATTTCGCTTTGATTTGGCCTAATATTATTTAGGCAGTCTGAAATCCATATTTTATATCGACTCCATTTTCTTTTGTAGGTATATCAGAATATTTTTTTAGTTCCATGAATGGACTAATGTTATGTTCAACTCTTATTTTATTTACTTGAACTTTCAATTGCTACTGCTTATTGGTATTTTTAAGTCCTATCTAACTATGTATACCTTTGAGTATCATTAACCATTAATGTAAGGTGTATATTTTGTAGTGTAGTGCCATTCCGCAAACTTGATAAAGATAGTTTTCAGAAAAGCTTTTAAGCTTTTACAAGGTATATTTCATGCAGCTAATTTTTTCGACACTTTTAAGCTTCTTCTCAATATGTGCTTACATCACGTTTAAAAAACAATCACTTTTAATTCAAAACAAAAAAAAATAGGGCACAAGAGCTTACCATTGGGTGATATATTGAGCGACTGGGTGATGGCAGCGGGGGCTGGAGGCGCCGGCTCCATCTTCCAGGGGGCGCAGCACGAGACGGGGGAGAACTCGGGCGTGGGGCCACTGCCCGCCGATATCAACATGGTCGAGCCACCTTCAGCTCACGAGGTCTTGCAACGTTAGCATGCGGCACCAACCAAATAGTTCACTTCAAATAGTCCACGTTATTCAACAGTTCGATTGGTTCTAAGAACTTAGTTTGTGATAAGGTATGAGCACCTATGGACGGCGGCTCGGCTCGCACGCGCTCGCTTGAAGCTCAGCCAGAACACTGAAGAGCGCGCTTGTCGTGCCGGCGCGCCCACTCGCGCGCCTACTCCCATTTGCACGCCTCAGAAAAAATCTCCGCCGCCAAACAATAACAAAAAACTACCTCCACCGAGCAAACCTCCGCGCACCTCTCACTCTAACGCTCTTAATTCGATTTCCGAACGCGTCAAAATTACAACACAGCTCGATTGCAAAGCAACCTTCCGTCCCGTTCTTAGATTTTAAATTTAAAAGTTATAAATACTAAAACAATATGCCCCTTAACGTATACATGTAATGACTATATTGTTGTAGCGCTAAAATGTCCCATACGACGTTTTCGCACGACACACAAATGAAACTACTCCTACTCGCACTCGTTCGGTTCGGCTTAAGCATGAACCGTATGAAAGGGACAGGTGCTCTACCGCTCGGTAGAATTACGGTAGTGAGCACAGGTGATCTTTTACCATTTCTTCATATAGAAGGTGTTAATGTATACCTCTCTCGCTCTAGCTTATATACTTTAGAGTGCGCAGGCTGTGACAACACTATAGTGCCGATTAGCTTCTTAATTAAAGTTGGTTCTAGTTGGCTATGCTTAGCATCCGTTTTAATAGGACTGTAGTGAGTGAGTTCCATTCTAATCTTCTATAAAGTTGAAGAGTAGCTCTATTTCCCAAACTTTGTAATTCCGAAACGAGTTTATGTGAAAAATAATTATTTATGAATTTTGTAGAAGCATGCCAATAGAAAAATAGATTCTAGTAGAAGCCTTTAAAATATGAAATATAAATAGGTACACCCTTTTGCGTTAACAAATAAATCGCTTTCAGAACAATTAATAAAAATAATGTAAAAGTAATTATGGTCGCAAAATACAGTAGGTACTTTTTAATAAACCGCTAGATTTAAAACTTACGGACAGTACCTATCACAGACGCATTTTTGTACCTACTATAATTATAGGGAAAACTGTATGGATGGAAGGCGCGGGCCGCAGAGCAACTGACGCGCCTGTTCGACTACATATCTCCGTATCCGTTCTTTACAATTTAATTGGAAGTTTTCTTTACTCAATAACTTGTATCAATCTCGTCCAAAGTTGTGGTTTCCTGTACACAGATAAATACGTTTTATGCTGGGACTTTGAAAGGGTCTCTTTATTGAAATTTCTTTGAAATACACCTGATGATTTGTGTTTAATTATTCGTTTTCGTATTTAGTAATTGCTGAGATTAAGTATACTTAACTAAGTATTTCATAAAATACACCATAAGGCTTTTGAAAGAATGAAATGAGTTTTGAAACAAAGGCGACAGACTTGTAGCAAGTCAGTGTAAACATAGCCGGCGTGTTTAATTAGTGGATACCTATAACCGTAACTTAATATAACATGTGGAAAATAATAGTCTCGGGGATTTATTTCAATAGAAAAATGTGTTTGTGTAGTGTGTAGTTAATCTAGTAGAGGTTAATTATAAAAACTATAAACATATTTTTATACTAGTACCTAACTAATTTAAAAGGATAGTGAAATATGAAAATAATGCATGTGTTGTTTTTTAATTGCCATCCATATTGCATAAATTGTATCTAAGTAATTAAATATTACCGAAAATCTTTGACGACTCCAAATACCAAAAATATTTAGATAATTTACGTAGTTATTAACCACATAATTCAGGTTAAGGCCTTATGGCAAGCAAACAAGACAAAAACGCATCACGGCAACAAATAAGGTTCAAAATAGCGATGGAAGTTGTATCGAATAACCAACAAAATCAAGAAATTTTGAGGTTTTCATCAAATTGAGAAGAAAATACAAGACATCGAGGGAACAATTTAAAGATATGTTTTTATTTCATAAAAATCCCGTTAATATTAATACTTACATAAAATTATTGTAATTTACGCTCAAAATTCTGAGATCTACGCGACGAAAATTATTTTTTATGCGCTCCTTTGCGATTTTTTTACCATGATACTGCTTTATTTTCATTAATTATTTATAGATAAGTCTTTACTTTGAACCCTTGGCAATACAGTCAATTTTCAGACTGACTTTTAAATCATTTTCCTAATGTTTTCCTATTCGAGAGAAAACATAATTAAAATTATGTCGTACTCAATACTCCGAGGTGTTACAGGCTTTCAGTTACGTCCTTGGTCCTTCTGATTCCGTTAGTCGTAGCGAGATTTTTCATACGTATTAACCTTCCTCTTGAATCACTCTATCTATTGATGAAAACCGTATTAAAATCCTTTACGTAGTTAAAAGATAAGCGTACAGAGGGACAGACGCGACGGCGGGAAGTGACTTTATTATATACTACAAGCTGACCCTGCAAACGTTGTCTTGACATATTTTTTTTAGGATTATGAAAAATAGTTGTTGCCGATTGTCAGACCTGCCCGATCTGTACCTACACAAAATTTTATTGAAATCGGTCCAGCCGTTTCGGAGGAGTATGATAACTAACATTGTGACGCGAGAATTTTATATATAAGATGTATAAAATCCAACTGTTATTATTATTTATGCCACTGGCAAACTCAGAATTTTCCCGGCATCCCTATATTTTTTAAATAACAAAGCCATCGCACAAATTGGAATTTACCTATTTATGTAACAATAATTGATCTAAATAACAGACCATTACACAGTCTAATAAGACTCAAATAGAATGGTCATAATGTTCTGATTGCTTTACTTTATTTATAGCCTAATATTACTAAAATCTTTCTTGGTAGACACAGAGAAAGAGACACACACAAGTAAATCTACAAAAATATTTCCAATAGTTAATTGGTTTTAATAATATAACAAAGTTTCTACGCTTTGCTGCAAATTATGTTGGAGTCAAATAGTGCTTAAATAAATCACAATAGAAAATCTATCTATACCAACTACATTTTCTCAGGAAAAAATAATACCTAGGTACTTACCTAAAAATTATGTTACTCTTGTGTTCCGTTGAAAATAAAACCTAACTTATATTCTCTAAACACACTCCACCACACTTAATATAAAAATTAAGTTTAATTTATGTGTCAATTATTTAGGACTACGTAAAACAAACTAAAAATCGTTTTTTTTTATTATTATTATTTCACTGCAAAGCGTCAGCCAGTACCATTTTTAAAAATAAGTATTAGAAAAAATGCTGGCCGTTGCAGCATTGAATAACACACTATCAACCTTCTTTGCATTTTATTTTTTTGAAGAAAGGAATGCTTATCTAAATAAAGTACCAATTTTTTTTTTTTTTCTCTTTGTAAATGATTAGGAAAATGTAGATTTATTATATATTTTCATCGTTCCAATTAGAGCATATCAAGCAAAAATCTTTTACGTTCCCAGAATAGCTTTTTAAAGACATTCATAGTATAGGAAGAAAACTTTTTTAGTAACAATAGGCATCCAAAACATTTTTATAGCATGTAGGTAAGTACTGTGAAGGTTAGACGCCGCGACAATCTGGCTGAAATAGTTTTATTCCAAACACATAATAGAATTCTTTTTGAAATTTGAATGTAGAAAAAGAAACAATTAGGTTTCTTTTTTAAATGGGGCACTAATTTGGCTACACTCGAATCAAGCGCATATTTAAAGTACGTCGGCTTTCAGTTAATGTAATTGGAACCCTATACATTAAGTAAAGCATTATCCGGTCACACCCAGAAGGTAACCACAGTACCTACCCAGTCATCCATATTTCAGCTTCATTATTCTATCTACTCATAATATTTCATGCAGTTAAACCAACAAAATCAATTCTCCGAGTTCAGAGCGCGCTTACAAACACAACTATAAAATGTAAGCGTATAATGATGACAAATTTTTCTTTTTACCTTACGTACAGCCAGACAGAGGCCGACAAGGAGGATTTAGTGCGTCGATATGGTGTGGGTGTCACCTAATGAATAAATTTATTTATGTGGACCCGGCCACTTTTATCTGGCCGAAGGTGAATACCGAGCTGTTGTTACACGCCAGTTACGATTAACCTGTTACTTAAGCGTTATCCTGTATGCGGTCGTTATTTGTGATTATTTTGTAATTGGACTAGCACCCATAAATATGGCTGTAGGTAATCAAAATACGTGGCCCGATAATATGAGCTGTTCAGTGATTTTTTATCGGTGTAACGTTGTTGATATACCTAATGACACAACTCGTGTAATTAGGTGGAATTTGGAGTAATTATACTTTTCCTTTAATTTTTTTAACGAAGACAATAATATTGATCTTTACAGTTCTACATGCCTACTTCCATTAGGGTTCTAACTTGTAAGACACATATTACATTATCGCAAATTCGTTTTTTTATTTACTACAATTTTCTGAAGACTTTTCAGATAAGTATAATTTTACTTGGTTTTAATAGAACAATAATTATTATTGATCACCCACAAAATGACGACTTAATTGGCATCTAGGTATTTGTAGCGGTAATACCATACCAGTTGCTACAGGTTTTTTTTATTCGAATTACTCTTCAAGCTCTTGGTATTGGTAAAACAGGCTGGTGTCCGCAACTCCACATCTAAGCGCGGCAACTTTTTCAAACACTCTTCACTCTTGTTGGAAAGTATTTCCTCACAAACAACTTCCCACATTTCCTCTAAAAGTGTGTTACCTTTTGATTGTTTTAAAATTAAATAGTAGAGTTTTGAAGAAGACCAAAACCAACGTGTGGATACTAATTTAAAAAAATCTACTATACCAACTGGATGTTTTGTTTCTATAGTTTTTTTTTCGTAGTTTCCTATAAGAAATTATACCTATAGGTATAATCTACCTATAGACAACCATGCAACTTGGAACAGATAAGAATCAAGTATGAAAGCATTTTATACGAACTTATACTAATAAACGATTTCCTTTCCACTCAAACCTTCAGAAAACAGCAGCAAAAAACATGTACCTATTCTAATGCAAGCAGCTCTTTCTTTATATGCCTTTCGCATTAGCACCCGAACGAACAATAAGGCCGTTTACAAAGGACTAACGAATCATCACCCACAGCACATACGGAATCAGGATTCTACACATGGCGTGCGCAGTCTCACAACCAACATACCTTGATCCCTACCTACGTAACAATTTCCTTGTAAAGTTACCCAGCACTGTGTCACTAAGAGGTCAGGGTATAATGGTTGTGTGTAACTAAACACGGCTCGTCATTCGTCGTGGTTCGCGACGACAAAGCCGCGGCTTCTCCACAGACAGATATATTAACATTATAATGTGTACAAAATATTTGTGCTATCTATTTTGGACCACCCAGGTAGAGGTGACACATGATCTGATGTACCTTACGAAGGTACCTGCTAGAACAATGGGTGACGTTCTCCATTTCGCCCCCTTTCTGCTCGATTACTTTGATACGTCAACGTTTTAAATAAAGTAGAGAAAATTCTGCTTATAAAAAAGGCCCAGTAATTTTTTTTTATAGTTGCCTAAGATCCAATCAAATGTCACTTCCCTTAATTAAGTACACATTATTGCAAATGTTTATTCAGCTTGAAATGTAACGAAAATTGATCAAAGGCCCGATTCACTTCGATAATGCTTAGGTATAACAATAATGCTTAGGTATAACAAAATACAACTTATTTGGTTATACCTAAGCATTATCGAAGAATCAAATAAATGTAAAAACATTTTAGAGGTTTTGTATGGGATTACCTGCTAGATAAGTTAAGAGACTTATAAAGTGGAGATGAAACAAAGCTTTTATATTAGAAGTAAGTAGGCACAGATTTAATTTTTTGCATACACTTTTTTTTAATTTAATTTTATACAAATTACACATATGAATAGAAAAGTTGATTTTGAAAATGTATGTTTTATCATAGGTTCAAGGTGGTTAAAGCTAAACAAAGGTTTCTCCTGGAAATCATAGAGCCTAACTTACCTAAGAGCCTGAATAAGTAACCTGACGGTAAGAAGCCTGATAATTAGGATAAGATGAAAACCTAATCAAAACTAAAATAGAAAAGTTTTTGTACAATGAACATTGCAGATAAAAATACTTTAAAAAAAAGAATTTGTTTTTTTTTTTTTTTTCAATTTAAATTTTGAAATTTTTATCCATACTTTTAAAGCATTTAGAAAAAAAGTAACCTATTTAAAAAAACATATTTAATTTTTTAAACAAGCATCAGAACACAAATGCCCAAAAATAAATAATTTATTTTACTCAATAAAAATTCGGTGCAAATAACCTGAGTTCGTTTTCGATCTCAGTGATGCTTGTCAAGGCAATGCCGACGCGTCGCCCTGCCCAATGGGCGCGCTTGCATGGGGGGCGGAGCGCTAAGCCCCACCCCGCTCGCCGAGCCGACAATACGCTATTCACTGCTAAAACAAAAGCTGCTAATGAAAACAAAAAATATACCTAATGTTTACGTTTACGTATACTTACCTAATGTCCAGATTACGTTGAGTGTGTTGGAGAATGTGTAAGTGGGTATAATTAATTATAAATAAATAATATGAAACTAATGATAAGTTAAATTATAAATTAGTTGGAGTAAATGACAGGGGCCATAAAACATATAGGACGTGTGAATTTATTTTACCTTACTATCCTAAAAACGGTTATTAGTTTATAAAATGTACAGCTTTTTTTTCATGTCTAAACGAAATATATTAAAAATATACGATTAAAACTAACGCAAAGTAAAAAAGGAAAACAAATCAAATCAAAAATATTTATTTAATAGAATACGGCAGGTATTTCAAATGTAAATTCCTATTAATTAACAGATTACCAACAACCACCAAAAAGATAAAAAATCCAATGATTTCTATTCACAAAATCGTTGTGTAGAGCTTTTAAGTGTGTCACAACTGGAACCCAAACGAAAAAGTTCAATATTTGTTGTATAACTTTAATTTGGAGGGTTCACATACAGGCTGATAACAAAATTCTTTTCGTAAATTGCTATTTATCATTTTTTTTTTTTTGTAATTTTATTAAGTAATGTAAATTTTGTACAAATTTGAATGAATTAATAATTGTGTGATTAAATCGATTTATACTTATGTTTATCTTCCATTTAGGTAGGTAATATTATCCATTACATACTACATTTGTTCTTACTTAATTTCTCTTTTTGGTCGTTACCATACGTAGTAAGTAAGTACCGTACTTTCCATACGTTTTCTTCTTTTATTGTTTGTTCAAAAGATTTGACAGGAACAAAGAGTTGCCTGGGAATAAAACCATTTGTCTGGTTGGGAAAATAGTATTCGTTCATTTGGTGTCTCTCACTCGGAAACTCATTTCTTTGACACACCGATATCACACCTACCTACTAGTCCAAGGAGAGCAAGCAGTGATCATTTCCGAGACTATTTTTGATAAAATTTGTAGGAAAACTCAAGATTGTCGAGTTTTAAGTCCTCATCATCTGGTCTTTCATCATACCAGCCTATAGCTGTCCACTGCTAAACGTAGGGCTCCCCCAAAGAGTGCCAACCATCTCGGTCCTGAGCAGCCTAAATCCATCCGCTGCCTGCCACCTTCTTTAAATCGTCGGTCCACCGTGAACCAGGGCAGACTACTACGTTTGCTTAAACGTGGTCTTCACCCTTAATTTATTTGGGGTCGGGGTACTAAAACTTTTTCTTCCTATCCAATACCATTATATTATGTTGTCTTGTCAGTACTATCACCTATATAATCCTTAATAGCATCCCAAAAGCAAATCATACTTTACACAATCAATCAATCTATTATTTACGTACTTAGTCGGCCTTATTTCTTATTATCATTTACTTTCATACTTATGTTACACGTTCCTTTTACAGACGCTGCTTTCAAACTCCTAAGACTATCAAATCGTAACCCGCTTTAATGTGATGTTGATAGTAAATTGCTAAATATAGTTAAGTTTCTATAAGCTAAAATTAACTTTAGTGAGCCAACAAAAGTTATTTTTGGATTTGATTGCAGACATTTGGGCACATTTGTTGTAATCAACGATTTCAAATGCTCTATGAGAGATTTCGGTACTTTAACGGTCACTTAAGACAACAGTTTGATCGATATACATTTGATAATATATTACAAAGAACTGTAGCCGAAAATACTCAGAATCACAATGTATTATGTTAGTACTAGTTTTTTACCCGGCGGTGTCACCCTTGTTCAGTTACGTTTTTAGTTTCTGCTCTGCTCCCGTCAGTCGATGTTCAATGTCTTTCTCTTGAATCACTCTACCGATTGATGAAAAGCGCATTAAAATCTGATGTTCTGTTTCAAAGATCTAAGTCTAAGCTTACCTATAGAGGGACAGACTGCTGGAAGCGAATTTGTTAAATGCTATGTAAAGAAGATGTAGTATACCAAATCTAGAAATAAGTCAAAATTATTCCTATTTTCATGGCCGTTGCTAAGTTCTGCAAAATTGTGTTTATTTTGTGTTCTGAAAACATCGTGAGGAAACGGTTTACCGACTCTTAGAACCAAAAATGACGTTGTACCTGTATCACCCACTAAGTCTCGCAGTAGACTACGGCCCAATTGCAATCACAGAAAGGCCTGATTCCTATTTCGTGTAGCCCTGTTCTCAAATGCTGACAGTTTTTAAGTTTTCGATAATATGTGCAAGGAAACTTGTAGGCGAAATTGCAAATAGTATTTGGTTAGCATCTTCACCGCCCATTGTTGTTAGTAGCTTGCGTTCAATAGTTTATAAGTTTTCTAAGGGAACATTTTTCATTAACATTAAAAGTATTTCTTTATCCACTGTCTATATATGTGCAGGTATATGATTTGGTCTATATATGGTTCTGTTGCATTTTTTTGTTTGCTTATCTGCTTCATATTTTAATCAGTATATACCCTGTTTTGAAAAATGTCTACCGTTGCTCTTCCATAAAAATGCTTTGCTTATTTTGGAAAAAATAAAACAGTTTCAAGTAATCCACTAGACATTATTGGTATGGTAAAATAATAAAAGGTAAAGTCGTTGATGTCTTTTCGTAACACTTGGGTACATCTACTTAATTGGTACCTACCTATGTTGTATAAGAGATTGTTTCTTTGTACCTAAATAATTTTAATACGTTCATTTAAGTACTCTAGGTACCTTTTTCGTATAAGCAAATAATGTCACTTTTTCTTTTCTATTTAGGCATCTAGGTTGAAGTAGCGTGAACGTTCGGCAAAAATACTGCATTACCTACTTCAAAAACTAATTACGTAAATGAACAAGGTTCATACCTATATGTAACTCTTTTTAGAAGTCACCTTCAAGAAGGTTATTCTAAGTAGGTACAGTTTACAATGCAATTAAAACATTTTATTGTGTGGCTTGGAAATAAATGAAAGTTTAGTAATAACACGCTATATAGTAGCCGCCCGCCCCCAACATATGGCCGCTGTCGGAAGGGGCGCGAGGCGCACTTGCCTAGACTGCCTACCCCGTGTTTTAACTCGCCTAATTGCTTCCCATTTACATACATTAACAGAAAAAAAACGTCCACAACTGACGCCCAGGCTGCTATGTAAATAACAGAGCTATGTATCTGAACCCATTATGCTGAGAACCGCACCGACCAAACCGATATATAAATTACCAAGTTTAATAACGGAAATCAATTGCCGTATGCCTCCGTCTAATTACAGGTTGTGCGCTGTCCATGGGAATGTGCCAGTGAAATACTAAAACGTAACGACCGTTCTACATTGTCGAAATATCAATTGTAAATAGTTTAAACGCTACTTTATCGGATATTATCTATTATTGAGAAAAGACGACGGATAGCCTCTCATTATCCTTTCAATTCAATTATGAGCCGCTAATTACGAAACGTTAGGTAATTAAATGATGGTGAGAACCGAAAACTGACAATAGATAGTAGCAAGTTAAATTAAGCTCCAAAATTTATAATAGACGCAACGTCGAACGTTTTGTGAAATCTGTAGTCGATTGCTGGGGAGAAACTCATTGTTCTTTGTGTGTAAGTGCCTACATTGGGACGTATACCTACTTCACATATGCACACGAACGTGTATCTCAACTGCTTACAATCACTTTATTAAATCACTAACTTGCCTTTCTTCTGTAGTTAGTAATTTGCTTTCGTTTTGAGAATTAATTGGAGTCATTAGGGTCTTCTAAATAAATAAAAAATAATAATTACCTGAACACGGAAATACAAATTATTATTTAAAGACTCAGCTTATACCGTTTAGGTGTTGTAAAATTTCATAATCATGTCCACTGAAACCTGTATTAGACAATAGGTATGGGTCGAATTCGAAATACATGGTGTAAGAGACATCTATCCTTAAACTCCCCTAGTGCACTCAGAACTCTTATGTCCTGCAGGAAAATTTTGAATTTTTTCCCTTTTTTTCGGCAGATCAAGTTTGAAAAATTTGCCCTGTAGCTTTTTAGGCAATCACGATATTTTTTTACCTAAAACAGTTTTTTACCAGCCGCTGAGAACGATACAGAAGGAATAAGAGCGAATTTTCACTTAGCGGAAAGGTATTAAAAACCTCCATAGGTATATATTTACTATGGTTTTTCTATCAAAAATCTTTTTGTCTGATACTTAATCAAGAAATATAAATAATAATATATAATATAATAAATAATTCATGGTTTCAGTTTAAGGAAAGATGTCCCTTACACCCTTTATGTAGTTGCAGAATTGGTGCAAAAATCACCTACTTTCAGGGCTTCATTTTTCGCAGTATGAAGTAAGTTCATATATGTACTCCGTGAAATCGGTGCATGTGAAAAAGTATGATAAATGGATTTACTAAACTGCATTGTGCTTGTTTTATCAAGTATTGTACTTCAGGACAATTAAATAGGCATACGATTTTTTTATTTTCTTAGCAATGATTTCTTCACAATTATTCCAGATACAATAAACAGATCAGACTCGAGCAATGTGTTTCAGCTACACACAGTTTAAATAGAGGCAATGCTGCCCGCCACAATGGCTGCGGTTATCTGCCTCGCGATCAAACAAAACCTACTTACAACTGTTCTTAATCGTCATTTCACATACGCTCTCCACTGGCATGAGACGTTAGTCTAACCTGAAACCAAGTACCGGGGCAATGTTCAGACTGTGGAGTACAGTTGGGGAGAGACTGAAGTTTTTGCACTTACTTTTTATACTACTGCGATGCGACAAGTACAGTCGAGTTAAACTTAGATTAATGATATATAGAAATTATTATTCCGTATCCTGTTGGGATTACACTATGTTATGCACGTTTTATTACGAAAATTAAAAAAAAAACACAGCCACTTTTCCTGTGATAATTATTATTACACAGGCTGTTTTTTAATTCAATACCTATCATCAGAGGGTGATAGTACCTACCTACTCATAAATATGAATAAGTTTTATTATGGTACAGATCAGATCTATGTTTTAGAGTTGATTCCATAGTAAAAGTTATTCATATTCATAGCGACATTCAGTCCCTGAGTTATCCGTGGTAAATTAAAAATCAGCCATTGTAATAATAGATTCCCTTCAAATTAGTAGTGCAAGTACCTATAAATAAATTTACAAGTTTACTACTAGTTTTGCATAAGTGCATTCCATTGACAAATTGCATCAGTTCTACCTAATGGCCACCTACATATTCAGGAATTTCAGCAATGTGCAGCTCAGGTGTCGCAGGTCCGGTCCAAACCCAACCCAGATCCACTTTAACTGCAACAACAACATTGTGTGTATCTGTACAAGTGTACACCATTTCGCAAATAAAGGAGGCGATTTTGCTCGCTTCGCGGTCCGGGCGGGCACAATGGACTGGCGATATGCATAGATACTGCTAAACGATGCAGGTCATGCAAATACGCAGCTACTCCGCTCACACACACATCACACCACGCTTTCCAATTGCTGGCCATTGTGCTGCCTCGGGAAATTGCCTCTCGTCTCATCATTTACATTGTGAACTGTTTGGCGCAGTCCGTCTGTTCGATTTTAGATCAGATATGCTGATAAGTGAGAGCGAGGTGAGTTTTTGTTATGTTAACATTCCATGAAGTGGTTTTTAGGGAAACACAGTTTTAAGGACTCAAAATGTATCCTGTACTTCGTCTGTTTTTCTTCTTGCTGATTTTTTTCTCACTTATTTAACGTGACGTTTTTTGCGAATGACAGCAATGTTGATGCGTTTATTTTTTTTCTTAGTATTTAATACGCCATAATATAAGTTATTTGATTTATCACACTGACCCATTAATTACATAAATATTCAAATGCGGTATACTGGTACCTACATAGAATAATTTGCTACAAAAACATTAGGCATGGTATGTCATTGGCATTACAATAGTAATGCTACTGTTCACGTTTCACTAGCGCCATTAGTGCTTGAAAAGCAATTTATAAAAAAATATGTTTTAGTTATGAGCATTTACTGGTAATGCCTAATATGTATCATATGTATCCTGACTAGTTACTGGGTTGTGGAGGTCAGATAGGCAGTCGCTCCATGTAAAACACATGGTATTCAGCTGCATCCAGTTAGACTGGAAGCCGACCCCAAAACAGTTGGGAAAAGGCTAAGCAGATGATGATGATGTATCCTGACTATTTTGCAAAAAGGACCAAACTCTCATTCTTAACTGGCAACTAAAGTTATACGTGACAAATAGGCCAAGAAATAATCTTCATTACGATAATGATCACTAAATAAAACCGTATTTACGTAATTACGTAAGTGATCATCAAAATAAAACAAATTCCAAATAAAAACAAATTCCTAAAAATAAAACTAATAGCGGACGAATTGGTGGAAACACTTTGATGCATATCGATCGTTCTACATATTCCACAAGTTTTCTATATAATTACCAACATTCTTTTGAGTTTCGTAAGTAATAGAAGTACGAGAAAGCAAATCTCTTCCGGCGCCTTCCGTGTATTTACGGACGATCTTAGCTACAGTTTATTTTTTAATTAGTGGCCGCTTTTTCATAGGCCAGCGTCGATCAAGATAGGCCTTCGCGTTCGTGTGAATGGCCTACGGTTGCCGCTTGCCTCCGCTGCCTTTCTTGCCTCACGCATCGGGGACTAGCTCACCGATTATATGCAAATGAGATGTCATAACACGTGAATAATTACAGCCAGCCACGACTCGCCCTTTCGGACGAACCACACAAATTGGATTTACGTGAAAAGCAAGTTTTACCCGCGACACGGCTTGATGTATGTATTTTTGGGGTGATATGCCAAGCATGAATGTATAAGTAATATTTTGATGATATCTCATTTAAGTTGATGTCGATATTTTTTCTTTTTTGATAAGAAATAACGTTTGGTACGCTATTTCTCGGAACAAAAGAATAAAGTTCAAAGACATTACTGGCACATCATAAAATTTATCATTATACCGATCAATTATTGTATACCAAACTAAGTACAGTTAATTTGTAAGTCATTCTTACGCGGCTTATAACCAAAACCTCACTTAAAAATAAAATTCATACGCATTCTCTTATGCCTTTATACGAAGTCGTGTTATTTCCCATTTCTGTGCCATTATTTTATAATGTTCATTAAAATAAAACGTAGGTAGCGTCGCGCCACTTTTCACGAAAAGTCCCGCTGTGGAAATTGCGACCAACGTCAGGGGGCAGCGTGACCAAGCATGCGGCGTTAAGGGGCGCGCGGGTCGTTATGCTAATAGACCACCCGACAGACAAACATTCATACACACCACCTTACTCGTCACTGGAAAATCAAGCTTATTTTAGGAATCTTAAAGTTATTTGTTCTTGAGCTTGGTGTGGTTCTTAAGACTGTTGTTCAGGCTACGCTGTGCGAGGTCTGCGTGTTGGCCGCCTGTAGTCGCGATAGCGGGAAAATGGACGGTTGACTACGTTTATGGCTTACCCGCTTGTGCTCCGATTTAAGGCTTATATATGCTCGTAAATACGCTACACGTAGCTATGGTGCGATAACGCGCCTTAATAAGGTTTATTTTCTAAACAACCGCAGTTTGGTGTCGTTTTCTTGGATTTTACGACCCTAACCGTTTTGGACATCGTTTATAAGAAATTTACTGAAACAAAATAGTCTTTCTATTCTAAAACGTTGGAGGAGAAATGCATTGATTTCGTTTGTTAAGATATAAAAATAAAATCAAAGCTTTCTTCTCAATTTAATAAGTGCTATGAACATTCGTGTGGGTATTTTGTGTTCTTTAAATTAGAATAATATTGATCTCAATAGACGCGCAGGTGGATTCGGAAGACAATACATAGGTATGGAGGAAAGAGAATAAATAAAAAACAAATATAACATGACAATCACATATAAATCAAAACACACATAAATATAAATCACAATAACATCAACATTTTTATTTGTGAATGAATTGACAAACTGTGAGTGTCGGTAATACCATAATCAACTCTCAATCTCTAGCATTCTCTTCATCCATAAATGAAATGAAGAGAGACATTCAACCTCGTCACAAATAACAAAGTCGGGTATCCTGATAAATAAATGTGGAAGCTAAATGATAAAAATAGGTTTATCCCATATTTATCCAATAACAACTAAATACAGGTATCGTAAAAATATCACTTAGTACCCCATTCAAGATACCTCAGAAATCGATGTCAAATTAAAAATATTTGACGACGTCATATTAAAAACTTGTGTCTTTTGTAATAAAGCTAATTACTGTATCAGCATACGTTGTGTCACTTACTCACCCATCCGCACAATTATAAAACTATCAACGCAAAAGTAAAGCCGAAAAGCAGAGCTGCTTATTAAAAATATGAATTAACGCACGCTATTGAGGTAATGACGCACAGTAATTAGCATTCAGAACAAAACCCAAGGTTTTTGAACAGCTTGCCGGCTACGTGGGAACTGAAAAAATTACAAGTAAAATAGTAAGTGCAAAAATCACAACAAAAATGTTTAAAAGTATTTGCGGCTTGTGGTTTATGATATGAAACGGGCTAATAATGTGAAATGAAAACATTACAATGGATACATAATGTAAGAAATATTATTTGTTCTTTATTCAGCTCACTTTTTGTTGAATACTGAAACATTTTAACACAATAGCAGTACTTACATGTTGGTTATAATATGCGGTTACGTACTCCTTTCCGGGACCGTTAATATTCCCCTATTATTTAAATTAATATTTGTTTTTATTGGATAACATCTGCGAAAGAACAGATTCGGAATTCGTTTACGGATTTAATTACAAATATGTATGTTTTATTTATAGCATTTTACGGTGCAGAATTATAATCTTAACAATAGGCAAGATTTACTACGAATATATGTAAGTACTTTTACGATTCATTTCCATCACTTCTTTTATCACCTCACCTATGTTTCTTTTTGCAATTTCCAAACGAGGAGGTTTATTCAGAATCAGCCTTCTCATAAATTCATTTATTGTATTTCATCTTACCCATTAGAACAATTTCTCTACGTATCAGTCAGTTGTCGCCATGATCTAATGCTTAATATCGGTTACAGATGCTATTTATTCTTGCCTACTGGTTATTTTATTGGTTAAAACAAATTTATTTTTCTTTGTTTGAGCGGATAAGACCAAATGTTATTAAATTTTATCCTGTAAATAAAACATATACGTATAGAATAAACAGTAATTTTAGACACAATTAATTTGGTGTAATCCGTCGCCAAATTTGGTGTCACATTTCTATCAACACAAGCTTAGAACAAACCTAATATCTCACTAATTAACGTTGCTCATGGAATTCCAATTTCAAACTAGAAGTACGGAATCCGTATTAGACTTCTTAGAGCCTGTCCAGATAAGGCGTTTTACGCGCGAGTCCACTCGCGCGTAAGCACTCGCGCGTACTCGAGATACTAGAGCTACATACATCCCGTCCAGATGCTCTCGCGCGTTACCTCAAGTAACGAGGGCCTACGCGCGAGTGGACTCGCGCGTAAAACGCCTCATCTGGACAGGCTCTTAATCAGGCATCACCTAAAACTCATTGCATTCAGTAGGTAAACAGTCGAATCTTCCTCGTTGTCACTCAAATAGCATCAGCAAACGGGACTTAAAAAGTAATTTAAAAAACCGCTTATATACAGTCATCTCGTCCACCATGAATTTTACGACACAAAAGTCGAAAATGCGATGCGAGATGAAGCCTTTGTGGTTACAGCGTTTGATCTGTAATTAGGGTGTTTAATAGCATAATAGCTCGTAACGGCTTTCAATCGAATAGCATTGTGTTTTTTGTAAGCCTCTAAAGCACCTCAACTTGTTATTGGAAGTGTGGAAAAAACTTCGGTGAATGCGTGTCCTTTTTTGATAATTATCTAATGATATAACTAGTGTTATATCATTAAATTAACCGTATTTAATACTTTCTACTTTCGTTTTGGTAAAAAATCACTGTGGTTAGTTCGATGGTCAGATAATTAAATGTGGATCGTTGGATTGATAGAAGATTAACACATTTAAATGTGTAGCAAATTTTTTTATTGCTTGTAATGAAACACATTGTGAATCATACAATACATCAACATCGTAGCTAGGTAAACTAGTTACGTACACGATAAATTGATCCTTATTGCGCGATGTTTTTGCATTTACAATGAATATTATGTAGATTAATCTGCATACAAATGAGTCAATTGTAGTAAACTGGTGACATGACGTAAGCAATTTGTGAAAAGTCCACACTCCACAGCGATCAATACAAAACATGTGATCATACATCACTCGATCAAACAGAACACTTAAAAACATTATTTCTGTAACAACAAGATCATTTTACTAAACGGCAGGGGTGTTTAATTTCGTGGGCTTTTTGCGGAATGCAGGACATTGTGGAGGCAGGTGCGGCCGCCCGGCCCGGCTCGCGGCTCTCCACGACGCTAATGAACACAATGAAGACGTATTCCTACGAGTATATCCGGCGTTGATCGATTGATTTACTCGCTGCCACCGCGCTCGAGCTTTTTGTATTCGAATGTCGCCCGCCATTTGCATATCAGAGTCGCGGTGGAACGAATTTTAAACAAGACGTACGATGGGAGCCGTGATGTGCTAGATACGCTAAGCCAGGGGGATGCCACTATTTGCATATGATGGAGCTTTATAGCTATTAATTTACTGACTTTTCAATACTTGAGGGGAAGGGTGAGACACGTTATACGGTTTTACATGATAAATATCCCGATCATGTCGCTACTCCTTTCATTTTTAAAGAGGCTTATCGTCATTATGTTACGAGTGCTCAAGACGTGTATTTAAATAAAAATAAAAATAAATAAATATCTTGGGACAACTCACACACGGCCACCAGACAACTGATCTACATACTTATATAATTTATAAATACATACATATTATAGATAAATCACACCCAGACACAGAACAAACAATCATGCTCATCACACAAACGGCATTATCGCATCGGCATTATTATTTTTTATTATTTTTTTTATCGGCATTTATAATGTAACCTGTTCATTTAGGATCACAGTATTTAAAAGACTTTATCTTCCGATCGACAATAATATTACTTATCTGCTATCAGACCGTGACATTAAAAACCTGATGTAAAAATAAATTTGTAGTAAATTCTCTCTAGAATCCCCATCAAACTACATTAGTATAGAAAAGGTCATTGTCATTCAGAAGTAATAAAGAATCCATATCTGACTGTTAATTGAGCTTGTTCAGATAAAATGTGTGAGTACGACATAATTTAATAGCTGGCAGTATCTGTTCGCGTGTTGAACAAAACAGATCGTAAAACACGCGCGTCATAGGAAAATTACCGTTCGGAGTGTGTATTTACCTCGGTAACAACGAAGTGCACTTCCAACAATTGACTACGCTCCCTATCTTGATGAGGAAACACGAACATTGCACACAAAACTCGCACATGTTTGTACGTTTAACAATTTGTGAGGTGACAATGCGAGACAATTCAATGGAGTTGCTTGTTTTCATAGTAAAGTGTTATTGAAATGTTAGGAATTTCAGCGTAGCATGCTATACTACGAAGGTGGTAAAATACGGTCGTGTAATTCGTTCTCGTAACTACTCATTTGTCGTACTACTATTATAACCGCAAAAGTTTGTGAGGATGAAGTAATAGATAGATTTTTGTTACACTTTTATGCTTAACCGGCTGCACGAAAACAACTATTGTTATTGATCCAGCTTAAGACAAGATATTTTTTATCCCGTTTTAGTATTTTTAGTCGATCGATGCGGTTGCGCGCAGAAGCTGGTAGTTCAAAATAATTAATCACTAAGCCACCTACAGCCATAACTTACTTACCTACTACGTCTGCAACAACGTGGTTTTTGGGCCACGCAGTGTGTTTAGAAATTAACACTAATAATCAAATAATAATATCTACATAATCCGAAAGATCCAAAAGGATCAAAACTCCAAACTATGTTAAAACTTTCGTAACTAAAGAAAATTCAAAACTTTATTAGACTTTCACGCGTTAAAATTATCGTCATCATTAAACGTTTTATAGCAGAAATCAAACAAACGTTTACTTAGTTACAAGACAAGTAATTATGCAAAACAATGTAAAACTTATATGTTAATAAGTTGTCGGGACGATTTAGCACCCCTAGTATCGGACAGTTGTACAATAAGGGTGGCTTATCACTATCTCCATCACGTATCAGTAGTCATTCTCTTCATCGATCCGAAACACTTAAGTATATGCTAATAGATATTGTAAATTGTTTGGCTTTGTTATCATTGATACAATTAGTTTGGACTCCAAGTATATATTTCAATTTCAAGTGAGGCATTTGTGATCTTTCTAAACGATTAAAAGTTTTTTTTATCGCTTGTAATTTAAAAGATAGTATGTAAGTAATGTGTGTAATAAAGGAATTTGTAGGGTACCTAGATATATTACCTGCTAGTAAATTGTTTCGCCTAGTAATCTTGGCTGAAAATAGTTTATTTTCAGAACTTTAAAGTCATTATTTTAAAAAGTTCGAACCGAATTCTGAACGTTCTAATTAAATTTAGATACCTAATAGGCAATATATTCCTAGTTAATTGATACCACAATAATACAAACCAATTCGAATTTCGTTAATTATTTCATAATTTATAAGTTCAACCCTTTGCTGATTAAATTTGAATACATTATACCCTGAACTCACTTTTGACAAGCTGCTAATCATATTCAAACGCGCACCTTGCGATGCTCTGATGGCCGACTGTTAGAATTTTAAAGCATTAAGACCCAAGGCGCATTCGGAGGGCTCCGGACTAAAAAGAATCTGACCAAAACAATGTGCATAGACAGGTGTGTTAATATTTGAAGGGTTAAATACATACTTGACTGATGTATCGTTAAATTCTGTCAATAATTATGGATTACTAAGAAAGCTTGAAATAATGATAGGCTTAAGCGAGGCTCGTCACGATAGTCGCTTTACTTAAGCTGCTTGTGTCGTTGAAACTGAGATCTATAGGTTAACAAATATAAAGCCCGACGAAATGCTAAGTAGTACGGAGGCGTAAACTTCGCAAACAAGTGGAAACTTTGGTTTTTCTTACTCGTCTTGAAAGTTATTTTCTAGGTGTAATCGTAACAGCATCCAAGACTGTTTGATTTTGCTGGAACTACGAAGGCAATTATTCTTCAGCTGGGATTCATTGCATTTGTTCTTCGGCGTATTGGTTCCTGTAGATTGGCTTTGACTAACAAGACTTGCATTGGTGAAGACAGCGTGACACGCTTGTCCGTTGTCCTCAAATAAAATTCATGAAAGGTTCGCCTCTGAAACTATATGCTTGAGTAAACTCTGACAGATAATTTTCAAAGAAACAGAAAATTGACAAAAGACTTAGTATTTTTTTTTTCATGGCAGATGTAATAAGCTAATTAAATGCTAATAATTTTATTAAATTTATATCTAAACATAAGTGAATAATCATAAGGAAACGGTACAAATTGTTAATGGTACGCAGGCCGCACAAGGGCGGAGTGTTTGCCCCGCTGCAATTAAAACGCCATCAACGGAAACACATGGTGTTCACCCCGTGACCATCACCACCCATATCTAATACCATACTCACTTACATTCCACATACGTTATTTTAGGAACTCTTCACCAAAATTGCAAGACCCTTTATAAGTCATAAATATATCAAAATTGTAGGTCTTTTTAAATTGGACGGATATAAAAATTAAAATTGTATATAAAGTTCTTGAACGGCTCAAAGAAAGGCATTTATTGATGTGGCCGATAAGCAAATACGGAGCAACTGTCGGTAGCCATTGTTTTAACATGTGAAAATATGTTTCATTTCGTTGGAGATATTAAATATGGACGGTTTGTGTAATTAGAATTTAATTAGTTATGAGATTTTCGTACATTGTCTTGATGGGTACAGTTTTATCATTACGGTAATATCTACGAAGACTTATGATTATCTTTTGTTTTACATTGCGAAGGTTTTCTAAAAGCCGTGTTCTCTTGTTAGCTGTGTGATTCGATAAAAAACTCAGTGTTTTATTTTTCAGTTCTGTGTCAAGATCATGAGTCAAGCATTCGTTCATATTGTTGTCCTTGTAGGTATATTGACAGAGGTGTATTATAAACATGTGAGTTTTTATCCATTTCCTAATTACTTAGATGCAAAATAAAGTATATTGGCGAATCATGATCATATAACCAGGACGACTACGATATTTCAATTGTCTGTAATAGAATAAGTATCTAAGTTAGGAGAATGTATCCCAACTAAAACTTTAAAGTTTTATGAAAAAGCGACATTTTCGTTATGTATAACGAAAATGTGGCTTTACTTCTGTATATGACTTCATCAGGATTGACTTCAAAATTAAGCCTAAATGATTCCACAGTAATACAGAAAACGGGTTAATGAATTATCCTAGCTAGTTCAATATCAATACAGTGTCAAATTTAATCGAAAACCGTTCAGCCATTAAAACATGGAATACTGACAAACATCCATCTATCCATTATAAAAAACTTTAGTGTAATAAGTAGTAGAGAGTAAGATTAACATATTACTCAAAAATTGGGTTATCTTTTTTAATTTTTCACATTACATATGTATGTACATTTGTATCCTACATTTTCAAACACAACTCATTTCCTTATCACCATTTAAAACCAAGTACATAAGTAACATACGATACATGCAAAGTCATTACAAGCATTGTAATCTAAACATATGGCATCGAAAGCTCGCAACTAACCAATGAGGGCAGCAATAAAACTGTTAATTGCTCGAAGGGGAATGCTCGGTGAAGCTCGCCAATGACTGAGCATTAGGGTCGAGTATATAAGACTGTATATAAGAAGCCTGAGTATTATTATATTCCTACTGAATATATAATTGTTGTGTAGAATGTAGGTTTTGTTGTGACGATGCCTTAGGATGATAGACGCGTTTCATAGGTAATGACAAAAGTATGAAATTGACATGTAAGATTAGTCCGCACTTATTATTTTGAACTTAATTTGAATGAGACTAAAAGTGCGCAATAAAATGATAAAAATAAATCTGTCATCTTAATATAAATAAAAAAACATGTAGATAGCAATGCACTGAGATAAGCTCTTTTCAGTCGGTAAAAAATGTACAACTACTCCCTAGAAATCCTAGGCTGTATGTTCTTTGGTTAACTGCTCTCTGACTGCAAGCAGCAGCCGACATGTATCTTTAAGGATAAGGATGACCAATACCAGCTAGTGAATGACAACATAATTTCTAAAAACCAGCCAAGTGCTAGTAGAACATAGAATTCCGTCGTCATCATCATCATATCAGCCTGTAGTCGTACACTGCTGTACGTAGGCCATCCCCAAAGAGCGGCAACCATCCCAGTCCAGCCCGTATCCATCCGCTGCCTGCCACCTTCTTTAAATCGTCGCTCCACCATACAGCAGGGCGTCCCACACTGCGTTTTCTTAAACTTGGTATCCACTCTAACACGTGTTGGCCCCACCAATGATTCCGAACCACCGTACAATTAAGATCGAGCAAAAAACGTCGAGAAAAGCATGTTTCTTGTAGGGGTTGGCTGTTTATAGTAAAACTTATTCTGTGAAAATGTTAAGTGTCTATCTAGTACCATTCGAAAGGTAGATAGGTACAGCCCTGTGACAGAGGAACACACAGGCGGATGAACTGGGCATAGGGTTCCATTTGGATCCTTTAAAACAAAGAAGTTAATAAACCCAACCAAATATAATATTCAAATGTTTAAAAAACTTGATGTTAATAAAGGCGGCGGGAGGCGGCATTGAAAGTCAAAGGTTTTAAAATTATGCTAATTGTTTACCGTGGCCTATGAGCGCCTCGCCACAAGCTATTATGTCGCAATAACAACGCTGACCATAGACTTGAATATCTAAAACAATGTTTTTTTTAAAATAACTTACCAATTTTTGTTTTTGTTGCTTGAGGTAATTTAAATATTAAATAATCATTATTTTCTAGCTACAAGGCAAATACGGACACAGGGAAAATATACAAACAACATAGTACAAATTACAATCATACAAAAATAATTAATTATCGGTTGCATTCGTTAGGTAGATCCTTATATTTTAGACTTCGTACAAAGCAGGAAACTAAAAAACTTACGCTTAAAAAAATATACGAATTAGTATAAGCAAGTATTATACATGTCACCGGAAAATAACAAGATCCGTAAGTTTATCAATTTACTAGGAAGTTTATAAACTTTCGTAAGATTCTAAACGGGAGATAAATTGTAATATCTTACGTCCACATTTTCGTAAATTGATAAACTTACTGAACTCACTCGTAAAATAATAAGTAAGCAGTAACCAAACGCTACGCGCGATCTGATTGGTTGGCTGTCACGTGTCACTTCTCCTTCCTCCTATGGACACAAGCATTGCCACTATGAACATTGACCAATCAGAGAGCAGTGTGTTATTTTACGTATTTCAAAGATCGTATATTTAAAAGAGTTTCTGTGATTGGTCGAACCATATAAAATCTTACGAATAGATATTCGTTAGTTTATAAATTTACCGTATGACGTCGGAAATTGATAAATTTACGAAAATGTGGACGTAAAATAATACAATTTATCTCCCGTTTAGAATCTTACGAAAGTTTATAAACTTCCTAGTAAATTGATAAACTTACGGATCTTGTTATTTTCCGGTGACATATACACATTATTTTGTTGTATTTACCTACATCGTTAGAAAACGACTAGCTTTTTTACCACGACATAGAAAACCAATGCCTCTACGTATAGCGGTCGATAGCCTCGACTTGCTTTTTTTTTATCGCTAATAGGTAATAAAATATTTCTTTCCTAGAGTGTTCTTTGTGCCTATGCCTTCCAAGTACCTACCTACTACCGTGTTTTCTGATGTTGTGTTTTAATAAGTTGCATTCTGTGTGTGTTCTAAGCACTAGTGCTGTCGGTGACACGGAAGCCCGCTACTGTGCGCGTCCATTGTCCTCCCCGCTCCCCAATTGGTTACCACTTATCACACTTGTTACGCGAGACACCATCAAAGGCACGCCGCGCCATTGTCACCTGTCTACACGAGACGCTACACCGACCTTAAGTAATGGTGACGTAGTTTTTGTGGCAATCTAGTTAACGTTGGTTCACTTTACTTGTATCTAATTATAGGAGCTTTGGAGGTCTGCTTTCGAATTAAAAACGAGATGTAGCTAAATCAACAACAAAAGGTTAGTTACTTTAGTCAAGTCAATCCTATAGTGACGTTCAAAAAATTCTAACATTTGAGCTTACAAAGATACACCACAATAAATCTGTCTCATAAATCATAAACTCGAGTTAATCCCAAATCACACCATTGAATCCTCGTCAAATATCACCACGACGCCTAAAAAAAATAATTTACGACCTCAAAAAATCATAAACAATGTAAAGCGATATGTCAAAATACTCCACTATAATGCGATCAACGCCTAAGGACGGTCGAAGTGTTCATAATAACTCAAAGAAACCCACTTATAAGTCAAACTAACAATAGATGTCACCGGTGAGTGGGGATAAAAAAGACTATGAACTTCTGAAGCAGTTAATAGGGATAACAAAAGCACAGCGGTGCCACTACCTTTGAATGAACTCGACCTACTAATTCATATTTTAACACGTTCGGTGCGGCATCGGGTCGATTATATCCGATGCTCATCTTTCCTCCGGTGCGGGGTAAAAATTACTGTGCTAACCGCTGGTGCGGGACCAATATATTTGGTGTCCTTATGAATATGAATGAGATAGTTAGTGTTTTGTAATTGTCTCGTAAATTGAATATTATAGGTGCAAAAAAATCTCATCGGGTCTTTTAGACCCGATGCCGACTGAAGCAAAATTTTTTACATCTAGTGCGTTCATCGGTTCTAAACGACCCGATGCCCGATGACCCGATGGCCGCACTAGATTTCATACTAGCTGAGCTAGTGAGGTCCGTGTGTTTCGATGAGTTCTTATGCTTATAATGGTAATACATGTGGAGAAGTTAATCATGCAAAATCTATAAATAACCGGAGAGATTTCGAATGCCTTTCGCTAATAGGAAACGGTTTAAGGGAAGTCTTTTAGGTGTTAAGTTTTTTTTTTTCGAAAGGGATATTACGACATCGTAATATTTTTTGGTGGTCATTATATTTAATCCCTTTATTTTTATATGCCATCGACAGGTCTGAAAAATATATTATACATTTTATCACTATCGATATATTTTTTTTATCATCCACAGATCACATCACTAAAAATGTATCGACACTTTTACAAATCAGTGCGGATAACGGGTCGAAAAGATCCGACAGGCAAATCCTTTATTTATATACAAACCACTCGGTGCATTTACCTACGATTTCGGCCTTCTATTGAGTGATTATTTGTCAACACATTGCTATAAAGAAATATTCTTCAATCATTAAACCCATAAAGATAAGTCCTCCTAAACAGATGTAAGTCGAACGGGTCTTTTCGACCCAGCAACGCACCAGGAACAAATCGTGTATCGGTTATAAAAGACCCGATGCCGCACCAACTGAAAGTTATCAAATTTGACTAACGCAGTGAACGTGTTAAGGTGTGTCTACGCTCAAAGGGTTTACTCTATCAAAATTCTATTTTTGGGATTTCGTAATCATGTCACCGTGGAACACTGAATATCACGACAATGCTATGACGAAAGGTTAAAGAATAAAATATTTCATTTAAATATAAGAATATTAATATTGTCCGACATATAAAAACTTGAAAAGATTCACTATCTAAATGCTTCATTAAGTTTAATCACGCATCGTCTACACAAGCGTCTTCTACAAATCAGTGAGTCATTCCAAAACGAAATACTCTTAGCCATTCATTATCATCAACAAATGATGTTTTCATTGCTCTACAAGTTTTGTGATCATCAATAAAGGTTTTTTTGTCCTGTCAAAATCTCCCGCCACTAAATAGAATCGTGCAATTGGCTCTTGTGGCCAAACAAAATCATGCGCGGACGCTTGTGGAGAGGTGTAACAAAAGCTCAATCATATTTACATTTAGTCATTGGCTATTAATCAACACAAGTTATGCTGCTCTTCAATAGGGACCTCGAGACAATCAGTGATAAACTGATAAAGAAATGGTTCTAATGTAAATAAATGGTCATCGATATGTTAGTGTCTGCACCGGGCTTCGTTTGTGTGGAGAAGGCTTTTCAATGTATTTTATTGCAACGAAACAGTTTGCTTTAAATCGTCTTGTGTCTCAAAATTCCGTCAAAAGCTTACATAATTTGATTTTTATAAAATTACGGTGGTATTATGTTTTTATAGATTTTGGTACCTACTATAAAGGGGAACATCAGAAAACTCTACATACACCATACACAGCTGCCTGTGCATGATGCGCTGGTCTAATCTAAATGAATTCAACAACGCGGGTGCGGGTTCGATTCCCGCACGGAACAAATATTTGTAGGGCCTACTGATAGTTTTTCCGGGTATGGCTGTTTGTATATGTGAGTTTATATGTTACCTACGATAGATGACAAATTCAATTCTAAAAGAAAGAAAGCACAACGCTAAAATTTCGATTTTCCACCGATTTTTTCTTAGCAATAGATCAAATCAAAACTTTTAACAACAAAAATATTGTTCATTATGTAGTCCAAAATAAACCGGCTTTATTTTTTCTTGATAAATCATGGAATTTAAAAAGTTTCTTCCACACTATCTCCATGATAATGTGTCCGTAGATGAGCGCGCGCGCAATAACAAGTGAAGCTAACAAGCAGTCGATACAAACCGTCTCACTGACGCTAATCCTAAATTATAACACCTAACTAATCACTCGCACTTTACTACACTCTAACTTTATCTGCGAAGTACTAACAAGATCTATTATTTAACTATTCATATTGATTTGTTAACTGCCAGTGATATTTCTTAGTCTATTTTCAGAACCTTTAAGTTGTATGGGTCATATTGTGGTCAACTAGTGTTTGTATTTAATTTGTTTGATTTTTGTTTTTTTTTAGAATTTGTGGCATTCTGCGGCTTTTACTATAATAAAAAAAAAGAAAGAAAAAATGTTTAATAACACAGTCCGTATGCACACAAAAATAATAATATAAAAAGGCTACTCAATTTACAAAATACCTAAAAATAAGAAAAGAACATTATTGTGTGGCTCTACAACTGCTCAACAACTTCGTATAACATTAAATAGCTTCTTGACATGGTTTTTATTTTATTCTTATTAGAAGCTTCAAAAACTGAGAAAAGTTGTCTACAGTTGGTAAAGATACCGGCACGGTTCTTGAGCGCTGACTTCCACTTGCGCAAAAGTGAAATAGCGCTCAAGATCCGTGCCGGTACCTATATTTACCTAATTAAGAATCCATATTCTCATGTACTTGAAGTTCTCATGTCATTTACCACTGAGCAACATGATAATAACGAGGAAAAACATCAAAAGCGCCAATGAAAGCCAACGACACGAGCGAGGAATTAAGTTTGACAGTAAATAGAGGTGTAATTCAGCGATGTTCGTGCGCACGAGTTGCGGTATCGACAGGATAATAGAGGTGATCACAACGGCCCCACCACCGCCATCTAGCGCCGATCGCTTCACAACTTTATTAATCGTATCGATTACCGATAACACGGATGTAAGTGTTGTCGACACTTACTGGTTATATCGATAAGTTGTTTACCTATATGACAAAAAAAGGAGGAAGACGTCCTAACTTTCCTTTAAGTCTTCTAAAAGGCCACGTTGATACCAAACTATATAGTCGGTGGTTGACAGTCAGCTTAAAGTTCAAAATGTATGAACAATCATAGTCAGCCGCCGACTACCTGCTGATTGTGAGGGCTGTCAGCAGGCGCTACGTTCGGTGTGAACGCAGCCTAGCTCTATATGTCGATATTAAATTGCCACAACAAACCACCAAACGTATCTCGCGATTCAATGAACAATGCCTTGCATAAAACTCAAAAATCATTGAAAATTTACTTAGTGTTAATGAATAGTAATCAGCACCAAAAAACTAACCTGCACAAAATTTATACATAAAAACGGGACTATCATTTACATACTACAAAAGTATGTACTACTGCTACTACCACTACTACTAATTAACACACAACACATTACGGCCCACGTAGATAACAATTATTTTAAGGTTTATTAATACACACCAGTATATTTCCAATCGCAATCTTGGCCTCAATTTTTTCGCCGATTACGTTACTTTGGTGTCTTCCATGCATCGCTCGAAAAGTCAAGAGTATAAATTGACAGCTTAGTGATGCCCTGCTGATTACTGTCCTACTTTTTGCTGACCATACCTTTAAGAGGTGACAACGGAACCTCAATTTGACTCGTGGTTGCCTGATGCTTAAAGTTTTTTTGGTAAATTATACTGGGATAATTTTAAGTAAAGGTTATTAGTGTTGTAGGTTTCGATGGGAAGGACCACCCCAGGTCTTACCATTTAGGCATTAGATATTATCGTGTTATCTATTTTCATAAATATTGTCACAACAAGGATCACCGAAAGATGGCACGGGACTGAATTAAAAGCCAAACTGAGCACCATATTTTTATTATTTCCTATTCAAGCATTTTCAAGTGAAATCTCAGCATCAAAAAAAAATATTTCAGCATTGAAATCATATCACACGAAACTGTTTATTATTTGTCGACAAGAGACAGCACTAAAGTCTGTGTTGAAGGCTCACTCATCGAGTTCAAAAGCCAAGCGGTGATCTGTTACCGCGCCCGCTGTAATGCTGGGGTTACCCAACCATTGCTACAATTTCTGAGCGAGTAAAACATCTAGCTTAGATGTAGTCTAGTCAAACACTACGTGAACTTCTTATCTGGGTTAAATATTTGACTCTGGACATTGAAATACTATGTTAAAGGTGTGGTAGTTCAAATAGATTTACTTGTCGATGTATTTTAAAGGTTTAGGCTCCCTGTATTGTTGTCTGTCTGTGTCTGTTTATTAATTTTTGCAATTCCCTCAACTTTACCTAATTAATAGACTTTTTAGTGATACACCAAAAACAAGCATATCCGGAAATGCTATTAGCATTCACAAGCAGAAGGAATTCTTCCAATCATTGTCACCATTTCATCACCCATTTTAAAGGCGAAATGCGAGAAACATTAAAATTTTCGGAACTGCCCCGCACCTTGATAATCCTTATTATTAGGTTCAAAATGTTCAGAGGATAATAAACCACAATGAGAGCGCGTTAGGGCTGCCGCGGGTGATAAACTCGCCGCCAAAGAGCCTCTAATAAGTGCCTGTAGGACAAAATAACAAACACATTAGACACCATCAGGTGGACTCCTTCACGGCTATGGGCCCTTCGAATTATGTGAACCATGGAAGTTCTAGAGGTTCTTGGGTTAACCAAATCCCTGAATCTTTTACCTATTTTGCTGGGTTCATATATTCCACCACGGCTTCGATAATTCAAAGTACAACGACATTGCACATAATTATAACGCTGAGAAAATGCTGATCTTATTATGAAACTAAAGCTTCAGTCGTAGTAATATTCATCTACGGAAACTTAACTTAAAACAATGTTCTATTTTATTAGATTTCTAGGTCTGTACAAGAAAACGCAAGACCCCCTAATCGTCAGCTCGCGGCTAGCGTTTCATTCGAGCGATGATTTCGCACCCATCCAGCCTCACCTGCTAATCCATTATCTAAAACAAAACCTTATGCACATGCTAATAAAGAACAGAATCTCTCAAACAATGGTAATTAATTACTGAACTCAACCTCAAACAAAAACCAACTTTACCCTGCTAGATTTAAAATATACTTTTGTTTTGAGGAATAAGATCCAAGTTTATATCCTGTGGGTGAGTATTATCCCAAGATCAATCAAAATCGCGCGCGAAATGTTCCTTTGTTGGTCTCAAGCTTACAAATCGCACTCTTTACTGTAATTCGTTTGACCGTAATGACTTGCAGCTTGGCGCTGACTTTTGTTCTTCACAAATGGCTGATAAAGGCTTTATCTGGAAGGCAAAACAACTTTAAGCGAAACGTGTGGGCTGGTAGTAAACAGAGATATGTAGAAAGAAATGTGTATTTTTCTAAGTGTTGGAATAGGTAATTAAACCCGTAAAGAGCTCCATGACAGCTAATTGACAACTGACTCTATAACATAATTATTATAGAGTCGGTTTTCAGTCGGTGCTTTTACATTTTCAATTCACAAACTTATCTCTGTCATTTATTAGATTCTCCTTTTTCCACCATATTCATCTTGAATCTTCCGTCAATTACCTATTAATATAACAAAATCAAGTCACACAAGTCTCCAACTTAAAAATCTATAAAACTTCCAAGGATTCCATGCAAATTATTAGCTACAGACGCGAATGCTTTATTCGATCCAGCTCCTTATCCTCCCATTTGCATATCGATAATTTATCACAGCAACCACGAGAATTGAATGATGTTTATAATCCTTAATAAGGCGGTATTACGCCAATAAGCGTATAAGTGAAATTAAGTGAATTGCCCGGTTAGTGCAAGCAACGCGATTTAATGTGACTTCGCCTCTAGTTATCATGTATCACATTGTGTCTGACATCCTTAACCACCGCTTACCTTTTAATAACGAGTCGTTAGAGGACTGCACAGAGTAGTTTACGCACAGAGGCAACGCAATAACTGTCGAGTTTGCATGCATCGCTGTATTGGTGTAAATTAGTAAGTTGTTGCAGTTAGCCAGTTCAGCATAATTCTAGTAATTTTTTGGAATTTTCGCATTAATCTCAATCTCAATCAATCAAAAATACCTCTATTGTATCTACTTTGCCATTGTATGTCGCCGAGATGAGATTGCAACTAGGTTTTTATTGAGGAGAATAATTGTTACTATTGCCGATTGACGCATGTGTCTTTTAACTTATGATTACTCTTAATGTTAAACATGACGAGCCCTTAGAGGCAATGAAGGAGCAATCTTTAAAATAAAACAAAATGAAGAGGTCGTTTCTAACATGTTCAAATATCTAATAGCAATTAGATACAAAAAACATTTAAATCTATTAAGACCTCTTCTAAAAACCCCTCTAAAACATGCATCAAACCGACGTATAAACAAGACGTTTTAACCGCAGTTTGATCTGATTCACAAAGTGCTCTACCGAACCCCCAGCGACGTTGCTCCTCCATAATGATTGATGGCTCCCGAATCCCGCGCCGGCGGCGATCCCAGGATTTATGCGCGCGACTCCCAGCTCCGACGTTTGCATCCGTTGTGCGGGACCCGAGGCCGCGTGGCACATCACTATGCGACACGTACGACGTATGTAACTACATCACTACGTTGCTACTCAGATTAGCGAACGAGGGAGATGATAGAGGATGTATGAAAATAAATTATGTAGGTACGTGATTATGGTTTGCAATGGAATTATCAAAAAAAAATGTTTTACTTACCAAGTAATCCTTTTTTTTTGGTAGGTATCTAATGTTTTCAAATTCGATTCGATTGGTTGAGACCTTAAAGGAACTGAAAGCATAGCTAGATAGATATACATTAAAATTCAATAACTGCCAAAATGTTAAAACTGTCTTATGTGATTGACCTATGCGAGAGTTCAAAACTAGAAAATCTAATCTATGGCTTTGAGTACCTAGACCCAGATTACAATATGAAAATACCTCTACATGCAATGCAAACATGGAAGGAAAACATCGTGCAGAAACCTGGACTTTATTAACATAAGTCGGATATCGCTAACCCGCAATAAGCAAGCATGGTGATCAATGCTCGTGCGTTCTTTGTATGAGAAGAAGCCTTTGCCCAGTAGTGGTAAAATAATGGGCTGGTATTTTTATTATCTCGTTTACTGTTTCGTTCACACATTTAATTTTAGTACTACAATAAAAACGTTTAAGAATAAAAGGTGTTGTCAATTTTCTTGATTTTTTAACCAAACACGGGCCACCAATTAAATCCATCAATGTGGCCGTCCACATGTTAACTAAAACAAGGATATCCTTCAAATAAATCACACATCCAGTAAGTAATAAATTCCTCGCCCATACATTACAGCGATAATATAAACCTTCGCAAGTGCAGTTATTACCGATAAGATTTATTGCATTCGCGGCGATTATATCCCAAAAACTGTGATATTTGAACCCTTTTGTTTAACAGCCGCCAGCCAAACAATGAACAGGTGAAACGGTCACCGGCGGAACACATCGTGGTACAAATCAACTTTTCTTTACACTTTTTGTTGGGTTTTTTGTTAGCCATAGGTAAATGGTGTCCAGATAAAGGTCGAACTAACACCAGCAGTAATTAGAGACGATTAATAATCGGTTATCTTGATCAAGGGCTCGGATACCATAGTAATTGAACGTGTTCTGTTAGAAATTATTACGAATTCCGACTTTCTTCTGTGATTGTCGATCCCTTCCCATAAATTAAATACTTACATACTAATTTTCGGCAATTCGATTTACCGGCCCGTATAATAATAATCGAATAAAACCGTGCGATCAATCATTTGCTCACAGTGAGGTGCATTTTGAATTAACGTGTCAATTCATAAACGATAACATTGCGTTTGTTCCAACGCTACAGAGATCGGAATCGTCGATATGACTTCTATGTTCGAAATCAATTTGTTGGAATAAAGGCATGGTTCATGTCATAAGTGGTTTTTATCTACGATCGAGTTGTGTCGGCGGCGTTTCGCGCATGCGCCGTGAAGGAGCGCGGGAATGCGACGTCCGCGCCGCAGCTTCTCCGAACTGCATCACTGACCATACCTCACCTCGAGAGATGTGCTCCATAATGTAATGTAATACTGGTAATTATCGATTTAATTTAATAATTATCTCAACTTTCCACATGTCTACAAATTTGGAGTAAATAGGCTTAATTCATACGGTCGACATAATAATTTCACATATCGAACATAAGACAGTTTACATTCAAAGGAGCTTATAATAATAAAATATTACCTACATTAAAAATGTCGACAGTCGATGATTTTGTATAAAGGAAGGTATGGACATCGATATTCGGCGTGGTAAACATTGTTCGTTCTTGAAGGCAGAGTGACGGGACGGTGGCGGCCCCTTGCGGCGCTCAATTGATGCATCGCCTGCTCACCCACTGATTCAGGTTTGTAGCAATAATGTAGCTCTTAATACGTGCCTGCGACATGATTTAACTTATATCAGGTTTTTTTCTCCTACTATTCAATTCATCGTGAACGGAGAAACCGAATATTTATGGGGGTATAATATTTGATATGCAACAAAAACTGCCGTATTTAATAATAAATGAGAGCAACTCGCAATTGTGACTATGGGAAATATCATAAATGTTACAAAGATATGCATAAAGGATGTTGCTTCAGACTTTAAGAAGCGGTAAAATAAAGTAAGATTATAATGCCAATCCACTGTTTATTTTTATTGTTTTCTACAAAGATCGGCAAACTGAAAAAAGCAAGGGAAGACAGAATGGTAAGAGCAGTAATCCCTGATTTGGTACGCACCTTTAGAAATGCAGCAGTCTAATGCAGAGTCGTTTTAATGCCATTTAGGTAACCATCTTCAAAGTCGAAACTTCCGAAATAACATTATTCGGAAAAGAACTGGAGTCTCCGACATTGCTTGCAGAATAAGCAAGTGGAAGGGGCGATGTGCTTCCAAGTCTGCTAAGTGCCCCTAGGAAGATGGCTACCCGCCTGGTCCAGACTAGATACGAAAGATTGTATCAGTCTAAAACGGGTATTGTGGCGCAGCTGGGTAAGGGCAAATGTCAATCAGTAAATTGGATGATGAGTTGATAGAATATACTCTATTTTAACCCTCATAAAATGCCATGTGGTAACGAAAACTTGTAAACTAGTTCACAGCTACATTATAAAAGTCCTCCAAAACAGTTAATGAGACCTCATTATCGGTTAAGAGGCGACAAGTTTACTGCTATTATAAACAGACAGTTTGATTTATAGATGTTTTGTCTCCTGGACTGTGTTTGATAAACCCCTAAGTTTCATTTGTCAAGACCTCTTTATTGATCTAATAAAACACTTTATAAATAATTGGGAAGAAAACAACTCCCAAAACTTCTTAAATTAATTCGTTAGCAATAACTTATGAAGGTATTTTTCCAGGCTATTAAGCAAGCAAGCCATGTGCCAAAATGCTTTGAATGGCGGAGCATAATTTGGTAAAAGTTTTTAGTAACAGCCACGCGACACCGTTTAAAAGGCATGCGGTTTTATTGTGGTTTCCGAAACTTCGTAAAAAGATACCTTACGCTTTTCACCCTTTTGATGTCAACTTTGCAAATCTATTAGGGCTTTGTTTCATTGTCACCTGTTCTTTTCGATGTCGTTTATCATGTGCTTTGAAATTTAAAAGAAAGTTTTAAAACACTCACAAGCTGTGCGTTTTGCAAAACGCTCACGTTTCGCTCTTTAATCAGAACCAATTTTAAAAAGGATTCTATACCTAGTTAGGCTATGATTTTGCAGTAGGTAATGAACGAAATATGTAACGTTGGTCAGGTTATCAGGCTCCATTAAAAGTCCACTTTGTGAATGTTCACCGTTGTATTCGACACGCGATCCGCGCTTCATGGAAACCTCAGGTAGGCAGGCGCCGCCGACGCAAATGCTAAACTTTGCGCTCGATGAATAAACAAAGAAACTCGCTACCACAAATCACAACGTAAGAACAACCCTGTCGAACTACAAAATCGACTTTTTGATACTCGCTCTGCTTTTAAACTTGCGCTGAATTAAATAAATTGTTACGTGCGATTACACACACGTATTTGCTTCGAAGGAATTCGGATGCCTTAAGACAGAGCTATGAGTTTTTTCTGTGGCTGCGGCGGCGCGGTAGGTAAGCCAGCGAACCATCGGTAGCTGACTCCGACCGATATTTCATGCGCAAGTTAGTTCAAACAAATCGTACGGTGTCCCATCGCATCACGTCATTATTTTTACGTCAACGGTCACGATCGAGATGAATAAACTCGTTACAATGAGCCATGGACAATGAATTGTTTGGGCAATCTTGTTTTTTTGTACCTCCGTATGGCAACATTAACACATGATGCGTTTAAGCATTGAGTAAAAAATTTATTTGTAGATTCAATTTTTTGTTAAACCTTCATACCTACATGTGTATTTTAAGTTTCGTTACATCATGTTTATATAATACGATACATTGCATAATTAAATCGTTATAATAAATCATTACTAAATAATAAAGAGTACACCGTGGCTTCCGACGATTAAAACAATTTCGTTCGAGTTTCGCTTTATTCTTTTTGTAAGAGGCCAACACGATATCACGTTTCCATAAAATCACCGAAGCGACTATTATTGTGTGTTTGTTCTTTGTTTTAAGTCGAAGCCATGCCCTCATTTAACATTCAACTTTAAGCGTGAATCAATAAAGACTTATTTTTTTTAATCAATGCTTTGGTTAGATCATTTTCCCTCGTCTGCTCGGAGATGCCCAGTAGCCTAGGTAACTCGATAAGGTGGATATCGCTCTGCCTCCGCTCAAGTATTTCGTACGATTAAGATGAAATTGCTTTTGTTTTTATTTTCAAATTTTGGGCATGTAGATGTTCATATTGTACGATGAACTTTTGATATTAATTTGTTACTTTTCTGTTTGGTTCTGATTCTGCTGATAAACAGTGACATGGCAAGATCGAAGAGTTCTTCGAAAAAATCTTAACATTACAATGAAACAGTTTGTTTAATCATTTTGATTGAGCATGTAATTACTCTAAATTACTGTTGAAAAGAGTACTACGTAGGTACTCCTATATCGCTCAGTACAAAAAGTTTTTACAGATACCAAATACTAAGTAAGTACACATTTTCTATATGGAAAATTTGCAAACATAAATCGAATCACACAATAGAAATTTTACATGTAAACACATAGCGCGTCAAACTGCAGTAGATACAATCAATGCTATTATATTATACATAAATATGCTCGACAAAGCAGCCAAATATTGACTTTTCTTGGTGCTTTGCTACTGAATTCCCAATTCTCGATGAAGCATATATCATACGTGTCGACCATAATTATTATGGATGTGTTGAAACAAGAAAATAGACCATCTGGCAATTTGTAACGGTCTGCCAGAAAAAAAGGCATACCTTTTTCCGTTGAATTCAGTAGCTTTTATGCCTGAGTGGGTTTGTTGTTGACTGTTGTTATCTAATGTACCTGTTGGTTGAAATTTTGTTTACACGTTGTTGTAACACTTTACCGGTGAAGCATTTAATATAATTATGTTGGTGTGAAATTGTTGTCAGTTTTTCCTGTACCTTTATGTTTTGTTCTTTTTTTGCATGTAAATTTTGCTTTACCACGTTGTTCCTAACATTTCGTTGTCCGTTGAGGTTGAAATTAATGGAAAATAAATTAATCAAGAACAATTTTTGGGCAATTATTCATGTTTAATCTGGTAAACGGTTATCTCTATAAATAACTAATAAGTATGTAGTCATTATGGTCATAAAAATCATTGCAGGTTGAGATTCTGTCTGAGCTTTAATTAGGTATCTATCAAAACCACGTGGTGCACCATATGCTTACAATACTTGATGACAATTTGGGGAAAGGCGGACATATATAGGTACTATGGAAAATCTCACTATAAACCAACGACGCTAAATCCAACAGACGATAAAACTACAAGCAGCAGTAGCAATTACCCGTGAATAACACAACCCGAACCGAACAATCAAAACGATTAAACGTTTTTGATATACTCCCAATCTTAATCATAAAAAACATAGAGCAACTTTAAAAATAGTCCGTGGTCCCACCTACGGCGTTCGTATGTTCCCACTGCACGTCACTCGTCCACGTAACCAAATACAGGATGATATTATAGGACGCTTTATCGGAGCATTTATTTTAATTCGATCTGTCAGAGATGAGACAAAAAATGCTCGGCTCGGGCGGGCATCGCTACTGGGCGCGCCGACCGACTCGTAACGTGATCACGGCATACGAATTCCAATTGTTTTGATTGTGAGAAAATTTAATCAAAAACTAATGCACAGGTACCTGGACGTAACTGTAGTATCTTCTCCCGATATCTTTTCATTAACTGCCAAATACAGATGATTCTAGTTGATAATTAAAGAGAGAAGTCGAAAAAACAAGATAACGAAAAATGAATCGCACTGAAAGAGTTTTCAGTCTTCTTTACATTAAATACTGAAGGTAGTTAGTCCCTTATCCCCTTAATCCCCCTCCCATCCAAAAACTTACATTAGTATTACCTTTATATTAGGTACTAACACTTGTTGATGAGCCTCGGCCTAGGCAAGTGAAAATATTGCAACCACATATACCTAAAGAGCATTCGATTTCAATTCAAGTGGCGATCCTAAGGTTATGATATATTTGCGTTTGCTAGTCCAACTTCGCTCCTTTGATAATTTACGAAAAAGAAAATCCCGTTAATAATTCATTTTTTCCTACACTCGAAGCGCATGTCACGTTAGCAATACAGAATCATGACGTCATGTAGTGTTTGTAATGTGCATGCTGCTGCGCCGGGCTCAAGTTTCGCGGTGGAGCTAAGGCGCGCGCGACCGCGCAATTTCGTCGCCACAACGCTGCCCCGCGCCGATTCGCTGATATTATGACACTCACTATGAGAATGAGAAGAAAGTAATGTCATAATTAGAATGATATTTCTTATTATAATAAGTTTCTTAGCGTTACTTTAGATTATTTAGTATTTATACATAAATATGTGAATAAACCAATACAGTCATATAAGATGGTAAGAGCTTTAGTGGTCCATCAGTATATTTCATAGATTGTAATTTTTTAAAGTTAATACGTCTATACCTACTTTCTTATATCTGTTATAATTTCAAACATATTCCGAGCGTACAATATTCCTTCTAACATAATAAGAACCCAAATGCTACTGACTGTCTTAGGAACAATAAAAACATGCCCGTAGCTACCCATTATTAAGCGATACGGCTGTATAATTTATAAAATTGTCAAAAATTATATTCCGGTAGTCGCTGGCCAGTTATAATATTTTTTGTGCGTTACACCCCCGAAACACAAACCGAAAAAAAAATTCGGAGCACGCGACACGCGATATGCGGCGGCCAACGAAAAAAATATTACATCGATAATCAAATCTCTGCGAGTTCGTGGGATATTAAACGGCTATAAATTATCCTAATAGCTACAAACTATTATTCCACGAGACGCATTCAGTAAGCACCTACCTAGAATCTTTGTCCAGTTTGGAATTTTTTTTTAGGATTGGCGCGAATGTAGGGTAGCTTAATAAGTGGTTGACCACTAAAGATGGGTCCAAATATTTAGCAGGTTATTATGTCTCAAAATAGCTATTTTTACGTAAACGGTATTTATAATATGACTGTAATTTACTTAATAGTCAATTTATGTCTAGGTTAGGAGTTTATTGGTTTCGATCCTGTTTTTTTTTTAATTAATAGATGTAGCAGATAATAATAAAAAACATGTTCACAATTTTTTGAAGTTATGCCACAGAATAATACTAGCTGGAAAAAATCTCGTTAGTAGTACCAATCCAGTTTATACTACCTAATCAATTTTGTAAGAAATCTACCTATTTCTCGAACTCCTAGTTAGATTTATTCAGTACGAAACTGATTAAAATAAAAATTTCCCTAAATAAAATTTAAAGGGCCCAGCATTAAGCCTTGTGGAGTACCCATTATTACATTAAAATTGATTTTATGCGCTATGCTTACAACTTGCTATGTTTTAAATAATATAATTAGCATTATTTAGGGTCTCATCTCCGGATCTAATCTATTGACTAAATAATCTACAAGTTATATTGTGACTGATGCAATCAAAAGCTTTAGACAGATCACAAAGCAGTGTTCTTTATTGCATCAATCATGTTCAATTAGACACACAGTGTGTTGGACATGTTAAAAAAAGGGCCAGCGACGCAGTAACCATATTGTAATAAACTCTACTAGTGCCATCTCCCCAACTGGGGCATCAAGTACTAACTAGAATCATGGATGTAAACAGCGCCATCTATTAATAAAAGTTCAAGCTACGTTTCACGTTAGTCAGCTACAGTTCAAAGCATTTTGTACTATTTTCAACAGATGGCAGTCAGATCGAATTTTGTAACAACATCAAGATGGATTAGGTGTGACTCGCATTTTTATTTTCATTACACAGATGTCTCTGTTGAAACTCTTTGAAACTTTTGGTAGATGGGGTTAACTGAATTGTAGGTATAGGTCAACTTCTCCATTTTCCGAGTTTAGAGAAGTTTAGAGTAATTATCACCGACTTATGAAAGTCACGTTGAGTTTCACAAACGATTACGATGAAATAGATTAAAAATTGAAAAGTGACTACCATTTAAACTTTCCTCATCTTAACTACGGGCAAATGTTTTTATAATTTATCTTGAAGAGGAAACATTTTTGAAGCACAGCTACGAACTGCGTTTATTATACGCAAGTTTACACAGTAAAATGAAGATTTTTTTTGGGTTATTTTTATTTTAGGAGACTAATTAACACTTCAGCAAAACCCGCTAGAAGAAGACAGGAAATTGGCTACAGTGTAGGCAATAAATAAACACCAACAACCTTTCCTTTTTTATTTACGACATTGTAAGGCAAGGGTAGATTGGGTAACCAGACTAATGAGGGATTTCGTAAATAACGGTCTTGTTAATTGTATCATGTTGGCACTAAGGCGAATTTAAATATGTAATACAAGCAACTTTTGTGTTATGTTTCAAACATTTTCTATGGCATAATTGGTATAACATCTACCTTTGCATTTTAGACAGAATAATATAATTTAGGATACCCTTACTGAATTTAAGAAAAGTTTCTTTTTCTTCGTCCTGAATTGCTTTTCAAAGGTCGAACAGAACAGAGTATTGGCAGGCAGCTCGCGGCTTGGAAATGTGCCCTATGCATGACAATAAGCTCGCTCCATATTAAAAATTTAAACACAGTTTTCTTGGACGGTCGTTAGAATAATTGGATAAAATGCGGGTGTACGAAAAAATCAATAATGGCAATAGGGTGAACGGATATCACACCGCTGATTCTAAAACTCAACGGAACTGTTTTAATAATAATTTTTATGTAAAATGTTCAACAAGTACACACTTTCACTGCCTCATTAGCCTTGTGGTCCTAAGCGCGACTGCTACGCAAGAGGTCTTGGGGTCTTGGGTTCGATTCCCAGGTCGAGCAAAATGTGGTATTGGGCTTTTCTACGAAACTCTCAGTAGCGACTTGGAGTTAGGATTTGTACCCGGTTAATGGCTCGCCCCCTATTATAAGGGACTTAAAGCATACCGGCAAACTGTAGGTGCACATCAGGAAACCTCTGCCTAACCCCTCGGGGAATACAGGCGTAATGATATGTGTGTGTATGAGTACACACTTTGATGTGGATGCATGGAATTCCATAGCTTAATAACAATAATACAGTCACTGTTTAACAAATATAATCCTTCTACAGACGCCAACTACATTCTGCTTGGAAAATAGCATAAAAAATAAAAACGTCAAAAACGACGTTAATGAATTCACGACCCAAATATATTTGTCGACTTTTACAAAGGTGGAAAAACGGCGTCATGTGGTAGTGACATGACTTAGTTTAGGTGGGAGTTATCAGAGCACATCTATCATGTATATAATCTCACACATCTTGTTATCTATGACTGTGAAGCTTTATTAGACAGATTTGACGAAATTGACGTACAAACAATGCAAAATACCTTCATGACTGCTATAATTAGAATAGATTTGAACTAGTTTTTTTGCTCTATAAGCAAATATTTTCACTTAATAAGCGTCACTCATGATTTTTTGATCCTATTGGGATTTGTAAACGGATTTTTTGCAAAAGCAAGACCGTGTTTCCCAGTTTCATTGTATTCATCAGAGGTGCTATAATTTGTTTGCTGTAGGTACTCTCTTTACTGATGGTCCATTTAGTCGCGCAGAAGACACCTGCGATCACGCTTGAAGACTCAACTTGTCTCAAGTCAAGATAGTTAAGCACCTTAACATTAAGAAAATGTAATTCACTGTGTCATACTCTAAATACTGTACTGAAGGTGTAAAAGGCTCAACTTACTTTCTAAATTTGGAATGTTGGGCAACAATAAGGATGTATAATAAGCTTAGCTGAGAAAAGAATGATAGGTGTGATGTTATGACAATAAATAGAGTTAGGAATGCGTGTGGTATGAAGTTTAAAAATGAAACCATAAATAGAAAAAATATAGTAACTATAGCTGATGTAGGAATGAAAACAAAAGTATAAATATCGGTGGCTACAAGCTTTCACAAGGAGGGAAATTAACATTTAGGGGATAAAAAAGACGAATAGTGACAACCCCAATTTCACTGAAGATTTTTATGAGGGCAGGAGAATAATGATGACACAATCTAGCCACTCATGTTTTATAAAACATCATAAATTATCCACAGTTATATTCAGTACGATGAGTACCTACCAGCGACAAAGGTGAACAATTAGTTTTCAATGACAATCTCACAATCACTTAATATTCCTGGGAAGAAACCACCCTTCCCAGGAATATTAAGTGATTTTATTGTATCAAGGTAAGATCCCATCATTATCCAAATATCGTCGTAAAAGGGCCCGAAAGTGCTTATCTTCATGCGAATGAAGCTACTTCATTTAACGTTTATCGTAATAAATGAACTGCTATAACAATATATAGGCACTTAAGTATCTATTTAATTCCTAGTCACGAGTAATTGTACCGTACCCTTCTGCGTAGGCTTACAAAGTATTAGTTTTATATAAATAAATACAGCCCCACATTATACTGACAGGCAGACGTAATCCTCGTTATAGCTTCGCCGTGCAGTAAATACCTAAAGATAAATTTAACCGTAGGCGCCATACAATTTGTCATCTAAAATTCACGGTAAAGAGCTTTTTTTAGAAATGGCTATTCTTGACGCATGATTCTCTATTCCTAGCTCGGATTTTTTCGTAAATGGCTTTCGTGACCTTTCACACATTCCATATTCAATTAAATGAAGGCCTCTAGCTATCTTATTACTTACAACATCAGCGAGAATTCCTAAATTCTCCTAGACAGTGTTATTTTAAAGAGGGGAACTAATTAAAACTACTTAAAGTTCTTATCCTGTGTGTCTTTTCGGCTTATCGTGCAACCGCTGGTTTAGCACTCGCGATAAGCTCGTACTTACTTTTGTTCATTTTCAAGAAAGAAAAATATGAGATAAAATAATAATCTTGTTCAATTAAGAAAAGTTAATATTTTTATTGTTTATTGCATTTTAATGAGGAAAAGAATGTAGGTATTAAAATAATTGTCGAGTGCTACAATAAAGAAAGAATTTTTACTGGTAGTTACAGATTTATTTATTCGTATTTCTAAGTTCTTTCCACAAGACAAGTGGTATCTATTTATTTGCAGATAGCCGATTTAATGTTGTTTTCGTCCTCATCTTCCTGACTTTCATTAGCAAGCCATTCCGGGATAAATTGTTTCGCCACCATAATGGAAACAACAGCAGAATTTCAAGTCCATACACAATACAGGATAATAATATTTTTGCTTAACTTACTTAAATTTCGCAGTACTCGTAGCATCGCTTTTATTGGTGCTAATACTTTTGTTCTGAAACCAAACTAGAATTCAGAAGAAACTTCACCTCTGTTCACATTTCAGATATCCCTTTTGAACCTACTGATCGTACTTTTGTTGTTAGGCGAAACGTAATATCTCGGCAAGTGTGAGGAAAATAGATTTTTCCGATACGGAGATACGTAGGTACCTATACCAATATTATTTTATAGGCTGTGTGGTATGTAATAATAATATGAGCTTTAGGGAACCTGCTGGGGCACTAGGTATGTCATTGGCATGTTGTGTGCACCCGTAAAATATCTTGTACTTTATGTGAGAATCACTACAAAGACTTTTTGATAATCTAGATACTCAATAGATGTGGTTTATTAAAATTTTAGCTTTCAAACCGATTTTTTTTTTTCACTTAGGTAATATATTTTTTAAATTTTGAAACTTAGTAGTTACCATAGTTTTCCTACATGATTTTGTGCTACATCTATCAACAGGCGATGTCAAAACCGTAGGAATTTATTGCAGCCGCGCATTGTACTGCAATGCAGTTTCCAAACTAAGTAATAAAAATCAAACAACCGTTTGCAATATCACAATTTAATGGACAATTATTAAAAATACAGAATATTAGCCATAATATTTTCGTAAATAGCATTTTTTTATTTATCATAAGATATAAAGTAAGTTTTTAGAAGTTCGTAAATTCCAATAGCGATATAAGTACTTTTTAAATATATTTTTATAAAAGCGCACACTGACTTGTTTATTATACAAAATTGAGAGCACGATGTTAAATATTATAATAGCAACGGACTGCTGACATAGCTATGAAAATAGCATCGCTGGAAACATAATTCCGCTGTCACACGGAATGTAAATCGAAAATGTCACAAGTCAGTATACCCCTTTACTTTGGAGCTATTATACATATCTATAAGTCAACGTTACGAGTAATAATAGGTCGTAATAAAATATATAGTGATTATTATTTAAAGTTTAGATTCGATTAGTAAATACGAGGCCTGCCTAGCGCAGACCGATGAAGATCACGAGACATCAGACTAATGCTGCCGAACAGATACACTCCGACTACGTAAGGTTATACAACATTAGATATTCCATAATGTAATGCGTCATTTCTGGTAAAGATAGATTGGAATGCTTAATAATTGAGTATAAAGATATGTTTACGAAATCGCTCTACTAATGACTAGAAACACGCTAAGACAGATTATTTTATGAATTGCAATTTCAATAACAAAATATAGATACAATAATACCTAATCGTAGCCCTATATAAGAAGAAAATGTATCATAATAAGGAACTTTATTTTAATAAGATCAAATGTATTCCAATCTAAAATTGATGCAGGCAATAATTAGAAAATAGCACTTTACTACACTACGTATTAGAAGACAATAATTGTGGCTTTAGCGAATACACCAATAAACGTTGTAGAGTCATCGGTATCATTGTTCCCATTCGTTAATTGATCACATCATGAACTCTCATAATGCGCTTAAATATAATTTTTGTTTGTATAATTATCCCCGATTAGTTGATTCAAATACAAAACACTTTGGTTATATTGGCACCAATTTATATGTTTTTCGACATATTTATAACAAACACAAATTTTCCCATCATAGATTTGGTAACATTTCAAATATGAACACTACATTATCTTTACTTAGGTCGATACGAGCTCTTTCAATGAAATACAAATTGTAGCTAACATGATCAAACTTACACATTATCCTAAATCAGATTAGGTAATCTTATAAAAGAGTTAAGTCATACTTTCCAAATATAATTGAATAGGTATACATCAAACATTACACGTAAACAAAAACAAATCTAAACACGAAATATGATTGAAAATACCGCACAGTTACAAAACGAGTGGTGAAATGTCGCCGTGGAACATCACATGTAAATTCCAATAATCCTGTTAGACTCCGGCAGGCGGTGTAATGTACCATGAAAGTTTTAGATATCGCTCTCTAGCAGGCCGGGCCGGCTGCGGCGCGGCGCCTCCTCGCAGTCGATCAACTCGATGTCGTCCATGTGTTGCGCGAACTGCGCCGCCGCCACGCTCTCACCCATCAGATGAGCTTGTCCATTTTTATTACTCTTAACAGTTTTACTTTTACCATCATCTTCCAGCTTAAGAATCTCTATTTGAACACCTATCTCATCTTTATCGACCGCCGTCCTGCTGGGGCGGCGGTCTAGTTCCTGTCAGGTGGCTTGTATCTCAGACACCTCGTTCTCTTCGTACTGCAAACTCCTTTCAGCAAGTCGGAAGCTCTCCAAAAACTCGTTCAGATCTACCAGCCCATCTTTGTTGATGTCCATCAATCTACAAATATCGACCAACTGCTCCTGCGTCATAGGATTTGGCATGTACTTACCAATCAGCTGACAGGCTTCAGAGAATTCTTCAAGTGTAATAAAACCTGTAATCAATATTTCAATTAGTACTGATCAAATATTCGCATAATAAATTAATATCGAATCACTGTTTACCTGAATTATCTTTGTCCAATATTTTGAAAATTGCTTCCAAACTGCTTTTATTTTTGTATAGAGTTTCAACGACATTCGAGGAGTCAGTTTTACGGCCAATTTTCTGAAAGGGAAAATCGATAACGTAACATTATCGTTACATTAGGATTGTTAGTGTGACACTCGTGTTCGTAAAAGCCGATGCCTTTGTTTTGTAGACTAAATTATCCTATCATCTTACATACATGAATAAAGCTTTTTGTTTATGAATTACGGTTTATCGAAACCTACTGAGTTTGTGTTTTTAACAGAGCAGGTATTTTTTTATCTTGTTATCTATATAAAAAATGTTAGGTTTGCGATGTAATCTCAAGATTTTTGGAACATCCAATGAAAATAAGCATTTCTAACCAAACAATAATTGTACTTGTACACTAGTGACACTTACGCTAGTGGTGAGGTCAAAGGTATCCATGTACCGGACGCGCCGCGTGTCAGGGTCAGTCCGTACCAGCTTATCCTTTAGCATTCTCCAGGGAAGCCCTAAATGCGTGATTTCTTCCATCGCTTGGCACCAATCACTGATCGATATGTAACCTACAAACATTTGTGTCGATCAATAAAGTTTTATGTTACAACTCGTTCAATTTTTATAGCTGCAAACTGATTTACACGTTGTAATCTATTTTCGATTACGATAACTTAAATGTGGGAAAAATACGATCCTTTCTCTGACAGTTTATGTTCTTACTTCAGGAGGTCATTAAATAATTAGTTTGGTGTATTTTTAAAGAAAACGTACGTATTTAATGAAGTACTAATTTTGCGAATGGGAATTCCGCTTACATCTGTCATGCGGCAAAAAATGAATTAGCGGAGCGACTAACTTTAAACATAAAGGTAACAAACCGCTTTGATCCAAATCCATGCTGCGGAAGGTTGCTTCCAAGGATCTTCGGACCATCATGATCTGGTTATGCAGTTCCCTCATGGCCGATGATTCAACCAGACCTACTCGTTGGCGGAAGGTGAGTCGACGGGTGCGGGAGACAGCAGCGGTGTACTGGACGAACTGACGCTCCAAGGAATTCCCACATAACTTCAAGTAAGCCCCTTTGTTGGACCCCAACTCGTAATAGTTCGACGCAGAGAAAATAGTTATCACCTGTCACAAAGAAATACATTTTCATGTTACTATCTTTAAAAAAAGGATACTTATCGTTTTTTAAGGATGGGAAATCATCAAATGACTTCTTCCACTCTGGCTGGAACGTAAAGGAGGGTCGGACTGTTACTGACAAAAGCCCATCCATGTTTTTCCTAATGCCCTTTGCGTTCCAGAGCCGCGGTAACTATTTCGAATCAATTCCGCAACCCTGGCACACTATCGTGACCCTGAGCTTTTGTTACATACCCATATTAAAGTTGTGAGGTAACATAAAGGGATAATTATATTCTATTTGAAGACAAAGTATAATGTATAACATGTCCCCTGATACAGCCAATATACCACATTGAATTAGTAATGGGAATAATTAACATGAAAACGTAAACGTAATTATTTGTTTTATGGCGTATAATCAATTTTTTTTTTTTTTTTTTTTTAAAGATGGTAAAATCATCAAATGACCCCCCCCGTCCTGGGCGGGGCGGGAAGGAGTGTCAGACTTTTACTGACTAAAAACCATCTATGTTCCTTCATGTGCCCTTTGCGTTCCGGGGGCGCGGTATCTCTTTCGAACAACCCGCAGCCCCGGCAGGCATTTGGCTCTTAGTGGCCCCTTCCAGTGGCTGACACCTCTGTGCGCGGAACATGGACGCGCCGTCGACACGGTCTGTCGTTAGTTAATAACGTACGGACGGTGAGCTACCCATTGCTCACCGTCCACAGACCGTGCCTACGGTATCCGCCTGCGGGAGGCGCAATGGTGCCGTTATTGGCAATCCATTGCGCCGGCGGACGCGGTGTCGGCGTAATCAATTAACCTTCAACTTTTCAGTTTTTTACCATGAAGGTTGAAATATTTAAAACAAATCATATTACGTTTTCCATTTTTTTTCACGTGCAAGCTAGCACAACCTGATTATATTGTTTACATGAAAGAAAGACGCTACATACACTAAATGAACATTTCCCCTAGACTAGATGTACCCATTCTATTATAATCCAAGAATAATAAGCCAACTTGCTGATGAAATATTTAAGCATTGTGAGGCTAAAGACTGAAATGAAGTCAGTACTTAAGTATGCAAATGTGAGATCTGCCAATTTCGTTTACAACGGTATCTACTTATAACAAAAGTCGTTACAAACCAAGCGCTCAGCAACAAAATTTGATCAGCATTTTTTGGACGAAAACAAACCTCTCACAGTTATAAAAAGATAGTATCTATTTACCCATCTAAGATTTAATCCCAAAGTTTGAGGAAAATCAAATTGGTTTTAATGATATAAAAGACTTCGAGCTGAGTAACGTTAAAAAGAAAACTGTTTTGTGATAATGGAACCAATTTTGACAGTTTATAAACTTAATTTTTGTAATTAATTAGGTAAGTACCTAAGTACTATTACAAAAAGCTGGCTGATATTACATTGCTTTGTTTTTATTTCGACTCTATTTAACCGCCAAATTTAGCGTTACGAATGTTACCTTCGATTGTGTCGTGTTACTTACGTTTCCATTGTGCAGGAGCTCGTATCCACCAGGTTTGCACTCATGGCTCCTGATGAGGAAACTCAGCTTGTTCTTCTGCAGGAAATTTGCAGTGACGTCAGGTCCAAAGTATGTCCCAGCGCCTCGGAGAGCATTAGCCACACAGCCAACAGTGCATTGTGGGTCTGACCATAGGATGTCAAACACCTATAAACAAATTAATAATAGAGTTATGCGTTAACACACTTAGGTCCAGTCAACACCTGAGTCAGATGAGGTAAAAATAAAAAAGGTTTTAACATTTAAATATTGATGATTTGTTTCCTAAAATGCTCTCGACTAAACTGCCTCGTTAGCCTAGTAGTCCTGAGCACGACTGCTTAGGTCTTAAGTTCGATTTTCAGGTCGAGCAAAGTAATATTGGGTTCTGCCTAACCCTTCGGGGAATACAGGCGTGATGATAATTATAATGTGTGTTTTCTAAAATATTTAATTCCCAAACAAAAACATAGGCATACAACCCTATAAATAGAACATCTCCAATTCATATGTACAAATTAAATTACTCCAACCAAAAAAAGCTCGAGTTACAAGCATTCGCTTTCAATCAAACTCACTCACACACATTTTACTGTATCGATCGTTAAATAGCATTGCGGTGTCGCGATAATCAATGTGGTGTAAATAAGTGTCAGGCTGTCGCTGGTAGATTGAGTGAATGACAATCAATCTGTCAGGGATACGTTGAGTTTTCGGTTCATTAATTAGCTAGCTCCAGCCATTATTGTAGCTGTTGTATACGAGTTAAGCAAACTCTATTATGTATTTTTTAGGTTTTATTACAAAACTTACCATTATTTCAATCGTATTAAAGTTTCCATTTACAAATTGTTCTACATAATTCTCTAAATACGAGTCACCGTGTTAGTAAACAGTAATTTTACAGTATTATGAACTCACATAAAGGACCCTCATTATATCGTTCATTAAATGTTCCAAAAAGAAAAGTAATCGGTCATCGACCTGTCACCGAGGGAATGAATGAACGACAATCAATGTCGTTCGTGTAAGATCGAATAAAGGTTTAAGTATTAATTAACCAACTTCGATCGTTTCATTCACCGGGTGTTCGCCGATTAGGTGAATCAATTTATTATTTGATGGAGTGTATTCAACACGATAGGATTTATTTGAAATTGCATGTCTTGTATTAATTTTAATCGGGGTAAAAGTTATGATTCGTACATCTGTCATGATTAATTTGTAGTTTGCCATTTAAACTCATCCTCAATCAGCGAAAAACTTCACTTTTCCTCACCCAATTACTTTTTAAGTGGAGTACATACAAGTTTGTGTGGGTGTAGGGTATTTTTATAGCAAAAGAATACATACATATATACCAACCCGCCTGTATTCCCCGAAGAGAATTTCATAGAAAATCTCAATAACACTGCTTGACCTGGGAATCGAACCCAAGACCTCTAGCGTAGCAGTCGCGCTCAGGACCACTAGGCTAATGAGGCAGTCCTTAGCAAAAGTCCCACCATCGTTTGCAAATGTAAATACATAGTATCTATGAGTTGCGCTTGCGAGTCGTGCGACAGAATTTGGGTAATTAATAATAATTATGACAAAATTAATTACTTTTAACCTGCCACGAGGGAATGAATAAAATGCAATCAATTTTCATCTTAAAAATGCTAAAAAGGTCATGGTCAATGCTCGTTAGCATGAAAAGAGGTATTTGCCTAGCATTGGGACAGTAACAGACTAAAATGGTATTGTCTTAATTAGTTTTCAGTAACGTCTTTCTTCACGGGCATTAAGTAATTAAGTAAACACAGTTCTGTTGAAGCTGTTAATTCAGCTCCAATGTATTCTGTGAAGCCCGATTGTTAATTAAAGCTAAAACCTTTATGGAAAGCCGCCTAGTCTATAGTTTTATTTGCCGTCGTCATGTGGCAGATATATAGGGCGAATAACCGTCAGCCTGTCACTGGCGGCGCGACGTCGGATTGAATGAACGAATGAACGACAATCGATGTCCCCCGTATCACGCAAGTAGGTACGTTTATTAAGCTTGAGGCTATTAATTGTTAATTAATGTGGCTTCGACCGAGGTTTTACTTATAGACAATTGAGCAAACACATTTATTTACTTATACTAATGGTGAAGGTTTAGCCTAATAGTAGGTATTACTGGAAAGTCGAAGTCGGTCAATGGTCTAAACTTTATTTAAGCAGTTAATTTGACTGTTTATCTATACATATATATTTTGATCTATACCTACATATTTGATGTACTTTTACTGCAATGTATAGTTGCAACATTTTTAAGTGCCCCGGCAATACATAAAACATTTTTGCCAATGTTTTGCAGTCACACATTACCGGCAAAATATGGCCCTTTTAGGATCACTGAAAAGTATGGCTCGTAGAGTGATCGTATACTGTGTTGCAGCAATACTGCCACCGTGTCCAAGCCACACATTATTGCCGAGTATTTCAGAAACAGTTGAAGTTTGGCCGGGCTACACTTAAAACATTGCTTGCAATATATTGCAGCCACATGTTGGAAAATACGGCCCGTTTACAAGAGTGCCATAACTGGTAGTATTTTTGCACGAAAACAAATGAACAATAATAAACCTTTTTACGTATAAAGAGGCATATCAATATCAACGTCCTACCTCTATGAATAAACTCATAAAACTCGGCAGCAATATTTTTTTTGTATTCATGAATTCAAAAAGTGGCCGGTAATAGAAAAGGCCTTTTGAATACTGGTTATCTAGTATTCTATGCCAACTTGTCTGTTTTTCCCAAAAAAAAATATCCAAAACTTTTACATTATTCAAAGTATTTATCTCCACAGTGATTCAATCAAGTACGCGTATTTACGGAAAATATTCCACGAAAATTGGAAATCGAATTTACAACGACGAAAAACTCGTTCAGACAGGTAAAATTTAGGATTATCCTTCGGTCCAAAGGAATCATTAAAAATGAAGATTTACTTCATAAATTAAACACAAAAATAAACATACAACATAAAAGAAAATATAGTTTATGAGTGAACTCGTTAAACTATCCCACATGTATAATAAACATTCACACCGTAATATTTACATTACAACCGTACATAAACTTTTGAATTTTCATTGGCACTAAAAATACTATATCAAGTTAGAACTAATACGATCCTAACTTCTAAAGACTATTATTAATCCAGATATACGGTTAAAGGTCTCCCCACACAGGTGCGGTAGTATCACAGGGGGATATTGAAATATCTATCAGTAGACAATTTCTATGATATTTCACGCGACCCTTCACACTTATAGGTGACGTACGCAACCTGGCATGTTATATCCCCTGTGATAATATCACGCGTGTGTGGAGAGGCCTTTAAGGGATAGGGTAATATTTTTAAACGAACATGAAATTACTAAAAGGCAAGGTACTAAATAAGTTCGTTAAAAGACCTCTGATAGCGAAAAGAAAATCCGAAACAAAATCAAAGGTCGCAGCTGTCATTTTAAAGTCCTGACGTAATTATAGGATCAGAAGTATTACAAGTGCTTACCAGTAGGCACACGAAGTAACTATCTATTGAGTGATCTTTGCTATATTAATCTATGAAGACATTTTCAGTCTGACTGAAAGATGTCTTTCTAAATAAATTGCCACCGTCCCTATAAATGATTTATTGAAAATTCCGTCGCGATCTACGTACTATTGAAGACAATATCGCACTATTGAAATTCGTGAAGACCATTAACCGAACGAAGATTAATGCATGGTGTACATCGATAAAATATCTTAGTAAATACTAGCTGTGGCCTGCGACTTCGTTTGCGTTCACTATTTCATTGGTTTCAATCGCATAACCCTCTTTTTTATTAAAATTAATAAAATTTCTAGAATAAAAGTAAGTATAAGTTACTACTTATAACATTAGCTATCTGCGAGTAAAACTTCCATCAAAATCGGTTCAGCCGTTTCAGAGATTAGCCAACACAAACAGACGGACAGAAGACAATTTAAAAAAAAAACATGTTTTATGTCAGTACCGTTTATGCATAAGTGAATAGCTGTTAATTTAAAATTACAAACAGACACTTCAATTTTATTTATTTAAATAGATTCAAGTCAACCAAATACGTCAATATTTCAAAGTAAGAACTCAGTAAATCTTAGGTTTCTTTAACAATGAAGTACACTCGTAACTAAAGAAAAAAGTGTTGGGTATATCGTATTTATCGGCGCCCTCTAAATTGGAAGGGTTTACACCCCCATAAAGTTGACAAAGTGCGGAGGTTGGCTGCCGTCCCCTTGTTACGGTTATTTTGTCAACCACAGACTTTAATCAATTCCAGGCTGGTGACCTAAATACCTGGAACGTAGACACCCTAAAATTAGGAGAAAACCGATTTAACCCTAGTAGGGCTGCATCGCTTTAATAGATTATATCTGGAACACGTCATGGATCGCAGTTTAATGACTTGCCTGTCGTTTTAATGATCTGCCGCCTGCACGTTTTATGTTAGTCGATCTCGGAAATCATACCTACCGTAGATATTGAAATCTACCCTGTCATTAAATGGGTACGATTTTATGTGAGTATTTATAAAAGTGCTGAAGCTGCTCTGATAAGGAGGTAAGTTATTGGCTTGCGTTTAAATTAATCACAGGCAACTTACTAAAAGTTGTGTAGAGGCAAAAGTGCCTACGAAGTGATGTTGTTATGTTAAAAAAGTAGGTACTGTTGCTGTCTTTTTCCATGATAAGCAAGTCTATAGAAGTAAATAGTTCAGGCCCACATACCCACTATACACATTGAAAATGATTTCAATGCATAGTTTCCATTAACATCGCTTAATTTTTTTTTTCTACTTAGGTTGCAAATTAAATTAAAAAATATCAAACCTTTAGTAGGCAAAGCCAAATCATTTATTTCAATTACACCCTTAAAAGGCATATTTCAATTTCACATACAAGGAAATAATTAATTAATTAACGTTTCGATTTACATTTCCCTTCTTAAAAGTAACTTGAAAACTTTTGTAAAAGAATCCATACAAATGACGTTGTAAAGTATTGCGAAAGGGTTGGGGTATAGAAATGACCCTAATACTATGGTTGCGGTAACCAGTGGTTGGTTAAACAAATAAAATAAAATGTTTCAAGCTTTCGCAAATTTTAAAAGGGTAGGATTTAAATCCCATTAGTAACGCAACATGTATATTGACAATGAGAAAATAAAATGTTGAACGATAGAAAAATATCTACTAATAGGTACGTATGTGGAAACTGAGGAAATTCCAAAAAATATATATGTTTTGAGGCATAAACAGACATTTTGGTTCAGACTATAAATGTAATAATGTAGGTAGCACTGCTAACTACACTCCTTCAATATAAAATTAGAAAAATAACGTAAAAGCGCTATCGTTATATCAATGTTAGCGTATAATATGCTCCATTATTAAATATAAAACAACTAGCTCTTACACTCGACTTCGTCCGCGTCAAAGTTGATCCCACGGGAACCGTACTTTTTTGGGGATAATAGTATCCTATGTGTTATTCCACACTATAATCTATCTCAGTGCCAAATTTCATCCAGATCCGTTCAGCCGTTTAAGCGCGAAGAAGAGACAAACACACAAACTTTCGCCCTTAAAATATCAGTGTGATAGACTATGTAGGCTATGAAGCTATTTATTTTTAAAAAATACAATAAAGTGCAATCACAAAGACTACCGTTATTTGGCGGTTTGTTTTATTTTCACTCATAAATGAAGTATTTATGAGTGAAAATAAAAGTTCACCACAACGAGCGAAACAAAACTATTTAGTCACAAAACAACTTCTATGAAAGTTATACTTATAACGAAAATGAATGGGAAAGTTATGTAAATAATACAATGGCGCTTAACAAATTACTTATAAAGAATTAAGTAGTTATTAGAAACCTAAAAAATATACCTATATTAGAAAGGTTTAGGTAGTTAACTAAATGTAAACAAAACAAACCACGTAACTCATGGATGCTAAACCTTTCACTTCAAATTTTAAAATCGTATTAAGTCGTATAATAATAGGCTCTAGTCTATATCAGAATTTGAGGAACTATCTGCCATGTTAATAATAAAACGTTCAGTGGTATTATCAATCATTTTATCTAATTTAAACATTTTCTGTTCTTGTTTTATTACATGACCCTCGCAATTTTCAAAGGCGCCTGGTTAATCGACTAAACGCAATAATACCTGCAATTTTAGTTGCCATACTACATCACGGGCGTACTCTTCAATTTAGCGACGTTATCTAATTCATCGTATCTTCTAAAAGGTTTTGGGAACCTGTCTTTTTAGGCTCTTTACAATAGACAGATTACAAAATATTATACTATTTTATAAAACTAACAAAAAAGTGGTGTCCAAACAATGACATCTATGTAGAGTAGTTTACGAATAAATGATAAAGTTTAACATACATTAATAAAAGAGAAAAGTATCGCATAAATCGTAATTAGAATTGATTTTGTTGTAACGTATTTTTAAACAAGGAAGTGTCAACTATAAAAAACCTTTTCTACGATTTGTTTACCTTTAGTTAACTACCTAAACCTTTCTAGTATAGTATTAGTTGGAAAGCGCAGATTAATTACCAGCAACGTACAATTCCTACAAACACGCATTACATTTATATATGTAAAGTATTAATTGGTCTATTCGTGGACTTGTGCACACCTTTAACTTTACTTGGAATGTTCCAATTAGTCGGAATATCCATATTAGGAATGGATAATAAAAACTGCCGCTTAGTAGTGTCATGTAGTTAATTAAGGTTGGTAAATAGAGCGACATTATATACTGTAATGAATTTTTACTCGGTACAGTTGACGCAGAAATCATTAACGGGTTTGTAAATGATTAATCCTCATAAATCCTTTCGAAACATTTTGAAATAATCAAATTATTAATAAACTAGCTGCGGCGTCGTTCGCGTCAACGATGATGTATTATCCCACGGGAACCGTAAATTTTTCCGGAATAAAAAGTAACCTATTTATTCCACACTACAATCTATGTCATCCAGATTCGTCTTCTATCTATCCATCCATCCTGATCCATGACAAACTTTCGGATTTATATTTAAAGGATTATATAATTATATTATATTACGATTTAGGAGAATTATATTATATTAGGATTAGTAGGATAAGTAGGATTATCTTTTACTGTTGTATCGGCAATAAACTATTGGAACAGTACCTACATGATATGCTGAAAATATGAGCCAGTCGAGAATGAATATGATTCTCTCGTAGAAGTTATAGAATACACCCCAATGTGTAATAACACAAAATCGAATGACTCTGTGCTTTATCGCACCCCGTTCCTTTAACTGCACTTTAAAACGAAACGATCGTATCTATCACTAGACGACTGTATGAAATGAAAAGGATCGTATCGCACAAAGGAAAATAAAAGAGAACAGAACTATCAACTATCGCAGTAAAATAAACGAGAAAATGGAAATAATTACCAACAAAACGTTCAAACGAATGGTTAAAGCGTAAATTGATTCGTTTCAGGTCGCTTGTAATTATTGAACAGAGCAATTTATTACATTACGATTGATGCAGTCAATTAGTGTGCTTTCCGTGTCATTATTTCATGAATACAGCTTTTTAAGCCTTAATAATGATCTAAAGGGATTTCACATTATATATAATTGTGTGAAATAAAAATACAATAAAATAGTCGTCATTGTGAGTTAATAATACTTACAACTCATAAAATCAAATGTAATAAGAGAGCATATAATAAGTCTACTATAGACGACGGTGGAGAATCGCAATCTAAACCTGTCACTGTTTTTATTTATAGTGCATGCATACAATACCACGATCGCTCAACCTAATGCAGCGCTGCAGTATTTACCTCAAACCCGTTGAGTCGGTATACCGTAAAGTGGCATCAAAGGAATTATGTGCTTGGGATTATATATCGTAGGTACACAAAGCTCCTACTCTGCAATCCCGTCTTTGGTCTTCTTAAGTATATATGCAGTTATCAACCATAAGACTCTTAATGCAATGATAATAAATTATGGTCATATAAAAAATGTCATAAGATATCAATCATTCATTCATTCATCATTACCATCATGCATTCATTCATTCATTTTTTCATTTCATTGAGATGTCATTTTTTCAGTAGGTATTATTTACAAAATGAGCTTCAAATGTAGCTGACATTGGATTTTCGACTTTATGGTACTGCTGCTTTTGGACTACAATATACGGGTAGACACAGCAGTACAATAGATCTCAGCTTGACATATTCCATTCGTTCTAACGTATCCCAGTATAAAAGAAACGTACGTATTATTAATTACCGGGGTGATGCAAAATCTCTGCGAGATTTAATATTCATTGTTTTGGTTTCCATTCGGGCCGCGGCGCGGAGCATTGTACCTAACCGCCAGTTGGGAAATGTTAATTTATTATTTCGTGAAGGATTGTCGTTTCCGTTTATTCATTGCTTGTTAGAAGTGTTTAAACCATTTTTATGTACAGTAAATATCTTGAAAGATGCGTAGGTAAACGAAGCTTCAAATAAAATATATGGAGCAGGCGACGAATTGTAAGAAGAACCATCCTCTTGGGATAGAACTTCATAAAGCGGTCGCGATACGTAGCCAAGTTTATCTCGCGACAATCCGCGGGGGTCCGACCCGAGCAAATTGTATTACGACATGGATGGTGGTGGCTGAAATTGCTTTCAAGCGAAAGAAATAAGATTACATCATTGATATACCTAATAGGGGGGACAAACCACTCAACGAGCTTTATATGAGATAAAGGAATATTACGATCGTGCGGTAGACGATAAAACTAAAAATTAACCCTTATAAAAAGAAGATGATACTTTTACTGCGCAGCGCTTGTATATAATCCGACAACTATTATGTTTTATTTATGTTAAATGTTACGATGTGTACCGACGGATTACAATTAGACTGCTAGAACAATCGTAACAAGGCAAGTGCAACATTCACCCTAAATGAATATTATTTTACCTATGAGAGTAGCTTAGCAAATATGACGTCATCTATACTAATATTATAAAGAGGTAACATTTGTTTGTAAGTTTGTAAGTTTGTAAGTTTGTAAGTTTGTAAGTTTGTATGTTTGTAAGTTTGTAAGTTTGTATGTAGGGGGTAATCTCCGGAAGTAATGAACCAATTTTAAAAATTGTTTCACTGGTCGAAAGCTACATTATTCGTGAGTGCTATAGGCTATATAACATCACGCTACGACCAATTGGAGCGGAGCATCAATGAAAAACGTGGCAAAAACGGGGAAAAAATATTCTTTTTGAGGGCTTTCGTTGCGTGCGCTGCGTGAACGGTTAAAGTTACGCAAAAATAATGTATGAGAGAATTGTTTCTCTTAAAATATACTAAAAAAAAGTCCGCGGCAGTAAATGCCTAACTTTTAAGGTTCACTCACTATAACCATTTTTATGGCCAGAAAATTTGTTTTAAAATAATGATTTATTTGCGAAAGTGTTTTTATGGAAATAGTATTAATCCTTATCAACATAAATACGTTATTCATCACAAGTGTTTAATTTTGAATGAAATTGCCTTTTACATAATTTAATTTCAATGAATATCTCAGGAGATATCACAGTTTTAAAATAACTTGGCCGCAAAATAATGGCTCTGCGAGACATTCCGTAGCTTAATACATCAGAATAACATATTATAGGCTACATAACATCGCGCTATGAGCCAGGGAACGGATCAGTAACCAAAAACCTAACGTAACGCGAGTGAAACCGCGGGGCTCTGCTAGTATTATTATAATTATATACGAGACCACTCAAGTGTGAACAAAAATTTACTGAAAATTAATCAACCTTACCTACATTGCTAACAGCACGCTAGCCATCGCCAATAATAGACTAATAGAATGATAATATGCAGATTGTTAAACGTATCTTTCAAACATTTCGCACTTTGAACAGAACTGTTCCAATTGATTTGCCAAAACGTGTTCATCCGATGATCAATGAACATTTATGAAATAACTTCTGGGTTGAATTCAGTTTCGATAAGTATTTTAGAATCTATAGATATCTGTGGCGGACACATGATACATCTAAATTACGTCAAAAACATGAAAGGTTTCACTAGATTAGGATTGATTATCTTTATCCTAATCGAATGAATTTGTCATTCAATTAATAATGACTTTCTTCGTTAATAGGTTGCAAAAGTGAAAAAAAAGAATCAACTTCTATCGACTTGCCCTTTCAAATATGAGCTTTAGTACGAAATAGCTTTTCCGACAAAACCGACAACATGACATGCAATAACACGAAACCAATTGGCTCCGACTGATTCATAATTACAACTTCCAAGAAAGGTAACTATGAACAAAAGCATAAAAGTGAGTTCGGGAATTGCTTCGTCCAGAAATGAAACTTTTATTTACATTCATAATAAATCATTAATTACACAAAAAGATATACAGCTCTTAAATAGAACCTCATTTCGTACTTAATACCTGAAAAAACGACCTTCGCCCTTTCCCTCACTAAATAAGAACCGGAACCATTTATAAGTAGTACCGCTAAGTAAGTAAGTATCTACCGCTCTTTCAGACTCGGAAGCGCAGAGCTTTAATTTTGTACCAAACATTATAAATTCAGAATGAGACACGTGTGGTAATAGGAGCTTTAAGTACATAGATTACACATAACATACACAACACACATACCATCACACCTGTATTCCCCGGAGGGTTAGGCAGAGGTGTAGTAATATACACCCACAGTTCGCCGGTTTGTTAACAAAGATTACAATAACTCATAATACCGAATAGAACGTGATTTGACGGTTTAAAGCTAGTTGAAAGCAAAAGTTTTGATTAGTTGCTGAATGTTGGATCAGTCCGCGACGTAGAATAGACGTTCAACTGGAAAATGTTCAGGCGGTCCCCGAGCCAGGTGCAGGGGATTAATCTGAACAATTCATTCAACAGAAATTGCTTCTGAATAGAATAATGTTTACGATACCGTTATCGATCGCATTGAATATGATAATGATCATGTATATTAGGCATTCAAGCATTCTGTGCGCGGTGCTTCATTCATCGCATTCATTATATCAAAGAAATTGGCAACGGCTTGAGGCGTCTTCGTCGGTAGATAAAAACTCGTGATGCCAAGAAGCCGGCAATGAAACGATCGATAACCTTTAGATTGAATCGTGAATGATTGATTACTAACGACTAACCTGTTTCCACTCCACTTTGTCTATAGCTTCACCGCCCGCCGCCGAGCCCTCGGTCACTGGCGGCCGCAGTAGAGACACGTACTGAAAACAAGATGCAAATATTCAATATGTTGTTTATAGCAAGTTTACAAACTTAGTATTAAAGTTTGAAAAGGGGTACCATCTTTGAAAAAACCCTTTCATATACTTTCAAGATTTCTGAAGTAAAATTCGACCTTGCAAGTGAACTAGCATCACATCTATTGATCTTTCTATTTGATTTTCATGTTAACTTGTCAACGAGTGCATTACAGAGTATGACAAAGGCTAGGAAAGTACGTAAAGTAGTTTAAAAAGTTCAAAGACCTCTATAGAAAACCTAAGACATACCTTATCTCGTTCGAGACTTCGTATCATGTCGAGATCTGTAGTGTCTGATATGCCACCGTGGACCACAAACACTCGGTTGTTGATGATCGTGCCCAGAGGAAGCCAACGGTACACTCCTTCAATCAGCTTCAGCAACCGCTCTGCGTTATGCTGGTGGAAATGTAAATTCTTGAGAAACCTAGTATTTTCTAAAGTATATCAGCTAATAAAGGCGGGGTATACAATAAGACAAGTGTTATTTTTACCTGTCCCTATTGCACACCTAGATGATCATTTTCGTAATTGAGTCGTAACATAACAACAACATAACAAAGCTTACACAACTTACAATTTCGCTTTATGAACAAAAAGTATTCCAGTCAGAAAATGTATGCTCATAAAATGCTTCGGCAACGCTTTCCTCTGTGTGTTATGCCGTTTTACATTTTCTAAAGTTTTCCAACGCTTTGCAGCACTCGGAGTCGCGACACGACTTGCTAACTATTTGAACGCCCACAGTGTATAAAAAATGCATCCTACATTTTGTTGATAACTCTCAAAGGTATTTTCTCTTTACAGTAATACCGAGAAGGCGCTGCTTAAAACTTTTCATAAAATGTCGAAATATCTTTGATTAAGGTAAAAGACAACTTTGAGTTTAGGATGACACAAACTATCTATTTTTCAACATTTGTAAGTATAGCTTAAATCTATTTGTGTGTGCGAAGAGTAGGATATAGCTTCTACTTACAATGATAACTACAATCATAGATACAGCTATAATCCACGAGGAAATGCTGTATCATCTGTCCCCGAAGCCGAGCTCAGTCGCTAGTGTAACTATAATAACATTGTATTTGGATAAAAGGCGGCTGGTGATAAGTACGGAGGTACACTTCAGACACAAAGGGAATAAATCTTCTTAAACGTGATTTCTAAGACAAACAGGACACTCTTTGTACTGCGGATGCTGTAAAAATCTTTTTCGGTGAGAACAAATACAAGATTGCGAAGCTCAGATTTTGTTAGTGTCTCTTCACAATATTTATGTTAACATTGTTTAGCTTCCCTTTGAATGGAGATTACATTATCGCTTTGTAGGTACTGTTGACTCTACAATCGGAAAATCATTGCGAGCAAAGGGTTTATTTTGTATTTTTATGCTAAAGTCGAACGTTTCCAATCCTTGACAAATTGTGTGGATTTAAAAGCTTTTATTGTCTCTATTGTCACTGAATCAGAGCTCAACAGCATCCATTCTATAAGGATAAAATATAACTGATCTGGATTTTCGATACTCCAAATTAGTTTTCGGTTCGGCTCACCTTTTATCGGATTTATGATCACCGATTTGTATTCAATAGCCGTATATAATAAAACGAAGCTCATATTTTTGCCATTTACGTATAGGATATGTATAAATTGCTTTACTTACCCGATATTTTTGCTGGACTTCTTTTATGAAACCGTACCTAGACAGAAAACAAGTGTTATTGGTTGAGTTTTACTGAGGCATTCATGTGTTGGTAAGTATGAAAGCAAGGTGTAAAACTTAAGGCTAAAATCCACGTCCATTTAAGTACTGATTCTATTACTTTGGACTGCAAGCTTAACTTGACATCTCTTGAAGTAGATACTGCAACACCAATACGAAAATGATGTTAAAATGACTAACATACTAAAAGCGATATACAATATAGGTTTTAATTACAAGTAATAAAATAATGGATCTTGTTCTTTAAATATTTCTAGATTTTCATTTAAAATGCAATGCCACAAACTCTTATACATTTTAAATCAGTTCAAAAGTGTTCAAAAGTTTTGCCATCCAAAAGAGTTGTGACAAAAAAGTTGAAGCAAATAACTCACTGAATTGACTCTCAATATAAAATGCCAAAAAACGTTTTGTAAATAAGTACCAAATCTCTTTGATAAATAACATTATTCATCCAAAACGTATTGGGTCACAGCATAACTGTTTAATCATACCGTTACTTTTGTTTTGTTTCAAAGGAAAAAAACTGCCGTCAAAAACCAGACGACGTAATCGTATTTCACATAAAGAGCAACGCTCGTGTTTGTGTGACTAACCTAGAATTCATAATGAGATCTTCATGGTTGCCGCGGTTCAAGAATACTCCTCCTGGGAAGGCCAGCATGCACGCCAGCAGTAAGAGGAACACCTCCAGCCCCTTCTTGCCTCGATCCACGAAGTCACCGTTGAATATGTATGGGTTCTCAGGAGACGGCAGCCCATTCTGTGTCAAGTATCAAGTTTAATAGCGGGTTTATGTGCAATGTGACATTGGAAGTGAAGGCATCAACACTGAACATGACCGATATTGCTGACATACGAGAAGTGTACCCTTGTAAACATTGTCCGTGCTATGCCACGCCCATTCCGTGTCGGCTTCGAGTCTACGTGTTAGCATGCAGACATTCCGTCATTGATAGAGAAGGAGAGATAAGTCAGATCAATTTAAGGTTCATTTGAACGTTAGCTAAAGACATGGGATTTTTTATTAAGAAACCAAAAACAAACAAAGTCAATGCTCATTTATCATATTCTCTCATTTTTGTGCAAGAAACATCAGAATTCAATTATAGGTATATAGGAATAGGAATTACAATGAAAGCATCCAAAATAAAACGTCCATTACTCACCAGGGAGACAACCACAAAACCTTTAGAACATTGACATATAGACCGCACACAAAAATAAAGGGTGAACCAAATGATTGTATCGTCAAAATATATTTTTAATACAATAGGCTTTTTTCATCTAACGATCCACATGAATAAATAGCTGAAATGTTTGTGAAAAACATTCAACAATCTCCAATCCCATAAATAATAAAGTAACGTTCCCAGGAAATTACATTTTAACGAGCCACAACTTGGCAACAAAATTAGTTCAATTGATTTAGAGCATTTAATTTATCAATCTGTGTAAATTGATTAAATTAAGCGGCAGACTAAACTAGTTTACTGAGCCTAGAAAATCAGCCGATAAAAGAGTTAAATTGAGATCGAAAAAACTGATCGCAAACCAGAGCAACAGGCTGTTGTTATATTTTGTGAATCCTTACATCTGCAGCAGTAGCCGCCACGAAGGTCGCTTACGCAATATGTCTACTGCTAATCGATACCTACGTAGCCTTACATAATCATTATCCTTTAGCAAATTTTATTTATCGCTATTTTATTTTTCCACGATGAAATAACGCACACATGTTTCATTTGCCTAATTGGTGATTATCATGACTTTATTCCCATTCGAAATAAAAAATGTTACCTCTGACATTAGCGACCTTAAATCATAACTCACTTGTCAGTTGTATTTTTGTTTTTTATGACGCGATTAGCTAGGATTATGGCAAACACCGGTTGTTGTGATACGACCCTTGTGTTTTTTACAAACCGCCTGTTTGTATAAACTCAATTTAGGCAACCCTTACCATTCCCAATGGACCCGAGTTGTTTGTATGTAGGTACGACGTATATTCCATATATGATCGTATGAAAATTTATTCTCACAGGTTTTATTGTACTTTTTTTGAGGTTACACTAAATAATAAGAAGGAAAATCTGCTACGCTAAATATAAAACTGTTAAAAATATGCCATCAATTTAGAAAATCCTAAAAAAAATACGATGATTGGTTGTAAAGACGCCCAACTGAACACAAGTTAGGGTTGTAATGTAAACGTCCTGCGTCACTAAACGTTACTTAATAGTAGTTAAGTGGACCATTGGGTTATACGCTTGTAAGACGGAAATAACCAGTAGGAAAACAATATCTGCGAATTAACGAGGTCGTCCGGCGTAACAGGCGGTCTATCAATCAAACCATGGAGCGACCAGCGGCAGCGGCGGCACTGTGGCACCAATTAGATGACGCGTGCGCCGCTCCCTGCCGTGTTTACCGCGGCCGCCGAGCACCGACCCGTCGCCCTCCTGACGTCACACCTCTAATGACCAACCGTGAAAAAGAACTTGAAGGAAACCCTACTAATATCCGACGTGACGTAGCCTAACCACCCCGCGTACAATTTTTCCACAACGTAAGCAAAAATTACATTGCTGCTGCTTGTTTATTTTTGGCAACATTTTTGGAAGGGTTCCCTAACTTGTAACTTTTTATGTCGTAAACTACAAACATAAAATACACTTTGTTGCCGATCCCGGAGTGGAAGCAAAAACACCGTGTCAGCTGGTCGTGTTCCCGCGCAACTTCAGAAAGGAGTAGGTAATTGAGTTTTTGAATGTGTCGGTTATGCCTTCAACAAAGGTTAACGTTACCTATTCTAGCTGATATTATAAGAACTAATACAATGGTATTTTATATCTAACTTAGTTAATTTTACAACTAACTGAACTAAACAATTAAATAACCAAACTGGGTTTACCTATACCTGTTCTTAATACCGATTAAACCGAGAAAAAGGTTCACTTTATTTGATATTAAATTGAAACCGCTCCAGTGCTCTAGATGCAACGTTTTGCGATTAATTGGCTTTGCGTTCCCATCGTTCGTTCAAGTAAGCATTCGATTAAAATCATTACTTTAAGTGGTGCGCGCAGAACCGGACCCTTGTTCTAGTTTAAATTTATATTTAGCGACCTCGCTAAACTGGAAACAATCTGTTCTGATTTATTTTTATTTTTCTTTGTGGATTAACTATTTTAGTAAATTAAAACCCAATATAAACTAGACGGTTATTCTTATTTGCTGAAACTATATTATAACTTGATAGGGACAAAAACTTAAGATACCTATAGGTAGACATCGCAGGTAACATACATCCGAAAGGTCAGCTTTACCAAATACTGTCAATAATGAAATATTGGGAATCCATTGCGTTTTTGTTGACTATCTACACAAACCGGTACATTTCCTTTCAATAGATTCGTGGATTCATTTATGGAATAGTCAATATTTACTAGTATTTTGGGCTTTTGTGTCATTCAGATACAAAGTAATGACTATCCAGAGTACAATAGCCCTTAGTACGTTAATCACAGGGTTATTTTTAGGCCATTAGGCAAAATGTAGGGTAAGTAAAAACATCGCTAAACCTGTGTTTAAAACAAAATTACTATAGCAGCAAGCTTAACGACAACATACTTTGTGTAGCGAATGCGAGAAGTTTTTGATTACTCAAGTCGTTTATATGTTGTAAGTTTTTAATGTTATTTTCGAGATATAAAGTATACTAGACCGCATGTAGTCGTAAAAAAAAGAAAATTACTCTGTGAAAAGTCAATCTTAAACGCAACCTAATTAAAGTCTCGTGCTCAAACTATGTAGACAAGTAGAGCTGTTTGTGAAGGAGCTTGTCCGTGGAAGTACTACCACCATAGCTATTTCTCCCGAAAAACAGTGTTGCCGTGTTCCGGTTTGAAGGGTATGGTGCGTGTAATTACAGGCAGAATGAGACATTTCAACTTTGCCTTTGAGATGGCAATGTATTTGCAAGGCCTTTGGTATTGCGGCACTACAGATGTGTATAGGCAACGGTGACCACTAAAAATCAGATGGGCCGTCTGCCCATTAAAAAAAACACAAAAATAAAGGACGAAAAATGTGTACGTTACCTTATGAAATATGACCAGCAAGTCGTCCAGCTTCCCGTGCAAGTCACCGCACACAGTTATCTGGCTGGAGATAGAAGTGGTCGCCACGTGGATATTGGGCATTCTTTTCAGCACTTGAGTGGCCTCTTTTAATATCTGCCCGACGTGTTTCGGATGAAGACGGTGCTACAAAAATAAATTGCTTTTTAAACTACAACAATGGTAAAGTAGGTACAAAAAGTTTGCAAAAAAAAAATAAACGTAATGTTTTTAATAAAAACACTAGTTAATTGTTTCAGGAGTTTGCTAAATGTTGCTATGGAATCCGTAAGAAATGGCGAAAGCACAAATTATTGTGATTGACATCTCATGGACGTAGCTTGAAAGTGAAAATAAGAATCGTCTCAGCAAATTGTCATTTCCTTTCGTATGTTTGATGTCATGAATTCGTGAGTGACATTCTTATCCGTGAATGTAACATTAAGTATTTTTATCACTGAAGTGAATAAATAAGTACTTTCTAAAGGCGAATAGGTACACTTATACACGTATACTTTTACCCTGTTTAAGAAAACTAATCAGAAATAAGTTGTTCAGAAACAATCGTAATTGCCAAATATATATATTCTACTTGTTGTTTACAAATGGGATCTGCCCGATCAGTCCAATCAACCCATCTCTACTTATGTCTGTCGTAAAAGGGTACTAAGGGATTATTCTAGAACAGCGACATTCGCCTACCACGCATCCGATAACGTCGTAGATCGTATCGTACTGAGATCCAACCCTAAATGAATTTTGATGTTCTGGCTTTCCCTAAAACTGGTAGTACACTGTCCTTGACAATGATGGATTGACTATTCACAAATGGCAAAATGATTGCTGTGCACAAATAAATAATCAGAAAATCATATTTGATGTTTCATAGTTATACTACAAGTACATAGGTTTGGTACAATAAAAGGTGCCTATCACGTATCTGTCATTACCTTCTTCTTCCTAAATGCCTCAATCAGTAGGTCGATATCCTTCCTTTGCAGCGGGAATTCGATGTCGGGACCGCGGGAAGGCTTCGGGGGAGCTGTCTCGTCAACGCCCCCTCCTTCGTCCGACTCCTCAGAAAATACTTGCTCCACTACAAAATTGAGATGAAGATTTTTCTTTACGAAAATAATTGTAGCCTCTTAGCCTCTTATTGTAATACAAAGATCCATCTTATTACTTTATTTTTGTAAGCCACTCGCTGAGCTGGCTTACAAAGTTATTAGACATTGCAAACACGACTTCAATTTTGCGAAAACATTTACTTACGTAAAGTGCACAATATTGTACAGTGACTGAGTTATTTTTAACAATGTATTACTGTGTAGACGGGAGCATCACCCTAGATATTGGCATTTCGCATTTGGCTAAACATGAAAGCTAATATTCAGCAGGTAATAGATAACATTTGTAGTTTACATAATTATTAGGTTTCATTCAAAAAGCTTCGTGTACGTATGGCATGCATAGTAATACACATATTACTTTCAGGTTCGCAGTTTGAGATTGCTAACATTTCGAGCGACTGAATGCGTTGGTGCAAGTGCTTTCGTGCACACAATACGTGAGCGAGCTTTATATTCGAGTCAGCCCACGCTACACCACAATTCGTCTGCAATGTGAGCACGGCAAGTGGATGGTTTACAAAAGCTACAATTTGCTTTATTTTTTAAAAGCACATACAACAATAACACTCTAAAGAGTAAAAAAAACATCCAGCATATTCGCTGAAAGTTTCAAGTCTTTATTGATTCGGACGAATATTGCCGGGAATAGGTTCGACCTCACATTTTACTTTACCAATGAATTCATCACGAGATCACAGAGATTTTATGTCAGAGCGCTCTGAGAATAGCCGAGACCTAGTTTTGTTTTGCATCGGCGGCAGAGGTCACTGCAGTTAGTTGAATTCTGTAGCTCATGACATGTGTAAAATAAAGATACCGCAACATTGCGTGTTCGAAGTCCGTTGAGTAAGGAAAAACAACACGGGAACGCAAGCAATGAACAGAATGGAAACACCGACGCACTATATGCCTTCCACCTAATGAAATTACCTCGACGCCGAACTAGAATGTGTTTAAAATCTAACCGCAGACAGTGTGAGTGATTTTAAAATTTGTTTTATCTCAGCTAAAACACTTTCAAGTGCTTTTGTGGCGTAAGATTATTATATTTAGAATGTTTAGAAAGTCTTGTTTTCTCAACCAAAAGAGCGAACAGAAAGTCACTTGAATTATTTGTTTCCAAAGAACTTTTGCAAACGTGTTGAATTCCCAACAATATAAATAATAGCAGACTTTGAACAATATAACAAAGGATAGTTCGAAACTTGGTCAGCGAAAATAAAATTCAGACATTTCATAAAGTGGAGAAACTAGCGCGTAGAGCCGAAGACGATAGCTGTGTCACTCGCAGTTTAAAACTTTAGTTGTTATACTATCTGCGGTCCACAGGAACTCACGACTCAAGTGTCTACATTAGTCCAATTGGAGAAACCTCAGATGTTGGTATTCCAACTCAAAACAAACTTACATAATGTTATTTGCGTTGTTGTTCCATTATAAATGTTTATCATGCTCCTAAACGCGTTTATGTAAGCATCATGATTACTGTAACGTACTCCCAACTCCTCAAAGCGGGTGAGCGCCAGTCATCATTAAGATATAATCTACTCTGCTCGTGAAAATGCCAAGGTGAAGTGACTTACAAACGGAAGCAGTCCTCGAAGTTCGCTCGGAGGAGGGGCGCCCACTGGTGTCCTTCATATGACTCAGCAAGGCGTTGAAGAAGTTGTATAGCTGTAATAAAATGTATCAAGTAAATACCTTACACCCACACCTGATATGAACGAGTATATAGCATTACGTGTTAATTAATTAACAACATTGTAAAGGGACGCCCCGTGAATTAATAACATTAAAATAAAAAATGTTCTAACATTTAAATTACAAAAATGTACAAGACGTAACCCTGAAAATGCCCTTTGGGAGCTTAACTAGGACCAATTTAATAAAATGCATAATGTCTTATGTCAATTTGTATCTACTAGATCTGTCACTGCGTGTAATGAATGGCCTTTAGTATTATCATCATTTATTACAATTACGAGCCTAAATGTTTTTGTAGACACTATTTAGGTATTTCAGCCGTAATGAGATTAAACATAAGATACCTAGATACAGCCTATTTCAAATTGTGGCTCGCATTCGGGTTGTGTCCGCAAGCTACCCTACACCACAAGAATTTCGTGTTCATGTTCGAAATTGTGTCCACATCCAAATTTCAAATCTTCTAAATTTAATTAAATAAATTCTGATGCTCGCAAGTAGAGTAAATATACTCTTACTTCTAACTAAACAATGTTTCCGCTATTTGTTCAAAGAGTCCGGAAAAGCTTCCCACTGCACGCAGACCTGCAAGTACTTGTAAACGTAATTTAACGAGTGAATGTATGTAGCTACACTAGCTACTCGTAAGTTTCCCATTAAATAAGACCGCAAGCCAGCTGCGACATGACCTGCAAGTGCTCTGTCATTTACTTTAATGCCTAGCTTCGCCCTTAGACATCCAGTCACGACTTTAGTGCAGCCATTAAAACACGCCATCGTTAATAACATCGCTAATGAATTGCAGGTCGTACGTCAATAAAGTGAGCTTTAAAATAAAGCCGTAAAAAAAGGTTTTATCTACCTAAGTATAAGCGAAAACTCAGTGAAAACATTACCATACCAATCTTCTAAACTTGAAAGAGTCTAACTTTTTGCAGGAAATCAAATTAATTTTGCCATTCTACGAATTGTGGTTTGTCCCTACCTTTGTGGTCTTGATGAATAGATCCAGGCTCAAATAAATAATTGAAGTTGGTAAATTAAATTAGGCCCGCCGCTGATTGCAATTTTTTGTCACCGTGACTTTTTGTCACTTAGTCAAGTGCAATGAAAACTATACTGAGTGCGCTCATTATGGTGACGTGATAATACGGTGACAAATAGTTGCAGCGGCAGGCAACACCAGAGTGACGTGACTGACACTCGCCCTGTACATTACTATGGGAGTTGAAGTTCGTTGAAGTCCATTACAAAAATGAACGCGATTTGTTACCCAAGAACAGATTCAGTGAGCGCATCGTGGGTGACAGCAGGTGACAGTAGCAATAAGTCACGGTGACAAAAAATTGCAATCAGCGGCGGGCCTTAGGCTTTCTGAATTATTTTTTATTTTTTAACCTAGTTGGGCGGCTAGCCAGTTTATTCAATGGCCACGTGTAGGTACCTACCACGCGTACCATGCGTACGTTATTGTGCACTCGCGTGGATAGTTCATAATCGTGTAGGTGAAGCTGCTGCACCGCCTTGACGCATTCAACCGTCACTCTCGTGTCACAACCTTCACTTATGAGACTATTAAACCTACATTAAAACCAATGGAATAATTACCTACGTTACCTAGAGCACCCATAAAATTTGAATAATCTCATCATATATATTGAAAATTGAGGTTATGAAACGACGTCGGGCTAAAGCAGGTTAAGCACTTAACCCATCCTTTAACTGATTACATACCCGCTCCCGCCCGCACATTACTCGATTACCAAATGCAGCTTAAAATTATTTTCAATATAATACGTATTCCCCTTTTTGCGGTCACACCATGTAATTCATAAACGTCCTAAATTCTCCGTGGAATTGCGCAAACTTTATCAGCCAATGTGAAGAAAAGAAAAATATGAAGAAACCCGACAAAATATAATAACATAGTAATGTGGTTTGTCCGTGCGTGGCTTTGTTCACTGAAACCGAATGATCGCACTGAAATGTTCAGTGAGCACATTGACTCAATGGAACCGACGCCTCTTTGCCTCGGGCTAGATTGCTTCGTTCGTCTCAGACTTAATTTAATATGACATCGACGATAAAATGTGACGGGAATATAATCGAGTACTGTGCAGTTTTCATAACGTTGACTTAAAATTGCCAAAATAACTGATAACCGAAATATAGACATTATATTTTCCCCATGTCAGAAAGTTGGAAGATCCACAACGATTATAAATTAAACGGCCTTGTTAATCGCCCCAGAGTGTAATTTATTCCTTTATCTATTTAATTATAAATCAAGGATAACGAACGGCTCTTAGCGAAGCTTACTGATATTGTTTGTAATTTAATATATTCTGACATTATTGTCAGGGTGAACAGTCTGCAGTAAGAATAATTTAGGACAAGCGGTAATTCAATTTGAAACTGGTTCTAGTTTTGTTACGAAATGAAGTCTTCAGGCGTCTGCTCCTGAAATGTTGGTGCTACCTTAATTAGTAATTACGTAATACCCGCCACGCTGTTACGGCTGTTACAAGCAGCAGGCACAAACATTTTGTAGAGTATCACCTTTAATCACGTACAGTATCAAATTAGAATACCTCGCTAAAAAAATAAAGAGTAAGTTGAAAAACAAAAATCCTACTTCTAAAAAACCACGCTCTAAAAAGTATGAAACAAGAAAATATTCTCATATGGAATTGTTAATGTTAGTGTGGTTCAGAGGATAGCGTGGTCGTATCCTTCTTTGCCCTAAAGCTTTTGATCGCTTACTACTGTTTGAATGTATTTTTGTTGGCATACGATCACGGCTTTCCTTAATAACGGATGGAGGGGAAAATCGTAACAAAAAATCTCGCTGACAAAGTGTTCCTTCTTCATCCTTTTTTTAAACAACTATTCAATTTAAAAATACCTTTAATTTGCACAAGTCCCAAAAGTAACTAAAATAGGAATCGGACTGGCCGAAAATTTCTAAATCGACCGTTTGGCCCGACTGTTACAAAGTTGAGCACCCTTGGCATAAACCTTAAAAATCTTAATGATAAAACCTCAACATTATTAAAACAACTTTTGGTTTATACTATCTCTAATGAATAAACCACTTGGGATGAATAATGTATAATTATTTCATTATATTTAATTCATCGAGTTATCCCAATCCCATTATGTAGAATTAAACAATCACGACAGTGAGGACCACGTGAGAACCCTCTCACGAAGGATAAGTAATCTATTTGTATCTTAGAAAGGATTACACATTGCCCTGAATACAGAATTAAATTCATTAGGTTGCCTACCTTTACTTGGTCCTGTTCTCCAGCGTATTCGATGTTCTGGAATATTGTCCAGGTGTACCTCCGACGCACCTCCATTCGAGCTAAGTACCGCCGGTACCACTGCTGGATCAAGATAGCAGCCTTCATTGCTGAAACAATATCTTATGGTCAGTATTTCACACTGTCGGGAAAGCACCCCTATCATCATATCTTTCTTTCACGTTTAAAGAAACCTTCGGACTTTATCGGGCAAGATAAGCCCGATTCCAGAGCCAGAATGTAATTTAACAGAGCGTCGAGGAATCGTTTTTTAGATTGCCACTAAAATACTTAGGAGAAAATGTGGAAACAATGATCTTCATTGTGATTGGAAACATTGCTTCAGATTTTTACAACTTTATCATGATCGTCTCGGTGTCATGAAAAGGCGTTTTTATTAGTACAGCTTCCACAAAAACTGTTGCCAAAGATTACGAGAATTTGTAGACGGAGGTCTGATTTTATGAAAAAAAAATAAGTATCCTAAAATAATAATCCTGACTAATATTATAAATGTGAAAGTAAGTTCGTTTGTTTGTTTGTTAACTTCTCACGCTTACACCACTGAACCGAATATCCTGAAATTTTGCATATACGTTGTCAAGTGTACATTAAAGGACATGGGGTACCGTTCATCACGAAAAAAAATTACTGTTCCCGAGGAAAACAACACTAACGTTCTAATAATAGACGGCGCCACATGGCTTTCTCTTTCGAATATTTAATTCAGACGCGAACGAAGTCGCCGGCAAAAGCTAGTATCAAATAAATCCGATCGAGTAAGCAGTCACAGACAAGATTGAAAGGTAAATAAAAAATAAGGAAAAACTATTCATAAGTAAACAAACATATCTAAATGTAGCGGAACTTGTTTACATGTTTTACATACAAAAGAAATATATTTTTGATGATTTCTCGGAACAGAATTCGCTACACAACACAACACAACGCCGTACCTACAACAAGACATTAGTCGTTAAGGGAAAACTCCTTCGCAATTGATTCCTACGGCATGTGTGGGAAGTGTGGGAATGTTAGCAGCCGATATATTTTACAAATTACTTACTTGGAAAAACAACATTACTGTATCTATAAAAAAGAAACATGAAAATATAGAAAAAGAAACATGAAAATAATCACCTTACATTTTGCAGTAGTGAGATGCTGAGTTACAACGAGTTTGGCGAAATAGCATAGGTTCGCAATTTCATGCCATCAAACATTTTAGTTTACGATAGTACTGTAATAATAATGACTATAGATTATACATATTTTTTACCACACTACACTTACGCACCTATTTATTGTATTGCCTGCAATGTTTAAAATTACAGCAAAAATATTTTTAATGTATGCCTGATTGTTTGTTTAGCTGTGACATCTATTTACACAGACCTATTACTGTAATGATGACATAATTGATAATAGTACCTACCGTTATTGAATTCAAGATGTAAATGGCAATGCCGGGAGGGGACGCCCTAGAAAGACCTACCCTGACCTTATTGGTAAAGTTTTTCAGAAAGGTCAGGTGCGCAGTACCTGTAACCGGCGTGCTTATATGACCAGATGTGCGAATGTGGACGAGGCGAAAGGAGTATGTAAGGATCGTAGCTGGTGGCGTTCTGACCACAGAACGCCTTTTTCCCATGGGGGTAGGCAGAAACCATTCTGCCTACCCACATGGGAAAAAGGCGTGAGTTTATGTATGTACGTATTGAATTGAAAACAAGTTCTAACATAAGATAAACATGCAAATTCAACTTGTTCCAAATAAGTGGCGAAGCACGTAACAAATTAAAATTTCGCCTATCAAGAGTTTGTAGAAATACAACTATGTAAGCCGTTTACTTATCCATACTTTTTTACAGGAATTGGATATATTTTTAGTACAGAGGCCAGCACATCAAGTTACCCCAATCTGTCAAATTACTTTGATAGATTTTCAACTTCATGACAAAAAGATAAGATTCATATTTGATTGGGAAAATTTGACAGTTTGGGATAGCTTAATGTGCTGGCGTCTGTACCTGGACTACGGAACTACACCGAGTTGCTAATTACTAATCGATTCGACCACGCTAAACGATGTTCGTGTTGTTTTAGAGTTTTTTGTTTAGACATTAGTTTTATCTGATTGTTCGTTTACAATACTAACGTTTTACGGTTTACGGTACTAACATGTACTATGCTATGAATTTTGTTAGTTGACGTATTATCTGTATGGGTATAGTTACCTGTTCATTGTGTTAAAATAGAAATAGATATTATGTTCTAATTTATTTATCAATTTTTTTTTTTTGGTTTTATGTGGTAATGATATTGGTGCTCGCAAATGGTACGAATATCTCCCAAGGAACCGTTCTTATATTACTATAAAAGCAAAAGTTTTTGAATATGGATGGGTGGATATTTATTAGTCTTTCACGCTTAAACGGCTGGCCGGATTTGGATGAAATTTGGCACTGACATAGATTATAGTCTGGAATAACCCTTTATACCCGAATAATAGACTGGAAGAAAATGCCTAAGGCAATAAGTCCGCCTTTGTACGGTGTATTTTTACATTTGTGCATAAAGTTTAATAAAAAAAAAAAAAAAAAAAAATAATGTACGGTTCCTGTAGGATAATAATATTAACTTTGTCGCGGACGGAGTCGTGGGCTTAAGCTATATTTTATAAATACATACCTACTTAGCATCTGAATAAACAGATAAGTTTTAATCTCCAATAACAAACTCAACAACATAATATTATTATAATTTATTTAAATCAAATCCTCATCGCATTCTAATTCGCGCTAAGATGCCATAATAATCAGTTTACCACTTGTTTATATTTGTGTATTTGGGAATATTTTCCACATATTGCTTCCACTGAGCTACACCCGCCCACAGCCGAGTCAACCGTCATCTTGGCGAACATAGCGGCACATATACGGTATTCTGAATTGCAAATTCACAAACCCAATTTCCATCGCATTTTTATCGGCGACACCCGCATCCTATCGTTGAGCTTATTACATCCTAAACGTATGTAGGACATCATTGTAAATAAGTTATGTGGAACTTCAAGTCAAGTGAAAACCGCAGATCTCAGCAAGGGTTTTATATTTGGGATCCTTTTTAAGAGTACGGTAAAAACGGTATATTCGTACAATTATAGTAAGGTATTAGGAAAGCCCGCATGAAGTTATCGCAGGATAAGTGCTCGTTGTACCAAAGTGCTACATTACTCCCTACATTACTAATGTTCGCTTAGCAATGGAGCCAAGCGAACCGTTTTATCTTACCAAAATACATTAAACACAAATTGAAAGAATTGATACACATAACAGATAGATAACAGTTAAACTGACACAATAAACTCGTTAGTACTAAGTAATATATTTATTTGCATAGAATGTTTATATAAACCTATTTAATGACATTAACATTATGAACATTCCTAAAAAAAATATATATACCATCACGCCTGTATTCCCCGAAGGGTTAGGCAGAGGTGTACCAATGTACACCCACAGTTCGCCGGTATATTTAGGAACATGTGAACATTGCTAGTAGGTAAATAATAAGATCAGATACCTACGTTACTGTTTATCCAAAAGTACCTACTTATGTTCTTTGTCAGGTAATAGATTTGTTAATACATTAGAAGAACTTTACGTGAATAATAGGGACGATAATAATTACTATATCTACATCTAAACTAATATTATCCATTATACACTCAATCTATTAAATCATGTTAGTCGAAAATAAGATTAAGCTGCCAACAACATCTAGATTAAGCAATAAATTATTAAGATACCTTAGGTAGCCAGTTAAAAGGAATTTCGCTAATATTGGATGAAGATAATTTCTAGTATGTTAACGTGTTCTGTGCAGGACCTAGAACATCCTTATGTTATTTTACTGACTCTTTAGTTATCGTACTGCTACGCTAGAGGTCTCGGGTTCGATTCCCCCAGGTCGAGCAAAAAGTGTTATTGGGTTTTTCTATGAAATTCTCAGTAGCAGCCCAGTGTTAAGGTTTGTGCCCGGTTAATGGCAATTGGCTCGCCCCCTATTACATGGGACTTAAAAACATACCGGCGAACTGTTCGTGTACATTAATTACACCTCTGCCTAACCCTTCGGGGAATATAGGCGTAATGTAATTAGTTATCCTACTAATATTATAAATGCGAAAGTTTGTGAGGATGGATGGATGTTTGTTACTCTTTCACTCTTAAACGAGCCCATAGGATACTTTTTTTCCTTGAAAAATGTACGGTTCCCGTAGAATGATAGATATATCAAATTTTACGCGAACGAAAGCGTGGGCAGAATCTAGTTAATCCATAAATGCGAAAGTAACTTTGTCTGTCTGTTTGTTACGGTTTCACGATTAACCCATTAATAATAATAATAAGTTTATTTATTTTCTCTCACAATGGTTTTGTAGCAGTTAACAGTTTTGAATAATATAAATTCACATTGTGAGAGCTGGTGCCTGAAGTAGGTTTTAGAAAAGACCTGTATTACAGGTCACCAGGCTCCACTAAGTGGCATCATAAATAAGTAGGCAGGTAACATGTTGCACTACTAAAGAAAGTAAAACAAAGATAAATAAATGAACGGAATGAAAAGAAAACATAACAAAAATAAAAATTATAAATAAAGGTAATAATGGTGGGTGAATGGGTAGGTGCAGGGTGGATAATGCACCGTGTCGACGGCGCGTTCGTGTTCCACGCGCTCCTCAAAGAGATGTCAGCAAAATTGGATGGGGCCACTGAGGGCCGATGCCTGCCGGGGCTGCGGGTTGTTCGAAAGAGATACCGCGCCCCCGGAACGCAAAGGACACATGAAGAAACATAGACGGGTTTTAATCAGTAAAAGTCTGACACTGTGAGCGGGGGAAGTTATTTGATGATTTCCCGTCTATAAAAAAAAAAAAAAAAGGGTGGATAATGCGAAGGTGAAGGTGGTGCGTGTGTGTGTGTGAGGTGGTGATTGAATCAACTTTGATCTTGATTCAGTTTGGTACGGGGTAAGTTAAATAAGCACATGTTCCACATGGTGCTAAGCGATCCGCAGACCTGCAGACGCTGTGAGGAGGCGGACGAAACACCACTTCACCTTCTGGGGGAATGCGGAGCACTGATCCACAAACACAACTCTCATCTAAGCAAACACATTTTAGACCCGGATGAACCCGGATGATGATGATAGAGATTGCCCCAAAGACAATCCTGGAGTTCATCACAGCGGCTGGGTTTGATGGCGATCTCCGCCACTAAAGCGGCGATCACAATAGATCAACTATGGTCGCAGAGTTACCACAGCCGCATTCACCCAATAAAAAAAAGAAACATAAAAAACGGGGTAAGTTTGAATTCCAAGAAAGGACAAAGGCTACTTTTATATTCCGCAACTTCGTCTGCCGCACTAACGGATATTAACGCGGACAAATCCGCCAGCAAAAGCTACCCAAGGAGCACTTAGGCGTTACGGACATCAAATATGCAGCACTTATAGAACTTAGAGTTCTTTTGGAGACGTACAAGGGTGTCAAGAAAAGATTCTATATTTATAAGGTTGATTTACTAGTTATTATACAGCTCACGCTGTACTAAATCTTTATAAAAGAATCCGCGTAAACTAAAGGTGTTAAAACGGAATATTAGAACTCTACTTTAAAACTTTAAGAATTTTTGACACTTTAAGCTAATGTTTATTATTCAAGCTGCACAGAGGCTGTATTTTGCATGTGATCACTTACTTACTACAGCTTTATGTGTTAATATGGTATCACTCTATACTTGATTCTGTATAATGATATATGCAAACTCCTTTATAAAACTTATTATTATTGCGTAATTATACACCCTTGAAAGTGTTAGAGTTTTATGACTTCTGACAAATATGATGTTAAAACACTATAGTAATAAAATAATTCTATAGTACAGCTTTAGTCTGTTTTATTGTCAGTCGTAAAGAATGTAGTCATAAATCGAGCAATTTACAGTCAAGCGCCACTTCAGTCGACGTCTTACGAAGGTTCCGCAGCAAAAACGTCAAACATTGATATTGAAAGTGAAAATTTAATAAAACCTTGGGAAACTGATAATGACATATTTTCATGCAGCAGTACAAGTAAAGAAGACGAATTCTCAGAAAATTTACTGTTCCGTCGTAAAATTAAGGAATGGGCTATAGAAAAAAATATATCTCAAAAAGCTCTTAGTGATTTAGCAACAATACTAAATTGCAGATTTTCAGGAATATTACCACGAGACGCTAGAGCAATTATAGAAACTGTCAAACATATACATAATATCAAGATTATAGAACAAGGAGAATACTGGCATAATGGCCTCACAAAATCTCTACAGAAAGCATTGGAAAACTAGGTAGATGTTCCAAACAAAGTAAAATAAAACATTTTTTTCTGGTCGTCCATTAGAACATTTATTGTTTGTGTCATATTTATTTGATTGTCTAAAATCAATTTTAGGTAGTTTTCAATCTGATTCACATCAGTGTTTTGCTGTATTTGTGTTTCGAAATTAGTACTTTGTGTTGCCACATCAGAGTCATTTATATATTGAATAACGTATTCAGCTGCAGTTGTTGGAAGAACCGGTGTGGATGTTGTAGCTGTAGATGAAGTTAATGACTTCTCTGGTTGATTAAGTGCCTGAAATCACACATAAAATGGATTAATGATGTTTTTTGTCAATCGCTATGCAAACATTTCGACTTTTAGAGAGACCGTAGTCTGGATATGGAAATGGCCCAAAATGTTAAGTATGTAGGTATACTATACATAATATATTGGTCAGTGGGTCGTCTATTAAACACTCATAAAGTCACGTCTAATAGACATGCGGGGAAGGCTAACTAATAATGAAGTAAGCCGCGAGCGATGTAAACGGCGAAATCTAACAATTGCTAGCGATACATGGTCTTTCATTTTGAAGACGTATCCCTAATGAGATGTACAATTTATGTTTTGAAAACTGGTACACAGCCTAAATATTAAAAATATTCTAATATAATGCCTATTTAAAGGCAATAGCTGTACAACGGAATCAAAAAACTGCGTAGTAAAGCTACAGGACCTATAATACCCTTCAGATATACTTTAGGCTGTTTAATATTTATCGCCATTTTTGAATAAGAAAAACAAAACATAATACAAATCAAACGATATTTGACAAAAGCTACAGCTGCTATCGTAATTTTACAGATAAAATAATGAGTGTACTCTTATATTATGCAGTATTTTAAAGCATATTATATTATTCTAACCTCAAAACCATAAACTTACTTACCCGTTTTAGTTATATTTTTTACTTAATCTTGATTATATTGCGGGCGCGTGAATATTTTGACACAAAACTATACACAATTTCACAACAAAATTAAATCGGCACGTCGAATCTACAAATTATCACACAGAAAGTCCAAGATCATTACTTGATTTATAATTTTGCATGAAATATTAATCGATCGCCATTTATGTATCTAAAATAGAAATATTTGACAAGTTTCACAAATTTTCCCTTTGTGATTCTCGTAAAAAACCGATTAAGAACCGTTATCTTTTAAAGACATTTATAAAAAGATAACTATATTCCTGTGGTTTCCATTTACACCATACTACAGTTCCACTGCAGCTATATTACAGCCTATTTTTTACTTCTACAGCTACTGTACAGCCATAATAACGCATTAGGCTGTATAAGAATGGGCCCAATTTTTACTTATAAGGGCTGTATAAGCGCTGTTACAGCCCTTGTACAGCCTCACTATACAGCTTGTGGTATAAAAATAAACTTAAATACAGCTTTTATACAGCTTGTGGTGCTCCTTGGGTAGTTACATAATACATGTAAGTGTATCTTTGACGACCATCATAAAAATGGGCAACCTTTCACGCATTTATTAGGTTGTATTATATCTCTATCTAATCATTCGGTAACATGACGCTCTTCACAATATGATAACAGATTCATGGTCATTAACCATTTGTGCATAATGGTATCCAAAAGAAAAGTGGCTAAGTATTATTACTTCCATTTCTTAGTTATTAATATTATGGAGTTAACATTTTCCGTTCAAGTTTCACAATTTAGAGTTAATTTTATACTTGTTATTCCTAAGGTCAGGGTGTTATTTATTATTAAGAAATAATAAAAAGTAAGAGTGGTTAGTGTTTACATTACTATCTATATTGTTGTTTAAAGCAAACTTTATTGCTCTATAAATATAATGATGACGTACGCACTTCGCTCCTAATAAATCGCTACTGCGCAAATTGAAATAGTTCACCAAAAAGATATTTCAAAAATATTAAACATTATTTGATTACTAATTTCAAAAACAGCCACATAAATTAAAATCCTTTTCTTATCAGCATACACAATACAATATCTATGTATACGTTGCAAACGTATACGTATACGTTATTATATGGTGTTTGTATACATATAGAATAATATTAATACCTTGTTGTAATCAAGGTTAGAGAATATCAAGATTTTAGTCTCGTCGATAAATTGTATTTTAAAACTAAAGTAATTTACAAAACTGCCAATCATATTGACAGATGTGTAAAAATAAAACACAAAAGATTTATATTTTGTCTGAGCCAGAACCATTTTGTATTGAACGCTAATTCGTAATCGTCTATATTTGGAGTAAAGTTTCAGTTTAAAAAATATACAGGTGGACAATTTATTGGTTGAAAATGTGAATATTAAAACAAAAACTTTGGCATATCACCAACGTAATAAAAATAAAAACAACAGGTTGCACTCCGGGAGTGCCGGCAGAAGTGAAAACTTGAATATTAACGTTGTGCATTTTTGATATTTTGGAATGGTTAGGGAATAATTTTGCACGAATTGCTTTAATTATCAGTATAAAAGTACTATCATTTATGTGGTATAATACAATATTTATTTATTGCGCTATCGCTATATTTATTGTACGATAAATTCGTAAGATTTTCGATCAGATCACATGTCCTGACGCGAGTTTAATTTTTTTTCCCATTACAAAAAAGTGTACAACGCCGCTAAAGAAGTTTTCATTTCAAAAATGTTTTACAAAATAATGCAAAGCCTCAACGCACATACCTATTTGTAACTAATTTCTTTTCTCGATCTTTCTTTAGAATTAAACTCAAAAAGTCAATGAAATATAAAACTATATACCTACATTTTCACATCCTGAAAGATTGCCAATGAATCTAAAGTCAGCCTGTATACACTGAAAAAGTAGTCTAAATATTACAAACACATGTTTGAGCTAATACAGTTTACTGTAAAGATGAAAGAAATATTTGTGTTCTTAATGTTCTTCTTTTAGGTTTTGTAATTTATTTAACACAAAACCATCATACATAAACACCATAATAGTGAGAATATTTGTTCTAAGATACCGAGTACGTTTGTACTGGCTATGATTAACTGCCTCGGTGGCCTAGTGGTACTAAGCGCGACTGCTACGCTAGAGGTCTTGGGTTCGATTCCCAGGTCGAGCAAAAAGTGTTATTGGGTTTTTCTATGGAATTCTCAGTAGCAGCTCGGAGTTAGGATGTGTGTGCCCGGTTAATGGCAATAGGCTCGCCCCCAATTACATGGGACCTAAAACATACCCGCGAACTGTGGGTGTACATACATTGGTGCACCTCTGCCTAACCCTTCGGGGAATACAGGCGTGATTGTATGTTGCTGTATTACCTATATTTTCGTAGAAAAGAAAACAGAACTTTGATCAATATTATTGATTGGTAGGAAGTAATTTACGCCTGTATAATTAACAGCTCCCCACAAAATCCAGCAACATGTAATATTCGAAATTAACTAACTTTGTAAACAAATATTGACTTTGGTTGGAAGGATGTTAAGGAATTTGATATAAAAGTTACAGTTTGACCACTAAGCGTACCCCGGTTCTATAAAAGCAAAGATATAGCTTAAGAATTTCTGTAATCAGACCAGTAATTCCAGAGATTATTAATTTATTAAAACTTTATGCCCATCATGTAAAAAATACACTGTACAAAGGCGGACTTAATGCATTGATTTATCTGGTGAATAGATTGCCCCTTACAAAAAAATAAATAATATGTATTGGTATAGAAAGAAAGGTAACGATTGTGAAACATACTACAAATATCAGATAGAAAGACAAAAGAGATGGACGAGCAGTACCCATACTGTCAAAATACAAACCACGTACTAATAGCAAGCTAATGTAAACATACGACGATTACCGTGATAGTGCTTTTCTAAACTTTAATCGTACACCACTCTATAACTGGCTATCGGTTGACAGGACAAACATAAACGATATAATGTAGGTCAATGTATAACGAGTATGTAAAGTACGTATAAGTAGGCATGTCAAATCATTCGCTGGCGAACGACAACACTGTCCACCGGAAAATTGCTGCTAATTAGTAAGTTTTTAATATGGTGCAGCTGCAATATACATATATAGTCATGGTAAAGGTACGTAGGAATGAGAACAAGTGCCAGGACAAATGTATGTAACCTAAGCAGCTAAAGTTAGCATGACTTTCACAATTCACGAAAAAATATAGAATTTGATTCTCTAATTATGCCAATGAAATACTATAACGAAAGTCGTTTGGAGCAGGCGATATTAATTTCCAGGAATATCTGCCAGTCGTAGGTTACTCATCCATGATTAATGATTGTATCGACACGATATAGCGTAGGCGTTTACGCCACGCACCCACCGTGCATACACACACCTACGCAGAATATTATTAACCGCACAGAGCGAAGGCACCTTTAACTATAAGACTGGTTAAGTACAGTATGGTATTACAAACTTTTATAACAAAAAGTTAGTAAGAATCCTTCTAAGTAAAAAAATATATCAATAACAGTTTGCTTCTAGCGTAACGACATCAAAAAGCTTGCTCTACATATAAACCTTTGTATTTTCTTGGGTAAAACTACGCAAAGGCATGATTTCAGCTAACCCAAAGAACTGCGTAAAGCAAAATTGCGAAAATACAAAGAGTGCTCCACTCATGGAGAGCCGGAATATAGTTTAGTTAGCATTTGTCATGTTTCTACCCTTTCAACCTAACGTAACACAATAAGTTCTTAAGAGCAATCCGCCATTATTAATATAGGTAGTTATAGGTTTCATTATTAGGTTGCGATAATACACTACTCCCGGCGCCAGATAATCTTGCCAAGAATATTAAACTGAAGAGAGAAGCGAAACTAAATTATACTTTCACTGAACGACGAACTTCAAAGGACTGAACTCATGCAGGCAATTATGAAATGGTAAACTTTAAAAATATGTCCTTGAAAAATACTGAAATGACATTACTACAAGTTTGTAGGACGCTATACGAACAATAGTTATATCAATATGATGAAGTAGTTAAAAACAATGATTATAATATTATGACACGAATTATTTGTGAGACTCCAACGAAGAACGTAGTCTCAAAATAGCTAAATGAAGCAAAAGCTTCACGTGACCGATACCAAACGACTCAATAACCAATTCCCTTATGTTTGACTACGATACAGACGACCTATAAATGTAGTGCGGTTAAATGCGGTCATACACACAACTGAAACCTTAACTTGTCGCCTGAGCCCTTTGTTTATTAATAGGTAAGACTGAGAGTCGGAGATCCAATTTACGTTAGTCAACCTTGAGAACAAGCATACGCTTACGTGTTCTAAACAAATCTCGTAAATAAACAATGTTCTTAGAAACACAAGCATCTTACATTGTTAATCAATACTGACTCTCCCTATAATTTGAAGTCGGTCCAAGATCTCAAAGTCGGTAGAACTACGTCACTTTAACATGACTGAAATTTTGGAAAGAGATAGTGGAATTATGAAGTTAAGAAGGTACATATAATTGCTCATTTTAATGCTGGGAAATGGCCCAGCAAGAATATCCTTACTCTCGTTTGTTTTTAGAATGTATGAAATAAAATAAGGTAGCAAAATTTCAGCCATGCTAAAAGGGTGTAAGACTGTTGACTCCTGGGATCACACTACATTTTGTTTTTCAGTAGCTCTGTTCAGTCCTTTAATTCGTTCGACACAAAGTTATGAACGGATCAAGTGAAGATTAGAAAGTTACAAGTACCCTTCGAAAGTTCTTCTTCTATATTGATTTCGGCTTTGATTTATGTTTATGCGTTAATGTCCTACGTACTATGTTTTGTCTCTGCATCACCCTAAGGTTGTCTGGTAGAAATTGCATAAGACATTAAGTGTGCCTTTGTACAGTGGATTTTTTACATTAAGGGCATAAAATGTAATAAATAAATAAATGTATAGTATGTACATATGTATATACTAAAATATTCCATGAATCGTAAAAACATACCAGAGGAAAAGTTTTCAGGACCTTACTTGTTTCCAAAATCTTACTTATTCAATGACCGTAAAGCTATGCGAGTGGGTGAAAAGGGATCTAAGCGAAAATAGCCTTATTTTCCTCTCTTTGCAAAGTCGAGGCGTGAGTATGTTCGTATCACTAAGATTTACATTTAAATATGAATAATGTAAAACAATATGTGAATCTCAAAATTCATATCGGATTGTACATACGTTGGCAGGTCCCATTTTTCAGTTTTAGCTTCATACGAGTATCTACGTCTTCTATAATTTATTATTTGTATACAGAATGGTACTGGGAAACTGTACTGCTTAAAATGGGATTTAGAAAATATGTAGTAACTTACTTCTTTCCGCCTTAGTCATGCTGACGTCATCTCTCCTCCAGAACCTTAGGAAAGGGGCGAGGGCCTTGATGGTGCATTCTCCATTGAGCATCCTCTTGCCAAGTCTCTTGGGAACTTCTTGTTCTATCTCTGAGCTCCGGCATGACGACGAGTCATCTCCTTGGGAGCGAGGTCGTCGCCCCCCTCTGAAGCTGACGCAGCCACATCCTTCAGCGAGTGAGAACATCGTGGGACTCTTGTCCTTTCTGTAAGATTTCTTATCTTTCCGCTGGCGCGAACATCTTGGTGTTTTCTGGCGCGACTTAGGAATTGTGGCTGGTGTGTTGTGCACAAGCAAGTACGACACACGTTAACATGGTTCAGTCTTTATGACTGGTGTACCTGAAACAAGATAATTCAATCATTTATTTACTGCCTCGTTAGCCTAGTGGTCCGAAACGCGACTGCTACGCTAGAGGTCTTGGGTTCGACTCCCAGGTCGAGCAAAGTGTTATTGGGTTTTTGCAGCTCAGATTTGGGAATTGTGCCCGGTTAATAGGCTAGCCCTCTATTCCTTGGAACCTAAACATACCGGCGAACTGAGGTTGTATATTGGAACACTTCTGCCTAACCCTTCGGGAAATACAGGCGTGATGGTATTATGTTTATTTTCTGCCTGAAAATTACAGAAGATCCGAAGCTCTCCTTCTGTGCATTAAGTGTCACAACAGAGTAAAAGTAGCATTATGTGAAGTTAACGCTAAAAACAAATGATCATACTTAATTAGCACTCTGACGAATTAATGCGAACCATTTTGTTCTGTTTTATGGACAACCGACGTACAAGGCCGTTATTATTTATGTAAACGCTGTAATTAAACACCTATGTTAATAAAATATAAGTAATTAAGGCCCAACGCGTTACACGTAATAAATTGTCCTTTTAAAGGCTCACTTAAACTTTGTAAATTCGCACTTTGAAACGAAACAAGTTAGTTTAGGATTCTATGTAAACGGCTCTTTATCTTACTTTTAATTTAATCCTAGTTACATTTATAATTACCACAAATGCCATTATTTTTAGTTGTGTTATATTTAAATACGTAAATGTTAAGCTATTTTAATTCCTTCCAAAATTAACTTAGTCTTTTCGTACTAGGTATGCACCGTCGGCTAAAAGGTTTTCATCACTGGAGTTGATTTGCTTATGTTCTCAGTGTATTCATAACCAGCCGGCTTATTCTGTAAGAAATCTCCCTCAGTAAATTAAGGTGAAGTGAGCTAAAACTGGGCTGTCAGTATACGATGCTAGGGATTGACAAGTCGCCACACGCTCACTTCACGGAAGAAAGGTTTTACAGAATAACACCGCAGATCAGCCCTTTCAGTACTTGTGTCGTATACTGGTGTAAACCTTAATCCTTCATGACACACAGACTGAGTTATTGTGCAGTTTGTAGAATAAGGTAGGTAGTACTGTGAAGGTTGTTCACCGCAGCGACCTGGCTGAATTAGTTTTCTCGCAAACATTCAGTCGAATTCCTTTTTAGAATTCGAATGTAATAGAAAAGAATAATTTTTGTTAAAGGCCACTATCGAGTCATCTACATCATAGTGAAATATAGTAAACGTTACAAAACGCACTGTACGTTTAAATGATAAAGTTGGAACCCCATACGTCAAGTAAAATATGTTCCAGTAGTTTGGTCATACCGAAAGAGTGACTGCAGTACCTACCTACCTAAACTTTAGAACTATGTCCATTGTGTACAAGAAAATAGACTGAAAATATAAGTAGATTTATCATCCCGCGGCTGACTTGTCATCCGCTAATGGTAAGCAAAAGCTCTCGGATATGAAAGTCGGAAGCGCCCTAAATACTAAGCTCGGGAAAGACAAAACATCTCGAAAATTTATTGACGCCCCTAAGTGTTGGGAAATTCATTTAGTTTATTGTCTGGAAGGAACTTTAGAATGGCATAGGTCAGTCATAAGCACAATGGGTGCCTCTTGATTAATGATCCGCAGAATACCAACTCCCCAAGCAATAGCTTTCTACATATATCATAACAGTACTTATTTATTATGTAGGTAAGTTTAAACAATGAAAAACTATCATTCATTTAAAAATGCAATCGTTTTTTCAAAAAACTTTTTAATGAAAAACGTTTGATGGCGAACCAAAGTGATTTATACAAGTGCAAACCAAATACCTTTTATCCTTTGAGTAATAACATTAAGTGTTCGTTTTGGAAACAGAGATGCCACATTCACGATAGCACTGCGGTAAGCGTAATTACCGCTACTGAAATATTATGAACGATGCGATGCAACATTTTGAATTTCGTAGTAATTTAATATTCACAAAATTTAATTTTCGTCTTATATGTATATTTCCTTATCCACTATAAAAATGGATTACCTCATCACTGTTCCATGTGGTGAGGTGGTAATCAAATAATGGCTGCTTTATAGGTTTAACGTCAACGTAGCTCATAAAATGGACAAAAATAGGCCAATCACAAAAAAAGGTTGCTATACGTATTGGCTTTATCTGAGACAGCCGGTTTGAATGTCGGTCATGAGCCCGATTTACTTTTATTTCCCTTGAGTTTTATCTTATGTGATGCTTTGCCCCGAGTGCCTACACACGTCTTTTCGTCCTTTTGTTACATTTTGTAGGGACTAATATTCTAGTAGGCCGTATGACAAACAGGTACGAAACCAACTGAAAAATAGGAAAAATAGACACCTAGTATTTTTAGAAAAGTAAATTCGCCTACATACAAACTATCAAACCAGCAGTTTCAATTAATAAAACAACAAGAGGAACATGGAACAAAATAAAGATAATCTTTTATTGAAAGAAGAAAATCAGTAGGTATGCAAAGTAAAGCAGCTGTTGGAGCGAAAACAGGCTTTACTGCCGTTATTGCACAAAATTGCAATAATGTTCCTCGCGGTTGGCATTACAGTAGATTGCCCACAATTTCAGCGCTTTTATATTACATCTGAAACTCCATTATTGCTTAATATGAGCATACACTACGTTATATCTTTTATACGTACACATACTACTCATATAAACGCTTTTGAAACTTAAAACAAACAATATATTTGTACAAGATCACTGAAAATAATGTCAACGCATAGGTAGATGGATCTTGTTTGTTGGCTGTAGTTATCTCCAATACGAAAAAAATAGAAAGATATGATAGAAGATCAAGGTCACCCTCCTAAAGGACAAACTTTTTATAAAAGTCTGTGCGATACCCAATTTTGAAACTCTAATAAACGTGTGATATGAGTCACGATCTTGTTACAAACCAGGGCTGGGGCAGTAAGAAATATGTTTATATTATAAAAACCTCGTGAATATAAAGTTAATAGGGTTTTCAACGCTTATATCACGTCAACAAATTAAATTGAAACGGGTCAACCCACACCACACTCCCCAGCTCTGCCGTGGATATCTCAAAATGGGTATGTTATTAGATTATTCAAGATAACGAAGTGAATTACAACCTCATCCCGTACCGAAATACGAAAATAATAAAGAATGCAAATAACACAAAGCAGTCTCAACAACATTCATAAGAAACATAAAACAGAGCGTTAATTACAACGCTAATTAATGTTTATGTATTTGTCACTCCACGGTCGTAGAAATAATAAAGTGATGGTAAAAATAGGCTTCATAATAATACGTCTGTCTGTCTGCCACATCTACATAGACAGACATCATTTAGTCAGCTCTCATTAAACCATCTCACGCACCGAAAAGCAAATAGAGCCACCCTTGTTCCCAACATAAAACGTGGCAAACGATTGTGACGTGATTCGCAATCAAAATTACGTGCCACACAATACCCACGGCAATTTACTTTTTCACAGAATCGAGTGAAACACAAAGATAGCGACATTACTCACGGACTCTTTAACTTAAGCCAAAGATCGAGTAGCGCAGTTAGTATCATAAATGAGAAGTCCTTTATCACAGCGCGTGATACAAAAGATTATACGATGTACGGCAGCGAACTGAATGGGGCGAGAGAGAGCATTTGGGCAGCTATGATAATAAATCTCCACCCACGATTCTACATTTTTTTATGAAAAAGTTTTCGCCGTCTGATTTTGGTCTCTCTTCTGCGTGGCAATATTAATTTCAGCTTTCGTAACTTCCAGAATTTAATGCAATTTTTGAAACATTTTATTACTTCGTTCCTAGTTTTAAAAATAAAACTAGCGTATCAAGTTTAATGGACATTTCGCTGAAAAAACAATACATCAAGGATCGAACAAAGCCGATTTTATTAGATCAGCCATCCATCGATCGTCAAAGTTCATGCGGTCTCGACCGATCATAGCTAGATGTAATTTGCTCTTAGTGAGTTCGGAGGCTCAAAACTTAGTTATCGGATGAAAGGGGTAACCTTCACTGTGGATACAGCTACCAATGCAGAAAATAAATAACATAATAAAGAGGACGTTTGAATAGTAGGAAATGAACTGCAAATAATGCAGAACTGTACTTTTATGGAGCTATTTACAGTTTTTATATTGTGTAAACTCGTAAAAACTGTTCGTTTAACGACTAGAACACAGATATCTACATCGGACTGAAACTGCAGTACCTATGCATATTTAATGCACTTTTTGCTCATAAATCTAAATGAACTGTTGTGTTCTGTTTTATTATTCTTCTTTTGTGGCAGTCATGGCTTAGTGGTTACGGCGCCCGCCTCCCATGCACAAGGGTGTAGGTTTGCAACCGGGCAGAGACTTTTTTCACATGTACTTTTTAAGTTAATGTTGGACATCGGTGAAGTAAACAAGTGTGGTGTTTATTGCTTGTGCCTTCTCTGTATGAGAAAAGACTTTTGCCCTGCAGTGGGACGCTAATAGGCTGGTACTATTTATTAGATTATTTTACAAGTAGCACATTCTATCTATCTGCTAATATACACAACCCCACAAGGAAAATACTGAAAACAAACAGGAATACTTCTATGAAGTACAAGTCCAATTCCCAGTAACTCACACACGTTTCATAGAACTACATGACTCGTGTATGTTTGTGTCCGAGGCAATGTAATTCATTGGCAAGTACACAATGGACACCGTCACCTCTTTATTTAAATAACAGCTACCCAAGTCCCCGTATAATTGTGAACCATGAAGTGAAATTACTACTCGTAAACGAGACTGAAATATTCTCCGCGACCGCTGTGTTGGCATGTCACAGTAACGCACAAGTTACTTCCCATAAACCGGAATTAACTAACTGTAGGTATACTTAAATACATTCGGGGATTCGGGTATAGTCACAAAATACCTCGGCATGCCAGTAACTCGCCTGTCTGGAATAAAGTAGTGAGTTTGGGTGACGTCAAGGAAACGATCGCCATAACCCCTGCTGCCGCTATGTCCTTATATAAAAGCGAACCCTGTCACTTAAACCCGGGGTAAGGTCAGGTAGAATTATGTGTTGCAAAACAGTTCTGACCCAATGTCACATTCATTTTATTCCTACAAACTCCATATCTAACGCAAACTCCTCTTTGTCTTAAATAGTTTTATGTGTGAAGTTATCCCACGCCGGAATTCTTTTATTTCCTTCCTTGAAAACTCGTAGATTATTGAACCAACTAATACGTCATGCTTCTAAAGTAATACGATAGTGCGCGGCACGACGCCAAGTCGTATTATTTTCATTACTAAGATAAATAATTACTGTAATAACAAAAATATTTTTATTCGAAACATCGTCGTGCAGTTGAAAATATATTAATAAATCAATTTAGAACTTTACAGTTTGAAGTAGCCAAGCACTATAAGAACAAATCAGAACAGATCGAATGCACTAACAAAGTCCACTTTAAACGAATCTGATCCCAGTAATTATTAATAGGAGCAAAGTCCAAAGCTCAACATAAAAAAGAGGGAAAAGTAATGTACAGTAAACTTTAGGGATGACCTTATAAAAGGATCCTAATAGGATAAAAGTGATAAAAACCAGCCATCAGAAGTGACCAGACTCCGAAATGAACAATTTTAGATTTATTATATAGCGTAAGATCATATCAAATAGGCGTTTAACGTTATAAACGAGCACTTGAATAAAAATACAATATCTAAGCACACTACGTGAGGTGGTTTTGTTATAGCTTATCTTAACATGACCTCTATCTTCTAACTGAACAAATCTAGACATCATTAACCGGCTCGTAAAACGATTGTATTTGAACAAGAACAAAACCAAAGAAAAACAAAACATGAAACCAAAAGACAAACCTTGTTAACTAAGATTAATTGCGACAGGCAAGGCATTTGAACAGAGTCAAGCTAGATAAACATACTTTCAACTTCAGCTGGTTAGAATTACTCCTTCGGGAGAGACAAATGTCCAGTGGAGGACTGCAATAAGTTACTCGCAAATAATGTCTAAAAACACAGACGGTCATCAAACGCCAATTTGTCACAGTAATCCATAAAAAATGCTTTTTCGTATAATGATTGTGTCATTACAAGCAGATAAAATATCGACGGTTACAAACGACCACCGTTAAATAATAACGCAATAATTAATTGTTTCCCATTCGAACACCTCTATATGTACGACTGTACGTATTTATTCGTGGAGCTGCCACATTTTCCTTTCCATTAGCTTGTTATTAATTTATAGGTAGCTACTCGATATCGACAGGTATTAGCCACTTCTGAACTATTTGACTCTTGAATTCCATTACGATGTTTGTATTGGAAATTATAGAGCTACATCGTTCTAATGGATTACTCGTACAGTTTAGAGCATATTTTATGTTAATGCGCAAATATAGTTTTGAGGAAAAATTGCTGTAAAGTTATCAACATACAACGAGAGAGCACAGTTATTGACACGTAAGTACCCACAACTCCCATGTATCATTACACTACTCAAATGTCAAAACATCAGTCATAAACCCTTGTAAAATTTGTGTTGTCGACAGGTGTATCCGCAATCAATCATATTTTGAAAGCAGTCGCAGTGAGTTACACAAGTACTAAGGTTTGTTATCAAACAAAGGTACACTGTAATGTTTTACTAGTACTAATATTAGTGTTACTAAAATAATCCCATTCAAGAACAGTGTAATGAGTCATATCACAACCACTGCCAGTATTACTTAGTACTCACATCCCGTTGAATGCAAATAAATGGTGGGAATGTACTTGTGATTCATTAATCATTGAACATTGTAAATGTTAAAGAGTACGTTGCCATTATCTTAAGGTGAAACCTCTCAATTGCCTAACGCACTTAGGCAGGTTTCTAACCCATTACAATATTTTTAAATAAAGAACGTAACTACACGTGGTTAGTTTATTGTATCTTGTTTAAGGCACGTTATTTATCAACAATTTTTAGGCAAACAGACGAAAATAAGTCAAATCAATAGATGCTATTCAAGTACGCAATCTGAGAGACATGTCTCACTCAGCTACTTATATTGAAGAATAGTTTCATCTACACAATTTTGGCAGTTGAATCACAACAATATATCGCCGCACTTACACGTACAAAACATGTTTATATCACGCATATTCCCCCGAGTTTTTCCAGAAGCTCCGTCTCTTACCGAACGCTGAATTTGTACACAATACGAGGGTGTGAGTTACGTTTCACCGGAGCTTTTATGAAACATTTCATCACAATCATCATTTATCTTTAGTACATCTCTCGTTGGAGAACAGAGAATGGCGATATCTGCAGCAATAAAAATACCTATATCTTATATGTTTATTTGTAGCGACTCGCCGTAGCTTCAGTTCAAGGAAAACTTCGTAGTAACTCTACTAGGCTGTGGTACCTTTATGTAGATCGTATAATCCAATTCAGTATGAACCCCTCCCAAATTCAAACAAATAATAAATTTCCTTGTTTTCTCTGCATGACCACTACTATTGTTGGCATGCATTTGCATTCATGTATTTGCCAATATACTATATATAGCGCTAATACATCTGGATCATGTAACATAATTTTACAGCAAATAAAGTCATTTTGGATTGTAATTTTCACAAATCGAATATTGTAATATTGTTACTCAGTCATTTCATCTGTAAGTTCGATTTTAAATCATTTTAGCAGTACCACCGTGAGGCCTGGTAATAATATTCTGCAGAAGTTTGAACTGTTCATAAAGCATGAAGGGTTGTGTACGTTCCAATACGTACATCTTGTGGTAACGTAGCTTTAACTGGATTGCTATAATTAATAGCCCCTTGTACTGCGGTTGCGTTAGGTCGGGTCAGTAAACGTGACAGCGGGACAAAAGGGCTTATGTATGCTTCCATAGTTGTATTAATAGCACGACACAAATGTTTACGTAAGGTGCTGTGAGCGTACTAGTCAATATTATACAATTACGATTTATATGACAGTTAAATCGGTTTCTATACTTACAGGGTGACGTTCGTTTGGTTTTAGAGGTAATCTCTGGAAGTTATGATCCGATTACAAAAATCCTGTACTGTTGGAAAGCTACACTATTGCCGAGTACGTTTTATATTTGACTTCCTCGTGAACGAAGTCGCAGGAAGAAGCTAGTACTTACCAGATATCTTCTAGGACATAATAATATAGAACCTAAAAAACGCAGACTTGCGATCAGTTTTCATCAATCTTAAAGATGTAGTAGACACTGAACAGCCCTGTTTTAACGATTGCCTTTAGAACGTTTTTATAGGACGGCCATTAAACGAGTCAAACTGTAAAATATTTTTCAATATAAAGAGCTGTGAAGCTTTCATTTTAAATTCAATTATAAGCTGCCTGCATAAATACATGTTTCGCATAATTTGGAAAAAAAATATTTTTATAACGAAGAACAGTTTTAATTTCACACATAAGTCGATACTGTATGTACTTGTATATTTTAGTTTTAGTTTCACTAGTTTACGTTCTAACCAGAACTTTAGACAGCACTTAATGCTAGATACATTTATGTATAAATCCGCAATCAAGCTTTAATAACTTCTCAAACTCAATTGTACCAACATAACATTAGTTAGGTACATCAAGATATTCGCTGAGTGACCAAGTTTCAAGTAATGTCCAATCTAAATTCAAATCGCGTGATATTATTATGGCAATGCCACGGTAGGTACGCTTCAGTGTAATTCGGACGCAAATGAAATTATCACACTACATGAAAATGCACTATCGGTTAATCAGACACGGCAGTGTGGTATCCAGTCGTTAATGCACGGAACTGTATGTAGACAGCTGTCAGATATATTTCGGAATATGTTCGCTCGGTTATCAGCATCTATTTAAATTACGGACGTAAAACTGATCAATTGGAAATGTCACCCACGCTAAACTTTATTACAATGTCCCTGATCCTTTCGCTTCACATTTTCTTAGATTTCCGTTTTTTGATCGGCTTTTCCTTGAACCGTGTGATAATGAAAACGTTAACTGTTATCGTCTATTCTCTTTTATCACATCACGCTGTACTTTTAATTTCCTTTTGTTTGTTTTCGTTATTTTTGTCTTTGTTTTTTTTCTTCAAAACATTACTCCACGCTTGAAAGTTGTCATGTATCAGGTGTCTGTTTACAAAGATATAAACGCACGTACACAAACAACCAGACCTTTCTGCTGACCAACTACGTGCCATATACCTAAATAGTTAAAGTTATGCTACTGACGTAAATATGAAATATCCTCATCCAATTAAAAGAGATGAGTCGCCATAAATAACAAAAATAAAAATAACTATAAGAATTATATTCTGTTAGCGCAAATAGCAATTAAAAGAGACAAAATATTTTTTTCGGATGCGTCATCTGTCTGCTTGTCAATGTGCTGGCATAAAATATTGTAACGTCCATCGTTCTGTCATTGCCATTCCCATGAACAAACAGCAGTTCCAACAATTTGATCATCGCTCTATATTTATCAATGATTTATATTTTATGATCTTTTACAATATGAGTGCTCCCATAAGTTTTTGAGTTATCGTCTATTTCAATTTCACCTTATCTATTTGAGTTATCATTTGATGAATTTCAGTATTTAAGTGAACTTTCAGATATCACAAGGCAAAAAGTGTATTCTTAATCTCTTGCCATACATTAATCCATCTATTTTTTCATCAGTATTTGCAAAATAAAAAAAACTGTCAATTTCTTTAATTTCCATTTAAATAAATAAATACAACTACTATGTATATGGTTTACTTCGAGTGAGTTAGGATAAAAGTCACAGGGATAAAAGTTTAACTGAAGTCTACATCCGTTTTGTAGTTCATATTTGATTCGCATATACCTACAATTGTTACCTATGTTGATGTTTGAAAACAAACTAAACTCAAAGTTCGACGTGATGTTTACTACACTTGAAGCTAAAAGTTAAACAATGGGCGACTTCCCCACAAACTTGTGTAAGAGTCAGAACAATGTACAGACGCCGCCCGTCACATCACGATTTTCCAAACTGTTCAATTTACCCAATTGAACATGAACCTTATTTTATTGTAATAAAGTTGAAAACTATCAAAGAAATTTTACGGATTGGGATACCTTGATGCACTGGCCTCTATACTATCTTTATGACTGTAACTTAATTTGTATTCAGTTTTCTCTGCTTTTGGTAGCCTTTTAACTTTGAATGTCAATCACAATTCTTCATTTCTGTAAGTAATTTGTTAATTTTATATTCTGCCAACATAAGCCTTGTTTGAAGTTACATTAATTAAAATATTTTACTCTAAAATATATTCACATTTATCTATTTTAGAGCTCAAAATCTGAATAGCACTTAAAGTTAATTGATAGTTTCAAATGACTAAGTCGGCAATAATTTTGGAATTGGATGATAAAGTAAGATCAATGTCATAGTATTTAAGCGCCCGACAAGCCCTATTAGGTAAAGTGAGCGAAAACTGAAAGGAGACGAAATGGCAATTAATCACTGCTTAATATGTCGGTTCAAGCCAATTATGATATTTATAATACAGCTTCATTTTGCTAAGAATTAATTAATGATAGCATTAATTACTTGTTTTCATAAGTACCAGGCGTCGAACATAAATCATTTTTTTTGGATTGCAAGGCTGCCATAATTACGTGGAAAATTGTTACTTCTTATCGTTTATTTTTTTGCTCAACAGGAAATGAGGAGTGCTGGAAGCGCCTTCACGAGCTGGGGAACGCTGGGATAACGAAATCTTTTGAAAGTAGTCGTAAATAACACGATAAGTAGGTAAATATTTGCAACCAGTAACTTAAAACAACCTAGTTTTCTCATCAGTCTTTTCATTACGTCAAAGGGAAGGTTAAACTAAAAACATAAACCTCGTATGGCTTTGCCATAATCGGGTAATAAAGAAAATTGCGAAGGACGTCACCATCATCATATCAGCCGCAGGACGTCCACTGCTGGACATAGGCCTAGACGAAGGACGTAAATGCGGCTAATTGAGTACTTGACAAAACCAATCAATTAAACAACAACATACCTTTTGTGAGCCGTCAAAACACAGTTTCTCCATAGATTTTGTATAGCAATAATAATATGTCACGTCACTTATTTACAAACTCAATTGATTAACTATTTATTTCAAAGCAACTAAAAATCTATTTTTCTTGGCTTTTTTGCTTAAAAGTGTTAAATACCTACCCAATTATACCTACAAACTCAACACGAAAAGACTTAACAATGGCAAGACCCATAGGCACATACAACTGTACGTATATTATTTTAATTTTAATATAATTATGTTCGTCTAACGAGCATAAAATAAAACAAGTACCTATGCAGCAGTAGTGTCTATTGTCTTGTCTACTGTATGATTTGCACAATCAAACGTGCACGGCTCGTTATGAACATTTTTCAGTATGATCGAATGTGACTATTACGTAATACCGAATATAATATAAAAATAATATTTCGTTGTTAGTTTCAGCTATTGACAGTTGCGGCTTTGTGATTGTATATTAAGGGCTCATAAAATCATTCCTTTGCAAAAATATTTACGCTTTTACTATACTGGGTTGTTATCATAATATCATACAGGCTATATACATCCAAGATGCAAAATCGTTAAAAATAGATAGTGAGGTAATATAATCTTAATTTCTTGATGATAAGATTTAATTCGTTTTAAATTTAAAGATGCGGTTACGTGCTAGCTAACAGCTAAAGTCGCACATATTTAAAACAATTTTAGTTTTATTGGATGGTGTCCAATAGGTTTGAAAAAAATGTGTTAACAAACTTTTAAATCCACGAAATCGAGCTGCATCGTCATTCATTTTATATCTCATATAGAGATTATAATGATAATGTAGTTCCATTAACTATGTAAATTGCAAAGGGCTTATCTAGTAGCACACTCACTATTACATTTAGTAATTAGATCATTTACATGTTGATTCGGGGATCTAACCCAATATCTGCGTAAGTGAGAGTAAACTGAAGGGATAGGACAAACTATGCGACCTTCATAACACGCTTATGTTTACTTAAGGCTTTGGCAGACGCCGAAACATCTCGCTGTAATATTTACACAGCTCAAAATCATATCGTCTTAACATATGACAGTACTTAAACGTAAGTTAGTTACGCGTAAGTAACTGAAACCATGAATCAATTAGCTGATTAAATGTTCGCCGCGACACTAAAGAGCTAAAAGCAGTAGAAGCATCTATTTAACCTAATTACCACCTACTTTGCGTAATCAATTTATAATTCTTCAATTAGAATACGGAACTCTAAATCAAATTTACGGAATATTTTATCATACTTCCTACGAGGAAATGCCCCTATTCTACTAGAGACCAATCTACATATTCATCATTCTGCGAGGATAATGGAATGAAATAAAACAACAACGCGGACTTTCTGAACTTTGCAGAAGGCACGATTTTCATAATTAGACTGATAGAAAACCAAAAAAAAGATGACTCCCTTTAATAAATAAGTAAACCAAAAAAAAGATCAGACCCAAAATATTTTTATTGATGGAGCTCATTTTTTATTCTACCTCGCATACATAAAGCATCTAAGGATTATTGAGGACGAAGTACTAGCGAACGCACAGAATACATTTGAGCAATCTTTAGCGAACTTAAACTGTGGGAATTCGGCATCGAGATTCGGGCCCAAAGAATTTATCACAGGTAAGCACCGACTACGCTGAAATCGAACCGATTATGTGCTTACATTTATTCCACATTTTCCTTAAAGTTATTTAAAACCAAGCTGCTTTGTTTGACTTATAGGCATTTCCTTTGGGGCCATTGTTTTATAACTCAAGGCCGTACACCTGACCTTAATTTAAATTGATGACGATAATGCAGCCTTCACAAAAACATGTATTCGGGAAACTGGATTATCATAAGCAAATTGGTTAAAATAAAAAACGAAGGTTGTGCCTGAACCAATATTCATTTTGTGAAGAGAGCTAGTATGACTACTGTTTTTTATCAGTTAAAAAGTAAATTATGAAATTTCCATAGGTTTAATGTCTCAAAGCCCTTATAATACTTAATGAATGAAATATCAAAAGTAGATTTTATTACAAGAAAACCCACAATCATAAAAACATAGTCTGGATTTTCTTGAAAATACCACAACACGAATTTTGTGGCATTATTAGAGTAAGAATCAAAAACTGCACACAAAGCATCGGTTGTGATTTTTTATTCATATCTTGAATTAGAAAGTTTATTTTAACATAGTTATCTACCATGAATCAACTAAAAACACAGTTCTCTCTCAGCATCATCTTTTGAAAACGTGGCTCGAATATCCATTTTATAAATCCACTACAACCGGGTCCCGACTTTTTCAATTCAGCGAATTTACCGCTTTGCATTCACTGAATATGCAAGAGCGGGCTAACTGGTGGATGTTTGCTGTAGTGTACTGTCGTTATAAGCGAGGGCAAGCTCATACTGCTCACACTGTAACGTTGTCATTAAATACCCAGTAACATCTGTTCAAATATAACATTACTAGCGAATTCGCGACTTCGTCTGCGTCGCGTCGATTATTTCACACAAATAACGCGGCTTTTTATGGGATAAAAAAAAAACAAAATCAGTTCAGTAGATCCAAAGATTACCCCCTACAACCTCACAAACTTCCTCTCTTTACAATATTAGTATAGATTAAATAATGTCATCCCTTTTCTATTAGTAAATAATGCCGGTCATCCTTGGTACCCAACCTGAATCCCAATAGTCTTGAAACCGTGTAAGATTTATAATACCTACGTTATGGCTTTAATAATAAATACTGTAACAATTTATGGATGCGTGGTTTCATGCACGTAATGTACTAGCTCATTTCTATTTTCTTTCTCTGAAGCGTGTCTACTTTAAGTACACTATAAACTGATATCTAAAATTAGCGTTCTGGAATGTATGGCTCGGTCTGTTGGTTACTGAACAAAGTTACAAAACTTTTCGAGCGGCCGTTTGAACTGATCAAAGAAATGTTACTGGTTTATCTCACATATGTTAAGATCATTAGTATTGTAACTACAACCAAAATCTATTTGTCCATTTCAGTTTATTTTTCCAACATTGTGTACATAACTTAGAAACTTGGTCTGCAAGCTAAATGTTTATAAATCACCTGTGCTGTGCCGAAGTTTGTTAATTTATGTACTTACTCCTCACCCCCGGGTGGCGACATCAATTCTGAACTTTGGCAATTTTTCTATTTCTTTGTTGTTCAACAGCGTCAAGGTCTGATCGGCTACGATTACAAAAATTATACTTTTTGAAACTAGATTTTACAAACAAAACATTATTAATCTTTACATTTTTTCAGGTGAAGTGCTGGGTACACAAAAACTCCTTTTTATTGCTACACATATGCAGTATTATAACTACTAACTAAGTCGGTCAGAGTGGTGCCTATAAATAATCGTAATCACCAAACTTTAAATTGGAATCTTTCATAATGTATGCCGTGTAACATTTGCGACGGCCTACTTACTACTTCCGAATACTAACGAGTGCAGCAACTTAGTAATATTGCTTAAATAAGTACCTACCATTTAACCCTGGAGTGGTCGCGCGGACTACATATGTAGTCCACGGTTGTTTAAACTGACATGACTTTTTGCGCACTTTTTTTTCATAGCTGATTTAAACAAGATCGTTGAAGATTTATGTTTGATTTTCGTTTTAATTTTATTTTGGAAGAGTTAATTTGTCATATTTTAATAAGAAAATAATAAAACAATTGAATTTCATTTAAAAAACGACAAAACAAATTACTACATATGTAGTCCGCGCGACCACTGCAGGTTTAATCTTGATTAGTGGCTGCAGTTAGTCGTCTATACCTACTCTACTGAACTTCATTCCATGAAACTCATCTTTGAGTTTTCTCGAATTGTTTTCAAAATCAATATCGTTCATAAAAACTGGAGATGTATCTACAATAGTTCAGAATACGGCTGTGAGCTCATTAGAAATAACAAAGACAGTTTTCTTTATCCGATATTCAATAACGGAAAGTTCTCTTAGTCTCTGCCTTCTGCTCCGTTCAGTTAAATCAAGTCACTATAGAGCAGGTACCTATAGTGTCCTGTTAGTAGAGTTGGACACTGCCAGTTCGTACAAACTAACCTAACCATTCTTTTTTCAGATATTATGTCGAATTTAAATAAAATGTTATAGCATCGAATTTTTGAGTTCCAACTCAAAAATTCAAAATTAACATAACTGACAAAGTTTCTGTTTTTAAAAGTCAATGTAAGTAAATAGGTACATAATCTACGTACCTATAATTAAATACCAATAGGTATTCACTATTGTTTTAAATACAAAACTGCGCATTATTGATGAATATAGAATGTAGTGAGTAGTATTCATACACTAGCAATCACGGTGCGCAGGAAGTGGTTAGCGCAATGTGTTACCAGAATAGAACTTGTCTAAACCGCAATGTATATTATGTTTTAATTTAAAAAATACAAAATATGTTATCTACCACAATGTAGATACTGATAAAAATACTAGATTTTTTGGTCACCACACGAAAATAGGCATATTTTTATCAAACAAAATGGGAAACTCTCTAAAATATTTAAACGGTAGGCTTAATACGGTAATCATTTTAATTGAAGTAATATTTCCAGTCAACGCCAAAGTTTAAACCATCATTCTAATAAAATTCGGAGATTCAGCCTGCAAATTAAATCTTTATAATGGCCCGCCCATATGTGTAGGAACGGATGGAGTTTTAATGTCTTTAGAAAAGTTGTCTCTCGTATAATTTCTTTTCCGTAGTTCCTACAAACGATTACAGTACAGGGTATGATTTTCATTTATTAAAAGAATAGCAACACCTTAACCTGTAAATAAAACCTAAATGATTCTAGTTTAGCATTGCAGTAAAATAAAATAAAAATATTTAAAAAAAAACTCAAATATTGGATCAATCAATTAAAACTGATCCTTGGCGTCTTCGTACTAGCCCGATTTTTTTACTGATTATCGGACCAATTTTTTGACAGATTAATTCGTAGGTGAAATGAAACTGTCGAAAATCGGTTCGATAATCGGGAGACGTTTAACTATCTTTCAATTTGTTTCAGCGATTTTTGTACCTACCGCCGTGGTTGCGATTAAGGATGGTAAACTAATTTTAGAATACTTAAAAGTTATAAAAATAAACTGCAGTGCCATTCTATACGGTAATTCCACCGTCACTTCGACGCTCACTTCGCACTGCAAAGTGTCAAATAAAACAATGTCATTTGAATTTGATTGAATATTTGATGTCATTGAATAGCGACGTGAGATGCGAGTTCATGTCTGAATTTTACAGAATCGACGTACTGGTAACCTAAATAAGGTGCTTTGTAACAGTTTTCACTACATTCCATTTAAATCGAGCACCTCACTCCGAGGAATTTTCATTGTGAAAACTGGCTTTAATGAACACGAACGAAAGAATCCCATCATTAGCACCAGCCATATTATATTTTATTAGTGCCACAACTATTTTAATTATTTAGATTAACTGCGTCGTTAGCCTAGAGTTCTAAGCGCGACTGCTACGCTAGAGGTCTTGGGTTCGATTCCCAGGTCGAGTAAAAAGATTTATTCGGTTTTTCTATGAAATTCTCAGTAGCAGCTCGAAATAAGGATTTTTGCCCGGTTAATGGCAATAGGCTCGCCCCCTATTATATATGGGACCTAAACTTACCGGCGTAGGTTGGATATACATTGGTACACCTCTGCCTAAACCTTCGGAGTATACTGACGTAATAGTATGTATGTATTTTGATTAAAAAATAAACTTTAAATAGACTTTTTTTTTCTTTTCTTTGAACCATACATGTTCTGAATGGCATTGAAAAGCTTACACTTTTCTTAGATTCTTAGTCATAACATAATGCGACCATGTTGCATATTTAATAGGTACCTAAGAAAGTTCTATTGTCGTCATCAGTTAATTTTATCTAAACATGTTGAAAAACCATTATGTACTGTATAAATCAAGTGCAAAGAAAATAGATTTTATTACATTGTCCTTGCTCGCACGCAATATGAAGTAAAGTTAGAAATAACGTTATTATGATGCTCAAGTGCAAGCTGAGCGTGACTTGATGCTTTCTAGCATACATGTTGAATAACCTTATTTTATGTTAACTGCCCCGTTGGTCTTGTAGTGGTAAGTTGAGCGTGGAGTCCTGGATTCGATTTACAGTTCTGGCAAAAAGTGTTATTTTTTCAAAAAAAAATTCAAAAATTTCATCAAAAATTTCTCAGTAACAGCCCAGAGTTTGGAAATTGGGGGTGTGGCACCCCCGTGCTTCGGAAAGCACGTAAACCAGTTGGTCCTACGCCGATCACTTCCCGGTCGTGTCGGATTGCCGTCCCATCGGAGTATGAGAGTTAGGGAAAACAGGGAATGCATCAGTGTTTGCGCACACACTTGTGCACTATAATATCTCCTACGTACTTGGCTACATCAAGATAAGCCGCCGTGGCCGGAATCAGTCTGGGGAATATATCTTTTTAAGTTTACCAAAGACCCTTGAAAGGAACGCAATACATTTATCATTATAATGGACTTATTCTTTGGACGGGCCTGTTGGTCTAGTGGTTAGCGGTCCTGACTGCTAAGCCGCAGGTCGTGGGTTCGATTCCCACCCAGGACAAACTTTGTGTGATGAGCATGATTGTTTGTTCTGTGTCTGGGTGTGATTTATCTATAATATGTATGTATTTATAAACTATATAAGTATGTATATCAGTTGTCTGGTTACCATAACACAAGCTCTGCTTAGCTTGGGATCAGATAGCCGTGTGTGAGTTGTCCCAAGATATTTATTTATTTATTTTATTATGAGAAAAATTTCAAAAAAAAATGTCAGCTTATCCATACATGTTCGCGTCGTTAAGGTCGCGGGAAATTGCTGTATGCGGGTAGCGCAGGACCGGTCATTGTGGTTATGTTTAGGGAAGGCCTATGTCCAGTGGACGTTATTCGGCTGATATGACGATGATATTTGTGTATAACTCGACTAAATATTCTGACCAACCATCAGGTTTCAGGTAAGTAAACAAAAATAAGGTTTTGTATGTAGTAGCTGCATACCCACACCACCCCCTTTTTTTTTTTTTTTTATAGACGGGAAATCATCAAATAACTTCCCCCGCCCTGGGCGGGGCGGGAGGGAGTGTCAGACTTTTACTGACTAAAACCCGTCTATGTTCCTTCATGTGCCCTTTGCGTTCCGGGGGCGCGGTATCTCTTTCGAACAACCCGCAGCCCCGGCAGGCATCGGCCCTCAGTGGCCCCATCCAATTTTGCTGACATCTCTTTGAGGCGCGCGTGGAACACGAACGCGCCGTCGACACGGTCTGTCGCTAGTGAACGTACGGACGGTGAGCTACCCATTGCTCACCGTCCACAGACCCGCATCTACGGTGGCCGGGAGTCGTCACGTGGCTCCCGACGCCCGGATCGTCTACCGCGGCGGCCGCTGGGACGGGGGACCCTCCTTTCCCTCTCCCGTCCCGCCGCCTCCTTCTCTAGCATTACAGCTTCGCAGAAGGAGGCGACTGCTTCCCATTCCCCCTCGCTCCGGACCATGGCCTGGACCAGTGCCGGACGCGAGAGGGCGCCGCCGCCGATGGCCGCCTCGAGGACTCGGCGGTGCTCAGCCCAAGCAGGGCACACCGCCAAAGTATGCTCCACCGTGTCCTCGGGGCGATCCTCACAATGGTGACACCCGGGCGTCTCCTCCCGCCCGATGAGGTGCAGGAACCTCCCGAAACATCCGTGTCCGGTGAGGACCTGCGTCAAGCGGTAGGTGAGGGCGCCGTGGCGCCGCTCTAGCCACTCCTCAAAGAGGGGACTTACCGCCTCAATCGAGGCGTGCCCTGCACGAGGCTGCGACAGTCGTTCTCTCCATGTCGCCATGAGATCGAGCCGGAGTTCCGTCCGCAGGGCGGCAATTTGCCGCGGCAGCGGAGTTTCGCCCCGGCCCAGTGCCTCCGCGCGCCACTCGTGTAGGCGCGCGAGGACCAGCGCCTCCAGATCCCATGGCGACACCACCCCCTGGTGTTATGCTTTAAGCATTATTACAATTTGATTAGAACTCTTGCATACGATCAGTATTTTTATTATTTTTTTCATAAAGAACTAGCGGACTGCCCCGGCTTCGTACGGGTGCTGATTTCCTAGTTATCCGGTGGATTTCTATAAATTTTGTTAATATAACCCTTGTGTAAAAAAAGAATCAGCCAAATCGAGCCAGTTGTTCTAGAGTTTTGTGCTATGCAAGTTTTTGTTTACTTTTTTTACAAGTAGCTATTCATTATCATTTATATAGACAATCAAACATCATTTACTTGTACGATAAAAAAATACGCTAATTGCCTTTAATTTGCTTGAAACAAAGCAGATCCTACAAAACCAAGGAAACGACAAATCAAGATGAACATTACTGTGTATAATATTAGATTAGGTACTTATAATCTGTTTAATATCATTGTCTTATTCTTATAAGTACTCCGAAATTTCATTTCTCAATTAGCTATCCAATTTGCATGCTTAGCTAAGTAACTAACCTAGTTTTTGTTTGTATAAATGAGTCAAACAAGCCAGAACTAACGAATCGCAGTGAAAATAATTTATATTCATGGCTGGTAAAGATGAGGGCAAAATTTACTGGTAATTTTGACAAAAAGGACATTCAATTAAAAAGGACACCAACATTTCAAAATCTTGCTAAAACACGGTCATTGTATATTAAATATTAAGCTAAGATTCTTCTTACTAACACACTATTAATGTTACTTGACGGAAAAAAATACTTTTTTAAGTATAAAAATAATCTTTCTATCTAAAAAGAAGCATAGATTTCAGAAAAGAGAACGGCGTAGGTAAACGAAGGAGTTGTAAAGTTTGCACTGACTATCCCGGATGTAATCCAACATGATTGGATATAAACCTACCTATACCTACGTTACGCTATGAAGTTTTCAATCGAAGTGTAGCTTAAGTACACAGTTTTTCTGTTCCAAAAAAATTCCCAAGATAGAATATTACATTTTTTATATCCTTGTTATACGATTCAACAATGAATGACTGTCGATTAGCTTCATTGATCAAACAATAATCTAGGTCTTTGAAGTACAAAGTGTTTATAAACACACACTATAATTATATTTCATTCACTATAACATTTACGCCCAAGAATCCACGGTGACGTCAAGGAATGTATGTCATCTATTTGACACCAAGATTGAGTTCATGCCCCCTAATGAAACAATCGCATATGAAATTCTTGTGCCACGATTCTGGGTCCGAACATTTCCCCAATGATTTGGCAACTCGCCCCCGCCTATATTTAAATCGTAATCTTACTGAGTCAACGCTCTCGTCGCTCTACCACCCAAAATAAACGATCCCGCGAATACGACAATATTCGACCGAGTTCTAAATAGCAACAATAACTGCTACAATTATTGAGCTTTGAAGATGCATGTGCAAACTGCATTAAAATACAAAGCGATCATTTATTTAAACACGCGCACAATTGTTTAATTGATCAATACCGATATTCATTGTTCGCATTTCGATTACCTACCGTATTACGCAAACTATAGTTATTGAATAACATCGGTCGATAAAGTGGCGTGACGACAGCTAGCGTCTCCGTCACCACTCGATATACTCTCACGATGTCACATAGCTAATTCTTTCTCCGGAAACTCACTAAAAATATCATCGCGATGACCAACAATCAAAACCCGCAGACTCTTCAGATTTACAGCGAGACATCGCGTCAAATGCGTGGGCGGGGCAGCGTTCTGAGAGATGCAGACGTTATTACGTTATATCTGAGAAAATCCGATTCACAGCAAAAGAAAATCAGATTGCCACAGAAAATATGCAATTTCTTTAACCCCACCAGTCATGACCTACCTTATATTTTCATGTCCTCTGAAAATTATAGCATGAAAGAAAATACTGAAACCTTAATATGAGATCCTCGAAAAAGACCTGAAGTTTTACCAGAAGCCAAGAAAAACCGAACCATTTATTTGGTTCGGTTTTTCTTGGCTTCTGGCACCTTATAATTGAACACCCAAAAAATTTGCAGCCCCACGTTAACAATATTCTTGAATCTACGGTGGATAGTGTAAGGTTTCTCTTAAACTACCCTGTTAATACAACATGAGATATTCTTAGCATTAACGACTATAGGTTTAATACATTTATATCCAATTAGGGTAATTATTTAATTAACGATGCTCTAGTTAGACATTACGTAACCTAGATGTGTTTCTGCTCCATTTGCCACGAATCATTTGAACACAAACAAGAATTGTAAAACTTAATAAAAAGCTGTTTGTTTTCCCTAATTCGAGTAGCTTCAAATAAACGAAGCAGGGCACACAATAACAAAGTAACTCGATTTCAATACAAACATTTGCTGAAACATTCGCTCAATTTAATGATTACATACATACCTACGATAGCAAACTTTTGACATTCATTACTTTATCCAAAGAAAACAGTGATGCTGTTTTTATAACTCCTTTTACAGGTGCTTGATTTTTACGACCTTTTGTTTCAGACTGAAAGATTGCCCTTACGGTAAAACAAAGACTTTTAGAACGATAACTTAGATAGAGTGAAAAATAGATAGAATGACGCGACTGAGTAATTTTCCAAATTATCCCAATATAATAAAATTTTGCATTTCACATTTTGTACAACCCGCTCTTCACAGAGTAGCCTAGCACTCAGCTCATTGGAGCATCAAGTTAATAGTGCTCTAACTCCAGTTCCTGAATCCGGAAAGCAAACACCAGTTAACACTAACTAGTAAGGTGTTCGCTTAACAACGTTTGCATTCCTCTTTACCTTGACGTAACATAGTTTTAGAGTGGTTACACTGTTCTGTATTGTTTTGATGCATAAACTATTTGCTATACCTACTATATTTCTCCTGCGTACATGGCTAGTCTGTTTTAAGATTAGCCGCTGTGGTCGGAATCGGTCTGGAGAAATACATATGCCATACATCTATCTACAATAAGAGTTAGCTTGTAGAAACTCTGAGTCTGTAACCTAGGAGATGCGAGAATTAAAGCAAAATGTTCATCAACCATAGGAGCGTACAACCGTGGGAAGTCGCCTACGCCACCCCCGGTCTCAATTAAGCGAACTGCCAATGCATTTAATATTAATGAATCTTGTGCAGCTCCACGTTTTTAACTTTTGATTTTGTCGCATTGCACGCCTGTATTCCGCGAAGGGATTGGCAGAATCTCATGTAGTGCCTATACACATTTTGATTTATGTTTTGTTTGTTTAAGTCTCAAGTGATAAGGGAATAAGTCTATAGCCATTAACCGGGCACAAGTCCAAACTCCGGGCTGCTTCTAAGTAACTCCTAATGGAAAGTCTCAATAACACTTTGCCCGCACTTAGCGGTAAAATCCAGTACCCCGCTCTTGGCAGTACCTAGCTGCTAGCGGTCACCAGAACTACAGAGGATTTTATTTTCTTACTTTCAATAAAATGTATTTCGGTGTTACACATGAATACTTCTGCAATCCATTGCAAGTTGTTGCCACTTGTTTGTCACAACCACAACATTGGGCAATTTGAAACTTCCCCGACATTGACAGAAGTGGTGGGCGAGGCACATTATGTCACGTAACACTATTGATTAGCACTAACTTCACAGAAATGTTACTGCACTAACATGTCAGCCACACTCCATTTTATGCATTTCTCCGCGTTATGACACCTATAAAACTGAAAACCTAGTGTACCATCGCTTACGCCTTATGTTTTCGGTATATATCCCGACAGTTAACGGCATCATTAAAACCGTTTTTATTTCTACAAACAAAATTGTAAAATTTTATAAAGCTGTACAGCCGCCACATTGTTTACAACGACTTATTTATTACTGGCCATGACGAGTTAATCCAATTTTAAAGTCAGCTGCCTGTAGCACAGATAAAACAATGAACATTGGTACATCAACGCAGGGAACACAATTCAATATTCTCTTGTTTTATTGAGTTGCAGAACAAACATTGTTACTTCAAAGCTAATTTCGGCAGCAAATAATTTCTTTTCAATCTAAGTTTACCAAAGAACAAACTAATTCTCCAGACAAAAGTTATTTCAATAGATTTTGAATGGTACTGACAGCCGCAGCTTTCTTAAGTAATTAGCTTTTCAACGCCTACACCTAGTTAAGGCCTAAACAAATAGTTAAAGAAAATGGTCAAGACAGTTGCAGCTTTTGTCTTCATTTTACGTTATACGCAATATCTACTGACATATTCTGAACAAACAATTAATACATAATTTAGGTACTGAGGGTTGTTACTATTCCCCTGATGAATAAGACGATACGGTCCAGGCCAAAATGTGTGTGGATGCAGAATATGTATTAATAAAAGAATGTTGAATGCTTAAAAATGTTTTACAGGATTCGATAGATAGTAAAACATCTGTACACAATACATACAACCGTCTACTGCGAGGGTGTACAACCCATAGAAATCAGTTCACGTCCAAACCCTGTAGGTATGTCAGTAATGGCCGCCACTAACAAGGCAACATGACATAACAGAGCAAAGTGCTATCGTATAGTTGACAACACATCGGTATCAAAACAAATAACAAATCCTTTTATTCAGATTAGATCCAAACCCATGATATAAAGAAATTGGAACGCCGAATAACTGATGCGAGCCTCGTTAACAAATCCACTTAAGAAAAAATGAAAGTGAACTTAATATCAAATTTGCAAGCTGCAATCGCATGTACGAAATAAGAATAATCCTATGGAGACGAGTCAAAACATTGACTATCAATTAACTATTTTTGGCTTCTGGCCAACGATAAATTACATTTAGGCACGGACATAACTTGAACGAAATGCCGTCCCACTATTTCTCGAAATATTTGTAGACAGCGTCCAAGTTTCACTTCCATAGTTTAAGTCTCAATTGTCTTTTTGTACAAGTTTAAATTTCCCGCTTGAGCAAGGGTATTGCTTGTGATGTTTTTTTTCTCTTAGTAAGGCTAGCTGCCAGTACATACCTACTGTAGAAAATGCAATATTTTCTAAGGTTGCTCGAATCCAAAGCAGTGGCCGTACGTGTACGTGGAATCTTGTTTATTCCTTCATAAATACATATTGACGCCGTTGCTTATAACCATCCAATGTATAAAACCCTACCTGAAGAAAGATTCGTGCACACAAAAATAAAACTGAAAATATCTCACAAACAAAATAAAAGCAAGTAACAACAAAATTTTTGATCGTATGTACCTAATGTTGTACTAAAGACAATCATGTTATTATTAAATTGAAATAAATAAAGACCTAAATAAAAAAGAAGAAGAAAATATAAGAGATTATGTAGCTACATACGTATTATGTACGTAGAATTATTCGATCTTCATCTATTTACGTTGACCATAAAATACTAACTTTGGATAGACTTGTTATAGTTTCTATTCGTACCCGTGGAAGTTTTGAAAAGCTTGTATCTTTCCTGCGGACCTGAATCACGTTCTGAGTGGACTTGTTTGTTGACACGATAACAAAATTGGTCAAACTAGGCCACCGAGTGAAGCATTTTAAAAGGAGAAGTAAAATTGCAACACAACTACCTATACTTTTACTTATCTAATACTATAAAGAGGAAAGATTTGTTTGTTTGTTTGTTACGAATAGTCGGAGCCTATTCGTAGTAACTACTGGGCCTATTTTTTAACAATTTTTTCACTAATAGATAGCTACATTTTTCTTGAGTAACATAGGCTATATAAAATCACGCTACGACATTCGGGAACGAAGCAGTAACGAAAGACGTAACTCAACGGGGGTGAAATAAGCCACGCGGACAAAGTCAGACAAAGTATCGGGCTGTTCTCTAGTTATTTATAACTTAAATTAATGTAGGTAAGTAATGTAAAATAGATCAGTAAAATATTCAGAAGCGTTTTTGATATTTAAATCCAACAAAAAATCTTCACCCACCAAAATATCTTTTCGAGATTAATGAACAGTGTCTAAGTACATGATTTGTCATCCATTCAAAAGCATTTCGTTATTAATTAAGCAAGTTTTCTAAAAGCTTCTAGGTCAATAACAATGGGATTTGAATTGCTAAAAGTAATAAATACTTACGTTACTTTGTAAAATTGAATTACATAGAAACTGAGTTGTTAATTACTTAATGGTCAGACTCTAGACAATTGTTGCGAAAGCGAAAATAAGCATGACACATCATTAAACAATCGATTTGTAGATACCAATGTACACAATAAACGTTAGTATTATACCAAAGCGCAAAACCAAAATATTTTTTCTTGGACACATACCCAACTAGACCCGGTTATTACAAAGTTACGTTAGTAAAAATAATTTGCACGTTTTATCAAACAGCGAATTTTTAGCATTGCTCTGTTTGTAGGTATTGAAAATTACCGAACATATTGAAATCACCAAACCGTACTTTCAAAAGGAACGACAAAGCGATTCCTCTGGATTTGTCACGATCCCTTCGGTATCCCTTTCCTAATTGCTAAACGAACGCCAGCTTTGTCTTGTCAGTTCTTTATTCCATTATTTAAACACATTTTCAAACTTGCCAGTCAGCTCAATCACCGTCAAAAGTCAAAGCATTTAATACAGGTATCAAAGGACATTTAGTTTAAATAATAGCTTGATACAGAATTCTACCAATCCTTCCATATTGGAGGACATGATTTACAGTCAAGTAGGTAGGCTAGAACGATTTCCATTATTTTCTAAACACATATATTTTTATGTACTGCGTTTCGATTAGTACAATAAATTACCTAAGTGGGTGAGACAAATATAACGTAGTAATATAGATAACGATAATAATTCCGCCGCCACTGAAACCTATAACGTTATTTATATTTTATTAGTGCCACATTTGGACAATATTACCGTAATAACTGAGAGCGAAACGGTCACTCCTGCGAGTGTTTCGGCAATTTAATTGTTCTCGATGAATAGGACTGAACAAATAATAAAGATATTAGGAAATATAAATAGATTTTGAATGTTCATAGAAAATCTGTAGATTTATTTTATTATTCATATAACATGTCAAGCACCTAAGGGTACAAACATGTTTAAAATAAAACTTTAAAAAATTATTATTTTGCATGTTAATACACTGATGATACACTGCGCTAAATATATTATTATTATAATGAGCACTTGTAAGTCTGAACTTGTGTTTGCAGATTATTATCTGAAGATTATGATAATAAATCATTGTTTCCAAATATTTTTTCTTCATGGATTTCATATGAAACCATCGTTTATAACAATGTTTTCTTTGAACATCTCGACTGTTTCTAAAATGGTTCTCGGTTGGTCATGGTATAAAATTATCTGTCTGTGTAAATTCTGTAAATAATAATTCATAATTCGTGCTGAAAGACTAAACAACATCATGTTATATTGATTTGTTACAATGACCGAAATATTCGGCTACTCTGCTCTATTTTTGTTGTTTTTATATGTATCTACTACCTTACCTATTACTATTGTCGACAAACGACTTGTTGACAATGTGTTATGAATGTGTCAACAGACATTTTAACACCTGTTATAATAAAAAATACCATTAGTCTTTAAAAAATTTTTTGCCTCAATAACAATATCTATAGTATTCGATACTACTATATCCACGAACGATCGCCTTATTAAAGCTCGCATCATCTTGAAACCTATAAACCGCTCCGGTCTTGTTGAGAACTTTATCCACAGACCCTTTTACTGCCACCGCCGTTCAAGCCACACTCGTGTGTTGTTTTTCTTACCCTTTCATCTTCTTCGTATTCTACAAATGCGTTTACTTTGCCGCGAGCAAAGCTCTGCCGTCATCTCATGAAGTTTATCTCTAAGAAAACTACAACTTCAACTTTTAAACTTCAATTGCTTTACCTTCTTTGGATGGTCGATTTCTGTGAATTTTCACCGTCTAACCATGCAGTGCACATGCGCCTTCTCTGGCATAATAAAATTGGATTCGTCTCATATCGAATATGAAGTTACACGTCGGCTGTTACACATGTTGGTATGAAAAAGCACGTTCGACGCCTACCCCAAATAAATTAAGATAAGGTCGAGAAGGGATGATAATGAATAAACATAATTGTTTGATAAAGCTAAGTACACAGATAGGTATATTTTTACATGAACATACCTAAGTAAAAGGCAGACAATTAAATTATCCTTTGAACTGCAATCGTTCTTTGTTCTAAGCCAACGTAAAGTAGAAACTCGAGGACCATTAATTGAGCCGGTGGTTCTGTTAGTATCAATGTCAGGTTTACGAGTAAACTACAATCGAAGGCCGGAAGGAGCCTCATCAATGTGCTAACGAGATTCTGAACCGAGTAACCTAACTATAACTACAGCACAAAAGCATTGCGTTTAATGAAAACATAAGTTAGTTATAAAGTTCTAAATTGACTCTGGAATACGCTGGAAATTGCATGCCTACTCAGCTGCATAAACCAATCAATGGTTTGTTAAATAATATGATGCTACGAGGCAGTTGCGTATCATTGTATTGTTTAGATAAATACATTTTCAGTGGCACACTTTAGTAAATACTTAGTTCCATTATTTACAGTTATTGTTTATGTATATATTATGTATTTATTTAAATGTCATGGTGGGAGTGGGAGTTAGAAAAATTAAACAAATAAATATATCGAGTTATCAATAATTTCGTAAACGATTCAGTGAATCATGCATGTTTTATATTCATAGCATGCAGTATGTAGATGTTTTCACTAGCATGTCGTTATTTTGTTAGAGCTTCGATCAATAGATTGGAGTCTAATCGTGTCTAAACTAAATCCTTTACCTACCTTAGTATCTAAACTTAAAGGACAGTAGGTACCTCATCTATAAAAGGTGTAAAAGACACAAAACTTACATGTACTGTAACTTACATGTAGCGCAACTGCTATGCTAGATGTCTTGGGTTCGATAACTAGGTCGAGCAAACTGTTATTGGGTTTTTCTATCAAATTCTCAGTAGCAACTCCGAGTTAAGAATTGTGCCCGGTAAGTGGCAATTGGCTCGAGTCCTATTACAATGGGACTTAAAAATACCGGCGAACTGTTGAAATCCATTGGTACACCTCTGCCTAAGCCTTCGGGGAATACAGGCGTGATGGTATGTAGTTTTTATTCTGTTCGAGACCATACCTGGGAACTTTAACCTTAATTATCTCAGTAACCGATTACGGAGAAATTGAAGGTCAAAGTTGTAACTGTTTTAAATGCTATATCTGCACTTTAAATAGGTACCCCCACGTACATTTGCATGCACCCGTAAGCAGAGGGATTTGCGTGGGTAACACCAAAAATAAAAGTCGGTTTCTAGCAATATTTTTTACTCAATGCTACTTGGTTTGATTAACAGTATGAGAAGCTAGCAGTTACGTGATGTATTTTCTCAAACCCCGCGTAGAGTGGGTGGAAGGGACATCATAGCGAAAACTTTTACCATGGATTCAAAACATAATTCAAGTTACAAAAAAATCTGCTATTCCATAGAGACATTTTGACTGTACCTATAGGCGGTACGTGCACTTTTGCGTGGAATAGCTGATTTCTTTTACATGCCATCACGCCTGTATTCCCCGAAGTGTTAGGCAGAGGTGTACCAATGTACACCCACAGTTCGCCCTTATGTGTAGGTCTCATGTAATATGGGGCGAGACTATTGCCATTAACCGGGCGCAAATCCTAACTCCGAGGTGCTACTAAGAATTTCACAAATTCTCATTTCAGGTGCTAATTTCTTATAAACAAGGAAAAATTACTAACTCTAAAAAAAACCGTTTTGCACTACGGCTTTTGTTACACTTTTCAATCGTGCAAAACCGCATAGAGGAAAACGCAATAATGTCACTAATCATATTAAAATAAACGAAAATGAAAACTTTAAGGGAATAAAAGAAGCTAAACATATATATTATAATACAATATTATTATATTTTTTAAATTATTACTATTCGCTAATTTCGAACTCTACTATAATTTGTCTTTATTAACAATAAATTATTAGAATTTAAATTCTAGCACTCAACTTACGCTAACGGTTTTTAGCAGTTGAATGCATGAGTCGCATCTCAACCATACAAATTAAATAACATCATATTGCTTAAATTGGATTACCCTTAAGGTAAACAAAAGTTTCTTTTCGTAAAATTCGACTTTCAAAACCTTTCGTGCGCTTGATAATGAAATCCGTGACTAGAATTTTCATGGTAAGGGAATCATATATTAAACTTTTCAAAAGAAAACTCAGCCCAATATATAATTTTCTATAATAATAATATAGATCGGTATGTATCTACCTACCTACCTACTTGCTGAGAATGGTAAACAGGCAATAAATATTTGAGCAAGTATCGCGCATGGACTCTCTCGGGGCCGACTGTCAACTGTTTATTTGAACACTATAAATATAACTGTCTCGTTAGCCTAGTGGTCCTAAGTGCCACTGCTACGATAGCTAGAGGTCTTGGTTTCGATTCCCAGGTAGAGCAGTGTTATGCTGTTTTCTATGAAATCTCAGTAGCACCTATTACATGATAAGTACTTAAAACATACCGGCGAACTGTGGGTGTACATTGGTACACAATTGCCTAACCCACCGGGGAATACAGGCGTGTTGGTATGTATGAGTATAAACATGACTTTTAACAGTATAAATTTTATTCATAAATGTATGATAGTAAAGTAGGTTTAAATTTACCATCTAAACCAAAACAGTAATCATTTGAATCTACTTATAAAAATACACGCAATATCAAGAGCGTAAGATTAGGCAGTAGCTGACGTATCAATAAATATTTAACATAATATATTTAAATGAGCTTTGTAAGCTTAAATAATTTAACTGCTAAATATCTCAAACTCTTGTTCAAGGACTTCGGTTTACCTCAAACTCAAAGTATTAACGTGGGTAGCCTCTTATAAAATAATCAATTCTTTCAAGATGATTCACGAGGCATCGTTTTTCATTCAGTCTTTTGTGACACTTAAAGGAATAAACCACAATAGAGGAAAACACAATAATGATGATGAAGAAGAAAATAACCTAAAACGAGAATAGGAAGGAAGGTAAAAAATATTTAAATTAGGATAGTATTTTCAGCCAGTTTTGGACTAGATATTATATGTCTCATCATCATCATTTTTATATCAGCCGCAGGACATCCTCTGCCAGACATAGGCCTCCCCCATAGATTTCCAAAAGAACCGATTGGATGCGGCCTACGTCCAGCGTCTTCCTGCGGTCTTAATCAGGTCGTCTGTCATAATTATTATTTAATGTTTAGTAAACATAAATTAATAATTGCATCTACATTATAGATTTTTTGTTATTCTGCCATTTTTGTAGAATTAGGCTATCATACGCAAAAGATAAAGTAAAGAAAGAAGTGACAATTAACTTACTTATAAGCCAAGGTCTGGAAAATAAAAGTTCGTACTTGGAACCTTTTCTAAATTAAATTCAACCTTTCTCACACCCGAAGTGTGATTGTATTTAAATTAAATTAGGACAGACTTATTCCAAAAGTAAAGAAATTGCATAAAATGCAAAGAACCTTTATACCAACATTGGGTTATCCGGGGCTGCGGGTTGTTCGAAAGAGATACCGCGCCCCCGGAACGCAAAGGGCACATGAAGGAACATAGACGGGTTTTAGTCAGTAAAAGTCTGACACTCTCTCCCGCCCCGCCCAGGGCGGGGGAAAGTTATTTGATGATTTCCCGTCTATAAAAAAAAAAAAAAAAAACATTGGGTTATAATTAGAACCTGCTGCGAAATCTCATTATACCTACAGATAATAAAGTGAGGACTATGGCGTTGCGTGCAGAATATTTAAGATAATAACAGCAAGAGCTTCCGTGCCTGAAGATTTATCTCATGGGCTAAATATTTATTTATTTTCCTGGCTTCCTTTTGGTTAATAGTAACAGAGAAAGGTACCTCTACCTTGGTAATATTGATGGTGGTGATAGAGTCAAGTGCAACAAAACCGTCTTTCCTTGCTGTCATTCTAAGCGATTCTGTAAAACTTTCCACAATGTACCTACTATTTTTCTATAAGGCTACTCACCACAGTTAAGTAAACTTTTGTTGGACCTGAAACTTATAATTATTCAGGATGTCTTCATATATCACAATTCGCCCTTAAAATTCCGTTAAAATGTATTTGTTTGTATTGACTACGCTAAAAGTACGTTAGAGAGATCATTTCTGAATGCAGTTGCACCTTTTTAGCTTATGGCAGAAGAGTCCTCATACACTTTCCTCATTATCACTTGCTGTTTTCCTAACTTTGTGCGCCATCTTTAGGTAAGCAAACAACAGACAAACAGCACAAAACATAAATCTGTAAAAAAAACTGGACTTTTATTAAATTTTCTGTATAAGTATATTATGCATACAATTATATGTTTTGATTTTACTAGTACCTAGGTAGTAGATACCAATTTATGCATAATACGTTACAGTTTATTTTATATTAATAATAATTAGAAACAAGAATACAAGTCTACTGCACAAATAAAAAGAATTGACCTTTATGAAATACAGTACCTACCTACTTTTGGTAGTATGGCTGTAGTATGCACCTAATACTACAGCTACAATTTTTCTATACAAATTTCTTACAACCTATTCATCTTTAAGTACCTGTCTTAAGAAAATCTGTCACTAACCCAATCTTTCTTGTAAATTCTATTTTATTTTTAATTTGATTAAGTAGTTATATTTTTCACTCGGCATAATATTTTACTACAACCAAAACTTACTACAGCTAGAACTTACCTAAGTTTAACTTAAACTCGTTGCAAAACTTTCTGACAAAAAGTAAAAATAAGTCACCGAAACAGCAATAAAAATGTCCACAAAATCACATTTTCATGAAAAGTTGCGGGTGTCGCGATGACAAAGTTACCGAGCGCCCGTCGTCGGCGCGCTCTGAAACAACGCTGAAACGACCGACTCTCGCGGGAGCTCGCAACCGACTAGCTCTTCTCACCACGGCTTATACATTTCCAGCATTTTCAGTCAATCTAGATACAACACTAAACTTGAGCTCATAATACATATTTAATCCGATATCATAGATAATCGAGTATGTTGAGGCTGTTTACAATTTGTCCCAACAACCAACAACCTTGTCCTTAGAGGTTACACTGATTTGAGTTTAAGCGCGAAGTCTATCTAGACTTCGCGCTTAAGCAGTTAGCATACGGACTCACGCGTAACAGCCAATTATGTTATAATGTTGGTAATTGGGCAATAAAGTTTTATTAAAGAATTATGAAGATCTTATAAAGCGTTGATAAAAATTTTATCAACGCTTTATAAGATCTTCATAATTCTTTAATAAAACTTTATTGCCCAATTACCAACATTATAACATAATTGGCTGTTACGCGTGAGTCCGTATGCTAACTGCTTAAGCGCGAAGTCTAGATAGACTTCGCGCTTAAACTCAAATCAGTGTAACCTCTAAGGACAAGGTTGTTGGTTGTTGGGACAAATTGTAAACAGCCTCAACATACTCGTAGTTTGACAAACTCATGATACAAGCTTGATAGACGCATAGGTATATTATGTCGCTAGGACAAGCGCAGACAAATGAAATAACAACACATTTGGGCATATCAAGATGTAAATAGGTAAAGAAATTAAGAAACGGCCAAACAGTTAATCCTTCTCTCTTCTAGAATAACATTTAGCTGCAATGAACTGGAGTATGATTATCCGTGGCATTTACCGCATAAGTACCTAATTAATTTAACACTGATCACAATAAAGAAAAAAACTACAGAGCACAATATTGTAGATAATGCAGCGAACCCTGGTAAACGCAAAGTAAAGTAACAATGTGAATAACTAACCATAACTTACCATACTTAATTTTTTCGGAAACTTCAGACTAATTAGCCATACTTATTTTTTTTAAGGATGGCGTAATTTTACTATGCCTTTATGACTAAGGGAGCAACGGCATTAAGCAGTATCTTACGGCACACGAGCGAGAGTACCAAGCTACACCTTTATCAACGAAAAAATGCTCTTTCCCCATTAAAAAAAAAACCGTCCAAGTGCGAGTCGGTCCCATTTTACCCTTTGGGTACGGAACCCTAAGTACGATCTCTATTTTATAAGCAAGTGATGAAGTGAAAGTTATTGATGACACATTAAACTAACTGTAATATGTTGTAGTTTTATTTGGCATAGATCTACATTTTAAACATGGTATGAAGTACATAGATAATTGAATTAATTACTTCGTTATTTTAAATAGCACCTACATAGCCAACGTAGCCATAATGTGGCAGCCAGTTCGATTTTTGAGTTTAGTTAAGTTTGTATCGGTACAGGCCTCATGGAAAAAAAAATCTCAATAGTATACATTGCATGGTTTCACATTATTGAACAACGAATACGTTCTCCTAAATTAAGATAATTAATAATTATGCTAAATTAAAAATAGTTTATAAAATTAAGCAGCGATCTGCGACACGTTGAAACTCCTCCGCAAATTAGTCTGAGGGATAAAGTTAGCATGAAGTTAGCAGTTTAATTCGTTGAGGCTTATCCTACGAAGAGACAACATAAATAATTTCGGATTGAAAGTTATTTAACAAGCAAAGTTTAGCTCGATTTTATTTATACTTACCTCTACTTGCTTGATGTTTTGTTTTTCCACCAAATTTACATATATGTTACCTATGTATTAAATGACAACAAATATAAATAAATAAATAAATAATAAATTAATAGTAAATAATATGTAATAATGATTTAATTTGTCACCAGTCTTTGATGATTTAATTAGTTCAGGGTAAAACCATCAATCGATACCGATTTAGTCGCCTTGAAAACATAAGTAGATGGATGCTCTAGAAAAACAAAAACAAAAAGCCTTCAGTAATGGGTCATCCAACTACAAACACGACATTTCAATAGCTGCATCTTGTTTAAAAGAACACCATGAGCATAAGATAATATACGTCGTCATCATTAATCATAATACTAGCTTGTGCCAGCGACTTTTACCGCGTGGTTCTTTTCACCAAGTTTAAGATAGGTTTTCAGTTACTGCTCGGCTCGTATGGCTCGTGGCGTGATGTTATATAGCCTATTACCTTCCTCGATAAATGGACTAAGGAACACAAAAAGATTTTTTGAGTTGTATATTCGGTACTTACATTTTTTTTTATTATTATTTCTTCTGTCTGTTTGTTCTGGCTAATCTCTGAAACGGCTGGACCGATTTCGACGCGACTTCCACTCGCAGATAGTTAATGTTATAAGGGGAGAAACTTTAGTCTAAATTTATTTTAGGAATTTTATTTATTTTAATTATAAAAAGAGGTTTACGCGCACCGCTTTTTGACTATTACACCGATTTGAACGAAACTTTGTATTATGCTGGCCGTAACCTGAGCTATAATCTTAGGTACAATTCATCGTGCTATGTCCTATTCATGTTTGAAAATAACTCTGGCCAAGTCAAATACGACACGATTGAGGCAAAAACATGATAATATAAATAAAAAAGCATACTCCTTCTTGACAGTCGGATAAAAATAGCAAAGGAGTTAGAGTGACTTAAGGTTGAACCTCCACGGTAGCCCGCGAAATTCAAATTTGCTTACGTTTTTTGCAATTTGCAAGTCAGTATTAAGTTATATGTTGATTAAAGTATAATTCGCGGGCATAAGAAGTATTTTTTTTCAGAATTATAACCATTTAAGTCAGCAATAGAACTCCATTGGGCCAGGTAAACCGAAAGAATGACTATTTCATGAAATCTTGTCATTTTGGAATTATACCGACTTATGAAGTTATTTTACTGATTTTCTAAGTAAAGACTTCTAAGTAAAGGCGCTGCAACAGTCGTTCACGTTGCGCCTTGTTCCCGTGTTTCCTCGCACCACCGATGCAGTGACGTGAGTACCTACTTATGCCGCCAGGTCCCAGGTCAGGGATCTAGCAAATGCGCACGCCGCCTCGCAGGAGATAGTGCGATAATAAATCCTAATCTAAGGGTGTCCACATTATTTCGGCCGCCGAAGTTTCACTAGTCGGTGACGTCCCGGTGGCGGCGGTAGTGAACAAACGCCCAAAGATTGCGATAATGATCTACCGAAAAGATTCTATATCTCGGTACGTTAATAACAACAAGTGGTAAAAGGTCGGTACCTACTGATACAAAATACTATTGACGGATACAAAACTGATACAAAATTCTACTATTCTTACCATTTTGTACTATTTTACCATTTTGTGTGGCAGTTTGGTTTGTTTGAATTATAGCAATACCACACAAAATAGTTAGAGGGGCTAAAAGCCTTGTCGTCAAGGCAAAAATAATACAAAAAAAAAATGGAGCGCGTTGCTTTGCAAGTTCTCGCCATCGGTTCACAAACCTTTCATATTTTTTGTTTCCATAGACTCCTAGACTTTATTATTCAGTACAAAATCACTAACAAATAACACTAACGAACAAAGTGCAAGCTACTGGAGGTCGTTGAATTACAAATATATTCTGTAATTATATTGCTTGTCAATCCACTTGGCGACAGAAGTCGCTGAGATGTTTTTACAAATCAAGTGTAACCTATAAACATCAACAAGCATTATTGTACAAAAGCGCTGGCGCTCAATTTTTTGAAGTTCGCAACGAATCGAAAACCACGGCGTCGAAAAAAACTGAAGAATCTGCCCATCTGGAAGCAGATAATCGATACAAGGTTATAAGTTTGTTTATATTTATTAACACAAATTAATCAATTTTGAAAATCTAAGGCAAATAATACAAACTATAATAATGATATTGATTCAAAATACATTGGAGATGCCATAGACGTGACCCGTGACCCGATGAGACTGTACCATGACTACTTTTAAAATGTTGATCTACTTTCCACTGAAGACAACAATGTTATGAAACAGTTTGATCACAAGGTAAAGCTTACCATAAAGTGTCATGTCTTTCAAATTTCTTACTTTTATATCGTGTTTTCAGCAATATATGGTACAGTTTAGAATACCGTCATCATTTTTGTTGTAGTTATGGTAATTACTGCTACATATTCAATAAATAAACACTTCAGACAGTTCTTATTTCTAGGGCATAGTAGGTATGTGCTACATTTCTTGAAGGTCATTATTCCCAAATGTTTATTTAATACTTAATTTAGAATACCTTTCCCTTCAGATGCCAGCTGCTAGTTTTGGATTGGCCCAGCTTCCAGGAACCGGAGACTGTGGGATAAAGGATGTATGGAATCACAACCTGCATGAAGAATTTCAAATAATAAGACAAGTAAATTCATTTATATATAAATAAATTATTTTAATTGTTATATTTGTAGAATAAAAAGCTAGTTTAAAAAAAAAATGTTCAACTAATTCTTACTTTTAGGTTGTCCAAAAGTACCACTGGGTAGCAATGGACACAGAGTTTCCAGGAGTTGTTGCTCGTCCTATTGGAGAATTCAGATCCACTGCTGACTATCAGTATCAACTACTGAGGTAATCTTTTTTGTATAATTCAATTTTACCCTTTTCTACATGCCAAAATGGGGGACAAAATTTTACTAAGTTTTAGGAACAAATGAAATCTAATATCAATTTCAATCTGTCAAAAATGGGTCAGTGGGTCATCTTTGCCTCTAGTTTATGTGTCAACCTTTTTTGACTTTCATTGCCACAGTGATGAAATTGACTGGGTTTTGAACATTTTTAATTAGTAGAATAATAAATGTCCTTCAGATAATATTATCTGAAAAGCCCAAATGGCTTGGCGAAAATGGCCAAGTCAAAAGGCCTTTGGGCTTTAATGAGACATGCTAAAAGTGCTGAATGTCTTAACAAGCTCTCTAAAAAAAAAAAACTTCCTTCATATGAATTACTATGTCTCTGCAGAAAAAGGTACATATGAAAACAAAACAATTATTTAATAAGTTGTTTTAACTCTATTTATAATACCCATTCCACTTATCATTTCAGATGTAATGTTGATCTCCTGAGGATAATTCAGCTGGGTCTGACATTCATGGATGAAAATGGCAAAACTCCTCCTGGTTACACCACATGGCAATTCAACTTTAAATTTAACCTACAGTTAGTTATGATTACTTACTATAATTTATCATTCATTTTCGTTAGTTATTTAGCTATGTTATAATATTTTAAAATGGATATATTTTTTGTTTCTTTGTTTGTACCAAATAAGCTCTGAAACAACTGAACCTATTTTAACAATGTTTTTTACCAATAGATAGCTACATTATCAGGAAGTAACATAGGCTTTATAGCATCATGCTACGACACACGTGAGAGGAGCAGTAACAAAATACGTAACTTAACGCGGGTCAAATTATCCACCAAGCCGGGGGCGAAACCTAGTTCTTTATAAAATTGAGACTGAAAATATAGAAATAGATTAATTACTGCTATAAAAAATAAAATGATTTGTGATAATTAATTTTGTATATAAAAATCTTAGTTCTAGTCGTTTTTCTTATGTTATTTTTCTGTTTCAGAGAAGACATGTATGCACAAGACTCGATAGATTTGCTGCAAAATTCTGGACTTCAATTCAGAAAACATGAAGAGGATGGTATTGAACCTCTAGAGTTTGCAGAGTTGTTGATGTCATCTGGTATATTCTTGATAATATGTATCTTTTTTGACTTTGTATACTTGCAATGATAAATAATTTTCCACATCATCTTCATGTCTGTACATAAAATTATTTTGGTAATCCATCTTTTTTACAGGACTGGTTCTAATGGATAATATCAAATGGCTCAGTTTTCATTCTGGTTATGACTTTGGCTACCTTCTGAAACTGCTAACTGATCAGAACTTACCACAAGATGAAAATGATTTCTTTGAGAGCCTGAGGTTATATTTCCCAACAGTTTATGATGTGAAAGTAAGTTTTTGTTATTGATTTAAACAAACTTTACTATCTCTAGACCTGTAGAATATAATATATCATTGATACATACATAGTTGGTACTGGTACCCTTAAAATATATTGGCATTTTAAATTTGAACATGCCTTTGTGTTTATTTATTATTTTTTTGTTTCAGTACTTAATGAAGTTATGCAAAAATTTGAAGGGTGGACTGCAAGAGGTAGCAGACCAACTGGAACTTCGTCGAGTGGGGCCGCAGCACCAAGCTGGGTCGGATTCGCATCTCACGGGAATGGCCTTCTTCAAAATCAAAGAGGTAACTCTATCATTGAAGCTACTATAAAGTACTACAAACAAACCAAGGCTGTAAGAACAGTCAACGCTCTCAATTTATTGTTTCTATCTCTATTTTAACAATAAGGTTGATAATTATTCAGTATAAGGAAATTAAAACGTAAATACAAATAAACACACTTTTCTGTTTACAGATATTTTTTGATGACAACATCGAAAGTTCGAGTGGACATTTATATGGATTGGGGGCACCTTTCTCTGTGAATGTCAACAATTTCCAAGACAACGGCGAAAACGGAAACTCCTCTTGATCTTTAGAAAACGGGCATGTTATAAGCCTGACTCCACAACCTCGAGTGTTCCATATCTCGGAGTGAAAATAATGTTTCAAGGTGTGCTGTGTACATAAAATTCAACTATGTGTGACAATTGAACATTATATAAGTGATCACTAAACTACTTCATCTGTGAATAAACCTCTTTTGTCTACTATTTAATTATACACATAAAAAACTATAAATTACAAATCGGCAATAAAATCAAAATTATGTATGTAAATAAATTCCATACATCCTATTATGCAATTATACAATTTAGATTGATATTACAATACATAATGTCAAAATAATTTTTACTCTGATTTATCAATATTTCGTATATTTTATAGAAATTATAGATTTAAGACTATTATTTCCTCTCTAAGGTTTTATCGATTTATTTAAACATCCTAATACAATTTAAGATGTCGTAATATTTATTTTTTGTAATATTGAAATATAATTAATGTAAAATTTTTAAAAGCTTGTTTTCTTTTGAAATCATTTAAAATTTATTAAGTGTCCTACTTATAATTGTACCTCCAACTTATTTTAACAGCATTTCTTTGTATCGGGAATAATCCCCACAAGCTTTCTATAATGCTATCTGTAGATCGACAACACCTGCCAGACAGGGATCGGTTTTGCAGTCATTTGTAATTTCGGACACCGGACTTTTGTCATGAACCTGGTGATGTGGAGAAAAAATCAAGCGTCGCCAGACTTGCTTCATTTTAGCAAGACTCAAGTTTTAAATGCTTTTCTGCTGGGTGATTTTTGAAGTATCAGTTGCTAAAAGTGCTATATTGCCTTAGCGTTTCCGCACACTAACGATTATCGGGCCAATTTTTTCACTGATTTCTTCTTCAGCAAAAGAAACCTGTGAAAAATCGGGCCTACAAACGACAGACTATGTGCGGTACTCGGTAGTGTTGCACATCAATAGTCCACTATATCAATAGTATCGATAGCCTATCGATAGTATCGATACTATTAATAGTATGATATGGGCAATAGTATTGATATACAAAAATAGTATCGATACTATCGAACGCCAGTATTGCTCTTAAAGCAATACTATCGATACCATCGATAGCTCACACTATCGATAGTTTAATAAACGGCGATAGTATTACCTTCCAATATTCAATTATATGTAAAAGTTGATTTAAAAGTTGCCGGGCTCACTATAAAATATTGCTGGGAACCATGGCAAATTATTGCAGCAACACGATTGCCGGACTTTTATAGACCGTTTAGGAGCTTAGGTAATTGACAAAATCATACCGATATTAATTTAAAATATTTTTAACTTACCCATCATTACAATCAGCTTGCTAGTAACGAGGACACAACGTAAGGCACAGTGAGTGAGAATAGTTTAACACTACTTGCTACATAAGAAACGATACTATCGGCGGTTATTAAACTATCGATGGTGTAATACTATCGGTAGTTTTACAAACTATCGATAGTATTGATAGTTTTTATTATTTAATACAACGATACTATCGATAGTATTACTTAAAATATATCGATACTATCGATAGTATTATTATGTAATAGTATAGATACTATCGATACTATTACTTCTAATCAATAGTATTAGTTAATTTGTGATATCGATAGTATCGATAGCACTATCGATATTGTTACTAGTTTTTGAGGTCAACTATCGATAGGGAAACTATCGATAGTTGGGCAAGTCTAGTACTCGGTCGCACAAACCGTCTCAGCGCTCCAGATTCAGGCGATTACTGCTTTTGTTTAATAATGTATAATTGGCCAACGAAAAAAGACGTTCCTACCACTTCCACTGATAAATAACTTACGGGGATGTCATGTCACTCAATCCGCCAACCGATCGGATGCTATTGTATCGATACAAAAATCGAGCGGCTCGTATCGCATTGAATCGATCCATTTAAGTATCGAGATCGGATCGAACATCCCTAGATCATTTCCGGCGGTACAATAAGTGTTGGCGCGTTTTTTTTCGGATGGGAAATCATAAAATATCTTCTCCTGCTCTGGGCTATGGAGTGTCAGATTTTTACTGACTAAAACCCATGCATGTTACTTCTTGTGCCCTTTGCGTTCCGGGGGCGCGGTATCTCTTTCGAACAACCCGCAACCCCGGCAGTTGGCGCGTGTTGAACGTCTATTTTTTTTCGCGCACTATTTCTGCGGGTCGTTCCACGAAACTAACAAAAATATTTTATTTGTCAGACGCGCCTTTACTGTATATATTTCAGTAGTCTGGTGCTGTAGGTCTAAGTAACAATAGGTGTTTTTTATGTTTATGTTTTAGGTTTTAGGATATTGACCGCTCTAAGCTGCCTGTTCAATGAAGTACTGCTATGTAACTATCTAACTAACTGCCGTTTTAAAATGACATAGAACTAGAGACTAGAGGATTTTTGATCGAAGAAAAGTTTCAAGATGTTCAATATCATATTTGACTCGATAGAACTTTGCGGTGTCTCTCTTGAGTGTGACTTTATTTTATCTAGCCGAGATCGTCACACCACAATAATTTATTGTTTCAAGTTTCAAAAGGAATTCTTTCTTTCTTTTGTATTTTCGTTATCTATGGGTCGAAATGATTTTTGATGGATCTTTTTAGAAAAACCAAAACATAGACAGACACCCTAGTCGTCACCTCTATGGCAGTCTATGGTTGTTACCAGTTATTTGATAGTGTTGTTTTGTTACTACAAACATAGCAAAACAGAGACGACTGATTAAAAATAATTAGATTTTTCACTTTCCGGAATAAATATTTAAATTTACAAATGCCTGCAGCTAGTTTTGGATCCATTTTAGCTAGTTCCATAAAAGATGATTGTTCCATCAAAAATGTTTGGAATCACAATCTTCATGAAGAGTTTCATGTTATTAGACAGGTACAAAAAATATTTTTTCATCATTTTTTTCAGTATATTCCATGAAATGAAATCTATGATGAACATTATTTGATTTGTGCGCTACGAATGTGCTGGTTAGTTTACGTTTCATATAACTTAAAATAACCTAAAAGTAAAACTAACACTCCCTTCTACAACTAGATTGTGCAGAAGTTTCACTGGGTGGCCATGGATACCGAATTTCCTGGAGTGGTAGCAAGACCAATAGGTGAATTTAGATCTACTGCTGACTATCAGTATCAGTTGTTGAGGTACCTTTTATTTTTATTCATTAATTACCAAGGAATTTTACCTATAAATTCCTTGTTAATTACCATTACTCCAGAGTTTTCTTGAAATTTAAATATACTAAAAGTTTGCGTGGTCCAATGAAAAAAATCTATCACAATTTTCAGATGTAATGTGGACCTTTTAAGAATTATACAGTTAGGTCTTACATTTATGGATGAAAATGGCAAAACCCCACCAGGCTGCACTACTTGGCAATTTAATTTCAAGTTCAACTTGCAGTAAGTACCGCAGCATAAAATCTTTGATGTACAAAATACTTAATTTGGGCCTAGAAAATAAGATACTAAATGGTTCACTTCCATCAAAAAGAATCAATTGAATTTAATTTGTTTTCAGAGAAGATATGTATGCACAAGATTCAATTGATCTGTTGCAAAATTCTGGTCTTCAATTCAGAGAGCATGAAGAGCATGGCATTGAACCTTTAGAATTCGCTGAACTTCTGATGTCTTCAGGTCATTTCAAATTCTGTCTTCTATGTTAAAAACTGTGTTACTTGAACTTCATTACTCAATTTTAATATATATTTTACACTAATTTCAGGTATTGTGCTAATGGACAATATCAACTGGTTGAGTTTTCATTCTGGTTATGATTTTGGATATTTATTAAAAATCCTAACAGATCAGAATCTGCCACACGAAGAAAATGACTTTTTCGAAAGTCTGCGATTGTATTTTCCTACAGTTTATGATGTGAAAGTAAGTAAATAATATCATCAAATACATTATCATGGTCTATTATATCATTTTCATTAAAGTTGTGAATGCTTTGTAGTACTTGATGAAGTTATGCAAAAACTTAAAAGGTGGTCTCCAAGAAGTAGCTGACCAGTTGGAACTGCGTCGAGTAGGACCACAACACCAAGCAGGGTCTGATTCACATCTCACAGGAATGGCATTTTTCAAAATCAAAGAGGTATATTTCTGTTTACTTACCATTTGTGTACAAAGTGTGCAAGTCTTATGCCTGATGTTTTAATATAAAGACATGCATGAAAAATATCAATTAATTTACCTTTTTTTTTTCAGATATTCTTTGATGGCAATATTGAAAGCACTAGTGGTCATCTGTATGGGCTTGGCGCACCATTTAATAGTAACGCCAATAATTTCCAAGATGGTATGGAGAATGGCAACTCACCCTGATGAGGAAGTGCTGTGTGTGGACAACTAAAAACTGCTCTCATCATATTGTCTCATTTTATGGAGATACTTAGGCAAAGCATACTATGTTAACAGTACCTGATTATGTGCAAAAGATATAAAATATAGAGCGAAAACTGTGATATCTGTGTGTAGCATCTAACTGCACTGGTAAGGTTTATTGAAGGTCAAAAAAGTCTGACATTAATCTAACAAAAGTGGAATTGTTTTAAAAATAGTTATTTAAAGTAATTGTATACCCCTCCACAAAACCAGCGGGCCTAAACCTAGACAATTTAAAAAATTGCTTAAGCTCTTATCTAGAATGTAAATTAAGGTACCAAAGCTTACTAATCAATGTTTTTAATCAAATCTATAGTATAGGGAAAATGTATGAAATGACTCGAGTCATAATCGTAATTTCTAATGAGAGTAGAAACTTAGAAAGTATTATTATTATTAGGTTTGATACTTTAATTTGAAATCCTGCATGATATTGGACATAAATATCTTTGTTGACATATTTGATTATAATAATAGCTTTGCAATTTAAAACTAGAATTAAAAGCATTTTAAATACTATAGAGATAATAATAGCTTCGAAAGCATTTGTAAAGCAGTTTTGTTAGTTTTTATCTAGATACTACTGTATTGAAGTGTATTTCGAATCTAACATTAAAGGGTTAAGTCAATAAGGGTTGTATAAACTACAAACAATTTGTACCTGTTGATAACTAAAAACCAACATGTTTGCAAATACATACTAGTTTTATGATTTTCTTTATTACTATACTATTATGTGTAAGTAATTTTGTGGTAGCCATAACTAGTCTCAATAAAAAACCAACTAGTGTTCCATGAAAGTCTTCAATAAATTATTTAATTTTCTATGAGTTTATTTTTACAAGCCTACTACAGTTAAAGACTATATAGAGGGGACTCTAAAATTACAATTTGCCGTTACAACTAGTAAGCAAAAAATTTGCAGCTACTAGCCTCGCGGAAAGGCCAGATTGATAACTGCAAAGTTCTATTAAGATTCAAACATCCCTCTCTCTTGCGAATTTTAGCGAGATAATTTGACTAAGCGCAGCGGCTTGTGCTCTATCATGTGAGAGGTCAATTCTTGACCGGAATCAATAAATTATTGAATTATGATACTTCTAGCTATTGCCCGCAACTTCGTTTGCGTCTACGTCAAAGTCCTTAATTCAAAGTCAAAGTCCTTCCTTCATTAAATTATTAAAGAATTTTTTGCTGTTAATCAAGTAGTTTTCGAGATCTCGTGTTGTGACCTTTCGCTTTACTAAACACATACAGGATGGGTTTTCCGTACAAAATGTATGGGAAAGGTTTTTGGCGACTTCTGTGATTTCTAGTACTCGTACGTTAAATGGTCCCATGGATGGGTCTTTTGATTCCTACATGAAATAAGATTGATAGGTAATTCGGTATAAAAAAAAAAAAATAGTGTTTTACCATATTTTTTTTTGCTTACTGTGCTTTTTTCCCAAAATGCAGTTCAGAATATCTTAAAAAGTTATGGTTTCCTAGGAACGTTTTCCTATAACTATAACGGTTAAGGTACCAGCCCTTACTGCCCGTCTCAAAAATCCACCCTGTATGGCTAGCTTTGTTATAGCGTTTTTTGTACATACCGGGTCTGGGTAAAAAGGCGAATTTGCATTGGTCGTTAACTCAGTCGTTATACGGCAGGTGGGGAACCCCGAATACGGGCTATCGACTAATGAAAGTAGGCTATCTATATCTCTGTTGATAAACTGCATGCGGGTAGGTATTTCCCGCACGCGGCCTAGCAACCAATGAATGAAACTCATCAATCGGTGTAAAAACATAAATATCCCTTACGCCGAATGCAAGCGCTAACGACCAATGAAAATGCGCGTGTGGAACGAAATACACAAAAGTAAATTTTGGTTATTATTTCAGAGTAGTGAAGGTGCGATGTTCATTTGCAAGGCTTTTAACTGACTTCTAAATAGGTTATGTTTAGCGGACGTCTTCCAAGAGCAGAGTAAGCAGGTTAAAAAAGCTGCCTACCTCACCTCGTACTTCGTGGGTCGGACAAACAGACAATAAGATACGCATTAAAAAGTAATTAAATAATCACGACAATAGGTTTATTTACCATTGTTAATAATCGTTACATAAGAAATTATGATCATCAAATCGTATGATTAACCGTGTGAGGTTTATTTCTTCTTCTTCTTGTGCTTTTGCGCGGTGTCTGGTGTGTTATCGGCTTTGCGTTTGCTTGTATTAGCGCCCTTGCCAGTCGCGTTCCCGCCCGGTGTATTTTGATTTGCGGCTCCACTCTTTTTCTTCTTTTCAGCTCGTTCCTTCTCTTCAAGTTCTTGATTTTCTCTCTCAATTAATGTAATGAGCGTGTTACATCTGAAAACAGCCAAAGATAGCTTTGTTACGTAATATAAACGGGCATTGATTTTCTATGTGCTAACTAGATCCTCTTTGGTGATAACTTCTTTACTTGTGAACTACTGACCTGCGTTGTAGTTCAACGGCTGTTCTTGATTTGAGGAACCAATCAAATCGGAATTGTGGGGCAGCGTGCACGGATGCTCGTAGTTCCTCATACACGTTTTCCTTATCGAAGCCCAACTTATGCAACATACACACCAGGAATCTTGAAAACAAAAAAAAACGTTTATAGAATAGTCTTTCATGGATTAAAACAAGCATTTGAAATGAATTCAAGATAAATCACCTGTCTTCCTCCTCCACATAATTTTTTCCTTTATTTGTTCCATAAGAAATTCTCAATTGATGGAATGGAGCTCTGTATCGCGCCATCTTTGCATCCAGCGCTTTTTTGATTGACGCTCGCCTCTGTATCTTGGCTTCTCCCCTTTCAATTTGTCCCATTATTCTGTCGATGTCTTGAAGTTCATGGCAACGCTCCCAAAATACTGCTGAATATTCCATAACCTGAATAAATAGACAATGCGTTATAAGAATTGTCTTCAAAATAATTTTGAGTGCTTCTACCACAAAAACGTTACTTACTTCCTCAGGAGTCTTGCCTTCAACATCTTTAGCAATATTTTCAATATCATCTCTGCCATATTTTTCATTGGCTTTGATGAATTGGTTGAAGTCTCGTTTTGTCCAGTTAGTAAACCCTGTTGATGAAGAGATTAATAAATTACGTTAATAACATTATTAGAGTGGTGCTCAGATTGTAGAGAAACAGTTCAGTAACTTACCTTGAGTTAACAGCTGCTCCTTCTCTTGTATCTCTTCCTCGGTAAGTGCTTCAGCGTCATCTATCTTCCGCTGTTCCTCTCTTTGAATCTTGGCAGCATCTGGACCCAATTCAGGATTACGGGGAACTTTATACCTAATGAAATATAACATTATGAATAACCTTGTCTTCTACTTAGTTTTGTGTATGTATCTATGTTTATATCTTACCCTAATGTTTTGCGATAGTGGTATATTTCTTGATCCAAAAGTTCGAAAAGTCGTGGAGGAAAGAACTGGAAGTCTTGTACAATCGGCTGCTTTGGAGGACGCGGAGCCTAAACATGAGAAAAGTAAATATTATTCTAAGAACATCGTGAGCACCCAAACTAACTACAAGCATGTGTAGATAATTATAGTACATGAAAATATATATAAAATTAAATGTATGTGAATTGAAAGTAATGTTCTAGTACTAATTGAAATAAAAAATAAGGCTAAACAATAAACAGCAGAAATACAAGTATTTACTACAGCGAGTATAAAGAGCTAATCAATTTACATAATACAAATACATGAATAAGATGAAAAACAATTTGCCATTGAACCACCACCAAAACGAGACTGCTGCGCTGACCTCCGCATTTAGCTCTTTACACTTATTTACCTGTACCTTAGGCGCCTTTGGTTCAGAGACACGTAGTGCCTCTCTGAAGTAAGCATCCACTGCATAGTTAGCTTTACGCTCGCGTTTAGGCGGTTCTATCCAATTACCAATGGGTAAAATTTTTTGCTTCTCTCTGTAATCCTCCCCTGTACGAAACAAAGACAATTAGTATTTTGATTTACACAATTAGGACTTTTATCATCTAGTTTTTAGAAGAAAACCTTCAAACTGGTAGACAGAGTCTGTCGTGGCTCCAGGGGTGTCCATCGAGAAAGCCCGTAGAGAAGATTCTCCTAGACTTTCCAGCTTCTGCTTCAATTCTTCAGTCTATAAAAAGCAAATGAGTGGTGTATTCAAGTTTTACGGATTATCAGAAACAGGAATTAAACACAATAACTGAAGCTCCTCACCTTGTGTTCTCCCTTAGCTAAAATGACATCAATATCTTCTTCAGTGATTTCCGAATCCTTAGACGAGAACACATGGTTGGCGCCATGTCTGATCATGTTGAGCATTTCGTCTTTGTTGAGCTGACTCTTGATGTCAACCAGGCGGCCTGACTGTATCACAAGTTTGTCTAACCTTAGCTTCACTTCGGCGCGTTCTACTATTTTTTCTTCCACTGTATTTTCTGTGATAAGTCGGAAAACTCGCACCTTAAACAGAAAAAGTGGTAGTCGTCATTTAATTACCTGATAGCTTATTAGAACCAGAACATCCATTCCCAGTAAGCTTCTTGATACTACTTACTTGTTTTTTCTGTCCAATACGATGAGCTCTGTCCATAGCCTGCAAGTCCATTTGTGGATTCCAATCGGAATCATAGATGATGACGACATCTGCGGAAGTCAAGTTGATGCCGAGACCACCGGCCCGTGTCGACAACATAAATACGAATTTCTCACTCCCCTCAGCATTGTACTCTTCTATTTGCCTATTCCTGTCTTCGTGAGGTGTTTGACCATCTAAACGGCAATACTGAAATATTTTTTTATTTTATACTGTGTTTGCGATCCTTAATGTAGTCAATTGTAGTCTATCATGAAGGTGATGAAAAACAGGTCGATGTATACCTTATATTGCCTCCAAAGACAGTAATCTTCTAAGATGTCCAGCATCCTGGTCATCTGTGAGAATATCAACACCCTAGAGTCCTGTTCACGTAGTTTGGGAAGCAATTTGTCAAGGATGGCGAGTTTCCCACAGTTGTACACGAGATGCAAGTCCGTCGTGTAGGGTGGACCAGGCTCCGCCCCGTCAAACAAATAAGGATGGTTACAGCATTTACGCAGTTGCATAAGAATGTTTTGCAGTCGCATCTTTTCAACTTTTCCAGCTCCGTTGACTAGAAACAGTACAATATGTAGTTGTTAGCATTTTCATGTTGAAATTTCAGGTAATTAGCAACATTTCAAAAATAAATTTTAAATGTTAAGTAATGACATCATTGTACATACCTACATCAATATCCTTCATTAAAACCTTAGTGTACCATTCTCGTTGCATTTTACTCAAACCCACATATACTTTGACTTCCTTTTTCGGTTTTAGTTTTCTCTCCACTTCAGATTTAAGACGACGAAGTAAAAATGGCCTCAAAACAGCATGTAACCGAGACACTAGTTGATTGTCACCAAGTGCCGCATTAGTGTTGAACCAAGAATCAAAGTCCTGAAAGTTTTTTATTTATTAAATAATTGTATACTTCAATATTTAAATATTACTGCATTTTCAAATTTACAGTGCTACTTACATCAGAACTATTAAATACATCCGGCAAAAGGAAATTGAGTAGTGCCCATAACTCATGGAGATTGTTTTGCAGTGGAGTACCAGTTAATAACAGCCTGTTCATACTCTTGAACTCTCTGAGCAGTTCAGAAAGTTTTGACTTTTCATTCTTGATTCGATGAGCCTCGTCAATCACCATGTATCTCCAGGTAAACTTTTTGAAAACTGATCTTTCTCGAATTATCATCTCATAAGATGTGATGCAGACGTCCCAGTTCCCAGGCATGAGGACTTCACGAATGAATGTGCTCTAATAAAAAAAAGTTAATTAAAATTGATAATGATAACACATTATGTAATGGTACATTACAAATATCATGTAGCACAACAAATTGAATTCTTAAATTACACCAAACAAATATACTTCCTTTTAAAACAATAACATTATACTTAACATTAAAAAGCCATTAAATTAAATTTCCAATAAAACCTACATATAAAATTCCAGAGATGAATTAAACAAACACAAATATTCTGAAGCACAGGCAAACAACAGTGATTATGTGGATTTTAAATTGATTGTGAAACCTACCCTTGTTTCTTGGTCACCAATTAGGCAAACAGCCTTCAAAGATGGACACCATTTCTTGAACTCATTCATCCAATTTGTCAGAGTTGATTTTGGAACAATGACAATATGTGGCCCAGGAACATTTCTGTTACATTCAGAATTTCATATTAATAATACTATAAAGGTAGCATAATTACACCAGCTGTTAAATAGTATTGAAAGCACTACCATAAAAAATTAGATGGCTAAGTGCCATTTAGTATATCAGTTGGACAAGAAATTAAAGACATTAAAAAAAAATGTAATAATTGAGTAAATAAAAAAATAATAACAGAGTAACTTATGTAAAAAGCTTAAATGACTTACTTGAAATGCTTCATGTAACCAAGCAAAGAAATAGTTTGTAATGTTTTTCCGAGACCCATTTCATCCGCCAAGATGCCATTAATACCATTTTCATAGAGTGAGATCATCCAGTTGAGACCTCTTACTTGATAATCACGCATTTCTCCATTTTTGACATAGTGGGGAGAGGCTTCAAATCGGAATATTGATTTCACTTTAGTATTTGTTTCCGCAAGGAGCTCCTCATCTTCTTCCTGTTCAGTCTTGCGGTGGCGGTGGCTATACGAAATTTAAGTTATAATTATACCAAAAGTGTATTAACAATAGAATCTTAGTAGCAATGTACAAAAATTGCTCAAAATATGTAGTCAAATAGGTACTTTGAAGCTATTTATCAATTAAAATTATTTATAAATTACATTTTATTATTATTTTGTAAACATTAGTGTTAAAGCACATGTTTATTGTTTATTTGTAATGGCAAGGTGAAGGTTAGATTTGAACTACTTACTCTCCTGCTGATCCTCCTCCCGGGTCAACATCTTGCTTGATCTTCTTAGGTCTACCAGCTTTCGGTTTGGGTGGGCTGGCACCAGATTTAGGAGTATTTGTCATGAAATGAGAGAAAATTTCCGTTTGCTTCAACAGAAACTCAAATCTCTTCGAACGATCAGTTTCAATTTTACTTTCGAAGTCACCTTCCTTTCCCCTCGAGGACGTAGTATCGCTCGAGGATCCATTCTGTTACATAAATGAGTTTGATTTAACACTAATCGTCACAAATAATCTTAAAACATGAGTGTGCTTTGTGAAACCTACTGAATTTTCACCAACATCTGCAACAACGTCCATAGCTTCCTCTGTTTGAGCCATGATGACACACAATAAATATTACTTATGAATAATTTATATTACTCGATTGAAGGGCTTTTACATATCGTAGTTAATCAGTATCTTTTCTTTTATCTTCTACTCCGGGACAAAAACCGGGCGCGAAAATTATCCACCCGTTATGTCCGCTAGCTGCTGATGCGTTACCATAGAGTAAAATTAATTGCTTTGCAATTTTGCATCTTTTCTTATTGTAGGTAGTATCATAGAGGTATACATACTAGGTATCGCGAATCGGGCGAACATATTTCAAACAATGTTGCCAGGCACAGCACATAAATATTTCGAGTATTCTTTTCACGTTGTTACTTATTACTATAACGTGCGTAAGCGTTTTACTATACACCACTAAGGGCCACTTTCACCAAAATCACTACATACATTTGTAAACGTATGTGTAAACGTTGTGCCTAAACGTATTTAGAACATCACTGCATCCCTGTCACATTATTTACACATGACAGAGACATAATTTAAACACATCTAGCGCTAAATATGTTAAGTAATTTTGGTGAAAGTGTCCCTTAGCGGCACGGTAAAATACCAATTTACAAAACTATCGACATTGCGCATTGTCCTAAACGAACGTCCGTTAAGCCCGATTTACATTCAATAAGTACAGTAGCGAGTTAACTTGCGTTATCGGCGAGTTAAGTTGTTAATGTTGTTTGAACGGCAAAAGCGAGTTAAGCAGTAAGTTGTCGTTTAAGTTGAGTTGAATAGATCGCGATCCTATTTTTTGGCGAGTCCAGTGCGAAGTAGCCCCTTCTCTCGCGTCTCCCGCGCCCCGCCAACTTAACTGGCCCGGCCGGCCGGCATGCAGGCTATTCATTTCTATTAGTATTTCACTTTCAATGTGTTGTGCAAGTATTGATACTATTTCTCTTATTATAGCACGTAAATTGGTGTTAAGTAATTCAACATCCATTTTCTGGATTAAAAGAACGCGAAACGCGAGTCTTCTCGGCAACTTATGACTACTCACTCCGCCCGTTTGGACGCTACTTACAACTTATTACTTATCTGTCTGAGTTCTTAACTCGCTACTGTACTTATTGAAGTGTAAATCGGGCTTCAGGTCAACCAACCAAAAAAAAAAAGTCCATAGACAAAATCAAGTAAAAAAAGTTACAAATAAATTACTATCTCGGCGCACATTTATAGGGTACTAGGCAGTACCAGAGGCAATGACCTGAGAGTAGAGTTCGTGGGATATTATGATCCCATGTACTGCAAATCTTGTTTGTAACTATCAGGCTTAGTCTATTAGCTTAATTATGCACATTTGGTTTTTATATGGAGCGTCTACGCAGGCTTATTTTAGTAAAATAAATCTCTGCTAATCTTACTACTAATAAATAATAAGAAAGTTGGATGGATTGATGGTTTGATGAAATTTGACGATAAGTTAGTCTGGAATAGCACATTATGGCTAGAAGTCCCTAAGACGACCCAATCACCCTAGTTTTTATTCCGGAAAACGTGAGGTTCGCTTTGGCGGATCATATATTAACTTGGCGCAGACAAAGTCGAGGGCAAAAGCTAGTGGGTTGATACAAATAATAATGTTGCTATTCATGTACATACATTTATTGAGTTTTCCTTACAGAGTTATTAATTATGTCATTAAGGTAACCTGCTCTTTCTTCTGTTGTTTTCAATTTTGAGTACTTACTCCAGGGCACCTGAAATGAATGAACTTAGCAGTTGTTTTACCTTGTTATAAAACCGAATTATTGTTATTTATTATATTGTAATACTATTCAGAGTTTAGATGTTTGATCATATTATAAACATAGCTTTTTCAGAACTAATTGAAAGTCTATAAAAACTAGATATAGGATTAGTTATACATATAATGTGTTTACCAGTGCTGCATGATAACCCAATGCTTCAAGTTCTCTAATCTTGCTTGTAAAGAAGCCAGTTGCATTGTCTGTATCATATATCATTGCATTTCTGCCAGCTATCACCAATGCAATCCAAATGTTATTATCAGGAGGCCTTCGTAATAGTCCAAAGTCCTTGGTTGTAAATGAATCTTTGACTGCTACCGGGGCTCCACTAACATTGTTACAAATTACTATATCTGGAAAAGAGCATAAGTGATTAGCATTATTTAGTCATAGTATATTAATCCGTATTATATTTAAATAATCATAAAATTAAATAATATTTTTTTATGTACCTCCTCTTTGATGATGTGGTAAAATATGTTCGCCAACTACATACTCGTTACCACCTCGAGTTACTTTCAATACTCTAATGACATCTAAGACCATTTTTTCAGTAACATTATACTGTTTCTCAAAGTTTTCACTTGGTACATAATCTGTATATTTCTTCGCCATAATTTGAATGTGCTTGTTTGGAAGACGATTTACTTTAGCATCACTGCAAAAGATTTCTGCTACATTGTTCAATACAAGTATTTCTCTCCCATAGTTATAACAATATTTGCCATATGTCTCTAGTAAAAAATCTGGACTTAAAACTTTATTGATTAGATCCACTGGGTATATGCCTAAAAGAGTTAAATATGCTATACAGCATGCAAATGATCTGCCGTGGGTGGCTATTTCTGGTATTCTGTCAGGCTTTCTTAATTCATCCAAAACTTTGGAGATGAAACATTCTTCTGTTTGTGGTTTTAAGTTAAATGTTCCAAAGGTTAAAACTAATCTTTCCAGGTCTTTCATCCTTGCTTGGGACATGGACTTGCTTACAGTTTCAGCAACTTTTTGTAAACACTTTTCATGTACATTTAATGTAGATGTTCCCACTAGAGCTACATGCACATTACACATCACTGATAACCGAGGCACTTCATGCTGCAATGTGTCCAGCAGTCTGTATATTCTGTTGTCAAGGGTTGATTTAGTTGAGTATCTAATTAGTTTCAACAAAGCAGCCAAGGATACTTCGTGAATATTTTTTGAGTTGTCGATTACAGTGTTGATAATTTTCAGTACTAAGTCCATATCTCTTATAGGTGTTTTACTCTTAAAGAATCCCATACACATAATAGCCAAATCGTCAACAGTGAATAGTGAGTATTTATTGCTTACTTCAGTTTCTAAATTGTGCATATCAAATGGGGATTTTCTCCATACTCCAATAAAGAACAATGTTTGTACAATTTGCCCTGGTGCTAATTGCTTTGCTTTACTGGCTAATTTCTGCATGCTTTTAATAGAAAACTCACTATATCTTGTTACATTTATCATATAAAATAGTGATATAAATGACAGTAATTCACTGTGTGTCCAATTCCTTATTCTGTTTAAACATTCATCGTCCAAAGCAGCCCAAACTTCTATGAAGTTTCGAGTTCTAATTGATTCCGTTTCTGGCCACTTAGTTAAGGCATAGAATAAAGATTCCAACTCTTTATCAGTGGCAAATTTTAAACAATCAGTAAGATGGTCTATATATGTATCAAATATTTTATTAGAGATACACAAGCTGTGTTCCGAGCAATACGAACCAAATTTAGGAAAAATCTTTATAAGTTCAGAGTGAGACTTCTTGGACCAGTCAACTTGAAGTGCTTCTTCAAATTGTTCTTCAGTTAAAGTCTGTTGCTCGATGTTGCAATTTAAGCTAATAGCATAGCCTTTGTTTTCTAAAATACTATAAGCGTATTTATTCTCATGTTCCATAAACATTCTTGCACTCATGTATGAATTACAATGAAAACTTCTCTTACAGTTTTGTGTTCCATTGACAAAATTTAATGATACAACGTTACTACGATATTTTGGTAATGTTAAATTACTTACAATCCTCTTCAGAAAAGACATATTAGTCTATTTTTTAATTACAATAAATATCTTAATAAGTATTTAATATTTTTCACTGTATTATAATGTAATGTTTTGATTTTACGTATCGCGCATTGAATTTGCAACCTTATAGCAAACCACGTTCTAATTTCTATCCACAGAGTATACTATAACTAAATATTGCGTATTCTCACTCGACTTAACTTGTTTGTTCGATGGAAATCGATTTCGATTAGAAAATTGAAAGGTAGTAGTAGTAGTAGACTAGTAGATGTTACTAAAACCAATAATTTATTGTATATTTCTTTAGACATTTGCAAATATTTTCATATAGTCATAATATGGTTTAACCGACAATCCTTTTATTACATTGTTGTGTGTCAACTGTACCTGTACCCTTTCCTCTATCCGACTTTTAACCCAAACTATAGGGCGATTTCGCTTCTTTTTTAATGTTTCGTTGTATTACTATAGCGATAAATACAAAGTTTCAAACTCCGAGTAAGACATGTTGCTTTGGAATACGAGATGCGACTGTTTGGCTCGCTAGTCAATCAATGTACGAGTCACGAGTAAAACCTTATTGTTTAAAACCGCGGTCTACGGCTCGTGCGTGTGTCGATCACCCGCATAGAAGAATGTATTATATTATCTAATATTTAGGTGTTTTTAAAATCCACAAACTATTTTAGGTACCACCTACACCTGCCGCACGCTATCGAATTTAAATTCACCTTTAGAGGATGCGCTAAGGTTGCCCGCGAAATTCAAATTTTTTTACGTTTCTTCAATTTGCAGCACAGTATCATGTATATTGTATACGGTAAAAAGTATGTGAATGTAATGTTTTCATTAGAAAGATACACACGTTAAAAAAGAAAGAAAGTTACATACGTTATGGTAACTACAAGCACATGAGACATTATTTTACACTTTGTTTCTAGGATGGCAACGCATCTGCAAGGCCTCAGGTTCATCATCAAGGTTATCATAGGTATAGGTTTAAAAAAACTAAATTGATCACGAAAATGTACCAATGGTTGATGTATGTCAATTATGCCTATATTTTCTTTGAATAATATGTTATCTAATCGAGATTACTCCAAAAAAAAAACGCTAAAATAGTTTACGAAATATCCGCAATCATGTAATAATATTGTAAAAGACGTAAACAAAGTACACAATTCTCATTCATTTTGAACAACTGTTAATGTATTGAATGAGCTGTCGCCACATTGTACCCAATGTTCTGATTGTTCCCAACAACCGAAATATCTCGGTTTTAAATAATAAAGATTGATTTCTTCAGAGCGCCCCATTCCAAGTACAGGTGCAGGTCGAATTTTGTCTTCCCCTTCTCTAATAGGCCCTAAATATAAATATTTGTCTGTCCATTTCTTCCATTCAGCCTCCTGAGTAAAAAAAACATTTATAATATTTCTAAAGGTACATTTTTTAATGTAGCATGATAGTGAAAAAACCATCTTATTAAGTTTGAATTATATCTACCTTCTCAGTATGTTTTAGAAAACGTAATTCGATGTAATCTGAGGCGCCACCGCTTTCAGACTTTTTCTTCTTACTAATGATTTGAGTTGCGAATAAGAAAGGCCATTTTTTATTTGAACCATTTAGTTCTTCAATGCTGCTTCGCCATAGACTCCAAAATATCTGAGAATGATAATTACTTAATAATAGTCCTAACATAATAAGTAAGTAAAACCTGTGAAAAGTCTGCCCAAAAAGGGTTATGGGCTCTAGCATAAAAGAGTACCTACCTAACCAGTAAAGCACACTGGCACAGTGACCTAATCCCAGAGGCTTGCACTTACCTAAACGCTCATTTTCATTGGTCGTTAACTCAGTCGTTATAAAGCAGGCGGGTATCCCCGAATACGGGCTATCGACTAATGAAAGTAGGCTATCTATTATATCTCGGTCGTTATACTGCATGTTTTACTGCGTGGATTTCCCCGCACGTGGCCTAACAACCAATGAAATTAATGGAATGGTGTAAAAAACAGAAATCTCTCGTAGCTCTATCGATTAATGAAAACGATTACAGCAGTCGGTTACTGTCGGTCCTTATGGCATGCGTGAACAGAAATCTCCCGCACCCCTAATGCGAGCTCTAACGTCCAATGAAAATGAGCCTTTATTTGTATACGGGTATATTACATATTGACCATGATTGTTGAGATCCTTACCTTCCTTTTTGGCATGTCTCTCAATTCAAAATACCTTATACCGTTGTTAATGAAAGAGGCCTTCAGTACTTGCTTATTACTTCTTTTAAATACACTCAACCTAATAGACTCCCACGGATACAATGAAAGTATTTCTATGACACTCGATTCACTTGACTTGCTTGATACGGGAGTTCTGTTATTTTTCTTGGTATTTTTTCTAGTATCGTGTTCAGAAGCAATTATAAAAGCTCTTGAACTTAAACCTTAAATAATGTTGCATATTAATTAATTACACAGGTAAGTACATACCGATAAAAATGTTATTGATAAGATGTCTACAACGTTATAACTGTTGTATTATAATTACGTGCGGGCAATGAAGATGATTCATAAAATCATATCGCAACGTCGGTCGTCGTAGACAGCCGCTCCATGTAAAACACTGGTATTCAGCTGCATCCGGTTAGACTGGAAGCTGACCCCAACATAGTTGGGAAAAGGCTAAGCAGATGATGATGAACGTCTGTTGTCGCAGTTGCAAAAATGAAATAACCATCCATCACGCCTGTATTCCCTGAAGGGTTAGGCAGAGGTGTACCAATGTACACCCACAGTTCGCCGGTATATTTAGGTCGCATGTAATAGGAGGCAAGCCTATTGCCATTAACCGGGCCAAACTCCGAGCGGCTACTGAGAATTTAATAGAAAAACCCAATAACACTTTTTGCTCGACCTGGGAATCGAACCCAGGACCTCTAGCGTAGCAGTCGCGTTTTCCTAAGCGCGACTACCACTACTAGGCTAACGAGGCAGATAACCAAAAATTGGTTGGTTGCATCAAAAATGAAGTAGTGTACTTCAAATCGTAGTACAATGTAACGGTAACTATTAAAGCCACATAAAAACGCATTGTCGACGTACCAAGCTGTACCGAACGCAGTGTTACTGTGCCATCCCTCGTTGTTTCCCTAAATGGACTTTCTACTAAAAGAGTGTCATCAAATTCGCTATATTCACTAGAAAGTAATTTTTTTATCGTTCCAAAAAGCATGATTAATGATTAACAAGCTTTTATTTGTAAACACTGTTCTTCAGTAAATAACTGATGATGGATATTGCTGTGATTCACACAGTACTTGTAAAAACATGTATGGCTGTGGTTCATTTTTTCATACAGCTGTGTTGATTGTTGGTTCTGAGATTATCCAAAACAGTAGCAGACAGATCTGACAGCAGCAGTTACTGACAACAGACAACTAATCCTAATGTCGAATTAAACAAACCTAAACAGGTAATAATATATTAATACATAAAAAGGTTTTATGGAAATCAATGCTAATTAAGAAAAAAATATCTTTTTGTGAAAAATTTTTTCACGGCAAGTTCCGCACCGTTTCTGTGCCTTTAGATGATCTCAAGGGATACAGGTCTACCTATTTATTTTTATTTATATATGGCTTTAATCACGACACGGTTGGTGCTGTGGTTGAGCGATTGGCTGCAGCACTGCTTGTCTGGAGTTCGATTCCTTCTCACAACAAATATTTGTATAACATACAGATAGTTATTTCAGGTTTGATTGCTGGTGTATGTGGTGTGTACAGCACCGTAAGTAGCCTTTTGTGCGCCCTGTGCGAGCTTCTATAACGGCGCCCTGAGCGAGCTTCTATGAAGGCGCGCTGTGCGAGTTTCAAATTTCAATGAAGGCAGCCTTAAAAAAAAACTGGTCCTGGTCTGGTCATTTCTGCGCCCCTCGAGGGTCTGCGCCCTGTGCCTGGGCACCGCTGACACTGCCCTAGTTACGGCAATGGGTACCTAAATGTGTGGAAGTATGAGTGAAAGTTTTCCGTGGAAATGTAGTCAATATAAATCTAAGATTAAGGTCTAAAATTATGTCACAAAATACTTAACACGGTATCAATTACGTGTTAAACATCATGCGTAGCTGCCATTTTAGCTTTTAATGTAAGGTCGATAGTATTAATCAGGCCAACAAATTTACCTGAAGTAGAATTTTAATTCTGAAATTTTTTACTGAGTTTTGTAATTATCACGTGTGCGAGTGTGTGAGGTACCTACTGAGTTGCAGGTACATGTTCAACGACTTTTGTAGCTGACTATTTATCAGTCACAATTTTTATTTTTTAATCTTCCTACTAAAATTATGAACCTTGTCAAAAATAAAACCATTTCAGTCTAAACCAGCATTTATTATGACTTAGGCATTCCACAGATATACAATATAATAATAAACCCATAATAATTACACATGGTTTCGGGATTATAAACATTAACTACCTACATATCGAGACATTTTTAACATTACATTTGATAAAATTACACACGTAATCGTAGCTTCATAGTCCTTACAATCAGACGTGGCACCCGCACTACACTACAATCTAAAGTTTTCCAATTCATAAATTAAATACGTAACTAACTTTGGTCGATTATTTAAATTCTAACCAAAATGTTCTAATTTTCACTAGACGTCTAAATTTAAAATCGCTATATTTTATGATTTATCACTTAAAAATTTATGATATTAAAAATTTGCTTGATTCCTTATCGGCTGGCGTCCGCCTGTAAACAAAAAATATATGTGTTAAAATAACAGGTTTATAGACACATAGTACACAGGAAAAATGTATAAAAGATCCACCATCACCTAAATGATTTGTTAGTGAAAACACGCGTGTCCATGCAACTACAATAACAACATTGTATTATTGTGCTCTTTGTATTTTTTCATTGTACTGTTGTGTATATTTATTTAAATTAGTTAAACAATCTCACTGCCTGATTTGCTATTATTTTTGAAACGGCGACTTTTGGAATCGTTATACAAGGTGGTAACGGCAAAAGATTATGTCCATATCTAGCGTGAAAAATCTTATCAACAGAAGAGTCACTGTCTTCATTATTATTGAAACCTTTAAAGATATTTCCATGATCCTGAAATAATTTTGAAACGATGATTCAAGTATGCTAGTTAAAACAGATCCTTAAACCTACCTAATACTTATAGAGAATAACAGTCTAAGCAAATAATGTTTGTTTTTAATTCCTGCTACGTATTTATTTAATATTAATTGGTGTTTAGAGACTGCGAATGGATGTTTAAATCAATATCACCTTTGTCTCAGGCGTAACGTAAATGTCAATAACATTTCCATGAAAACAAATATTGTTGTTTTCAAAATATGGCCGCGTATGTCGGTCATAAAAACAATCATGAAAACTGCTGCTGCTGATTATAAAAGAACTAATAACAACAGTCGTGGATAAAGGAAATCATGTAAAATTAAAAATAAATACGATTAACTATATTCATAATAGGACCTATGCGATCATTATTGAGAGTCTATGTATATGTAACTTTAAAAAATACGTTCGGTATTTTGATTTACTACCGGATGTATGTACGAACAATGTTATATATTAATTGTATTACATCATCAACAAATATTTTGGGCCATTATTAGCATTTAGATACTGAATTATAAATCGAAATACATAAAATTTACATAACATTTTACTTTCAACTTGATGATTACCTATTCTTAGATAAACATGACGTGATAATCTAAATAACAGTACTAACCAGAGCTTCAGTCTTCTTACGTAAATTCGATCTAGATAGTGTTAGAGCCAGTTCTGATTGCAGTCTATTGGAAATAGAGACTTCCTCGTCGGCATCACGAAGGCCATCAGTTTTATCTCCATTAAGGAAGTCGAGCTTCGTTGGTTCCCGTCTGCTTCCACCTCCGTATGCATATTCACCGATCGTCACTGACACGGGACGAGCGTGCTTCTTCATGGTGGCTGTACCGTTCGGAGCTTTCACAAAATAGTTCGACGGCGGCTTTGGCAGTACATTCAAAGGATTCTTTAGCTTATAAGATTCTAGTGACTCCATGTCGGCCTTTTCGTCTTTCATATTTTTTATTTGTTGAGGAGGTTCAGTTTTCTTTATGTAATCTGGAGTAGGAGTTCTTGTCAGAGTTCCATTTTTCCTAAAATTTGGGTTTGTTAGAAGTTCAGTGGTAATTGTTTTTGGAATGGGTTTTTGGTTCTCTATGATTTTATGATTTCCATTCTGATGAACATTTGGTGCCGTCATCTGACGACCATTTGTGGCTAGTATCTGATGACCATTTGCTGCGGGCACCTGATGACCATTTGCAGCAGGCTTCTGATGACCATTTGCTGCGGGCACCTGATGACCATTTGCAGCAGGCTTCTGATGACCATTTGCTGGGGGCACCTGATGACCATTTGCTGCGGGCACCTGATGACCATTTTCAGTGAGACCATTTGCAACAGGCATCTGAAAGCATAGCAATTTGAGATTTTAGCGTCGTACTTAAAATTTTGAATAGATTACCAACCTAGTTAGTAGATAAAAGAAGACCGTTTTTTTTGAGATTTTAATAAAAGCGTTCTACGAAGTTCACTTCTACTATTTATACTTCCACAAACCATAAATTAAACCTACTATATTTATTTACTTACTGAGTACCTATATGACCTTAACCTCAAATTATGTAGGTACTCTTAGGTGGGTAAGTTACTAATAGTTTGCACCTTGATTGTAACTGGTTTAGATAAAAACAACAGTCTATAAATAAAAATAAAGTTTTTTCACTCTTTACATTATCTAAGCTACCCACATGTGTGCTTGTCGGAAATAGAAATAAATATCAGAGCTACGTATCTCTTTGTGTTCATTTTAAGTCATTAGTTAATTACGTATAACAATCATTATCGCTTGTAGTTTTCAACTCAACATTTACCCCTACTCATAAATGAAAAATGAGTGAGGGGTTGGACTATACAATGTCAGCAATAAGTCTGTTAGGCAGGAGTGGAATTGGTCGGATCATGCAAGTACGTAGAGACTGCTAGCAGCAGGTGCCGAAAAACTTTGGTTGTCATCGAGAGAGGTCAAAAATAATCACCGGTGGTGTGATCACTGGATACGTCTATGAAAGAAGCACCACGCAGTGAAACCTAGAAGGCTTTGAAGGCGACCTTTGCCCAAAAATGTAAAAACACACCTTGAAAAATGAATATAGATTCATATAGATGCTTTTGAATATATGTATATTACAGTATGTACTCACTGGCGGTGGGGGAGGTGGATTATCCGTAGCTTCCTTCTTCAGTGGGGCATGGTTGTTGTTGGTTATCTCTGCAGGTTGCTCTGCTTTCCTCAGAGGTAATGTTTGTTGTCGGTCCTGGGAAAAAATAAAATGCAAACTGTTAAAACTTTTGAATAAATATAATGTGTCTTTTCATATCTGACCACGATAAAGATAATCTGACGGTCCGGTTGCTTCTGCTTAGGTACCTACCTACACGAAATAATATTAGGTAGGTACATAATATAGTCTTAGCAACAGTCAACGTCAGATCCCAAAACATTGTAGCAAGACAACGTTTACGCCGAGATCAAGACGATCATAGTCCGATCGTATGCCTAGTAATACACAACTAAGCTTGGAAATTAAAATTCACACTAAAAGGAAAAACATGCGTTTTATTATTATTTCCAATAGTAAAGATATATTAGCAGTAATATCTATCAATCAACATGAGACATAGATAGAGTTAAAGGAATAATTTATATCCTTGAACGACATTATTTTAACAACAACCTTCACTATTTTCGCGAAATAGGAAAACTACAGCAAATAACCTCAACTAATTGACATTGACATTGAACTTTGACCAAACATATAATTAGCCAAAGGAAGTAAGGTAATGTTAAAGTAGAGGCGAACGGCGAATACAAAAAATATTACCGATGATGAACGTAAACAGCAACGAAGGCTATGTTTTAGGTAATTACATTACACTCGCATTATAGTGCTCGATAAGCTCTAGGTAAACATTACATGCACATAGTAGATATAAGTACGTACATAGTTATCCAATAGCAGCCTACGTACGTACGTAATATGCTATACGTATAGTTTGTAAGTGCTTGAGATAGGCTCTACTACAGTTTCAACTGCCTTTCTATGGTTAAGTTTATGAAAGAAGAAAGAGGAACTATTCAGTGTCATCCTTAATGATATGCGCTAGTTGCGTATAAAAAAATATTCCAGAAACGAGAGATTCTGCCTAATTTTCCGGGATTATTTTTTCTTATTGCTCTAGGTATACGATTATTATTTCTTAGTGTCGTCTGCATGAGCCAAACGTAACCTGGCTTAACCCCAAGAGCCGATGCCAAAGAATCAAAGATATAAGTAGTAATTAATCTGCACTGAATTAAAATCACGCGAACGATAACGTGTTAAGCCTAGCGTGAAGGTTGTTAGTCCATCGACATAATAATATTAGTTTAATTAAATATAAATAATGAATCATGGAGTCGGCACTCCCTTAGGTCTTAAGTGGCGTTAATCACAATTTTATCACCTTTGTATTTACAGATAATGTGCGAATATTGTATCGTCTTATATTTTTGGGAAATTAGACTGCAAGTCACTGATGAGGTGACTTTACATATCTTATTAGATGCAGATAGCTATTGATACCAACTATCCATCAATCTTATGAAGTCAAGCATTATCATCTAATTTTCTTAGTCAAAGGAAAACTTAGTTCCGGTTTACCGTTTCAGAAATTCAGTCTCGCTACTAGGATTCTAGCTGTCCCGCCAAACTTAGATAATAAGTAAGTACAAAATAAAGCCGCGAAAAGAAGTTCTGCTATTGAGAACTGCAGTGCCGTTAAATCAATAACTAATAGGGATTATTAACTGTTTTGATTTTCCTTAAAATTCAGGAAAATATCAAATTGGTACGGGAAAACTCGCTATTCCTAACATACGTATATGTTTGAAATTTGAAAGGTTAGCTGCTAATATTATTGAATTATATCAGTTCTTTTGTGAGGCATCAAGAAATAAACAAAACATGAACATGAAACCATTATTCTATTATACTATAATAGCTCGAGTATAGATAGGTATATCGTTTTTCTTGTCTTACGGATACAATAATGATATTATGCATATGTACAAACGTGTGTAGAGGACAAGATGCACGCTTTTGTGGACTTGTTTGCTTTTCCAACTAGCACTTAGATGCAGATTACATAGAATATGAACTCATCACATGTATACAGAAGTCCATTACAATACTAATATAAGGACATCGTCAGAGATATACGTTATTGCAGCCATTTATATAATGCTAGCTTCTGCCTCTGACTTGGTTCGCGTGGTTTTAATCACTCGTGTTAAATTTCGTCTTTAGTTACTGCTCCGCCCCCGGGTATCGTAGCGTGATGTTATACGGATTTTATATAGCCTTCCTCGATAAAGGGAGTAACCAATACAAGAAGATTTTTTCAATTCGAACTAGTAGTTCCTGAGATTAGCGTGTTCAACCAAACAAACAAACTCTTCAGTTATATAAAATTAGTATAGATTATAATGACGTGCAACTTATCTGTTTACATGTAAATAATGCACAACATAATATTAGGTAGTACCTAAATCATTCGGTCACATTTGAAAAAAAGCCTCATACACACACGATGAGATCATCTAATGATAGTGTGTTGTGGAAATACCGATGTAGGCATGCTATGTTTTGACTTGATAGCCTTAATTATTGAAGTTGGTTTTAAGAGGATATCCTTTGCAATTAATTCTCAGTTGGAGCATCAGGCTAATCGCTAACTGGTAATTCCAAGAAATACCTTTTTTATCTTATTATGTTTCGTAGAATGAATGGAGTATCATTTGGGTTTCGAAGTAGCAAAAATCCGTTCTCGTTTTCGCGTTTTGATGCTATTTTTTCGATACCTAGTTAGGTAGGCGTCTAGGTCCCCAAAAATACCAAGTTGGTTCTAACATACAAATACTTTATGCTGTTCTAGGTCTAGAACAATATAGATGAATTCAAATTAGGCGAAGAGATAATATCATCAGTAATAAAAAATGTTTTGTTATCGGTGCCCAGCAATCAGTCAACTTGGAGAGATAACTCCTAAAAACATGAGTGATATATTCGAGGCTACAGGTAAATAACTCTATTATATATATTTTTTGTTATAAGTACGCACGTAGGTACTTCATTTTAAGTTTGTTGATATTTTCGACAGCCATGACGTCAGTAAGCGTTGCTACAGAAAAATGAAAGGGTGAACAATAAGGCGGCACAATAACAAATTATAAGCACCTTGCAGCCGTAATATAAATATTATTCTGATATTATGTTATTTTGTACTGTATACATTTAAAATCACAATAAGGTTCTATAATATTCAACTTACTCCTAACTTTATACGAGTAGTACACAAGTACTTATTTTGTTTCGCTCCAATAATAATAAGAACATTTTATCCATACTCAACTTACTTCATAGCACTGTATAATGACCAAAGGTTTTGATTTCCGAATGTTCTTCATCTTTGCAGAAATAGTTTACAAAAACACAGTTTTTACACAAATCACCACATCACTGAGTTCGAACGTTCACTAAAGAATAATAACACAGAAATTAATTTTACCGAAATTACAATTCGTATTTGAACGAAGCGTGAAAATCTCGAAAATAATGGTTAAAGAGCACGTCAAGGTCGCATATATTTTTCCCGTAGCGTGGAAAATCGAAGAAAAATTAATAGTGAGTCGCGGTCGAGATACGCGCGGTGTGCGGCCGGTGGAGTGCAGCGAGACTGTGCGGCCGAGCAGCAATCACACGAGCAGCGATTCCGTGCGCCCTCGCCGATCGCTTACTCACTGCCGTTATCAGTGCAAAGCAAAATCTAGCGAAACACCGGCCGCGCCGCGCCGGACGCTGGCGTGCTTACGACCGTACACCTCAATCCATAAAAACTCCGTATCAGTCGGCAACAACGCGAGCTATTTGTCCAGTTTATAATAATAAGTGCAGCAACAATTTTGCCTCTTATACCTACAAGATCATTAGACCAAATCAGCAACGTAAACGATGGCTGAAGAGCCGAGACTAATTGGAATATTTCGTTGTAATTAAAACTTTGTTTTGTTACGTGGCCCTTGCCTTGCTTACTGACACCCACAATGAAGATCAACGACTGAAACGCTATTAATTCCATCCGCTATATCCAATTCCGTCGCGTGTATATTGATTTTGCTAACAATGGACGATTTATAAGAAAGTGTATGAAAATAACGTTGATTTTGATCACAGCTAACTATTGTCAGTGTAATTAGATAAGCACGAAATATCTCCAGATCACCCGAGTCTTACAACAAAAGCTATTGTCGTGTTATCAAGATTGGAACGTAACGTGACTGTAACTAACGCCATACTATTCGGCCTGTATAAACCATCTCTTAGAAAAACATACTTAATTGAATAATGGTAACAAATACAAAAAAAACCTTTTATAGGGGCTTGTGACAGTTGACTATTGCGGCTTTCCATAAAAGTAAAACTTGTTTTACCTAATTTAAAAAAAGTAGGAAGTTATTCTTGTTTAGTGGTTTCATTTCATTTCTTTTTTTATTAAACTACCAGGACACGTCTTCAGATACACCTTCGAAGTCGATTGGTGACATTATGTATAAGTACATAAAAAAATATTCATTAAGGCGTGAGTTTATGTATGTATAATTATTATTATGTTATCTTCCGAAATGTTGAAAATGGCGATTGTCATCAATATGTGTTATAAAAACATATATTGATGAAGTGCATTTGATCTCTGTTTACATAATATGTGTTGTCAATCGGAAAACACAGTTTCCGGGACGGGGCGACTTGGCTGCCGCACTAGCTTTTGCTTACAGGGATGCCTTTTTGGAATTCTCGAACCCAAAGATCTCTACGAAAATATTATTATTTCCCACTTCAAGGTGCAAGCAAGGACTAAAGTTTTAACTTAATTTACGAAAGATAATAAACGTATTAACAAATATTTCAATGACACATGCATAGCTAGTTAACTAATTACTTTTAAAGTTATTTCTGGAAGTTATTTTAATGGAAGCCTGATGCCTGATTGTTGTTATCGTGTGTATTTATAAAAAAAAATAATAGTAACGCTCCAGTAACTGTTTCTAGTTTACGTAACCATGCAGTAATAAATGATTCGTGTCGAAGTGACCCAATTAATTTCGTAAGGCAATTGTCTCGAAACTTAATGTTATATAACCTAGATAACTTTACAAAGAATAAATTGCGCGGCTAACGTAGTGAGAGAACTTTTAACATAACAGAGTAAAGTATGCCTTAATTAGAGACTAGAATTCAGATTTGCTTTTTATTTACGTAACTAATGATAACTTTTTGTATATCTTCTTCCTGGGAGAATTCCTTCGTTTGTGCAGCTCAGGCGATTAAGCTCCGTAGTTGTTGCGTAGGCGTAACATGTTGTAGCATTGTATGCCATTGCAAAAATTAAAAATGTTAATGTATTAGCCAGACTAATTTCGGTCACAGCGTCTAATCTTAATGAAGTCTAGCCAAGTACGCAGGAGATATTAAAGTTGCCACAGGGGTGTCACGCCACCAACTTCCAAACTCCAAGCTGTTACTGAGAAATTCCTAATGGGAAAACCCAAAAACTTTTTGCCCCTGGAAATCGAACCCAGATATATGTACATACCATCATGCCTGTATTCCCCGAAGGGTTAGGCAGAGGTGTATCAATGTAACCCACAGTTCGCCGGTATATTTAGGTCTCATGTAATAGGGGCGAGCCTATTGCCATTAACCGGGCACAAATCCAAACTCCGAGCTGCTACTGAGAAATCAAATGAAATCGATCAATCGATTAGAAATGTGAATGACATACCGGCTTGTTACGGAAAGCCGCTTATAATCCCAGTATAAATGCCAAATGCCAAAGGACCAATCAATGTTACCCACGCAAGAATAAAATGCATTTGAAAAGCCATCAGTATACAATGAACATTATCATAAAACCAACACACGTAACATCAAACACGAAGACCTATTTACATGTGAATGTCAAGCATATTATATGCACATGCGTTCAATCGTGAGTGAGATCGTTAAAACTTACTTATCGTGAACTATCGAATAAAGAATAAAACACTGACACCGGTTCAATGAGGATAGTGGCGGCACATGTCTTTAATGAAGAGAATCATTATGACAGCTATGTTCACACAATTTTTTTTTAAATATTGTTAAAATACTGGCCCGGAATCGAATAAAGAGAACTTTACCAAGTACGTCCGTCTGTGTGTGTCGCTGATGGCTGATGGCGCCGCAAAGTTCTCGAATGGAGACCACGCACCGGCAAACGCAGCGTAGGACGACCACCCACAAGGTGGACGGGCAACATGATTAGACCGCAGGAAAACGCTGGATGCAAGCCGCTTTCAATCGGTCCTCTTGGAAATCGATAGGTGATGTCCACAGAAATATCTGTGGTGAGGCCTATGTCCAGCAGTGTAACAGTGTCCTCCGGCAGATATGATCATGATGATGACTAAGTGTGCAACTAGCTAAGCCATCGGGGTCATCAGATTAGAAGTGGTTTTTTTTTTTTTATAGACGGGAAATCATCAAATAACTTCCCCCGCCCTGGGCTGGGCGGGCGGGAGTGTCAGACTTTTACTGACTAAAACCCGTCTATGTTCCTTCATGTGCCCTTTGCGTTCCGGGGGCGCCGTATCTCTTTCGAACAACCCGCAGCCCCGGCAGGACCCGCAGCCCCGGCAGGAGAAGTGGACTTGTGATTATGAATACACATTAAGAGTCTTCAGTTTCGCACAATTGTGATACCGAGCTTCAACGTGTCGCACAAGAGTGCACTAGAAGTATCGTGTGTAGCAGTAGATTTCTGTCGCACAAGCTGAATCGCACATCCATTTGTCGAACTCACGTAGTACGCTCAATCACTCAGACTGGTTTATAATTTACAACATTATAACTTCCTTTAATTTACTGCTTTATCGGCTTGTCGGATCAATATTAGATTCTACTTATGGAGTTATAGCAGTAAACCTAGTTTCTTCGACAACTGGATTCTATAATGTTCACACCCATAGAAAAGTTATCATTGTATTCTATTTATGTTTAGAATACGAAAAAGTTTCAAATTAATCTATATCTATACTCTTCTTCTTCTTAGCGTATCGATGGCAAATAACAAAATATTAATAATTATATAAGATATTTTCTAAATACTATGTTTGACCCAAAATTTGGCCACGGCAACACCATCCGCCGACGCAGTCATTAAGTCCTCACGTGTGCAGGTGACAGGGCATGCGGCACAAGACAAAAGGTGGGGCATGGTCTGCGGAGAGACCCCGCACAGGCACTGAAGGTCGGTGCCATCTGCGAAACCCCACCGTTGGAGGTTGTCTTTGCTTCGGCCATTATCTATACTAATATAAGTGGAAGAGTTCTTTGTCTCTTTATTTAAACACGTTAATCTCTGAAACTACCAGTCAGATTGGAATAATGAATTTTGTATATGGTAGACACATTGATGAGGAATAGGCTATATAACATCACGCTACGACTCACGAGTGTGGAGTACCTAGTCACCAAAGAAGTAAAAAACGCGCATGAAACCGCAAGGTGTACCAACAGAATTATCTATACATATAATAAAATTGTAGCGATGTCAAAACTGTACATTTAATATTTTTGAAAAAAAGTAATTGCTACGAGGTCGGGGAATGATTCTAATGCCGAAAATATAATTTTTAGAATTTTTGTCTGTTTGTCTGTTTGTCTGTTTGTCTGTATGTTTGTGAACGCATCACGCAAATACTGCCGAACAGAATCTGTTCAATTTTTGTATATATATTCCACATACACCAAATTTGACCGTAGGCTATAAATTATAACGCTATCTGCTTTGGGGGCTGAGCAATGTTGCATTATGTTTTACTCTCCTACAGATTACAACGCGTTTATAAATTGTCAAAACTAAATATAAGAATACTTTAGGTAGGTGGGGATTGAACTACTGAAATAATTATCATTACGCTATACTTTCTTGGAGCTAAGCAGTTAAACGTGGCAAACTAGAACGGCTATTTTACAACAATTGCTATCGTACTATGTGGTCTAACGGTTCTATAACCGCCTTACAAATCGCTGGGCTTGAGTTCGCACCCCGCTACCTGTTTTACTTTTTGTGATTTTTTAAATATATTTTCAACATTTTTTAGAACATTTCCAAACTGTAATAAAATAGAAGTAGGCATTCTTCTGTCATAACATTTTGCTTTCTTATTTTTCTAATATCATAGTTTCATATAATAAGTACTTATTGAAGTAAAAAATGCTCATTTATCAAAAAAAAAACTGATAGGCGTGGGAACGATAGTAGAGCGGAAAATATACGTTTTGTTTGTTAAAGAATTTCTGTCTGTTTGACTCTTCAGATTAAATTTTGACAAAATAGTCTTTAAATGTCGGGCCAACACATGGCTGGAGAACCTAACACGATTGAATTCTCCTTTTTTTCGCATCGTTTCACTACTGGGACGCAGGTAGTTTCGCAGCTTCAAGTAGTCATGAAGTAGGCTGTCTTCCTTCCCACAATCTACTTCTGTCTTTTGGTGATAGGTTTTGTAATAAATAGTGAGGCTATTTGTAATAAATATGGGGTTTGGTAGGTAGGCATTATTGCATTATGTTTATTGTTCGTGAACATATTACCACGGGATTGCTATAAAATACATACAATACTGAAGATTAGTAACATATTTATCCTAGAAATAAGAATCATCAAGTCATAGCCACACGGAGTTAAGCAGTCAATTGTGTAATAGAATTAATTACCAGACTGATTCTGGCCACGGCGGCTAATCTTAATGCAGACTAGCCAAGTATGCAGGAGATATTAAAATGCACAAGTGTGTGAGCAAACGCTCCCTTTTCCCTAACTCTCATAGTCCAATGTGACGGCAATCCGACACAACCGGGGAGGGATCAGGCGCAGGACCAACGGCTTTACGTGTTTTTCGTGATATGCGGATTTACACTACCAACTTTCAAACTCCGAACTTGAATCAACAGCTGTTACTGAGAAATTCGTAATGGAAAAACCCATTTAATGTCAAATTTAAATTATTACCTTACCGCTCAACAGTCTTGCTTGCCACCACGAGACCAACGAGGCAGTTCAAATATGTCATAATATGGGAATAGTTCTTTTTAATTGTTACGTAAATAAATAAAGTGAATAGTTTCGCTGTTTAATGAAAGCCACGTAAAATATTTTGTGTGAGTTTGGTTTGAATCGATTGTTCCTTTTTGTCATTATTTTAATAGGTTGTTGTTTTGATGCAGCAAGATTTCAATATCATATTTCAGCTTGATTTTAATATAGGCAGGTTTAGATTTTTCCCTTGCATAACATTAAAAATTGTTTTATTTGACTGAAAAAGAAAGACCGGAACAGAATTCGACTGATTTGTCCGACAAATTATAGCTACGCTAAGTTTTCGTGAGTAAAAAACGGCGCCTCAGACTATTTAAAGAGTTGCCAAGTTATATCGATAGTAGGATCGCCACACCACCATGATGCTCTAATGCGTAATAATTCTACGGACATGTTATGTTTGTTTCGGGAGCTACCAGTTTCGGATCCGGCGGGATGACACGCCCGAGTGTTATCACTGTAAAGATCATCCAGAGGACACGGTGAAGCATATGATGGAGGACTGTCCTGCTTTTGCGAAGCAACGCGTCCGTGTCCTCATAGAGGCGATTGGCGGGAGCAACCTTGGCCCTGGTTCGGGAAGCATTCACCTCTTGCTGCGAAACAGTAATGCTGACAAAGGAAGTGACGAAATGCGTGAGAGAAACGCCAGCCTTACGCCCCAGCCGGCGCAACAGAAAGGGACGTCCCGGGCGTCGGGAGTCGCAGGACGATTTTCAAACGCCGCAGGCGGGCCTACTGTCGTCGAGTGTTGGGTGGCTCGCCGTCCGATCAGAACCATACCCGTGTCGACGTCGCGTTGTGTTCTACACGTCATGTCTCAAAGAGATGTCAGCACAGAAGACGGGGCCTGCTAGGGTCCAGTGCCTGCCAGGGTTACGGAATTTGTTCGAAAGAGTCACCGCGCCCTGGAACACAAAGGGCATTAGGAGAAAACGAATGGCTTTTAGTCAGTAAGAGTCTGACTCTCCCTTCCGCCAGAGCGGAACAAATCATTTGACATTTTCCATCATCAAAAAGAGGAACACCGCACCGTGGGCCTACCAACCTCGACACTTCATACAAGTGTTATAATATTTTATTGTTTGGACTGAGGTACGCTACCAAAAGAGTGTACCTACTTCTATTCCAATGGCTAAACAGAAATAAATTAGCTACAACAGGAAGTGTACTAAAGTTTATTTCACCCATATAAAAAATCCGTTGCAGTCATTCTTCTGCCGTTGAATGTCTCTTAGACTTCGAGCTTCCACGATACATGTAGAATCATGCATCAATCATTAATATGCATCGCATGCAGAATTTCTTCTAATAGGTGGTTACTGTCAATAGACCATATTATTCTGCATGCTTAAAAATTAAATGAACATAAAGGTTACCTATTACCGTCATTCTGCAAAAGATGAAAGGTAATTTGAGTGGTGAAACTTTGTTTAGCCTTTTAATAAGTCATATGCTTACTGTTTTTCTCAACAACATTAAATTAACTATAACACGAAGCTCAGATTCAGTTGGCAGTTACTTCTGATTACAAGCTTCATTTCTACGGTCTTGATACTGGACAGATCGAAGCTACAATGTGAGTGTTAAAGCAGAACCTATTAGAGATGCTTTTCAATGGTTAGAGAAAGAAAGAAAAATAAGTAAATTTTGACACCACATCACAGTATTTTCGAAAGGAATACTAAAGCAATATCATATACCCTCCTCACAAATATGTTTAAGTCCCAGATACGGCGCAAGCTCATTACCAATCGGACACAAAATCAGACTCGGGCGTCTACTGGCTAATTTCGAAAACCCACAGTAGGAACTGTTAGCAGTCACCTTAGGAACCATTTGACATGCTTGGAAGATTATAATGACATAGTATTCAATTCTTACGTGGTTAAGTAACACTAAGGTCGACGTGAGCGAAGCCGCGGGCAACAGCTAGTTAATAATATAGGTACCCGTTTCAAAATTTCGCCAATCATCTTGACATGATTGCCAATTAAAAACACAATGTATTATGTTGAATGGAACGTGACGGTGTCTAATGTTACGATTTTTATCAATTAACTGTTATGATAAAATTAGAAAATCATACATTAGTTGCTCTACAATCATCGTCAGGAGATTTTGACGATCGATTTGTTATGTGACTGTAACCAATAGCTGAATCAACTATACACTGCATTGAACTCAATGTATGATTTGAACTATAAGGAAGTCCATGTTTCTGAGTCAAGGAAGGTGTTTAGGTTAGGTAACTGTATTGCAATTGGGGATTTCATTCTGATTCTACGGATACCTACGGATGATTTTTCCTTTTGAGATCATCCATTAATGACAATCATGATGTTTTTTTAACAACTTTTTAATGAATGGGAATTCCCGTAAAGAAGCTATCAGACAACATGGTCAAATAGTAGGTACCGGATTAGTATTTACCTCCTACCTTATCTAATACTAGCTTCTGCCTATAAATCATGTCACCTTCTGCCTGACCAGATGTATGAACGTGAACGAGGCGAAAGTAGTATGTCAGGATCGTAGCAAGTGGCGTTCTGTGGTTTCTGCCTACCCCCATGGGAAAAAGGCGTGAGTTTATGTATGTATGTGTATGTACCTTCTACCTTTGGCTAATTGTCTGTTGACTGGTAGAGAATGTCCAAGGCACTTTGTACTTCTTTGTTGCATAAAGTTTAAATGAAATATGACACGTAGCAAAACTGTAGCTTCATGTCAATAATAAAATCCAGCCTATTATTGTCCCTACGCAAGGCAAAGACCCACAGAAGACACGAGCATTAATACACCACGCTTGTTCATGGCGGGTTGGCAATATTTATCAGTAAAAGTTTTTTTTTTCATCGATCAGATTTATCAGAGATTGCCTCAAACACAAAAACAAACAAACTTTAGTTCTCATGTATATAATATAAAGTAGTATCACCAGGAAAAAAATAAGAATAATTTGAAAACATACAAGATAGGTAGATAATGTATAATAGCATTAGTAAATACTTGATTTAATCAATACACCCGATGATATTAATCATAACAGAAACCCGGCGTAAATGTACCAAATTCTTTGAATTGTGCATCATTAGCAAACTGATTGTTATCTTTTTAATTAACGATGCTTTCGTCATAATTGCTAGTGTCCGATAAACAAATGGCTTCATAGGTTCCGCTTTACTAATCAGGTACAAAACAAGTACAGAACTAAGTAATTGTAAGGTACTTACCAATTTCTCTTCCTCGTTGTTTTGTGTTTTAGGACCTTTATCATTATTGTCTAAACTTGCGAACATTTTCCTGTGCACTTTTTTGAACTCATCCATCAAGGCATCGTGCTGTTTCTTCTTGTCATCTGTCGGCTTTGGTGGAGGCGGCTTCTTAGGTGGAGGTGGCGGTACGCTGGGTTCTGAATTTGGCTTCTTCTTATTCTACACAAATTGATGGTAAATTAATAATTAGTACAATTGTATGAGGTATACGCGATTGTTTTGGATACTATCACAGTAATACAATGTGATTCATGTGTGTAGTCTTTAAGTATAGCTAAAAATATGAGTAGGTAGGTATTACACAAATTCTAATCTAAATGCTCTGACATAATCTGGGCTCAACTATTAATCTAATCTAAAATTTTCCGAAAATAAAGTGAACATAATACAGGTAATCCTTTAATGCGCATATTCTCAATTTTATCATTTTCATCTTAGCGTGCTTATCTCTTTGTTATGCGTACTTACCATCTTACGTCGCTGTATTTCCTCGGCAATGGCACTTGATAACGTGGTTGAACTTGACAAACTTACAGAATCCAAATTGAAATCGTTTTTGTGTGGTGGTGGTGCTGGGTAGTTACATGCATTTTTCCCACACGTCGTTGTACTAGTATGATGAACTTCCACTACTATTGTTTTTTTATCGTTGTCTCGATTCGTATGATTTGCTGTAAACGCAGTTTTCCTAGGCGACTGATTGTCGTAGCTACATTGTATCGTAGCACCATCTTCAGTCAAATTAATTATGGTTCTATTCGATGGGCTAGTGATGTACTCCTTCTTATTTTTGCATCGTAAATTACTTTTATTTTCATATGAGTGAGGATTGTTTGGTATACTGGGACAGTCGTAGTCGGGTTCGATGTCAGATGGTACATCAAAATTGTGGATATCATTGTTTTTCCATTCGAAATCTAAACTATCCCATGTTCTTCTCTTCAGCCTATTCATCGTTAACCTGCAACAAATATTTGTCCGAATAAGAATGACAATACGGTTGTCGAATTGATTAATTTAAGTGGGTTTGGTTAGCTCAGCGAAAACTACGTCTGAGGATTTCTAGATTATTAATCAGGCAGGGTTATCAGTAAAACCCAAGATCTTACCTATCAGCGCGGTCGGCAGCCTCTTCGGCAACGCTGGCGAGGCGCCTGCGCAGTGCGGCAGGCGGGGCCAGCGGCACGTGTGGTGCGATAGGCGCTGGGCTCCGCTCGCCCGCAGCTGATGACGCCGAGCTGTTGTATCCTGAACTCTCCGGAGACACCAGGTCCGTGCCTGCGCCCTCTCGTATAACCAGCTCAAGGCGACCCGTTGCTTTCATTGCTGATATTGCCTGCAGAGAAAATGAGATATTTATAAGATAGCTGCGTTATTATTCATTTTAAGATATAGGTACAATTAGAAAAGTCAGCAGCACTTTGTAGTCAACAAAGTGGGTATAGCCAGAACCAGGGCGTAGACAGGTAATTTAATAGTTAGACATGCATTATGAGAATGTTGTCAAATCTTGGGTTCGGGTACCGGCTGCTATAATCGAATTCAGGAGACTGGTAATAAAAAACAGGAAAGATCAGAGCGGGGGTTAGTAAGACCCAGCTAATTAATAGCTTCATTTAATAAAACTTTTACTTATGTAAATATTACATGGAAAGAAAATTCTACTTGACAACGCCGCACGTAAACAGCTAATCTCGGTTTTATTACATCTTTTCACATATGAGAGCATTCACTAGTAACGAGAAAGTAAAATGCGGAGGTATAAGTAATGCATTCTTATACAGTCACGATTGTAATGAGTTTCTTTACGACTTCATATAAACCGTACAGTATTTAATCGAATATATTTACGTTAGATTATAGCAAACACGTGCCAGTAAAACAAGCTTAAAAATAATTACTTTTTATTTTGCAAACTGGAAATTATGCATTTACAGAGAGCCACAAACTGTTTTGGCGGTTGGCCAACCAGATTTATTTCGATTTCCTTATGTTTGTCGTTTGCAATTCGAAACTGGAGCTGTACTAATGTATGTGCAAGCTGCCAGGAACTTCTGAATGGCTTCTTTATATGACTCGTCCAAGTTCAACTAGCACGTGCTGTCATAGAATTGTTGGGTAAGCCAGGATCTGAATGCAGCGTAGATAAACAAAAGGCTGCATCTATCACAGCAGCGTGTGACGAGACACGATTCAAAAAATTGTTTTTCTTACGAGAAACTTCAAAAACCTTGCGCTACAGCTTGTAAATAGATACTTCTAGTTCAGATCCAACCGTGATTACAAAATGGCTATACTGACACCTAAAGGTTAAACTGCAACATCAAAAACCTTTGGATCTTTAAGCTCTAAAATTATTCAAATAAAATAGTTATCTAAAATTTTCCACACATTGCTTAGGATTATCTAAATTTATACTGCTTAGATGCCTAGTTATTTGTTTGATTCAAAAACTGTCGGAGGATATTTACCTCGTTGAAGGTAACGTTGGAGAAATCCAGGTTGTTACATGATAAGATCTGATCGCCCGGCCTGAGCCCAGCCTCGCGCGCGATGCCTCCGTCCCGCACGAACTGCACAAAAATGCCTGGCTTCCACTCCGGACCTTTACAAATTCTGAAACAAACAGGTTTTGTTATTAAATATGTAGGTTGACATGAAAACAGTGCATAGGTGAAATTTCACGACGCATATGTATGCTTAAATAAATATCATGTAAAATTATTATTTAGTGTCATTTTGGCTGTGCTTTTGAACACTAATGGTGATAATAGCGGTTCAAAGTCAAAGTCAAGTCAAATCATTTATTTCAATTAGGCCCTTAAAAGGCACTTTTGAACGTCATTACATAAAAAAAAACATTAATATTGAATCTAGTTGCCCATTCCAAAAGGTAGTTTCGTATGGAGAAGAACGGGCAAGAAACTCCATACATACTCTTTTAAAAAACAATGTATTACAATAAGTTGTATAGTTACATTCATTACATAAGAAAAAAAAATATAAATGTCAAAACGATCAATCAATAAAATAAAAAAATAAAAGTCACTCAAAGTACTACAATACGTACTCAGTGCTACAAATTAGAAATGAAAGCTAAATTAATCATATCATTTAACGCCAATATTGTGATCGTAGATGATTACTTCTAACATTTCAAAGACAACGAATCAGTGTGTGAGTCAAACTCAAAAGTAGAATTAATGTCGAGGAGAAAAACAATTATTGGTCAAAACAAATTAGTTTTATGATTAAATAAGCAACCAGTTGATTTTGTCAAGACTTAAAATTGTCCTAAGGAGCAAGACCAGCATGTTTCCAAGCATTATTATCTTGAATATAATCCTCTAACTTGTAGTATGCTTGTTTACAAAGTGTGCTTTTAATACAATTTTTAAATTTTCTTTCATTTAATTTTAATATATCATTAGGTATTTTATTGTAACATTTAACACAGTACCCCATGAAAGATGTGTGTACTTTGGACAATCTAAAAAATGGTTGAGCTAATTTGTCTTTATTTCTAGTGTTAAAATTATGTCTATCACTTATTTTATCAAAAAGATGTAAATTTTTTCTTACATACATAATATTTTCATAAATGTATTGACAAGGCACTGTCATAACATTAATCTTTTTAAATAGTTCTCTAAGAGATTCGCAGCGACGGAGATTATAAATGGCTCTGACAGCTCTCTTTTGCAAAATAAATATGGATTCAATGTCAGCAGCCCGACCCCACAGTAGAATGCCATTTAGGTTATAGACAGACTCTAAACGAAACATAAGTAACATATTCACCATTCCTGGGACTTTTCTGGTTACGGATATATTGAAGGTCAAAGTCTAACTTTTCTTTTACTTTTTTTTTTTAAATAAGTACAAGTTTTGAACGTTATAACTAAACTTTGAATACCCCCCTAGACTGGCCTGTAACATGCACATATAAGCAAAATATGTGATGTTTTGCGTTCTTTAGATTGCGCTCTATTAAAAATAGTGATTTAACACCAGAAAATAAATCGTTTCCTTGCAATTATTCGAAATTGCTTAAAGATACTCTGTTTTATGGGTAGTTATCGGCTATGTGATGTGAGTTGTTACACCCTGTATGTCGCATATTTAGATAAAACGCATTTCTAACAATAGAACCATCCTAGCCATATCCCACAGCAGCTTCTTTTTCATACATCATCTTTGGCTCACACAATCCTTGCATTGTTTCTTTTGTCTTCCTTGACTCTCACAGTCATCAAATCATTCGGTCATCATCATTCTCATAACATTCCTAACAGTTTATCAATGGCTTATAAAACATCTAACTACAATTGGGACAATGTTTTCAGATTCAAATAATAATAATAATAAACTAACCCGCAGCCAAGCTTGGCCCTGGGAGGCACGAGAATAGACAGTCTCATGTCTGTTAGTCGCTCATTGTCGTGACACAGCGTCGGGGACGACGACACGTCGGAACTCAGCGACGCCCGCTCAGACACGAACTGCCATGACAGTGGCTCATGCGCCTTGCTGAAATGCGACAACGTGATCAAACAACTGTACACTTAAGTACACAACCAAATTTTCACGGTTAAGTGTCTACTTACTCTTTGACAGGTAGCATCCCCACATCTGCAACAAGATAGATAAATGTGAGACATCTCTAGGATATTAAAAAAAAATATTGTGAGATTTTGGGTTCGATTCCCAGGTCGAAATGTTATTGGGTTTTTATATAAAATTATCAGTAACAGTTTGGAGTTAGGATTTGTGCCCGGTTAATGGCAATAGACTCGCTCCCTATTACATGGGACTTCAAATCATACCGGCGAACTGTGGGTGTACTTACATTGTTACACCTCTGCCTATCCCTTCGGGAAAAACAGGCGTGATGGTATTGTGTATTTAAGGTCTAGGTACAATAAAACCTACGCTCACCGCATAAACAAGCAAGGAAATAATAGAGCCAATAAAATCTAAGGAAATATTTTGGGTTGGCAGTTTCATGATTGCTATAAACATGTTGCAAGTCTATAGCAAAACTGGTCATTTATGAAACGTTTCGGAACTCTCAACAATCGCTGGGCAGCGGGCCTCATTTCATCTGTCATAATTCGTTTTACGCAACTCTATCTAATAGACAATGTTCATAGGTACACGCCCACGAGCTTTCACGAGAGTTATAAAATCTCCGCGGCTTCTATTACCGGTTGCCTCTCATACGATTTGATTAATTATCATAATTTTATTCACTGTAACATTGTCAGACGATACTCCTACGACGTGACGAGACTGCTCTTAGTAGTGTGCGTTTAGTTGCGTAATACCTTCAATTTATCTCAATTATTGTTACAGGTATAGAAATCGCTGCTAAAATATTAATTTATTCGTTAATCAACTTAAAACTTCAAAAGTATTCATAGTGTTATGTCACAAAAGTTAGAAGATTACATACCTATAGGTATTCGTGTATAAGAATACATAGATTGTTAGATTATAATATTTTATCATGTCAGCTCATATAGTCATATGTCCTCCTTCCTATATTACATAGATATTTCCTACAACCGTCTAAAATAAACAATATTTTATAAAATAACCACCTCACCTGACAGGTGAATTGATGTTACGTATAAATTCGTAGTTGGATGCTGCCTGTTCTACTGATATAATTCCTTATCTTATCTCAGTTACATAATAGCAATGATTGAATCGTTTGGTATTGATTGCAATGATTTAAATAATTGGTTTCTTAATTGTATACCATGGTCTAATTGGTACCTTTTAATGGTGTTTTTATCGACACGCCTTACGAATAGAATAAATTAGGAAGGACAGGTTGGATGAAACTTTGGTCTTAGTCCATTATTTTTTTAAGACTGTCATTTTACTACAAATTATAAAAGGTCTGCTCTTAAACAGATGTTAACTTTCTCGCGGTACACAAAAATATTTAAAGAATGTTTTAAAGTCTAGCCGTTTAGACATTTTCGAAGCACGTACAAAAGGAGATTATTTGAGCAGATAATATGGTACTCACGTCTGACTTTGATCTTGAGTCGTGACTGCGCGGCGAGGTAGTGCACCAGCTCAGCGTGCACCGCATCGTCCACTCGGTACCCGTTCACACTCACCAGCTGATCACCCACCTGCAATCAGGGAAACAAACACTTTCTTTATAAATAATTCATTTCGCACTAATTATAATGCACGGGCAGTAACCTTTGGTATTTGGAAACATCTTGCTAACCGGCTGATATTTCTAACACTTTTCCTATTTTGTTTATTTCTACCGGATGTAAAAAGAAAAAGTATCTTATTTAGATCTAGGTACTTATTATGAGTGACCTAGCCACCGAACGTGCTCAGGGTCATAAATCTGTAATGAAAAGTACGAACTCAATTGACTGAACCATAAAAATATCTCATCCCAGGCTTTTCGTTACAAAAAAAACGTTTGAAATGATCTAAAACCAATCAAAAGGTTTCAAGGAAACAACTACCCGCTGATATTTATTTGAGACGGAACTTTGTTACTAATAAACACAACTCAGTGCAGTTGACCCATAATAACTAGGTGTAACAACAAGACGCTAGTCGTGAAAACGTAATTTACATGAACACCGAGAAAATTGTGGCAGGTTCGTAAAGAATTTCTCAGGTGTTGAAACAACAATGGACTAGGCACATGTAGTTATTGCTTCGAAGTGGTGTTGCGCCACCACGCCAAAGAACAGTGGCGGCCTGGGCGTGAGGCAGCTTAACGCAATGTTTCTAGCACAAATAAAAGAAACGCGATATCTTTTGCCTACTCAGCGTAGGTCGTTCTTGTCCAGTTGGTTCCTAAATGGGATAATAATTATCATCTATTACAACATGTTGTTTTCTTTTCATTGCCTTGCGACGATCCCTAAATAAAAGAAGATCGTATTGAACAACCTTCCTTAAAAAACCTTTGACAAACAAATACGACATCAGTATGTGCAATTCAGTACATCGGCTATGATGTACTTACAAGTTTTACGATTCACAAACACCTGTTTAAGACTTGCTCACTATTTATTTACAACAAAAAGAAAAGCAACACCTCGTTTGTGACGTTTGTAAAGAAAAGTAAACCTTGCAATGTATTGGTCATTGTTATCCAATTTATTTAAGTAGTGTCATCGTTTTAACTGCATTTTTACGGTAAGTACTATATTAAAATATCGGAAATCCTTCATTTATTTCATAGGTGAAACTTTAAACACAGTTGAAATAATCACAGTTCCGAGTTTCTAAGCGCACAATTTGGCGTAAGTTGTTATGTAAAGTTCAGTTTACAACTCAGGGACAAAAGCAGTGGCCTACTTTTCTCGACCGCCATCGCCAGTTGTACTGAGGGATATGGGTGATTTCATTAATAAGAGAATTATAAGAAAAGAAAACATTTTGTGCCGTAACTGAATAGGGTAGAAGTAAATGATGAAATTGATAAATTAGACATCAGCAATCTCACGAGCAGGTGAGACAGCAAAAGGTAGTCAGTGATGATTGGTTTAACTTACATAACTCATGTTTTAGCTCTTTGAACTTTATAGTCATTAATCCCCGTTATAAAAATTAACTCACAAGAAATATCGCCGAACAAAATTAATTTATTAAAATCAACACAAGTTGAAATAATCATTTATCAAATAATCAATGCTCGTGTCTTTTTTTGCTGAGTCTAATCGACTGTCTTTCGAACATTCACTATAACAGCTGCTGCAAATATTATTGCATTTCACTGTGACTGACACTTCGCATCATCCATCAGCAGCACAGCATAGGGTAGAACTTTCGTCAGTTTCATCACGTAGTTGTGAGCGCAGCAAAAGAAGCCGGACAGGTCGGTCTGTGCCCCACATATCGGACAACTTTCGATCAGACTTTCGTTACATACAAGTCGTCTTTTTTGCCAGTGACGCAAAAGAACGCCAGACTCAACGACGCCCGGCCCTCCCAATGAATTCACTTTCTTTTTGGAATGGGTGTGATTGATGTCTTTTACTTTATTGTGGATGGGTGCACAACCAGACACACGTGCATGTTTACGTGGAAACGAATATTAGTACGGCTTTCCGTTCTATTGAATTCTCTTGAACATTTTATAATTTACGCAAGTGGCATTGTGGGCTGGCACTTAATCATTATAAAAATAATTACAGGCTTGCAAATACCATTGTAGTCAACATGAAAACTATGCCATCAATTTAATTAGAACACTGGTGATGCTTAACAGGTACACCTGTTAGTAATGTGCGCTATACAATGGCTACATAATATATGACGTCACACTTGTTTGAACCGTCTGAAGTGTTCATATTTAAAAAAGTAATCAAGTGAGTCATACCGTTTGTATTTTCAATACAAAGCTACTCTATATAAGTACTTTTTACAGCGTGACCTTGTTGATCAATACAATATTTCGTTGCATTTATCAGAAAAACGATATTGCTTCACAACTAGGTTTATTTTTACCGTGTTGCTTTTAAACTATCGGTGGTTTAATTTTACAAAACACATAATTTGAATACTGTGACATAACCGCAACATGCACGCATGCAATCAGATAAAAAAAAACACTATTGACTAATAGTATCACACAGACCGCATGGTCTTCTCTGAAGGACCGTATTAGCGCTTTTCTATTTTAGCAAACGTTATACAAGAAGCATTAAGCCGAAGAGGCGCATGCGAACGGAAAGCGGTAGAAAGTCGCCGTACAGAGTAATTGAGTGACTCACGCACTGGACACGTATACGACCCGCCTCATGGGAACATGGACTATTTACAAATTGTCATATAATTGCACCGATTTACTGCCACCTTCCTGCACTTAGCATGCCACTGAACATAGTATTGGATATGTTTCAATATAATATTTGTAATTTGTTGGGTTTCATATCCTGTCGCATGCACGGTAGCAATCTGGGCACCCAAGTTGGAATGAAAATAATTGCAGTTATTAACAACGCAGACAGTTAAAAGGACGATAAGATGTTCTCAAAAGATATGTATTTGCCGTAGCATAGAAATGTATAAACTCAATGGAAGCGAGTCAATTTAGTGAGTGTGCGCCATCGCCATCAGTTTTTATTGACACGATTTGTTGACTTGCCGTGTCTCTACTGATGTTCGTGTTGTATCAGTGTTTAGCACATGTCAATGACTTCAGATACAGTTTACCTAAGCTGCAGTATTTCTGTTCGCTTCTCAAGAATCTTCATCATTTCTCAAAACACCTTATTGTGTTATTTTAATAATAGCGGATGTACGTGAATTTTTCGTAACTTCTTTGTTGAGGAAGTAATCGTGTGAAAAGTTTTGTAACGTCAGCAAATAATATGTGCATTTTAGTCTGTTTAATTACGACGAGATGCCGACCAAACTTCAAAAGATTTCTTTACCCATGTCAATTTTAAGTAGAAAGTAGTAGGTATTTATATTCAGTTTTGTGTTATGTTCTGTCTATATTATGGGCAAAGGCGATCTCGTAGAAAACCACCGGTTTTTAGAAAATTATTAAAATTAGATACCTATTATAGAAACGGCAAATTAATTGTCACCTGTGTTATCTGGATATTAGTTTTTGCTTAAGTGTATAATTGTGTATAAAATTGTAGAGAATGAAGTGGATGATTGGTTGATTGATGGTTATGATGTAGGTACAGTTTTCATAATATCTTGCAATGTTTTCAATTTATTTTTATTCTATTTTATTTATGTAAAGTTTTTATGGAATAGCTGATTTTATTTTCATAATTTCAGTGTTGGTTCCATAATAAACCTTTGCTACTGTACTCATGTACAAATATGTACCCTTTTTTTCAGGTTTTCAGTCAATGAACAATCACTCTGTATATGAGAATAAAATATTAAGCATTTTTTGCTGAATTTATACGACATTTGGAACACAGGTTAAGCAAGTTTGACGTAATTAACTGAATTTAGAAAGATTGTGGGTTGATTTAGTAGATCTGGGACCTTCTTTGTATTAAGATTATGACTTTTGTATGTAACAACTATACGTTTCACGTAGACTAGGCCAAGTAGCACAGTCTATCTAAAAAGTTATTCTAGGTTGACAGACAACTGTAGAAAAAAATATAAAATAATGTAAATATATGTATTGAATTTCTCTGATTTTTGCATGGTAAGATAAAGACAACTAATTTTAGCCCTAGCTTAAAAAATATCAATTCTTGAAACCTATAAATTTCTAGTCAAGTGGCGGTGATTGATCATGTAGCAATTTTTAAGCTATATATCTTCGGTACCTATGTACAGTATCTATACACGTGATGTAGATCCAATACACATAAATTGGAACTGGATTTCAGATACACTAAGTATTATTATAAGTTATGACCAGTACAGTATCCATTTCTCAATATTATCTTCGCAAATTCAACTGAATATTACCTAATCCACTCAGAGCTGCAGCTGTCGTTTATCTGATTCCCTTAGCCCACCTTGTAGTAAGTAGTCAACAATTTGACTAAACCAAAACAGTATTTATGTTAATTTGTTCTCGAGTAAACGTTAATCAATGTTTTAGGTAAACTCTAAAGATACGGTTCCTTATTTCCAAATCCGAAACAAAACATACAAAAAACATAAAACATTTTAAAACGAACTGTCACGAGCTCTTTTCATGTCTATCAAGCATAATCATGTCTTCAAGTTGACACAATAAGCGTCATGTAATTTGCTGCATCACCTGTTGACCAATGAATCAAGTGCGACTCACGACAACAAAGCAATGAAGTGTTTGACCCACATGTATGAGACAACGAGGTGATCATCATGGCAAATGGACTCACGCATGAGATTAAATTGTGGCAAAAGATACCAACAGTGGTTACGTGAGCGCTCGGAAAGAATAGAATGCATGTTGCGACAGTAGTTCAGCCTCGGATGTGGGTAATTGCACAGAAGCAAGCAGTTGCTGGTTTAATTGTGAGCAGAGTTGTTCGCACGCGCCCAGCGGCTGGGAGACTAGGGACCGTGAGAACATGTAATAGGTAACAGCGACAAAAAATGTCAATAGAGATTAAATCTTCCCTTTGCTCATGTAAGAACGAAAGGAACACACGAAACAATGAAATAATATATTGCCTAATAGACAAAAGAACTTCTTACAGTACAAGAACTCACTGACACAATGTTTCCACGTATTGATCATTGTGGCATTCCACGTAACTACGGTTATTTGGTTGTTTTGTGGATAACCAAGCCTATGACGTTACTACCATCAAATGCCATAACTAAATAATTATTGTTGTTGCATAAGTCAAATCACCGAGCCACCTCTGAGTGATGGTTATTTGGTTACTCACTCATATTATTAAATAGAATCAAGTTTTGCGAAATTACAAGAGTTTCTATGACTACTTAATTGTACTTTACATAACAATTTGCTTTAAGTTGAAAATGTTTTACAACTGCACTATAATAATAAATAACGAACGTGAGCCCTGAGAATATCTCCCATAGGTTGCGCCACTTTTCACGTTGAGCATGAACTATAAACCGACGCAGTTGCACACATCCAATGTGAAGTATTCACGACGACTATAAAATATTTCGATTACTCTCAGGATGGAATAATCATGTTCTTGGAGATAACTGTGATTTTCAGACCAGCTGTGTTATATCATTATTGACATAACTTCAACATTCAGAATTTACCAGGATTTTATTTAAATAGTAGGGGAGAAGGTTGTGACGAATAGTGTGTACGAACACTCCATTGCCTATGTGTAAGTTACATATAATGGAAAACTAGAGGGTATTTTTATAGAGCTATTGTAAATAAGCTCATTGTCATTACTATCAATAACTGGGTAAAAATATAAATCAAACCCAAGAAATCATGTGTTCAACAGTCGCACAAGACCAAAGAGGTAGGTAGTTCTATATTAAAGGAAGGAGTTGAGGGAGGCCTTTGCCCAGGAGTGGGACAGAATAGGCTAACGAAAAAAAATGGTATATTAGCCAAGTTTTAAGTAACTCTTCATATATAAAACCAACTAACCTTCAATCCCTGAACGTGTGCCTCTGAATTAAAGTCGACTTTAGAGATGAAGAAGCCGGTAGCGTACTCCCTGCCGCCCCGGAGCGAGAAGCCGAAGGCCGGTGCCGCCCTGCGCGGGCGCACTAGGCGCACAGCGCGCACGCGCCGGTCGCCCGGCACAGCGGCCGCGCGACCAGACCCCGACGTCGTCGTAGACGCTGTTGATGCAGCGTACATTGTTGCCCTGTCAATTGAAAAAATCTGTTATTAGCATATTTTATTGGTTTTCTTTTTTTTTATTCGAGATGGGTAAGCTCTTGACTCTAGTCTTGGTACTTCAAAGATGACTTAGACAAAGTCTACGATGGAGTGGGCTTACCCAGAAGTAGCCTGTTCTTAAGTAATGAGCTACGTAAGATAGCTTTTTTTTTATTTATTTTTTTGAGGTGGTAAAATCTTCAAATGATTGCTAGGATATAAAAATGTAGGGAGAAGCTCAGAAGAGTTGCATAGCCAGCCTAGAATTAAGATGGAGACATAATATTATATGGTGGGTGGACTCCTCGTTAGCCTAGTGGTCCTAAGCACGACTGCTACGCTAGAGGTCTTGGGTTCGACTCCCAGGTCGAGCAAAAGGTGTTAATGCGTTTTTCTGTGAAGTTCTCAGTAGCAGCTCGGAGTTAGGATTTGTGCCCGGTTAATGGCAATAGGCTCGTCCCCTATTACATGGGACCTTAACATATATACCGGCGAACTGTGGGTGTACATTGGTATACCTCTGCCTAATCCTTCGGGAAATACAGGCGTAGTGGTATGTTTTGTTATAATTATATGGTTGCTACATTTTTTTTTAACATAGCGGCAGATAATTTGCTAGCATTTGTTCAGATCGTGCTCTGTACCTATTTTCTCCGTAGCCAATCGCTAATCTACAGTGGGTGGCCTGACCTTAATAATGGCCTCATCTCAGATCCAGGTTATAGTTGGATTGGCTGCCAACCTGTTGCCACTAACGCACGCATTTATCATTAACCAACACGGCTGATGGTGCTGACACAAATTAATGGTGTTAGTAGTGGTATAGAAATAGTGTCACACCTAACAATCTAATAAGGCTGCTATAAACGTAGAAGACTTTGAAGAGTCGTAAAACTTAAAATATGAGTAGTTAAATATTCTAACTTTCATCCATAAAAGCGATTAGTATTAAAATAAATTTAGAAGTTTATCAATAGACCATCACGCCTTTTTGTTTACCGATGGGAAATCATCCAATGACTTCTCCCGCCCTGGGCGGGGCGTGAGGGAGTGTCAGACTTTTACTGACTAAACCCATCCATGTTCCTTCTTGTGCCCTTTGCGGGGGCGCGGTATCTCTTTCAAACCCTCAGCCCCGGCAGGCATCGGCCCCAAGTGGCCCTTCCGACACCATCACGCCTGTATTTCCCGAAGGGTAAGGCAGTTCGCCTGTATGATTTAGGTCCCATGTAATCGGGGGCGAGCCTATTGCTATTAACCGGGCACAAATCTCAAAACCAAAAAATCCAAATCATCATCATCATCTGCTTAGCCTTTTCCCAACTATGTTGGGGTCGGCTTCCAGTCGAACCGGATGCAGCTGAATACCAGTATTTTACATGGAGCGACTGCCTATCAGACCTCCACAACCCAGTAATGGGTAATACGATACTCTTGGTAAGACTGGTTGTCAGACTTTCTGGCTTCTGACTTACAGTAACGACTGTCAAAGATCTACAAATGACAGCCGGGACCAACGGCTTTACGTGCTTTCCGAGGCACGGAGGAAACTCGCTATGGTAAATGGTCACCCATCCACAGACCAACCTCGGCAAGCGTGGCTTAACCCGGAAGATCGGTCTATGCGGCTGTAATTATTTAGCCACGAGCTCCTCCAAAAAATCCAAATATACAATAAATAATTCAAATAGGCTTGTCTGATGACTGGTAAGTGTAACAATTTCTTTAATAAAAAAAAAAAAACAGTTCGATAACATCAAATAACATCCAGCTAGCTATCAATCCAGGACAAATAATGCGATATCACAAATGTTTGTCCAACAAATTATAAATCTTCGAGGAGTGACATACAGAGAAGATCTTACCTACATATTCAAATCTATCTACCAACACTAATGTTTGGATGGGGCCACTGAGGGCCGATGCCTGCCGGGGCTGCGGGTTGTTCGAAATAGATACCGCGCCCCCGGAACGCAAAGGGCACATGAAAGGAACATAGACGGGTTTTAGTCAGTAAAAGTCTGACACTCCCACCCGCCCCGCCCAGGGCGGGGAAAGTTATTTGATGATTTCCCGTCTTTAAAAAAAAAAAACACTAATGTTAGAAAGTTAGGTAGTTTGTGAGGCTGTAGGGGGTAGTCTCTGGATCTATAAAACCGATTTCTAAAATTCTTTTACCCATAGAAAGCCACGTTATTTGTGAGTGTCATAGGCTATATAACATTACGCTACGACCCACGAGAGCGGCGCAGTAACCAAAAATGTAACGTTAGGCGGGATTAATAAAGAAAAAAATTAAAAGTTGATTCAAATACCTTAAACAGAGTAAGCCACTGCCAGCCAGCATCGGTCATTAAATAATTATTCTAGCATTTTATGTGTGCCAGTGTACCGTTATAGAATACTGCCCGCTCATAATATTCAGATAAATAAACATAACTGACCATTATGTTACTGCCTAATGCCCGCAGCATTATGCGGAATTGTTATTAATTAGTTGAAGTATTGAAATGGTATGCCAATCCGATCACCAAGCCAAACGAGTTTATGTTTCATTTTCACAAATTCTGCTTTTAAATTCCTGCTAGATTAATATGCATTGATTTGAGTTATATAAATAATATTTTCTCTTTTCGTATGCTTTGAAGAATGGATGAAGCAACAATGGAAAATTTAAGAGTCTGAATGGGTGCAAACCCCTTTAGGGACTTGTAGCATTAATAAAAGAATTTATCCATTAGTTTTATTTTACGATACACATGTACATATAGATGTACACAATTGGTGAATAGGTATAGACCTATTCATACATTCATGAGCCTTATCGAACAGTAGAAATATAAAAAGCGTTCATAATCGTTTTGATATAGAACATAACTCTGAATTGTTTGCGTCTAAGTTGTTTCTGTACGACACCTGTTACATCGGTTAAAATACAATAATTTTTCAATTCACCAAGCGTTTTAAAAACTTATATGTTACGAAGAATGAAAATATAAGTGCACTACTTCTTATACATAGATGGATAACTTTAATAAAAACTCCAAACACCAACATACTTAGTCCATTACCTAGCCTATTTACCTACATGAATATTTATGACTTGGAATATGTTTTCTAAGTCGTTACAATATAATGCGATCATGGTCAAGTTTCTGATCAGCGCCATTATTCGTTCAACTATGTAGAACGTACACCATATGCGTTTATTTCGTCGTTAATTCCAAAAACAGAAGTTGGTTAGGCGTTTTCTATTAATTAATTATTCTAATAGTCAGTGAGCGCGCTCAAAGTAAGTAAAAAGAGAAAAATAACTTATGAACATGGTTAACGACTGAAATATCCATAATCGAAAAGATTTTGTTTTATTTCGATATAAAACTATACGTATGCATAGGTCATAAATCTTTGCAGGTGTTTTTTAAACTATTGAGAAGTAAAGTATTCTGTAGTAAAGATGTGTTTCTTGTGTTCTAAACATTGTTGTAGCTTTACTGTAAAAAATGTATTTATCCTAGGTAGAACTTTCAACATTTACAGTACAATATTGTGTTATTTTTATTTACTGTTTAAGCGGTTATTATTTCGTGACGGACACATATGGAAATCATTAAACTAACACGGAAGCCTTAACTTAAACTTTACTTACGTATCTGTGTCGCTACATGCTTAGTCTTCGATCAATCATAAAATACACAATTACAAACAGTTTAACTTCTCACGATACAAATTGAGCTAAAACGGGTTTCACAAATCCCATCCTCAGTTAAGGGCATTAAGAAACGAACTCCGGTATTTCCCTTGACATTATCATACAACAATAGAGCTTAGCAAAGGTCAAATAGTATTCTATTTTGCACGTCAAATTTATAAACAGGTATTAAAAAAAATGACTTCTCAATTTGTGAACATATATTTGTTGAGGCCAGGTTAACTGTCTCCATCGGTTCAAATGTAGATTAGGTTAAAAAGAACTGCTGTTAACTGTTCTAAGACACTTCACTACATCATGCTGTTAGTGCCTAAAGATTGTATTTATATTAGGTACTGAAGCAAGGGAACCTCTGGCCCGATGACTTGATAATAGACTAGCTCCTTTTGACTTTAAGAAAGGGCAAGGAGATGTGTATAAAGTACCTATACGGGGATGAGTTATCATAGCAGAAGGACTGCTCTTAAGTCTTACATATCGAGCAAGTCGAGTTCTTTGTTCCCGTTCATGTTGTTGTAGTGACGGGATGTTATATTACATCACACGTACAAGATCTGAACGGGTTTTGTGCCCATCTTATTTAATGTTATGCCAAACACGTTCTCAAGAAATGTTTAAGAAATGATACCTACGGGTGATGATGATGACATTATGTTTCTATCTGTGTACTATTGAAACTAGCCGTCTGGTTACTTAACAGTGGGAATAGTCAGTATCCTTGTTATTTGTATGAGTTATAAAGGATGCGGGTTTGCGGGTGTCACGGTGGGGGGAGGGGCAAGGGGCGAGTGCAGCCTCCTCGGGCGAGCGGTACAATGACCTGCGCCCGCGCTGCCTCTAGCAACTTGCTCCGCTGCAAATGTTCGCCACACTCATTGACACTGCGACACAAGTGATATTAACCTTAATTAACTTGTCCTATGCATAAAAAGCAAATTGTTAGCACACATACTATACCTAGTTTTCTCCGTTATATTGTGGCTTATTAGCGTAGCTTGTAGTTCTGATCTGACTTTATTTAAGATTCCTTCGCAAATTGCGTTGAGCAAGACTCGGCTTGTTGTTATCAAACAGCCACATAGCTTAACAGGAATGTTCACATTATTTTCAATTCTTTTAATTTTTATTGAATAAAAATCAAAATTTTGAACAGGATTATAATTATGATCTATTTTGTTATTTTCTTACTGCTCCGTGGAAAATTGTGACAACAAAGTAAAAAGATTTTCGAAAAAGAACCGAAAGTTATAAGAAAACATTCGGCCTACTTAGTTACACGCGGATAGTCTCAAGCGAAAGTCATTAGTTAAAACAACTTTGTGCAAAATAAACCGACAAATTAGTAATCTCTGTTCAAACAGCAATCAAAAGGTTCTGTGTTGAGTGAAATGGACTGACCTTACGGGAAACGTTACGTAAGTAGCCTAATGATCATATTAAACGATAATTATAATCAAAGGCTTTACGTAAACTAATGTTTCGCAGTCTGTCAAAAATCAAATGCATCTTGGATTTTTGGCATGACTTTGATAGATCGCAAGTTTAATTTTGGAATTATAAGCTCACATACTCTCGGTGCCTAATTAAGTAAGCATATGTAGACAAAAATCTAGCACCATCTTCCTCGACTACAACTGACAGAGCGAACTATTCAACAATATGACAGAATCGTGCAAGTGAAAGTTTAATAGAATTGCATAAAGGTACACTTGCCACAAAATGTTTTATCCACGTAACCTTCTATACGGAATAACGGAACTCTTTTAACTGACCTATTCAGAAAGAATGTAATTTAAATTAAGCCCAGATTTTTGTATTGTTTAACATCATAACTCTAAGCGCTCGCAGTGACAATGCACAAAAGGATTATTTAGTTTTCTTTATTGATTATTCAACAAATTTTTGTTACCAATGAAAATGATTGAATGATTCTGCAGTCCTTGTTGAAATGGGGGGTAGGTAACATTCATTATGCAATGTGTTATATAAATCGTGTTTGCGACTTCAGTGTTTGTTTAATTTCGTAGATAACATTGTTGTAACAGTGAAATAGAGTAAGTGTAGTGCGTGCGCAATATCGGCTAGGTAAGTCATGGTGCGGGTGGCAGAGTGACGCAGGTGGCGAGGGCGCTCAACCGTGAATCCCCGCCGCCCCGGCCGACAACTGTTCCCCGTTTTTTCCAACAGCTCGAGATCAACGGCCGATCGAATCCACGTAAGCATTATAAGATCACGGATAATCTACCTATATTACGGGTTTATCCTTGACAGTAAACGAGTTAAACGTGACCACGGCTCGCACATTCGCAAACATAAAACGCTAGATAATACTTATCTCTATAAATCAATAGATTATAAAAAACTTCACTGTTAATGTAAAGTCACAATAACAACTTTCCTGAATATCAAATATAACGGATCAATATTGCTAGGAGACACCACCGAAACTTTTGGGGAGTCGGTGTATGCCCCCGGGCGAGGGGATTCTTAATTTCCGGTTAAACCGGGAAGCCTCACTATAAACGGCTTACACGCAACTGTATTGTATTACACCCTCGCTTTTATAAAAGCACATGTATAAACAACAACTTGCTCGTCTACGAAGGCTATCGGTGCGGTCAATATTCGTAAAATTGAATATTTTCTAACAAAGAAAAGGATGTGCCACTTAACAAAATTAGCAATGGTGTTGGAGTGTAGCGCAGCTCGCTTACAAGACTAGGAATGCCGTAAAACAACGCCCGGCGGACAAACCGGCCGCCGCCGCCGCGCCGTGGCGACTCTTCGCCAATTAACCGCCTCCGACCTCTGGGCCGCATGCCTGACCGATTATTCCGACCGATACTCCTCATAGATACACAAGTGGCTACTGATCAATCCAGGTACACTACGAAGACCAGTGTTTCAACATTGTGTAGGACCGGTTTATTGGCGAGATTTCAATTCAGCCGAATAATGAAACTGACGTTGAAAGCTACGACTACGTGAGCCGTGTAGGAAAGATCATACATAGATGCCACTATATAATAGACGCAGATCGCAACGTGCAATGTTACACAACCAGATTCATCTTATTCCAGTTTAAATCGGTCCATCTTCATTCTATCTGATAATAGAATACAATCCTCTTCTTTCATAACCGAGCGTTTACTTCTTGAATGTGAATTCTAGCGCTTCAACATTTAATGAAAGTAGGTAATATGTACGTTACTAACATTACACTCTTCTTAAGTAGAAGTTACCAGCAAGTGACCCTCGGGTCATATATTTTGAATAAGGTAGGTACTTTTGTTATGAACTCTTCGATCATCCTAGCTAGAACTTGGAAGTTTCGAAAATGAAAAGCCTTTTATCAAACAATGGTAAAGTAGCCTGTTGGTATGACCATGATGATTTTGTATGTATACAATCACTTCAATAGAACCACTACCAACTACCTAGGTAGATACAATGGAAAATCTATTTTTTCCAATCAACTATCTAATATCGCACATGCTGAGTGAACGACGCAAACAAAGAAGAAAGCTGGAAATCCAACATGAACAGAGAAGGGTGAAAGAAATCGTTGGAAAAAGTTGGAGACTCCATGAATGGATGGAAAGTGAGCTGACGGACTAGACGACGCTGCGCCGAGGTTTCAATTCACACGCTCCGATCAAGATGCTCGGCTTATTTTCTAAATGAATATTTATAATTGTTACCACACCTCATTGCCGTCCACCATATTTATGATTCTATCTATACAATATTCATGCTTGCGTTTAACTCTATTTTACATTATCGAAGGTACAATCTTTTGTTATTTCCAGGAATGCAGTATGCTGTAGAATAAGCGGTGCAATACCTACCAACTCAAACAAGTTTCTTACATTTGAAACCAGGCGCACAGATAGAGTGAACACTGAAATTACAAATACCTTTACTGACTCCCTGTACCAACGTACCTATCGATAAGCACCTTGTATCTAACGCTAATTGATTTTTCTAATTCAACTAGTACTACGTTTGTCATAAAGATATCAGTAAATCACAGAATATACATACATACACATTTGTATTCAAACAAATATTCCAAAATATTAAAACAGGATTTCATTATCGAGTCGTTTCTGAAGTGATTTATGTTATTATCTAATAACGGTAAGTTTATTAGCTTGTTTAGTAAATGGAAGAGGATACCCGACCAGGATATCAAACTAGATATCAAGTAAAACTCGTTACATCAAGCCACCTTAACTGTAACTATTTTGATGCATCATAGTCTTTTTTAGGCTTACCGCGATTACCTACAGGCACACAGTATGTACTAAAACCTTTTGTTTTCGATAGTTAATCTCGACGAATGATCAAGTAGTTAGCGATATCAGAGCACGGGATGACCCAAGGACATACAGTGGATAACATAACACGATGCTTGAGTGATATTCCTACCAGTAAATATTATAAAGATTGACAGTTTTATCAATACTTTTGTTTATCTCATCTATATACTCAATTTGATCTTTGAATAAAGATAAAATAAAGAAGTACCCTAGCCTAGCATAACATAACGGTAAAAATATGTAAAAAAAAGCAACTGATTGTAACTCACCCGTGTACTAACCGAAGTTTAAATTATCAGTGTTTCACCTCGAACAAAATTAAAACAACGAAACATTATCGCATCGCTCAGTTTCATTTCACTTGAGTGTACAGAATTGAATGGATTTACTTCACTGGCTCACTGTTTAACAAAATATTACACACGAAACTTGTTGTGAAGATTTTACGGTTTTAAAATGTATTCACGGTTGGTTTGTGGCGGCAACGTCAGTGGCTGGCGGGGCAGCCTCGCTGGCGACGAGTTGTGTACTGGCGAGCAGCGAAGGGAGGTACCGGAGCGTCCGCGGCGTGCGCTCACGACGGCTCACCGACACGAATGTCAGCAAAAATAAAAGCAGTTGAAGAAAGTCCGACGTCACCACGATAAAAGCCTTTGCGTAGCTGCTCAAATCGAAGCTAATAACTCATGTTGCGCGTGTAGCAGTGCCTAACTGCGTGTCCCCGATGTTTTGACAATGAAGTAGAAGTCGAGACAAACATTCTAGAATTGATATCATTTGAGGTTTTGCCATCATCAAAGGTTTTGGAAATTATTTTTTGGGCCTATAGATCGCGCTTTTTCAGAATAACTCGATTAGGTACCTAATTTTAATACAAAATAACATATTTAAATTAGTACTCATGTATGGGTAAGTGTAACAAGTTTCGATCTTTCTGATTTAAATTCTGCTCAACACGCCGGGGACAATGGTCGTGATTTTATGTAGGTATAGTAAAAGTAGGAAAGTAGTTTATATGATTGTATTCCTATACACTCAGAATACATTTAAAATAAATCATATATTTTAAGCCCCATTAAGATTTAAGAATAAAGAACTGTGTATTTTTCTATGGTAGGCAGTCGGACACCCATTCAGTGTAAACCGAGCACGATGCAGGCGTAGGCACGGTACAGGCGCGTAGGTACAGTGCAGGCGTAGGTTTGGCACAGGCGTAGGAGCAGCAGAGGCGCGGCGTACGCCCAGCGTAGAACCGGCTTAGGCCCAGCGTAGGCCCGGCCGGCGTAGGCTCAGCGTAGGCCCAGCGTAGGCTCGGCGTAGGCCCGGCGTAGGCTCGGCGTAGGCCCGGCGTAGGCTCGGCGTAGGCCCGGCGTAGGCTCGGCGTAGGCCCGGCGTAGGCGAGGGGTAGTTGTAGAAGCCGAGTAGCCCCAATATTATTCTTATTACTTCCACAAAATAATAATGTATGTTTAGTTTGATGTTAGACACTTAAGCACCTATAGGAGATTTTGTACTACAAACAAATAATTAAAATAATTGAAATTGGAAGCAGGTAATTTATTTTTAAAGAAAACAGCTAATAACCACATTTGAACATATTTTATTAATAGCACAACAACACTAAAACTAAAATCCATTTGCATATATCACATCATTACCTTTTCATGTCCGTCCTTTTCCAGCTCATATCTGTTATTATTAGGTATATCGTGTTATTTTATATAATGTTATGAAAGATATGATGCCTTCCTTCTAAAATATCACCCAAAAATACAGCCTTCTATAACACACTAGACCATTCCATACTTCTTTGGCTTCAATTAAAGCTAATATTTACAATAAACATCTATATAACATCGATTTGATCAATAATTCTCTAAAATACATCAAGTTCAACAACAATATGCTAATCAATTTAGGCGTTTAATTGTCACGTAGAAACATACGTATTTTGGAAATACACAATATACATATTGCCCTGTATCGGTGAGTAGTATCTGTATCTTTCGTCACCGTGTTCCCGCCGCAACGCATCTAGCTACCCTACCGCCAGCCGCCGGCCGGCTCCCCGGGCCCGGAGACTAGCGCCCGCCTCTACACGATTATGTAAACCTAGTACAACACCCCTATGTATGTTTGGACAACTAAACGGGTAGGTACCTATTCAAAAACAAATAGGTGAACTACGTTTCCAATAATCATACAAATTTCAGGGAGGTTCATTTATAAATTCGGTGTCTACGGGATAAAACATGATAGTTATCAAAATAAAGTTATCTAAAAAATTATAACAACTTAATTTAAATATAATATTATTCTCTTAGACACTATAAACCTACAATTTGAGTAAAGTATCTAAACGACAAATCTAATCTACTAAATTGATATCTACAGTTTAAGTTAAGGTACCTACTTACACAATCGTTCTTTAATAATTGAATTTAAATACTCTTCAACAGTGCAAAGAACCCTTAATACTTCAAAGCATCTACTAACGAACCATTACTCACTGTTTTCTAATAAATCATTATTTTTCGAATACAATATCGTTCTCCAATAAATATTTAACATACAGAGTAGATTATAAATAAAATATGCGACTACTTTCAAGTTTACAGGTTAATGGTAAAATTGTAGTGAACTTTTCCTAACTCTAATCACTAATTACTTAACACAATATTCTCTACTTACATGAAATGGTAGATATTTATTTAAGTTTGTTAGATTAGGTGCAACATAACAAGTTTGTGCAAAATGGTGGTAAGTACAACATTTAGGAAGATAGAACACGCAGATTTCCTAAAAAAGAATTGTAGGTAGTTATATGCAATATCAACTATTACAAGAAAAAAGAGATATGTAAACATTTAGTACACATTTTCATAAATAAAAATTTGTTAGGTAAATATAAAATACAAAGAAACAAACTTCCACATGTCATATTATTAGTTAAACTACTTTACTCCAGTAATAAATAGCATACGTTAATTAGTGCGGTAACTATTTTTATGGCAGTTTATTAAATTTTGTTTAAGTTCATTTTATTATTGGTTGGTGCTAATATTTAGTTACTAAATTTTATTTTTTATAATTATATTGAATAGCTCTTATCTACTACCTACTGTTAGCTAGGAATCACAATCACAAAATAAGTAATTTAGTTCAACAAAATCAAGAAACTACACTTCATTGCAACTTTGCCATTAAATATTGCATTGTAAAATTCATAAGCTACTTTATCGTTTCACCTTCTTTCTTATATCTGTGGGTTTACTCATGTCCAATTTAGACTGAAATATTGTACCTTTAAATAAATGCCGGAGCATATTACAGTGAAGGGGTAATGTTTAAGTGATTGCTTTAAATACCATAAGAATGTAGATATACTTTATTTATTACAATATAAGTCAAAAGTGGTTTACCACAACACGAGTATTGAAAGCATTTCCATAAGTAGAGTATGAGTTCATCTAGATTAACCGTTACAGTTTAAAAAAAAGTATTTCACATACTGCGATGAATTACTGCCAGAGGCCAATGCTAATTTGACTGATATTTTAATAAATAAAGTATACCTAGATTAATTAAAACAAATACCTACATACATATTAGCCTTAACTTCAATTTTGGACTGGTTTTCTGATTGCCACAAATTGCCAATTTTTCAGCTATGACAAATTGCTCGCAATCAGAAAATCTGATCTGACGAAATCAGTCATTTATAGTTCAGTTCTTCAGGCGATCAAAAAAATTTTAATTTAAAATGTACCTAAGTTTTAATAAATACATATATGCAAATAATTTTCTAAATCAATGAATTTTCGTCTAAAATTTTTAACTAGTTTTCGAATTGTTGTTTATTCTAGAATCCCCCGACAATGGATGTCTATTGTTGTCATATTCTAGAATTTCAAGAAAGATGAGTGTCATTCTTCCTGCGAATGTCTTTTAATCTTTTTTGGCCACGTAGGTTATAGTCGAATGTTAAATATTACAGCTTTTCCTACAATTAAAACAATATACATTTTGGATTACTGCTCAGCGGATAATATGTAAATACACGATTACAATTTTATGAATATTTGTTTAGTAGGTTCTCGTAACAGCTTACAAGACAAATATTATTAAAATTAAGCCTTCGCCAAACCGAGAACTTTAAATCTTGAGACCGAGTGAGGGATGAAAGTTTTGTTAATTAACATGTGCATATGAAATTGATGAACTGGGCATAACATACATAAATATAAAACTATTTTTTTGAACAAAAAGCCATAGGTCTTTTGACAAACGGTCTGTATATGGCCCATGTAGTAAATGTAGGTCATGAAGATGTACCTAACTGTTTACTAGATCGGTCTAGTAGACACGGCGCAGGCGCAACGAAAGTTAATTAAAGTTAGAGTTGCAGTTTCTGCTTGGTTTTTGATTCCGCGATTCTAAAAAGTTATCGTTAAATCGCACGTCAGCGCTTATAATGGTTTTGTTATTTTGATCAACTAAATACAACAGTTTAAATAAGATTTAACAATAGATGAGCTGATCAGACTTTCAGGAACTGTGGATAAGATTCTGAAAATCAGAAACTGTGGCTCTACTCGACCTTCTTTGCGCCTCCAGCGTATGTCTAGCAAAAATCTATCAATTTTTTCTATAGTTAATGATTAACACTTTGTTTTAAACCTATAAGAGGCTTATGTAATATTGGCATACCTACAAAAAAGGAAATGTTTGTGCAAATATAAATAGACGGAATCCATTATAGTAATAGTTATTTTTCTTTGCCAGTGGAAAGTGGACGATTTACTTCATTATAAAATTGTGCTAGAACTTTGGTGTTTTTTGATTATTGTGTTAGTTTTGTTTAGTTAAGTGCATTTTAATTTACAAAATTCAAATTCCATTATATCAATGGCTTTATGGCTGAGTTAATACAAACTTGCATCAACTGGGTCGATAAAGTTTTCTGTTTCGACATTACACATTTGTTCTGTAAACCTTTATTTGTGCATTATTCAATGATTTAAGGGATTGACAAAATGCATTAAAATATATACAATTCGTAGCCCATTTCTTTGACATTAGTTGAACTCCTTCTTTTGTATTTTGTTAGGATGATTTGTTTATCAAAATGTTTGAATTCATACTGTAGCGACCGACAATCTCATACACTCTCGAATACAAGGCTGAGGTGCTTGACACCTGCTTTTTATAAAATTATTTTATATAGAACAAAGGACTCGGCTTTTTGCCGTTTTATGAACACAACTTAAAAACCCAGACCTTATGAGAAATTTCTATTATAAATAACATTGGTGACTACCTGATCTGATTAGTTTCAATCTTTAATTTAAAATGAATGATAATTTTTATTAAAATTTAGTAAATATGATAACTTATAGGTACTATTCGCCTCGAATTAGTTTTCTAACTAAAAACAATAGTCTTTCCTCAAAATAGTAAGTACATCAATGAATTTTAGATTGCTATTTTTAAAGAATTCTTGTATTATCCGTTTCTACCCTGTGATTTCATATTTTTCTCTCGTCACTGATAAATTAATTTATAGATTACCTATAAATAGGAATAGGTAATATTATACATATTTTTTAATTACTTCATTTCTGGATTTCAATGATTGATACATATCAATTTAATAATGATAGATATAAATTGACACTGCGAGATGAAACTAGGTAATCATCTCTAAATGGTATCGAAAATATAACAATAATATTGTCTATGAAAAATATGTCTTTCTTAGCACCACTAGCCTACCATCCTTATGTCTGGCAACGTTTAAAACATTCCATGTTTTGATCACTAGTCGGTAATATTGCTATGCATGCTTTGCACAAGCTTTAAAATGGCACTTGGAATAATTTATTCTGGTTAAAACAATCAGGATTATTAAAGTAATTACTTTTCTATTTAAAATATAAATAGTTTTATATATTTTGTTTTCAATTCCTTTAATTTATTCACTATGAGCAAATAACGTGTTACACAGGTGAACCTTTACTAATATTTCTACTTCAACACGCACCTTTTTCTAAGTTCCTAAGATAATTATTATTAGTATGATGTCATACATACAGGAAATTAGACACATTGACCATTCAGTTCACAAAATGTACTATCGTAGGTATTTACAGCTATTTATAACATACTATTCCACTACAGTGAGCGAGGAGTAAGGTATTTTATATCTCATAAGAAAAAGTGACTTTTGCAACCTAGGGTTCAAGCATCTTGATAACTAGATTGTACATTTTACCTTGTGATAGATTTTGAAATTGTTCGTTACACAAATTAATTATTATCTTTACAACTATGGATTGAGCGACTTGTTTATCTCCTAAAAACTGAAACCAAATAACAGTTAAGCGTTAAAACTCTTGCTGCCGTTACTGATTACTTTAGATTTTGAGTCAGTTTGCTTACCAGCTTCCGCCGACTTCGATGACGATCCAGAGGAAGCTGATGTGGATAAAGTTACAGAAGCAGTGGATGTAACATTTGGTGCTCCACTCGTTGTAGTTGTATTTATTGATGTTGAGTTACTTTTGGCTGTTAAGGGCTTTTCGTTGCTTGTTGAGCTCTTTGGAGTAATTTCTGTTGATTTTCCAACAGCTGGTTGTGATATTGGTTTTGTTGATGCAGACTTCGCTGTCATTACTGTTGGTGACTTGCCTACTGTAGTCTGTTGAGAAGAAGTAGTAGGAGTTGCCACTGTTGTAACTTTAGCTGGCGTCGTAGTAGTAGGCTTGGGATTTAATGCACTTATTGCTTGAGATTTAGTCGTTGAGATTTCGTTTGTTTTTCCTGATTTGATATTTCCACTAGTTGATTCCTTACTGGAATATTTTTCTGTATGTAACGGCTTTGAAGCTGAAGAAGTAGTAGCAGTGGTAGGCTTTGTTATTGGTGTTTTTGAAGTTGTGGATGAGGTACTGGATGAGTTTGGTAAAGGTTTTCCTGATGCTTTAGAATTAGATGTAGATGTTTTGTCGAGTCCTGGAGTGGCAGTTGTACAATCAGATGTCAGTTTGGTAGCTGCTGTAGTTATTATGGGACCAGATATTTTGTTCGTTGTTGCGGTTGCACTGATTGGATTAGATATTTTATTGCCAGTGGTTGATGAAACAGATATTTTGTTGCCAGATATAGTAGCAGTTGATGGAGAAGGTATCTTGTTGCCAGTAGTATTTAATGGAGAAGAAGTCTTATTGCCAGCTGTAGTACTGGTTGGTAAAGACGATTTTTTTTTACCGGCTGATGTAATAGATAATTGAGCAGATATTTTGCTGTCAGACGTAGTAGTAGTTGATGGAGAATTTATTTTGCTGCCAGCTGTAGCAGTAGATGATGGAGCAGATTGCTTGTTGCTAACTGTTGTAGTAGACGATGGAGAAATTATGTTTTTGCCAGCCACAGTAGTAGACGATGGAATAGATTGCTTGTTGCCAACTGTAGTAGTAGACGATGGAGAAGTTATTTTGTTGCTAGCCGTAGCAGTAGATGATGGAACAGATTGCTTGTTGCCAACTGTAGTAGTTGATGGAGAAGTTATTTTGTTGCCAGCCGAAGCAGTAGATGATGGAACAGATTGCTTGTTGCCAACTGTTGTAGTAGACGATGGAGAAGTTATTTTGTTGCTAGCCGTAGCAGTAGATGATGGAACAGATTGCTTGTTGCCAACTGTAGTAGTTGATGGAGAAGTTATTTTGTTCCCAGCCGTAGCAGTAGATGATGGAACAGATTGCTTGTTGCCAACTGTTGTAGTAGACGATGGAGAAGTTACTTTGTTGCCAGCCGTAGCAGTAGATGCTGGAATAGACTGCTTGTTACCAACTGTAGTAGTAGTTGATGGAGAAAATGTGGCAACTGATTTACTGACAGCTGCAGCGGTGGTTATAGGATTAAATGTGTTTTTCATAGCAACGGGTGTGGTTATAGGAGCAGATACCTTTGTGGCGGCTGCAGACATGTTCTTGGCATTTGATGTGGTGGAAGAGGATTTGTTTGCAGACACACTTGTAGTCACAGCGGCGGATGAATTGTTTGTAACGGCAGAGTTACTGACTGTACTAGCTGTTTGTATAGGAGTAGGTTTCTTGTTTAAACCCTCAGCGGTAGTTACGGAAGTATTTGATTTATTGGCAGCCGTACTCGTACTCATTGACACTGGTGTTACACTAGTAATTGAAAAGCTATTGGCACTAGATTTTGGCAACTTGGTTTTATCACTCAAATTATGTATTTCAGTAGAAGATTTCGGACATTCACCGGACTTATCAAAGCCTTTAGAATTATTCGTTGAAGTAGGAGACATAATATTTGATTTCAACTTTGATGTCGGATCCTCTTTATCTAATACAACGTTTTGACGCTGCAATTGTCTGTTATTTACTGTGGTTGGTTCTTTACTTTTCTCCTTACTAGTTTTATCCGAATTAATAACCTTATCGGATTGTTTAGATCTTTGCAAATCCAGGCTGTCTGGTTTAACAGTCTTGTTTAAATCGATTTTATTTTCTGGAAAGAATCTGGCATCTGGTTTATCCTGTTTTATAGTAACTGTTTGATTATAAATTCCGCTCTCTTTGATTGAATTATTTGTCCCTTTTGTGGTGGTGAACGAAGCAGCTCCGGATTTAATATCTTGTGGAACTTTGTTTTTATCAAATGCTGAAGAATTAATAGGCTGCGATGTAAGAGTTTTTGAGTGATACTCTTCTTTTTCTATTTTATAATCTTTATTAATGCATTTAGTATCTATCGGATTATCCTTAACGCTGCTTGGTGAGAAAGTGGACTCAGTTGATTTTGTGTCTTTATTAGAAGTAGATGGAATAGAACTTTTATCGAAGTTATAGCTTTTGACATCTTTGTTATCAGATTGTATCTGAATTTTTGTATCAGCAACTTTGTTTTGCGAGTTCGTTGTATTGTTGACAGTTTTGAAAGGTACTTTCTGATCCTGTTCTGTGACATTATTTTTACTCTGAGGAATGTACACTGCACTGATATTGGATGTGACGTGGCCAGAAGTTTCCCCTGTATTTATCCCACTTTTCATAACACTCACTTCGATGGTTGATAATATCGGAACGGGAGTCATTTGAACTGGTTCCATATGTTTTGTTTTACCATCTGTGTGTATTTTGGCTGTTGTGAATATTAATGGACTGGGATTATATCCAACGTGCTTAGATCCATCAATTTCGACAAGAATTTGACTTTTGGGAGCAACAAAAGTTTTCAAACCGTCATGATTGCTAAACACATTAGTATTCATATGATTGTGTAAAGGAGCGTTTGCACTTGTTAATTTAGACATTGAATTCTCTTTCACGTTAGAAGCAGGCAAAATTTTATCAGTGGCATTCGACGCATTAGACATCGCTGCTTTCTGCGATTTATCATCGGATATTAATTTGTCTTTTTCGGTTTCTCTTTCATTGATGGTTTCAGTCTTAGTTTTTGACAATAGGTTAAATTTGGCACCTTGTTTAGTGTTGGTCTCTTTATCTTTTTGCAAGAGAGGTTCTATTACCGCATCGTCAGATTCGAGGCTTAAATTCTGTACTTTCCGTTTTAAAGAACTTCTTTTAGTTTTCAATATTGATCCAGGCTTTTTAATTTCGTTTTCTATTCCGCTAGTAATAGACGTTGAATCTCCACCATCGTGTGATGTCTGTGAAATTTAATTGATTTAAACTCTTAATTACTCTTTCAGCAGCTAAATGTTATAAGAGAACACTACAAAACCAAAAGGGATTAAAAAAAATCCTTTAAAAATATAGTATTTCTGAAATAAAAACCGTTTTTGCTACTAGCCAGGCTAAAGTTCAAACCACACTCCTCCTGAACTTTTAACAAAGCGGCACATATGCTAGATAAGCTTAAAAATCCTCACAGTCACACCACGTTAGACGAGTCTGGTTATATGTAGAAATGATCATAAAGTTGGTTGATGAGCGAACTAATAATAGGTTACAATATGTTACCTTCCGCATAGCAACGAGCGGATGCGTATGCGGGGGTCATACGCCCCGCTCGCGCAGCACGGGGCGGCCGTGGAGCAGCAGCACCGGCGGCGACAGCTCGGTCTCGTGGCGCATCACCGCCGACGCCGACGGGCCCCACTCCTCCGTTGGACGCGACAGCGCTCGAGCTTTCTGCAATCGAAGTCAAAGCATTTATTTCATTAAGACCATTTACAGACACTTTTGAATTTCAAGAAGTTACAATTTAAAATTTAAGCTAGTTGCTCGTTCCAAAACGTAGGTCTCTATGGAAAAGAATTTTTGAAATCGGTCCAGCAGTTTAAGTTTATTCGTTACATACAAAAATACACATGAAGAAGAAGATAGAAGAAGTAGAAGATAGAAGAAAAGATATAAAGATTTTTTCAAACATTCTATGCAAGTCACACAACACACATCTTACACAATCACAAGGTTTATACCTACTGTAAATAGAATCCTAAATGCCGGTACATGTGAATATGTTACCTCCATAATGGTGAGATCATCGGGACCACTGCAGATCTGATCGATAGCCATCAGCACGACCACGACTACTGGAAGCACGCCTAGAATCCACCCGACAGCGTCTGCCCACATCGGGTACACGTAGGTCCCATACGAAACCGGCTTGTACTTGATCCAGTTGAACACCAAGATGAACTGTGAAAGAAAACCGCGACAATGTAAATGCAAGAACTATTTAATTAGAGCGGGTTATACGTTTTATTCCATATAAATGTAAATTATACCCACCACTAAAGCAGCAGGTGTAATAAGTCGCCACATAGCACTCCAGAAGAATACCCATAGCTTAGTCTGACGGCCGATCATTCGCTGGATGTCTCCGCAAAACTTCTCTGCTCCGTAGATCCATGCAATAAGAATACATTCGCCGATAGCTATGATCAGGACAGACCAATTTGCTGCATATTTGTCCATTAATTGCAACCAGTACATGCCACTCTGAAAAACAATGTTAATTGAAACAAAGTACTTACCAATATAATTTTAAAGAATCAAATATTTTATGTGTATCTTACATTTGTTGTGAAGATAAGTCCACCCAGATATCCAAAAACAGCGACAGTCAATACAACCCAAACTTTCTTCTGACGGAAATTGGGAAATTTATCCAAAATAGCAGTTGTTACGGTTTCCATGAGCGCAAACTAAAAATACATTAGTTTTTTTAATTTCAGTACTTATCTATGGGTCACAAAACAAGTCAATGGTATATTAGTACCTGGGAGTCAAGTCCGAGCGTTAACAGCATGACAAAGAATAGTATGGACCAAAGTGGAGACACCGGTAGTCTGGTGACTACTTCAGGGTAGACGATGAAGGCAAGACCAGCGCCTTGATCGACTACTCGGTCGACCTCGACGTCCAATTCGTGTGCCAAGAAGCCTATCACGGAAAATATTACCAAACCCGCGAAAAACGATGTCAAGATGTTAGACACGGCAACGATCAGTGAATCTCTGCAAAGGAACAATTGACATTAAAAACTTCGTACAAGTTATATATTTTTAGCTTTGATTTAAATATTTGAGCAATCCCACTTACATGTAGCAGTTGTTAGAAAACTTGTTGTAAGACGATAGTGTAATGAGACCACCCCATGCGGGACTCAGCGCAAAAAATATTTGTACAGCGGCGTCACCCCATACCTGCAAGTTCAATAAAATATTGAATCCTTCATTTCAATAACTAATATGCATAGCTTTTTTATCCTTAGTAACAAATACCTGAGCATTAAGAAGCTGACTGAAGTCTGGTGTCAAGTAGAAAAGGATTCCGGTCGATGCGCCGGGTAACGTTACTCCCCGGAAAAATAGAATAACCAACACCACATACGGGAAAAGTGCGGTGAAGTACACTACCTACAATGAAAATAAATACAAGCTGGTTAAACAAAGTTACTTTTTACACAAGCAATCGAATATATATACAAAGTCTATGAAGTGCTTTTATATTCGATCTGTGTGCTCTATGAAATCTCGTAGCTGTCTCGTAGCTGTCTCGTAGGCGTTTCGTAGGCGATTCGTAGAACTCTCGTAGTGGCCGCGTAGAACACTCTTAGAAGTCTTCGCATCGATTCATGGAAGTCGAGTCGATTCACAAAGAATATAATAATCGTCAGAAGAGAGAATCGTTTAAATAGTATAATGCGTATTCAGTATAAAAATGTTTTGGAAAAACGTCACTAATTCCCAGAACAGTTATAGGTAAAACGAGCAATTGTGTTAATGTTATTTTCATGTACTTTAATTTTAAGGTATGTATGAAATTAATAACAAAGTTACACTGAACTGTCTGTTGAGTGATAAGGGTAGAGTGATTAGGATCTTTTAACAAAATATTGATTGAAAACAAACATGTTAATGAATTTTTATCAATTTGTAACGTTCACATCACGTTTTAATATATTTTAGGCTACTATATGTATATTTAGAACTTTTGTAAAATTGACGATTAACAGCCACAAACACCAAAAAATCTCTAACGGTTACCCTAGTCGCCATGGAGAATCCTAGTCATGGTATACCTAACAAGACTCATTCCTTACCTTGCCCGAAGATTGAACGCCCTTACACAAGCAAAGAAACACGATGAGCCAAGCTGCTAATAAGCAAAGAGCCATGCCCCAACGGATTTGGCCCGTTTCTTCAATACCTGATGATAGTCCCAGCACTTGATTTCTGCAAGCAAATTATAAGGTTTTGTGTACAGCCATACAACGGACTCTATTCTACTGTGACATAAAGCAGGCTATGTAGATTTCTTTCTAGTTGGTATTCGAAGCCTCTTGCTCCGTCGCCCCACGCTTTAGACATTTTGATCAACAGCTGATTTTGCCCTTGAGCATACAATGGGAAGGTACTTACGTGAAATACTCTTCCGCAGGGGGGCGTCGAAGTGCCACGTCAGCTAAAGCGTTGATATTGTGCAACTGAGCGTACGTTTGATTGAAACATTTTCTCAGATAGTATGTCCCGTTGATTGCATCACAGCTGTCTGCCTCCTCGTAAGAATAGCAATCTGAAATAAAAAAGACAGACGTCGTATATACTTACTTACATTCCGTTATAGATAGCCACTAGTTTCTACCCGCGACTTCCTCCGCGTGGCTTTTTTCACTCGCCTTTGGTACCTAACTGCTGCGCTGCTCGTAGGTGGCTGCTCGTAGGTCGTAGCGTGATGTTATATTGCCTATGCTATTTCTTATGACCGTAGCTACCATATAAATATTTTTTCCAATACGATTAGTAGTTTCAGAGATACAACAAACAAACAAAATCTCTTTAACTTTATTATATTATCATACACGATATAAGTAACCAGCGTAGGTGTTGCACACAGTGTAATGTTGTTCGACCTTTTTAAAAAGGCTAACTCTATCCATTTTTCAAATTTGACAAAAGTGGTCCTAGAAGTTGTTAAGTATAAAATGTTTTAAGATATGAAATATTACTAACGTTCAGTGCTCCATTCTGCATCGCAGTTCTGCCAAGGCAGTTGATAGAAGATACTCATGAATGACACAGCCATGTAGTAAATCGTCCAAGCTATGATAAGATTGTAGTACAACATGACGATACTGGAAACTATCACCATGCCGTAACCTAGTCCTTGGAAGAGTGGTGAGAACTTCTTGTACACGGCCACTGGGCCTAACGCGGCGTACTGGCCAAACGATAGCTCCATGAACATCAGAGGCAAGCCCGCGATTACTAGCATCACGGTAAAGGGTATGAGAAACGCACCTGTAAGAAAAGGTTAATGTTACTGCTTTTTTTGTTTCGAATCACAAACCAGAAAACGAAATATAATTTAAAAAAAACTTAAAATCCTGAAAGGTCAAGTTATTATCTAACATTATATTACTGTTCCAGCTAACTGCTGGAGAACACTAGTATTCAGCTGCATCCGGTTAGGCTGAAAGCCGACCCCAACATAGTTGGGAAAAGGTTAAGCAGATGATAATGAGCTCACTGTTGGACAAATGCCACTTTTAAGTTAACTGGTGTTAAAAAAAAACAGAACGAAGCTGGAAGTCAGGGTTGCTATACACTTAAACGGCTCCGCCTATCAGTTCGGCCTGAGCCTCGGAAAACGCCGAAAACTTCTTTAACTTTAACCGAATGCTTCGACACGCATATGTATGCTAATAGCAACCCTAAAAAAAAATCTCTTCCACACATTACATTCCGCGCATCGGTATTTCACATCAAAAATATAAAACGATTTCCAATGTTTTTTTGTTGCAAATTTTACATAGTGTGATAAACTGAATGCGTAGCCTAGTGTTGGTTTTTTAACATCCTGTATAATAAACAAGCTTTGATCGGCAAATACACTTATTCGTTACTTGTTAACAACTTAAGGCTTCAAGGTTGTTTGCACTGTGAGTCTGTGATTGATTAAGAAATACGAGTATAATGTATACCTATCATTGAATAGTTCACTTTTGTATATACATGCAAAGATTTGATGAACCCGTAATCTGGTGATAAGGAAGCGGGTCTGAAACCTCCATGTTACCGGTTTTACGTTTCGTAAATACCAAAGGGTCAAAGCATCCTTATTACGTACGTACGTTCAACCCACGCAATTTTCCCGAGAATTGCAATGTGCTGGCGAAAGGAGTATGTAAGGATCGTAACAGGTGGCATTCTGTGGTTTTTGCCTACCCCTATGGGAAAAAGGCGTGAGTTTATGTATGTATGTATGTATATATTTTACCTCCTCCATTGTTATAGCAGAGGTAAGGGAATCGCCACACATTGCCCAAGCCTACACTGTAGCCCAACAGTGAGAGTAGGAAGTCGAATCGTCCAGTCCAGTTACCACGCGCAGGCTCTGTGTCTTCTGCCGCTGACTCCGGATTCAACTCATCTTTACTCTGGATAAGAATAACACATGGTTCAGATCACTTGTCAAAGCAATCCTTACTTAAGATCAGGTGAGTTGCGGTCAAACGCAAGGCTATTAGAATATGAAAAACGAGATCAATTGTGGGAGAAATTACATGAAGAGCTCATGGGTTCTTTAGAAAATGCAACCTGTCTTCATGGTTTTCGTGCGTTACGTCTTTAGATATAAACCTACCCATTTAAGGTTTCCGGGTGGAAATTCAATACTCTGTTAACAAACAAACTACGAGGTCACCCTCATCCAAAACTCAAAATAATTGCTACCATATAGGATCAAATGAGTACATAATGCACCTATAATTTGCTGTTGGTTTACTTTATTTAATAAATATATGAATAAATAATACCAAACACTACATTTTGCATCAATAATGATGACCTTCATAGGCGATATGGTGGTATTAGCACTAAGTGAATGCTAATGGATCCAATTAACTGTCTCTTGTATACCTACGTACCTGTCTCTACAGGTAGTACCACACGGATAGTAATGGAGTGTTCTATTTTTCGCCGGAAGCCGCATGGCCTAAGTAGATAGGTGCTTTAACTCAGAGACGAAATTATTTCATACATAAACCTTTATAATGTTTTATTTAAACTAAAAGGTTTGCTCATTTATTCAGTAGAAGTTAGAAAAAACCTGCATCAATACTCTGCTAGTCGACTTCCTTATATTTGCACGGATTTCATTGGATATTATAAGGGCCATCAGAAATTTTATAGGAACCACGTAACAAATTAAAAAGACGCGTGAAATTAAAATGCACGGGAGAAGGACAATCTACCTTAATAATGCCTAGCTATACAGCCTATATATGCTCAGTTCAGTTAATCCAGTGGAACACATGATCCACTTATATCTAGGTACCACAATACAAAAGAGAGTCACATCCAGCATAAAGGGAAAATCTTTCATGCCATGTACGTGAATCAGCTGGTGCGAGGCAAAATCTGCCGACTCGGCTCAAAATCGACATTGTTACGAGACACAAGTATAATGAAAGATATAACTATATCTACCTATTTCACGTACCATGTGACCTACATACCTAAAAGACCTATTTAAAACCTCAACTTTATATTGCAAATAATTAAATAACTAGCAATTTAACATTACATTTTGCATTAATTTCAGACTGAGATTCTGTTCGGAAAATCTATTGAAAGGGTAGTCGATACTCACATCAGCGATTTTTGTATCCATTGCCGGAAAATCCTTTGTCACTGAAGGAATCTGAGTTTCTGGTGTTTTAGATGACTTTGGCATCTTAGATTATCGTATAACCAAAACTATTTAACCAAAAATTGCTGCTCAGGCATTATGTCGGTAGTCACCACCTCGCCAATGATACAAGAAACACCGAGTATCGCACTGGACATCACACTCGTTACAACTAGACTACGAAGACCACTGAATCACTTTACAAACAAAGTGGACACTAAAACGAAGTGGTTTATAAGAAATTAATCAAAAAGCAAGCGAGTTAAATGTACATTAAATCGAAAAATACAAAACGCAGGAACGCGCAGATGTCAAGTTTCGCATCGACCGAACTCTGAATGAACATCTAGGTCAATATCAAGCCTCCGCCTCCGCCGCCCCCGCGCCCTTCTTTACCCCGTTGTGAAAATTTTCTTCACGACTACATCATAATATGGTGATTACCGTTTCAGGAACACAGTTAACACCTATTTGCTACAGTATTTACATAACTATATAACAGGATGTAAACCATCCAAGATTATGTTTTGGCTTATCATGCAAAGCTCTCAAAAGCGTATTTAAAGCACTACGCGCAAACCAAAATCTGAAAATTATATAATTAAGTCTTTATTACTTATAATATTAATAATTACAGGCCAACTGAAAAATGCTACGCATTGTTTATGAAGTCTTTAGAAACTACTATTAGGCATTACTAGGTACTCAACTAAACGACAGTTAGGTACCACAGAAAATGTGGTAGAAACCTATATAAACTATCTAAGTCGTTTAAAAAAATATTAATAAAATATTCCATCACATTGATATTCGTAGCTCTCGTAACATATTTCGTAGCACGGCGTAGTACCTACCTACGCATACGACAGTAACTGCCACTTTTTCAATAAAATCTTTCAGATAGACAATTGCATTAACTTAGAGATGGGTCATGTGTAAAAAGTTATATTTAATTCTTTTTTTTAACAAAGGTTTTTTCTTTTTTTTAACAAAATTTCTGCTCAATCGAACACCTGGAAGCGGGTCTTTAACTTGTATGATTCGATTAATTTAAAATGTCCACTTCCGGATCCATCATTAGACCAGCTCTGTGTCATCATTATATTGCATTATTACGAAGGAAGTGTGAGATTTGATTGCCTACCGAGACCCCTGGACAGGTGAAAGTCAATAAAAGCTTGTTGAATACGAAACTAACTTTTAGAAAGGGCAACTACATTCAACTATAATTTAAACCGACTACGGTGAAGCAAGAACGAGGTTTATGATTTTGATCGGTATGTGTATTCATCTGTTCCCTCATAACTTCTAAACTGCTTATGATAATTGGACAGATGAGGTATCGTTGGAATTGGCTTGATTGTACGCTGGTTAAAGGCTATGGCGGCGAGTTACAGAGGACATAAAACACGTAATCAGCAAATAAAATTTAAGTAATTATAATATCATGTTTGGTGTCTTGAAATTATACGACAACGTTGCGGATTAAAAGAGTATGTAGTGACAAAGGTTGAAAAGAGTACGCTTAGATGGTTCGGTCATGTTGAGAGAATGAGTGAAAGGTAGTGTTGGGTAATGCTAATAATCCGGTTAATATCATTTGGCTAATAATCGATTAAAAGCCAGTAAGTAGCCATTAATAGCAATTATGGATGATAACCCTCCTGTTATTGTTATTTTAGTGATTAAAAATTTCCTTTCATGGTTTTCAGGCTTAGGACTTATTTGTAGTAAATAAATGTGCAATTTAAAACTAATCTGGCCCATTTAAAAAAATTTAATCAGCAATTTACATAGATTTTTTACCGACTTCAAAAAAAGGAGGTTATCAATTCGACCCGTATGTATGTAATATTTCCAGAACTGCCCAGTTTTCGTATATGTTAGTCTATATCAGCGCCTGAACAAGTGTGCCAAATTTCAAGTGTATGTATGTATGTATGTATGTATGTATGTTTTTATGTTTGTTCGCGCATATCTCCGTAACTACAAGTCCGATTTGAGTAATTCTTTTTTTGTTATACTAGATATTGTTCAACTTAGGGAATACTGCAAGTTTCATCGAAATCGGTTCAGTAGTTTTTGAGATAGGGAATTTTAACCGATTTTTTATTATATTATGTTTGTCCGCGGATAACTTCGTCATTTGTGAACCGATTTTGATGATTCTTTTTTTGTTGGAATGGGTATACTTCCCAAATGTTCCCATTTAAATTTCATATAGATCTGATGAAGGACTCCGGAGACAGACAACGGAACTCTTCAAAAAATTACAGTAAATCAACAGCGATTGCTGCTATCGCATAAATATGCATTGTTTACGCAATCACACAACTAGGGCATGCAAAAACCGGGTTTTTTAAAGGACACGGTTTTTTCGGGTTTTTGTTTTACAAAACCGGTGAAACCGGTTTAATCGGTTATTTCGGTTTTTTTTTCCATTTTTAAAAATGAAAGAAATAAAAATGCTAAAGTTTAATAAAAATGGCGTGAGCGTGGCATAAAGTAGCGCGACAATGATCTATCCAAGATAAAAAAAATCGAATTCTAGATCAAAAATTTAAATAAAGGTATTGCCAATTTCAAATAATAACTTCAATTGTGCAGTTTGCCCAAAAGTACTATTACATGGTTCTAAAATTGTAGGCATACAGGAATTTCTCACTAGCAGCCCTTTGTTTGGAAGTTGGTGGTGTGACACCCCCGTGTCTCGGAAAGCACGTAAAAGCCGTTGGTCCCGGCTGTCATTCGTAGATCTTTGACAGTCGTTACGGATAGTCAGAAGCCAAGAAATCTGACAACTAGTCTAACCAAGAGGTATCGTGTTGCCCAGTTACTGGGTTGTGGAGGTCAGATAGGCAGTTGCTCCATGTAAAACACTGGTGTTCAGCTGCATCCGGTTAGACTGGAAGCCGACCCCAACACAGTTGGGAAAAGGCTAAGCAGATGATGACATTTTTGATCTCAAATTCGATTTTTCGGTATAAATTAACGTTGCCGGCCGTTAGTGCCGTTGGAACTAACGCCGTCTTGCCGTCCTGTCAACGTTTGTCAGTGATAAATTTAAGATTTTGTTGGAAAAGCAAAACCGAAAAATCCAAAAAACCGGTTTTGTTTTCATAAAAAGCCCGGTTTTCAAATCAGTCGGTTATCCGGTTTTTTCGGTTATCCGGGTATCCGGTTTGCATGCCCTACACACAACATAACATCACGGCCGAACACTCAAAAGGGTTACACAGATGTAAACAGTAGTATTTGAAAATTTCTCATCCAAGTAAACAAAATCGCATATTCTGCTTTCTTATGACTTTTAGTGGTGTCTCGTTAATTTACATAATATGAAACTTTCTTCATGGATTTGGATAACAGGAAGTTGATACTAAAAAGCGAGAAATAAAAAACTTTTTTACAAAAAATAACCGCCTTCAAAAACTAAAAAGACAAAAATAACTTTAGCTTTGGAAGTCGGTGGCAATACAAAACAACAAACAGAACCGAAGCCGCCGACTTCCAAAGCTAAAGTTATTTTTCTCTTTTTAGTTTTTAAAGGCGGTTATTTTTTGTAAAAAAGTTTTTTGATAATTAGATTTTTATGTACCTACTTAGTTTTTTTTTATTCTTAATCAGTCTTTAAGGGGGGATATTTTTTATATTTTTTTTTCTGAAACATATCAGTCGACGTACTGATCCCGGATTCGGTTGGCGTCACTGTAGTGCAGTTTATGCATCTCTTTCTGGCACGAATAAATATTAGCGCCAGAAAGAGATGAAAAACGGGGGTGCGGGGATGCATGTTACCTACCTTCCGCTCGGGTATTTTCCATTGTTTATAATTTACCTACGACGTATTCGCAGAACAGAGCTAAAAATAACTTACTTATTGTACCTTACATTTTTACGTATCGGTTAAAGTTTATTTGTAGGTATACATACACTTACATATTTAGCTCGCTTTTTTAAACCAAGTAATTAATTAGGTAGATGGTTAAATCACAAAGCGATGTGTCAATAGTAATTTTGGTATTGGCACTCGAAATTAACCATACTGAATTTTCCAAAAAATGTGTTCCTTTTATACATATACGTATTAACACTTTTTCACGTGCAAAAAGTGAAAATAAATAAAAAGAATTACAATACTTTGAATCACACTGCGTACACGCACCCAATTTAAGTTCACACTCACAGATTTTACACTAAACAAAAAAAAAGCATTTATTTTTTTAACAATACATTAATAGCAGGGTTATCATCCATTGCAAGGCTATTTATGGACACTTATGGATTATAATCGATAATAACTCAAAGCATCCGGCTATTTACCCAACACTAGTGAAAGGCAACTAACAAAAGGGAATTTATGGCAGATGTGAGTGGCAATGGTGGGAGGGGACGCCCTAGAAAGACCTACCCTAACCTTATTGGTGAGGTTCTTCAGAAAGGTCAGGTGCGCACTACTTGTAACCGACGTGCTTGTTTGGCCAGATGCATGAATGTGAAGGAGGTGAAAGGAATATTAAGGATCGTAGCAGATGGTGTTCTGTGGTTTCTGCCTACCCACATGGGAAAAAGGCGGGGGATTTAGATATATGTATGTATGTAAGTACATATTTTGGTGTCTAATAAAAGGTCATGTTATGCACATTTCAAAAATGTATTATTTATACGTGTTTATACCCCAAACTAAAAGTTAGTAAATCTTAGAATTTACCGTAGTTCGGGTTTTTACAGTAACACCTAAAAAGCATCTTGAAAGCTATGCATCGTTTGGGCAGGAAGAAGTACACCTGTGTCGAGAACTTTCCAGTAATAATTATACCTACGAGTTATACCTATGTCAGAGGGGCAATTCTGGTAACTTTTAGAAACGTTCGTATTCCAATCTGTCTTAATAATCTCTATTTTACTTAGTACATTGTTTTAACAAGATTTTAGAGAGAGATGCGCTGAGACGAGATTACGACTGGATTTTGAACGTTTTGAATACGAGAATTAGTCTTCAGGTACGATGACAAATTCTTGCGCTTACTTCTTTCGGTCGGTAGACAGTTCTAATGTGTAGACATTTCAATGGTACTTTTTTAGGTTTAGGTACACCTTTCTAAGGGCGAATAAACTAAAGTTCTTCGTTTTTATACTAAAGTGCTAACCTCCGGGACCAAAAGCAGTGGGAAAACGCCCAAAATGCATGTATGGATTGTATTTACCGACTTCAAAAAAAAGGAGGTTATCAATTCGACCCGTATGTATGTAATATTTCCAGAACTGCCCAGTTTTCGTATATGTTAGTCTATATCAGCGTCTGAACAAGTGTGCCAAATTTCAAAAGTGTATGTATGTATGTATGTTTTTATGTTTGTTCGCGCATATCTCCGTAACTACAAGTCCAATTTTTATTTGTATAGATGTCGGTTACGCTAGTTACCTACCTATGTACCTACTTTGGAACAACAGTCGTAGGTCCATTGGATTTCTGCTTAATCTCTGAACACCTATAATGACTTAGGTTGGTAGGTACATGCTACAAGCACCAGATGGAGTAGATACATTAGTTGGGTCTTTATTTTAATTGCTACCCAATAACATAAAACATCGTAGGTAGAATTAGTACATACGACTACTACATAACTCGTATTAGTACGCAGTAAAAATTATCACCTGCATTAGAATTAAAATTATCTGACGCCTATTGCTGCAATTTTAAAAGATCAGTTCCAGCATTGGAATATAACTCTTGAGGTTATACATACATACCTAGGTACCCGTATAACTTGCATAGGTATAATGTTGTCTTAATATGTAGATAAGTAGGTAAGTAGTACCTATCCATCTACATCTACATTTTCTACAGTAACATTATAAAGAGGAAAGATTTGTATTTTTGTATGTAACGAAGAAACTAACGGACCGATTAAAAAAAAGCTACATTATCACTGAGTGACATAGGCTATAAAATATCACACTACGACTCACGGGGCGGAGCAGCAGTGCGATTCTCTAAGCCTTACTTCGTAATTCGAAATCTGAATCCGCAGTGAGATTACAAAATGGTATTCTGTTAAACACGATCACGCCGGTGACGTCACCACGGCGAACGAATACTAAACCAATGACAAGTTGGTTCGTTATCGAAGTGAGCGCGATCACTTTAGTGAGACTCGTTTTCGAGTTTGCATTTTAGAGAATCGCACTACAGTAACCAAAGACGTACCTAACTAAGCGCGAGTGAAATAAGACACGCAGACGAAGTCGCGGATAGTTCACTAGTTTGGGATATAACTGAGTACCTACCTAATCCAGGCAAACTAGAGCTCTAGAATCGATATTCCATAAAGAGCTGTAGACATGTTGAATGCAAATGTTACAGCTGTAGATATGTAAGTACTAACATATGTAGGTATGTAGTTTTAACTTTATTCGGCTCCGTAGTCCTACAATATTCTACCATACTTGTTTTAGAGCGGATGCAGAACAACAGTCATGATCGCGAAGTAAGCGCAATATCCGCGAACTCTCAATTTCCTCTTTTCAATCTACTTCATTGTTGGAGATATTGTGTGGGTGCGGGTGATCCATATGTGTATACACCTACGTGCGAAAGTCGGGTAAATATACAAACAAGGAACTGTGAACTGAACTATGAAAGTATATAGATTTTTGTTTTTGTTAGGTTTGATAAAAGGAAAAGAAGGAAGAAAGAGGAAGGATACACCGCTGACTGGGTTAAATTTTTAGCAAGACCTGAGCCGATTCTCTTGTAGTTTACGATGATACCACGAGAGAAGAAACTATACAGGTTGCTGAGATATCCAAAATACTAAGGGCCTGTTGGTATTATCAGCCATTCTTGGAGTAAGCGATGTCTCTAGAAATTCGCCTAATTACCGTACCCATTTTTATATTTCACCGATTTGACTTAAATGCATAAAAATAAAAATTAATTAAAACAATAAATTAATGAGGCGTTAAATGGTTCATTAATTTATTGGATTCGTTCTTTGATGTGTTTCATGTTTTAATGTTCAAAAAAAAAAAGTCAAATCGGTGTAAAATAAAAATGGGTAGATACGGTAATTAGGCGAAGGGCACTTTTTCTGAGAATGGCCGTTATCTACATTTCGTACTGGGGAAGTACCTACGGATAGATAATAAAAAAAATATTAAATAGGAAAATCATTTAATATTTGTAACCCTCCAATAAAGTTTTAACAAAACAATATGTACAAATATAATTCAAAAATTTGTGGTCCCCATTTCACAATACAGTAAGTATCTGATTAACAGTATAAAAAAACGACATAATATCAAAATATGATCAGAAAAAACATAAAAATATTAAAAAAAACAGTTTGTAAAACTTTCCTTAAGTTTAAATTTGAGCTTAAACCTAATTGTGCCACTAAACCCCAATAATATTACCAACAGAGATAATTTTCTTTATTTTTTAGCAAGCAAAGCCTTGATAAGGGTCTCCAGTTTTCTGGTATCAGCGGCAAACTTCCTGATCCCGTCCGACAGCTTATCAGTGGCCATCTGATCTTCATTAAAATGCCAACGGAACTGCGCCTCATTGAGAGAAATCTTTTCAATATCACACTGAGCAGCAAATTTCGGGTCCAACACCTGGAATCATAAATAATGCTAATTTTAGTATACTTCCTTAATTCACCTTTATTACTTAGAATAATTTTAGTAACTGCCTCGTGGGCCTAGTGGTCCTAAGCGCGACTGCTACGCTGGAGGTCTTGGGTTGGATACCCAGGTCAAGCAAAAAGTGTTATTGGGTTTTTCTATGAAATTCTCAGTAGCAGCTCGGAGTTAGGATTTGTGCCCGGTTAATGGCAATAGGCTCACCCACCATTGCATGGGACCTAAAAGCATACCGGCGAACTGTGGGTGTATATTGGGAATACAGGCGTGATAGTCCGTATGTTTACTAAACCTACACAATTTGAATGCAGTATTTAATTCTATACATTCTAATAGCGACACATAACCTTGGATAGATTACAAAGTCATGTAATGCTGCATTAAGTGGAAAACAGCTCGAAACTAATAACTTTGATTGATCACAGATAGCCTTTTTATTATCAGCTAATATCATTGTACATTATATTATTATAATTACAACATATCAACTGCACGATAAACCACTATACAACTGTATTCACAAGATTTAAATAATATTTTAAATTAATGCATGTTCTTCCTTGCTTGCGCAGACTTTTAATAAATAAGGAGCAGGCAAACTTCATAGCTAAATATTACGTCTTCAACATGATGAGACGAAGTGCATAATGATAGCCAGAATTAAAAGAAACCAAAAGATAAAAGATTCCAAATCATTGTCCGTCTTTATTATAGCAATTATTTATCACAATGAACGCACACTACATGAAATCATGATTTCTATATGAAATTCTCAGTAGCAGTTCTGAGTTAGGATTTAATTGTGCTCAGTTAATGGCAATAGGTTTGCCCTCTATTACATGGGACCTAAAACATACCGGCAAACTGTGGGTACTGGGTAGGGTGTGTAGGGTCAACAAAAGAGATAAGTAACCGGAACGTCGAATATAGTAGAAGTTTTCTTTCAAACCGGTGATCGTTTTTAAATTAAATTTATTTAATTAACCATCATCATCATCTGCCTAGCCTTTTCCCAACTATGTTGGGGTCGGCTTCCAGTCCAACCGGATGCAGCTGAATATCAGTATTTTACATGGAGCGACTGCCTATCAGACCTCCACAACCCAATAATGGGTAATACAATACTCTTGGTAAGACTGGTTGTCAGACTTTCTGGCTTCTGACTAACAGTAACCACTGTCAAAGATCTACAAATGACAGCCGGGGCCAACGGCTTTACGTGCTTTCCGAGGCACGGAGGAAACTCGCTATGGTAAATGGTCACCCATCCACAGACCAACCTCGGCAAGCGTTGCTTAACCTGGAAGATCGGTCTATGCGGCTGTAATTATTTAGCCAGCAGCTCCTGTAAATTTATTTAATTAATAAACTGTTTATTTTGTATTAATAAAAATAAAATTCATTAAAAAACTTCTATTAGTTTTTGAAAAACTTTGAATTTATTAGGCGACTCTGGTTACTTATCTCTTTTGCTGGCTGTACATTGGCACACCTCTGCTTAACCCTTCAGAAATACAGGCGTGAATCGTGATGGTATGTATGTATGTAAAAGGAGACTCACCCTCTTCAGAGGTTGTTCACTAGCAGCCAACTCCTGCAACAGTTTTGGGCTAATGGTAAGCAGGTCGCAGCCGGCCAGTTCGCGGATCTCGCCAGTGTTGCGGAAAGAGGCGCCCATCACCTGGGTCTTGTAGCCAAACTTCTTGTAATAGTTGTACACGCGGGTCACTGATACAACACCCGGGTCGTCTTTACCTTCATACGTCTTCTTTGTGTGCTCAACATACCTGGAAATTACAAGAATGTAGGGTCTCAACTAGAGATGGGCATTTACCCGGTAAAAACCCGAGGTTCGGGTAAATACCCATTTTTACCTATTTTTACCCACCCGTTTTGAATTTATACCGGGTATAAATTAAAATCACTTTAATTATAAAAAAGTATCAGCTAAAACCGATACTGGGATACGTCTGCTAAATAAAAATGCCTTTCCTATCAAGTAATTAATTGAAATTGATAAATATCTACTTAAAAACTACTATTTACGTGGTTATCAATCATAAATATTAACAGAGTGAACAAAATTTAGACCCGCAAGATTAAATTACCAAGAATCACATTACCTTAATTTAAACAGGGTTAATAAAAGTGAATGAGTGTTTAAATACAACAAATTATTTGCATTTGCAGTTTGACGGGTGGACCAATGTTAATAATGAAGGAGTGGTAAACTTTATAGTTTCAAATCCTGAACCTTATTTTGTGAAGAGTTTATGCACGGAGGATAACAGGCATACTAGTTTGTACCTAAGCGAAGAAATAATAAAAGTAATGCGTGCTTGTGGTGAATCAAAATTTGTTGTTTTGATTGTTGATAATGACAGAAACATTCAAAAAGCTTTTGAATTAGTTAAAAAAAAACATTCCACAAATAGTACCCCTTAATTGTGCGGCCCATACATTACACTTATTAACACACGACATCATTATATGTGAAGTTGTAAAAGGATTTATCGAATTAGGGGTAAGGTTCACAATTACGTCGGAGGGGGGGGGGGGGGTTGGGGGTGACTGGGTTTGTGGGGGGGGAGATGGCGAGTCCCCCCCCACCAATTTTTGCAGCCGGAGATGCTCCACGGAGCCCTACTGGGGTTTTGTATCAAGTCACCTTAATAGGGCCGTAAGGGGGGCGGGGAAGGCGGGAGGAGGGTAGAGACACCCTTCAGCCTTTCCTTCCGCCAGGGCAGCTCGACAGAGCCCCGCTTCGCGGGGTTCCTACCTACGGGTGGTTTAAAAAAAAATAACCATGAAGGGGATGGCAGGGTCTGTTCGCTCGCTTCGCTCGCCTTCTAACCTAACCTGTCCGAGTCGGGGTGCCCCAAATCCCGAGCTCGCTTCGCTCGCTCTTGCGCACAATAAAACAACAAAATGTTATTCTGAGCTAGCTCGGGACTAAGGGCATTCCAACCCGGACAGGTTTTAGTTTTCTTTTTTTAAACCACCCGGATGTAGGATCCCCGCTAAACGGGCTCTGTCGAGCCGCTCTGGCGGGGGGAAAGGCTGGAGGGTGTTCCTACCCTCCTCCCACCTTCCCCGCCCACCTTACTACCCTATTAAGGTGACTTGATACGAAACCCCAGTAGGGCTCCGTCGAGCATCTCCGGCGGCGAAAATTGGTGGGGGGGGGGTTAAGATAGATCCCCTTGAGCCCCCCACAGTTTCAGAATCCTCAAATTCACGGTACGTAATTTGAAACCCAACCCGAATTAGCAATAGATGTCGTAAAAACAATTGAAAAGAGCCAAATCTTGAGTTCTTTATTAATTAATATTATTAAAGAAAAAAAATCCGGTGAAACTTAAAAATTGCCCGTTAAAACAAGATGGGGTAGTTGTTTCTCCATGTTCTTTCCTTAAAAAGTTTAAGTAGAACAAAGTCAGCCTTGCAGGCAGTGGCTATACACGAAGACACAGTGCTTCCTTCAGAAACCAAACTTACTCTTTTGGATCATAGTTTTTGGAACATGTTAGAAAATTTAATTTCTATTTTAGAACCCGTCACCAATCCAATTTTTAAACTAGAAGGAAACCAATGCAACCTAAACAATGTTTTTCCCATATTAGTAGAGTTCAGCCGATTAAGTAATGTTTTACTTATATTTAAAGGCAGTAATGAATATTTACCCGGTATTTTCAATTTATACCCGGTAAAAATGGGTATTTTTATTTTTTACCTATTCCACCCATTTTTACCTACCCGATTTTTACCCACCCGCCCATCTCTAGTCTCAACAGTAACTGGGTGTCTGAAATTCCTGAGATGGCTTAGTAGAATACTGGATGTGATGTAAAGCCAACGCCAACATAGATGTGGAAAGCTGCCGTAATAAATAAATTGCACTTTATCTTAATTATTAAAAATTGTATTGTTCAACAAGTTTCCACTATAACGTAGGTGTTAATTCTGATAACACATTGTGCATTATGTAAGTCTGGCTACCTTCGACAAATAATGGCATTGTTGTTATTTAGTGAAAACACAATTGATATTCAATCTACACAAATTAATAAAAAGGCGAAAATAATTTTCTTTGTTACCTCATCACGCTAAAACCACAGACTATCGAGAAGAAGTAGCCTGAATAAGGACAAAAACTACTTTTTGATCCACAACTTCTTCTGAGTACGCGATATCCGACATTGACCCAGATAAGGATGCGGTTAAAAGTTAGTAGTGTATATAATTCTTTGTTAGTTTGTTTGCCTTCTGTTAATAAATTTCTTTACTTATTATTAATAATAAGTAAAGAAATAAATATTACTCACCAATCCAAAATTCTTCCAACAAATGGTGAAATGAGGGTGACATTAGCCTCAGCACAAGCAATAGCTTGGTACAAAGAGAACAGCAAGGTCAGGTTACAATGGATTCCATGTTTTTTCTCCAGCTCTCTGTAAGATATTATTATTGAATTAGATATGCACTTGTGCATAAGATTTATAAAGTAAAACTAATAAAAAGTTATTATTTTAAATAGTATGGTCTGTAATCAAATATGTACATTATAGGCCCTATAGACAAATAAAATTCAAAACAGAAATTTTTCTTAAACTTCATTTGCTTTATACTGTAGCTACGCTGCATACCATTGGTACACTACTTTTTTTTTTATTATAAAAGAACTTTATATGTTAGTAATTCCTGGAAAAGTATAATTTGATAAGCCATAATTGTCAGACTTTTCCTTTATAAATGCTAAAAAAGATGAGGCAAGCCATTACAAAAAAAAATTGCTCTAGTAACTTTCCTCAGCAGAACTCATTAATTACATGTTTCACAAAAATCAGATAAGTGATATCAATCCAAGTTACCTAGCAGCCTGGATGCCTTCCCAAGTTGAAGCCAACTTTATAAGAATGCGCTCCTTCTTGATGCCATACTCAGCAAACATGTTAATCAATTTGATAGCCTTTGATATACTCGCATCTTTATCAAAAGACAATCTGAAATTCGAAAAGACATTATCTTAATGTTAAATAATGAAAATTTTAAAGTATGATAATGTTTCAAATAAGGAATTGTTTATTTCCTGGTTCTATGTTATTTAACATACAAGTCTGATTTAGGTATCAAGCAAAGTAATAATAGTAGTTTAATATAAAAACTCTTTTTGATACAAGTAGATACTTATTCAGAAAATGGTTCAAATATGGTTTCTGAAAATCATTCAAACTTTTAAATAAAGAGTTTTAATTAGAATTTCTAACTGTAAAATCAGTCCATAGTTACTATAAACCTTACAAAAAAAGAAATAAATGGTATAATTACCTAGCATCAACTTCTACAGATACTCTGCCAGGAATAATCTTAAGTATTTCACAGCCAAACAAAACACTCAGCATGTCAAGAGTCTCAGCTACTTGTTCCTCGACAGTACTGAAATAATAAAAAATAATACATATTGGTAACAGGTATTGGCAGGCATAATAATGCACTTTTTCTATAAATAAATAATAATTGAAAAACTCATATTAACCCACATAAACACGACACTCATTTTTTTGATGAAAGTGATGATTCCAAAAATATATGTCCCTGGTTTTAATAAAATTAGGGTAAGGTTCACAATTACGTCGGAGGGGGGGGCGGGGTTCGGGGGTCTGGGGGCGTGGGGGGGGAGGTGCTGAGTCCCCCCCCACCAATTTTCGCCGCCGGAGATGCTCCACGGAGCCCTACTGGGGTTTTGTATCAAGTCACATTATTAGGGCCGTAAGGGGGGCGGGGAAGGCGGGAGGAGGGTAGAGACACCCTTCAGCCTTTCCTTCCGCCAGGGCAGCTCGACGGAGCCCCGCTTTGCGGGGCTCCTACCTCCGGGTGGTTTAAAAAAAAATAACCACGAAGGGGATGGCAGGGTCTGTTCGCTCGCTTCGCTCGCTCACTGGACCCTGCCATCCCCTTCTAACCTAACCTGTCCGAGTCGGGGTGCCCCAAGTCCCAAGCTCGCTTCGCTCGCTCTTGCGCACAATAAAACAACAAAATTTTATTTTGAGCTAGCTCGGGGCTAAGGGCATTCCAACCCGGACAGATTTTAGTTTTTTTTTTTAAACCACCCAGATGTTGGAGCCCCGGTAAACGGGCTCTGTCGAGCCGCTCTGGCGGGGGGAAAGGCTGAAGGGTGTCCCTACCCTCCTCCCACCTTCCCCGCCCCCCTTACTACCCTATTAAGGTGACTTGATACAAAACCCCGGAAGGGCTCCGTCGAGCATCTCCGGCGGCGAAAATTGGTGGGGGGAGATTAAGATAAATCCCCTCGATCCCCCCACAGTTTCAGAATCCTCAAATTCGCGGTACGTAGGTAATTCGAAACCCAACCCTAAAATTATATAACGAGGGTATAATTTTTTATTTCTTGTAACCATGGTCGGTGTAAGTGTGTTAATAAGACAGCACTTTACCTATGTCAAGCTGGCCAAGTTTATTTCATGAAAAGTAATTTTTACCAAATCATAGTTTTACCAACAATCAAAAATCAATCAATAATCAGTCACCAACTTAAGATGTAAGGTCCCAAACCACTCAATATCATATAAAACATTGCAAAAACCATGAATGGTGTTGAAGAAATGTTATTCTTAGGCTGAAGTTGATTTACAAGTATAATCAAGTAATAATACCTGCCAGCGTCTTTGCCATATTTGATGGCTTTATCAAGTATATGCTGGTACTGCTCCATGGCAGCTGCCGATAGGATCAAACTGGGATTGGTAGTGGCATCTGTTGGCTTGTACTCTTTCATTGCTGCAGACATAACAGAAACTGTGTTAATATGTTTTATGCCAAAATAGAAAACATCTTATTATTTATCATTGGAATAAAAGTCACAAGTTAAAATTGAACTTTCTATAGAAGCAACCTTCAATAAAAAAATCTGCAAAGTAATGAAACATAGTAATTCAATATTTCGTCTAGTTTATGTATTCAGCTAGTAATAAAAACATTTACAAGTAATGTAAGAAAGTAATGAGAGTTTTGAAAAACTATTAAAGGTAGCAGGTATGTATATCAGGTATGGATACTCATAATAAGGTCACATTTATGTCGCTACTTGATCATGCACATGTCAAGGGCAATTGGCAACAAGACTCGTAGCACTTTCAAACAAAAAACACAATAAATTATTTCTAACCTTCAAAATCGCCGGTATCAGCCACCACCGTGCAGTATTGTTTTAATTGCTCAAGGGCGTTCATTTTGGTACGTTTCGCTTGGGGTTCACCGCTCATACTGACTGCTTGACTTTGGTTAAACCTGAAAGTGTTAATTATTACAATCACTCGACGTCTACAATAACAAGTAGAGCGTGAATACGATACGATTGAAGTTAAACGTCACGAAGCTGAAGGTGACCTCGCGGACGCGGCCGTCCCGCGTCCCAAGAAGTTTTAAAAATCATCTTGGATTAGTTTGGATGGAATAGTCGTAACGCTTTGCCTGACATGATAACCTTATGACTTATAAACTATAAATTAATGTAGTAGGTAAAAACAAATTTTAACGTAATATGTACCTACCTGAAAACCAAAAAAGTATACCTTATCGTTAGTGACACAAATGCAGTTGAAAGTTGAAAATTACAAAACAAACATTAGACAGTGTACCTAGAGCCTATCATGCCATACCATTGACTTATATCATAATACTAGTTTTTGCCCGCGACTTCGTCTGTGATGTTTTTTTCACTCACCTTAAGATACGTCATTGGTTACTACTCCGCTCCCGTGGGTCGTAACGTGATGTTAAATAGCTTAAATTAAACTATTCCTCATGAATTTGGCCATTACGTTCAAATATTTTTCTTAATCAAACTGGTAGTTACACAGATTAGCGTGTTTAAACAAACAAACAATAAACTCTTTACTTTTTTATATTACCATATAGTATAGATATAACTTAATAATCATTTCATAAATTAATAAAAGAAAGATATCTAGGTATGCTTAGGGAGTTCGCTGAGGGAGGGCAGCAAGGGGACTGGATCGGTTCTTGAGGGTAGTTGAGAGTTTGAAACCCGTTGACGACAGACGTGTTCTAACATTTAAATTATTAATTTATTATGTATTTTATGTTCGCTTTTTTGTGCCAAACCCAAGCTTAGTACCTACATATATTAAACACATATACAAACACACTAATAATAAAAAACGAAAATCAAAAAATATCTAACGCTAGCCGCTAACCGCAGATTCAAATGTTGCCACAATTGATAGGTTTCTTTAAAAGGCCTATTACTTTACACGATTTCGCGCGCCCTGCCCGCATGGTCAGGATATTATAATAAGAAACAGGAAATCAAGGTCCCTAAACAGGGTGACCGAGTGGTTCCGACTGCCCTACCCTGTACCTACTTGCCTGCCGCGCTGTCGATCGTGTAGTGCAGTAAAAGACAGGGAGACAGACCCCTGCTGCGGGCGACGCAACCTCAAAGTTCACACGTCAAACATGCGTATACCTACTTAAAAAATAATACATACGAGTAGTATTTTCTTTTTCATTAAACGGAGTAACTAAGCATACTAGCTTTTCAAATTGGTTCTCGCCCACTAGATATTATGTAGGTTTGTTGGATCCAAAACGCTGAATATTTTCTTATTCGACAGTTTATCTCTTAGGAACAAATCTTTTTTCACCCACATACTTCTCTTCCTCTCTTTTTCTATATTCATGGTAACAACCACCAAGGTTACCGTAAAGCAGCTTTTTTGACGTTAGGATAAACTAGGCGCCATGGTGATGGACGTTCAACGCTATCCACGTCCACGTACGCGTTCAAACTGAAACATGGAGCAATTTATAGCGTAAATACAGGGTGTCCCGTAAATAATGGATCAAACGTGATGGGTAGGTAGCTTACCTGATTTCCAACAACTAATTTGAACGATTTTAATAAAACCGTTACGGTAACCAAGATATTATTTTTTTCCCAATTTTATCATTTTCTCTATTAAAATTCGGTATTTCTTATGCTGTCGCTGCAAATTATGTCATTTTTAAGTGAAATTTTTGTACAACATTCCTGAATAGCTTACTAATGTTATAAGATTTTTATTTTATTTCTTAAAGTTTTACTTGCCTTAGAAAAAAATCTTGAATTGAATAGTTATTTTTCCATGATTTAAAGACCTGAATTGAAAAAATTCTCCTGTAAAAAAATTGTATGACACCGATAATCACCATTATTTTAAAAAATTGTACATTTAATAAGGTTTACAAATTGATATAAAACTTACGTCTAGTTCTAGTCGTTAGAAAGTTATTGATGTAAACCTAAGAGAGGTGCTAAATCATCAAAATAAAAAATAAAACAAAAAGTGTGCATAATTAAACTTTTATCTTTCAAATGTTTAGTGTAGTTATTATCAGAGGCAATGTTCATTGAATTAATTAGGCATATCAGCGTATGAAAGTAATTAGAAGAAGAAAAAAAAACAATTAGTTCAAATAAATCGTTTATTTTGTTTTTAGTTACAGTAATTGTTCAAATTGTCTTCCCCCCTAAGAATGCAAAGTCTGCATCTCCTAATAAAGGACTCTCTTATCCGACGAACAAAATGGCTTTGGTTCGCACTATACGACGGCAGTAAGGGCGCATCTTGACGAAACTTATCCGGAAAGATGGATCGGTCGATTAGGACCAATTTTGTGGCCTCCGCGATCTCCGGATTTAAATCCCCTAGATTTTTTTTACTGGGGATGTTTAAAAGACAAGGTCTACAAACAACAAATAACGACCGAAGAAGAGTTACGTCAGCGCATCCAATCTGCTGTATCAGAAATAAACCAAAGCCATTTTGTCCGTCGGATAAGAGAGTCCTTTATTAGGAGATGCAGACTTTGCATTCTTAGGGGGGAAGACAATTTGAACAATTACTGTAACTAAAAACAAAATAAACGATTTATTTGAACTAATTGTTTTTTTTTTCTTCTTCTAATTACTTTCATACGCTGATATGCCTAATTAATTCAATGAACATTGCCTCTGATAATAACTACACTAAACATTTGAATGATAAAAGTTTAAATTTGCACACTTTTTATTTTATTTTTTATTTTGATGATTTAGCACCTCTCTTAGGTTTACATCAATAACTTTCTAACGACTAGAACTAGACGTAAGTTTTATATTAATTTGTAAACCTTATTAAATGTAATTTTTTTTTAAATAATGGTGATTATCGGTGTCATACAATTTTTTTACAGGAGATTTTTTTCAATTCAGGTCTTTAAATCATGGAAAAATAACTTTTCAATTCAAGATTTTTTTCTAAGGCAAGTAAAACTTTAAGAAATAAAATAAAAATCTTATAACATTAGTAAGCTATTCAGAAATGTTGTACAAAAATTTCACTTAAAAACGACATAATTTGCAGCGACAGCATAAAAAATACCGAATTTTAGTAGAGAAAATGATAAAATTGGGAAAAAAATAATATCTTGGTTACCGTAACGGCTTTTTTAAAATCGTTCAAATTAGTTGTTGGAAATCAGGTAAGCTACCTACCCATCACGTTTGATCCATTATTTACGGGACACCCTGTATAATCGGTACCCGGATCGGTAGGCAGGGCTCACGATAGACAGGGCCCGAGAAATCGTGTAATGTAATAGGCCTTAAATTTTACGGCTCCCTGTTCAGTATCAATCAAATAATTTATAACTACACTCAGCGGCACGGAATGTGGCCCAAGCGCGTTATGTAGCTTATTATCAAAATTAAACTCAAAACAACGTTTCTTTTTTTTTTTGTAAATCTTAAATGTTTATTCGCGTCCGGGTCTCCTTGTGTAAAGGCCAGTCTGGTCGTATGTAAGGCGTAGCTGAGAGTTGGACGAGGTACATTTAAAGTTTCAGCAATCTCTCGCTGCGTTTGCACCTTACTCCGAAGCAACACAGCCTGAGCAACTTGAGCTGAAGTTAGAGGCATTGTGATCCAATTCTGGATGCATAAATGACTACCTACAAATTAATTAAAAAATAAAACAATAAAGATTAAATGCACGACCAATTGTATATCGAGGTTTAACTCGCCCATGTTTTGTGCGTTCCGGTAGCGAACTAACGTTAAGGGTCACAGAAATTAAACCAATTAACTTTTTTTGTGCTGACTCTCTTAAATTAACAGAAACAAATGTCCTAACAATCTACCATTCGAAATTCTTATATGCGATATCAAAATCGCATATTATCGGTTTCTTTATGTTTGGGCCACATTCTGTACCGCTGAATCAATATGTACGTTACAGTTGCAGTGGTGGATTAAGAATTGTAGGACGGGCGTGCGTGACCCAAAAATATGTATACATGTATACAATCTATCCATACATATTGTATAAAGCCAATAAGAAGCCGCGTTATCCCTGAGTGCTGGCAATATTACATCATCAAAAAATAAAAGATCGAAAATTCAGGCAGATGTCGTCACGCGCATGAGGTAGTATAATAAATAAAATAGTTCGAGAACCGGCGACCATGATCGCCGTGCCGTCGATATGGCCGGCTTTTCCGAAAAACGACTCGCACGTTTTTCGACAAGTTACTACTTACTCCTAGTAACATTAGCCATTTGCCAGTGAAAGTCTTCGTCAAAATCAGTCCAGCCGTTTTGGAGATTAGCCGGAACAAACAGGCGGAAATAGTTATTTTTGCCAATAATTTCGCTTTTCATCCTTATTTTTTATACGCCTATTATATTTTTTAATTAAATACAAACAACTTAAAACCATTTTCTAGTTCAGAATGAAGCTAGAAAATGATTCTAAAAAATGTACTTGCATTACTTTTTGAAGAACTCTTCATTAGATTAGATAAGACTATTTTTTTTTTTTTTTTTTAGAGATGGTAAAATCATCAAATGACCCCCCCCGTCCAGGGCGGGGCGGGAGGGAGTGTCAGACTTTTACTGACTAAAAACCATCTATGTTCCTTCATGTGCCCTTTGCGTTCCGGGGGCGCGGTATCTCTTTCGAACAACCCGCAGCCCCGGCAGGCATTTGGCCCTTAGTGGCCCCTTCCAGTGGCTGACACCTCTGTGCGCGGAACATGGACGCGCCGTCGACACGGTCTGTCGTTAGTTAATAACGTACGGACGGTGAGCTACCCATTGCTCACCGTCCGCAGACCGTGCCTACGGAATCCGCCAGCGGGATAGATAAGACTATGAAAGAAGGTATTTATTACACTTGCTCATTCTCCAACTTTAATCCTAATATATTCTAAATCGAAAACTAGCGGAGTTTATTTTATTCTTCCGGTCCTCCTCTCTTTACAAAGCGCATACAAATCGTGAAAAATACACCACCATTTGGTATGCCCATTGTAGTCTTTGGTGTGCCCTCACGATGAGGTTGGCAGGGTACTGCAAACTTCTAACTAAAAAACACAGTCCAACTCACTGGTCAACTCTACGAAGCGCTTTTAAATCAAGGATTTACACCTTTTGCTTCGCATATTTAACATTATACATTGGAAACAACAATTCTCACTTTAAGATCGAAATGATGTTTTCGATATTTTCACAAGAAAACAATTATTTCAAAAGGCGGCGTTGATAATGTGCTCTGTGGGCGTTGACCTGTGGCGTTGACATATCTCATAATTTGATTTGTCAGGTGACAAAAATTGACAAATTTTTGCTATTTAAAAAATCACTATCTTTCATTCTTTCGTCAGATTCTGTTAGGGCCGTAGGCCTACGTCTTCGCCTGAACTCGCCTATTTATTGTAATCGAGTCGTACAACTCACTCTCACTAAGACAATCATTTACAGTAGAGTAGTGCTTTCAAGACACGACAGATGCTGTCATAATTTACGCAAACGCAAACTTGCAAAGATACAAATGCGAGAAAATATTTATGAATACTGATGAATTGCTAATAATAATAATACATGCATTTGGCAGTGGATATATATGACTTATTAAAATTTTCGTGCGACGGACTGCGATGGAACAAAGGAAACAAATTTCAAATCGACTAATTTTTCATAGTCCATTGTGGGCAGCACTACTGAGACCATACTTCTAGAAAATTCGGGTACGGGCACGAATGAAGTAACTACTATGCGGCAATAAACCGGCGTTTGTACGGTAGATTGATCGATTGTCGAGTTCAGCAACGTGTTTCTCTGTTCGTGTGATTCGGAAGATAAGCAAGATTTAACTATTCTTGTATTAAATTGAGACAAATTTTAGTTAACAATGGCCGCTATGTCCGTCATTGGGATTGATTTCGGTAATGAATCATGTTATATCGCTGTGGCTAAAGCAGGTGGTATTGAGACTATTGCCAACGATTACAGCCTCCGCGGTACCCCGTAAGTACAAATTATTGTTATTCTTGTTATTTTCAGAGAAATTCAGTTATTCTTGCTAATTTATAGTAAAATATTGTATTTTTTCTGTCATCATGGTTCGCCCATCGACAAATCATGAAAACCTCATAACATCTGATTAATCTGCTTGTCATGTTCAAACCTTCGAATTCTTTTTTCATTTATAATGAACATGAAATACCATCGCATAGTAATTCTAAGCGATTTAAGATTGTGTGACTTATTTCAGATTTGTGAACTTTCATACAATTTTCATGTTTTCTATGTCCTTGCAGAATTTTGATGTTTCATTGTAGGTTAGTCACACTTACATTTCACCCATTTATTATAGGATATTGTTATTACCATACACACATTATATCGGTACCTATTATTTTGGGCAATATATGTGTTGGTTACATTTTATTATTTAGGGTAACAGCAACCTAATTAGTTTAGAAGTTCAAAGTATTGGGATTGAAAAAGGCCTCTAATAAAAAAAAAAGATTTTTCTCATTTTCATAAGCAAAATAAAATACTCTAATGCTTTTCTGTAAAATCTCCCTTGGTGAATTTAAGTGAAGTGAGCTTGAGGTGATTTGTCGTCATTCCTCCTGATGCTAGGCATTGACAGCTCACCTTAAGCCAATTTCACATGTTTTATTTTATAACACCTAATGTACAAAGATGATATTTGACCTAATTTTGAGCAGACAGATGTGAACAAACATTGTCTGTTTTCCTGCTAGTATAATAATCATAATTATTAGGAATGTAAAGATATAGTATACTGTAACTTAAAAGATCTTGTTCATTAAAACAAAATCACCATAATTAAATATGCATCATGTCTATGAATAACTCAAATACATAACTTAAATAAAACCCAAGACATATTTTCTTTTAATTATTTGAACTGAAGACATAAAACTGGATAATTAGTCCATTAAAATTCCGTTGAGTTCAATGTGCGTGTTTCAGAAAAAGGGTCAGTGGGAAGTCTTAGGGGCAGAGTTTTTCAAACATCTATACAATTAGAGACAACCTCTTTTATTCAATTTTAATTGATAATAATGATATTTTTAATAAAACTAGGTAGGTTACATAAAAAAAAAAGAAAATTATTTGTCTATTGATTATAAGTTTAATTTGAAATATGCATACCATTGTACACTACATTTTGAGAATGCATATTAGGTTGCTATCTAAATGTTTTGGACATAACCTAATATAGCTGTCAAAGTATCTCATGAAATTCAGAATTTGTTAATTTTTTTTGCAAATTGCATCACAAATTTTATATAATTATGTAGATCAAGTCATAACACTGGAATTGTGTTGATACATTTATTAGAACAATTTTGTAACCTAGGATTTACCTAGGTTACAAAATTATATTTGCAGGAAATAAAACTGTTCTGTGGAAATATGATAATTTCTCTAAGATATCATTTGGCATTGGCAATCTCTACTGATTTTTAATTGATGATAATCTAATAAACATAGCATATCATATTTGCCATATTTTTAGCTTTGATCAAACAATGTGAAACTGCTCTATAATTATTAAAATATAATAATAATTAATATATATTATTAATTAAAATATATAAGAATTCCTTTGTGAGCTACATCAATAGAATCACCTTAACAGCAAAATGTCAAAGGCAAAGCAACTGTTATAAAATTAGGGCCACATAAACATTTATTTAGGCTGCAACTTAGGTAGCAGGTAGGTTAGGTTAGGTATTGTCAATTTTTAAGACAGCCAAGCATGGGTGTATTGTCGTATGATAACTGTACTTTTTCTATTTCTTGGTATAATGAAAGGTAATGTCTTTTCACAATATTATATTTATCACAGATATTGTAAAATAAAACTTCCAAATTCAAAAATATGTTTTAATATTAAGAGACAGTTTAAATAAAAATGAATATATACATTATTAATGTTACTAATGTGAGAATGTGTCTTATAAAATGATTGTGAGATAAGAAATAAATATATGCACATGGTTAGAAGAAACCTTGGTTTGTTCTAAGTTGTTATGATAAGGATTTATTTAAAATCAAGATATTTGTTGTATTTGCAGATCATGTGTTGCATTTTCGTCGAAAAATCGAATATTAGGTGTGGCTGCAAAGAACCAGATGGTTACAAATATGAAGAATACTGTGTTTGGTTTCAAGAGACTGTTAGGTAGAAAATTTTCTGATCCTTATGTTCAGAAAGAGCTGAAACATTTCCCATTCAAGGTTGAACAAAGACCTGATGATGGAATTGGCATTCGAGTTAACTACCTGGGTGAAGATAATGTATTCACTCCAGAACAGGTAATATTCACAATAATTACACAATAGGAATCATGCATAAGTTGACTATCCTTGATAAAGGGCAATGTGGGATGGGTTGTATGTCATATTATTATCTATCTATCATTAATTTGCTACAAATAACTAATGAATTACTGTCACACATACAACATCATTGATTATATATTTTTGTGTAATTTGCAGATAACAGCTATGCTATTTACGAAATTGAAAGATAGTGCAACCATAGCATTACAGACACCTATTAATGACTGTGTGATATCTGTGCCTAGTTACTTCACAAACTCTGAGAGAAATGCTCTACTGGATGCTGCTAGTATTGCAGGTATGTGAGAGTTACAAATTTTCACAGTGCAAAAAACAAAATGGAATTAGAGTAATTGGGGGACTGGTGGTATCACAAACAACTGTGGTTTTGTTATTTTAAAAGCAGCCTTATTGTGATACACTTGTAAAATAACTATAATATGTTTATCAGTAAACCACAAACTTATAGTCACTGGTTTGCAGTTATTGTAGTATTTTTCAGACACATTTATATAAAGGTATGAATTAATGAACACATGTTTTTCCAGGACTGAATGTATTGCGCCTAATGAATGAAACAACCGCCACTGCTTTGGCTTATGGTATTTATAAGCAAGACTTGCCTGCACCTGAGGAAAAGCCTAAGAATGTTGTTTTTGTTGACTTTGGACATAGCTCACTTCAGGTAATTAATTATAATAATCTCTCTTAAATATTGGTATAAATAGTAACTACTAGATACATTCATAAATTTTTGGTCTTCAGGTATCAGCATGTGCCTTCAACAAGGGTAAACTGCGTGTTCTGGCTACATCAACTGATGCCCAATGCGGTGGAAGGGATATTGATATGGCTCTGGCTGAGTATTTCTGCCAAGACATCTTTACTAGATTAAAGTTGGATGCTAGGAAAAATCAAAGGTATAAAGATCATAAAATATTAATTAATAGTTATTATCAATGCTTATCATAAATTTATGTTCTACATTTGAAAGTAAATAATGTTATCTCAGAATATAGGTAAAACAGCACATCCTTATGGTGCAGTTGCTTAGAACTGTAGCAGAACACTTAAGTTACTACATTAGAAACAATGGGTATCTAACATGTAAAAAAAATATTTTACCAGGGCTTTCCTTCGACTTCTTCAAGAAGTAGAAAAACTGAAAAAGCAGATGTCAGCTAACAGCACTCGCCTGCCCATCAACATTGAGTGCTTCATGGAGGAACGTGATGTATCAAGCGACTTGCAGCGCTCCCAAATGGAGCAAATTTGTGCTGAGACCTTCACACGCATTGAAAGAACCATGAGGGCTATACTGCATAATGCTAGTAAGTAATACATTGATGTGTTCTTGCATTGCATTAGATGTCTACTTCTATAACACTAATGTTTTCAGATTAAAATGAATCCTTTGCATTTACATATCATGCATCATATTTTCAGAGCTGAGACCTGAAGACATTCATTCTGTGGAGATTGTTGGGGGATCCACCAGAATCCCAGCAGTGAAAAACTTGATTGAACAAGTCTTTAACAAGCATGCTTCAACCACTTTAAACCAGGTAACATGTTCATTTATTTCATACATTTTAACACATCATGTTAAATGTAAGAAACAATTTACGTCACGAAAAGTGCAGAGAAGTGTCAATTTGTACTTCTTAGACAAGTGACGACGTCGTGAGAATTTTTGGGAGGTCTAGAGAAGAGACACTTTCCTTTTCCCCCATTCCCTTTTTTGCCTCATGTTTAATTTGTATGTGAATGGAGTCAAATTAGAAAATGTTAGTTTAAAATGTTTCGTTTTCTGTTTACTTCTGTCCCTTCTCTTCCGCTGCAATGTGATTGTACTCTAAGTTGTCAATACAATGCTTTACATTCGAGTCTGGTCTAAAGAGTCTTATGTGAGTGTGCATATAAAATTTTAGGACGAAGCGGTGTCCCGCGGCTGTGCGCTGCAGTGCGCTATGCTGAGCCCGGCAGTGCGCGTGCGTGAGTTCAGCGTCACCGACGTGCAGCCCTACGCCGTACGCCTCGCCTGGGACGCCACCAAGGGAGAAGATGGAGATATGGAGGTCAGTGCAGTAGCATTTATTATTTTTAATAAAAAAAATATGACAATAAATAGCAGGCAAAACCTCTTCAAATTTTTGAACTTGGCGTGAAGGTTATCTAGTTACCTTTATGGCGTAGCGTTTAAATGGCATCAATAAATATCTAGAAAACAAAAATAAATATAAGGCAATTGCGAGCTGCCATTGCGAAATGCCATTTTCTCTTAGTAAACCAATGTTGGTTATATTCACAACAGATATAAACTATTGAAAGAAAATAATATCAATTTATGGTACCTACTGCAGACAACATTTTAGTTATTCATTTTCTATTGATCTTTATTGTATCATTGAATGGGTGTTGAATATTTAATGGAATTGCCGTTGCTATGACAACAAAATGTACCACCTGTCTAGTATAAACTTACTAGCTTTTGTCCGTAATTTTGTTCATACTGAAGTTATTGGTATAGAATTTTCTCACATTTCATTATTTTCTATTAATTTTTTTGTCATGGAACAATTTTTATGAATGGTGACTTATGATTAATCAATGTTTATTTAATTCCAGGTGTTCTCTGCTTTCCATGCTGCTCCATTCTCGAAGATGCTGACTTTCTACAGAAAGGAACCTTTTTCTGTCAGTGCTTACTACTCTGACCAAGTGCCCTTCCCAGACACTTTTATTGGTATGTAATAAAATTTTAAAGATCTAACTAGGTCAATATGACAGGTATATTGAAAATCAATGCATTACATATCAACAATTACAAACAGGTCAGTGGCATATCAGAGATGTTCAGCCAACTGCTGAGGGAGAGTCGCAGAAAGTAAAACTCAAAGTTAGAGTGAACATTCATGGCATTATAACTGTCGCCTCTGCGTCCCTTGTCGAAAAGAAACAGGATGCTGCCCAAAATGACAATATAGAAATGGAGAATACAACTGAAAATTCTCAGGGACAAGACGCTGCTATGGATACTAACGGCGCCGCCCAAGATCAGCAACAAAATGGTCCCGACAACCAAGAGGTGAGAGACGACGAAATGAAGGGGGAGCCTCAACAAAAACAGTCGTGGACACAGAAAGTAGGACAGTGGTTCAGCGGGGTACGTGTCGGTAGCGCGTGTGTCCAGTCCCGTGTTGTTTGTTGCCCGCCTTCTCTTCATAACGCTCTTTTTTATATCCTAACGCTATTCAAACATCCTCTGTTTTGCAAACTTCTGGCAGCAGACATCACAAAATACTGTTTCGTCCCCACCCTCATATTGAGGTCCATTTGCACAAATTTCTTGTGTCATGAGGCAAACACTGCCTCATGCAATTTCTTCTTGTTTTGTTTGTTCTTTTAACTTTATCTCTGTGTCCACGCATGTTTTTGTCAAGCTTGAAGTTGATTATTTCGTTTTTCCCGCTTTTTCGTTCTGCAGAAACTCTGGGAGTGTGGAGGATTTACAAAGTTTGAGTTTTTTTTATTATTATATTATAATTAAATGATACGTTTAAAGTACTGAATTTAATTATGAAATAAATGCAAATGGGTCACCTCACTGCTTGGAAATAACGATTGAGCTACTATGCAATGAATAATCTTAAAAAGCAAGTAGCCAAGCAGTGGTGGTAGTGGGGAAACATTTTCAATTTATAAGATTTGAACTTGCGCACTTATTTGCAGGAGAACGCTGATGATAAAAAGGATAAATCCAAGGATAAGACCAAAAAAGTTCTTGTTAAAACTATTGAACTGCCAATTGATGCTCAGACACATGGACTTGGCAAACATGATCTGAATGGATATATGGAACAAGAGGTAATGATTACGATTTCATTGTTAAACATTAATTTAGTAGTGCTTCCTTTTATATGAAGTTTAATATGCTAGCTGACAGTTCTTGAAAAACCAATTAAACATGTTAAGTATTGTATGGTAGTACGAAACCTTTCATGTGCGAATCCGACTCGCATTTCCCGTTTGCACAAAATATTTAAATGAATTCGTAATATGCTGTCACTATGCACAGTTATAACGTTGAGTCGGTGTAAATAATACAATCGCAACTTCAATGTTTACAAGTTATTGATTAATTTTATTTGTTATTTCCAGGGTAAGATGCAAGCACAAGATAGACAGGAGAAGGAACGTGCAGACGCTCGTAATGCTTTAGAGGAATATGTTTACGAGTTGCGTGGTAAGCTGTCCGAGGGCGAGACCCTGCACGACTTCATAGCGGAAGACAATCGCAACCGGCTTGTTAGCCAGCTGGACGCTCTTGAACAGTGGCTGTACGACGAAGGGGAAGATCAACACAGACAAGTAAGAAACATAACATAACATTATCATTTATTCCTGCATTCCCTACACGGGTAGGCAAAACTGTGGTGGTGTTTACGGTCTCCACATTTCGTCAGTCCGAAGAGTCTAGCATAATGTCGTTAATTTCGCACAGAACAAGTGTAAGAGCAGTGTATAACACCCCAACGGCGTCTGTGTTCCCATCAAAATTTATCAACCTTCCAAATAAATAGTAAATAAGCATCCCCAGGATATGCCAATTCCATCTTAGACTTTATCCAGCACTTTGTTGTTGTTTAAGTTAAGTAACTGATGTTACAATACTATCCTAATTTGTTCCAGGTGTACAGTGATAAGCTGACGGAGTTGCGAACAGAGGGCGAGCCCATCAAGCAGCGGCGTTTGGAATTTGAACTGCGCCCAGGAGCTTTAGATGACTTTGCGAGAGCAATCCAATTAGCCAACAAAGCTGTGGATTTCTTCAAGTATGTGCCTTTTTGTGTTTTAGACATATGTTTATAGAGTAATGTGCCGTTTGTCAATATTGAGCAATTCTTGCATTGATATTTTTTAACGCCTTGTTATAATTTTCAGAGCTGGTGATGCAAAGTATTCCCACTTGTCAGACGCTGACATGCAGAAAGTGGCTGAAGCTGCGAAGAACGCGCTGAACTGGTTGGAGAGTGCTCGCCAGGCTCTCGCGCACACGCCGCGTCACCAAGCGCCGCCACACACCACGCATCAGATCCGCCAGGAGCGACAGGTACACACCACTACATTGTTTGTTTTAACCAACTATACTTAGTTCAATACTGATTAAGATATTTCTGAACCGACATCCAAACTAACGGTATTTTAGTGACGCCCAAGTAGCTACTGCTTGCGCCACATTAATCTTTTGTTGCTTTTTCTAGAACTTCGAGAATTCTGTGAATCCAGTGTTAAACAAACCAAAACCTAAAGAGAAGACCCCACCGCCGCCGAACCCGACGGCCGGCGACGGCCAGCCCGACGCCGGCACCGCGCCCAGCGATGCACCACAGACACAAGAACAAATGGATGTTGAATGAATATAAACCACTCCTTAATACTACCTGCACATATAATACTACATCATAATACCAAATAATTACACTCCATTCACGATGCCGCGCGTTTACATTGTATGGGAAACAAAAAAAGAACAGGTATATTATATGAATTAACTGTAGTTATATGGCAAAGTATCACATGCAGTGTTATTGTTTGGTTTTATGATGAAACCGCGATGTCCACCCTGAAGGAACACACGGTTAAATTATAGTGAATATTTATTTTTATTCAAATGATGGAATGGCGGTAATTTTGATGTTATTTTCTACTATGCTACATTTTTTACTTATCGTTTTCTTCAGGCGAATAACTTTAATAATGGCGCATTTCAAATTCTAGACGTCTAACCCGAGTAATAAATAGCATTAACTTAATTTATAATTTGGTTACATTTTGTACACCTTCTTAATGCATTTTTGTGCGGTAACTGCAATTTTATTTCATATGATGTGATAAAATTGAATTTAGTTAATAATTATAATGATTAGCCAATACATTAATACGAATGGACGCATCGAATGTACGAGCGTTTGCGCATTGCATCCAATCCGAATCTGAAAATGACAGCACACTAGATCCGAACTCGCGAATTTAGGATATTTCCAATTCGGTTCATAACTCTGAACTTCATTTCAACCATCGATGAGACGCTGTCGTATAGAAATTGTAGGGTGCGTTTATGGGAATCGCTACCTAAGTAGTAGGTACTAGTAAGATGAAAATTTCTTAAAAACAACCCAGAATGCAGTATACATGTATGAAAGATCTTTTGTAGAAACCTGATAGTTAACCCAGTTATCATAAATAATAAACATCGTATAAACGAAAATGATTTAAAATAATATTAAGTGTATTATGTTATTGAGTATTTTCCTTATTTCGAAACTTCATAATATCTTTTAGCGTTCCATTAATGCACAACACTGCAGCGTATATCGGTATAAGAGCCTAGATAAAGTTCATCCGTTCTTTTCCCGCACACGCTATAGACTGAACGATAGCAAAGAACAATAACTATTTGACGTTATTGAGCGTGAGGTCACGCAACTTATCCGGAGTTATCTGCAAGGAATGTTATGGTATACATTTTATACTTAGCATTTGGCCTAATCGCTAACAAAAAGTGTTGAAAATAACTAGGCCCTCTTATTCGGATCGGGTGCAGTGCGCAAGCGCTCTAAAGGTGAAATTGAAATCAGTGTATTATGTCAATTGTTATGTATTCTATACTGGTATTGATTACAATGGTACTTGAAATTACCTAGATTTTTAATTTCATCTGTATGCTCATGAAATACTTAGACTAATTTAAGGCTTTTTGTGTTATTTGTTTATATGATAATAACATTAAAAAAACAATACTGACATGAACGAATACTACATAACTACACACATGCCTAACGCTGGTGTGCATCAAACTGCCTTCCGCACCATCGAATTGAATTCATGGTGTAGCCGTTTTGTTGTACACCCTGTTCCAAAACTTGATGATTGTTTAAGCAAAACCTGTTCAGATTCAATTCTTACGCAATCGCTCATTAAATAAACATCAACAAAAATTAAGATTAAATAAACATAAAATAATTATTAAAATTACTACAATTCTTTTTAATTTCTATATCTTTCTTATTCTGATTACAATTATTTAGTATTCGGTCATTAAAATACTCAATTTGCCATAAAGAGGCATTATGTTTTCTGACGTCTCTCATTTAAATTTTCATCGAATTGTTTTGGGACAGAGTTGAGATGTCTTTGTTCTTCGTTATTATCAGCGAATATTCTGTAACATTTACACAGCAATGATTCTAATTCAGAAGATCTTGTATTACGAAGAAGTTACAAGTGTGTAGTTTTTAGCCGATCTCAGAATTTGTTTATAAATGGATGAACCATTAGTTTCCAGAATACTTTCATTTGGGTCACACAATACAAGATAAATACCTGTACAAATGATAAGTAATTGATCTTCTCCACAATTGAGTTGCAAGTACTCTTCCACACAGATCAGGTGGAATTTACAGGTCTATAGCGCCTTATAAAAAGAAATAGTTCCAGCGAATGAAGTATTTAAAAAGGGACTAAAAATACATGAACTTAAATTACCTCATAAGGAGACATAATTAAAAAAAGAAACTCATTCGATAAAGTAAATTTTGGAATGTTTAAAATAAATAAAATGAAATTCGGAAAATCTACGAGTAGGAGTACGTGTATCCCCAATAAATACATTGCATATGCTTATACATTTTTTTTCTGCTCTACCCGTTAGATTTAACAAAGAGAACAGAAATCGCAAACCTAGCGCCTTAATCAGTTGTTAGTTAAAATGATGATGCGCTGGGCGTACTCGCATATTAAAACTATGGATATAAATCCTTGCAGATTTATTTTAAAATTAATGATTACATTTTCACAATTTGCACCATTTCCTTAGTATTTAGAAATTTATTTTATTTGCTGCACTTCAAAATAATTTATTTATGAATAAAACCTTTAACCAACGCATTATTCGTTACTAACTTCTCGTGATTTCCGCGTAGAAGTCGAAGGACCCCAATAATTCGCCAGTGTCGCAAAATCAATTTTAAGCTGACATATTATGTAGATCTTTCTAAATAACTGCTAAATATCAGCTTCATAGATCATGATTTCGTGTTTTCAGTGAGTGAATGTGTGACCTTTCGCTTATATATATATAGGTACACAGATTTTTGTGCACTAAAAAACAAAACATGGAAAAAAAACCATACTACCTACCATACTATTTAAGCTTATCGTTCAAAGCTCTTCACATACAGAGAAGTCATAAGCATTGATCACACTGCGCTTGCTCAAGGCGGATTGTAGATTTCAAACTTATATTAATCGTAAGTTGGGTTCCCTTTGATGTTTTTCTTTACCGATGTCAGTTATATCCACGATAAACTTGGAAAGTATAATTTTATTAGGAAGAAGTCACACTGGTACTTACCCTGTTTCGAACTCACCTCATGCACGAAAGGCGAAACCACTGTGCTATCGCGAACATAAACAGAAGTAACACGCTATACGATGTTACACTAGGTTTTTTTAAACTACGTTTTACATAACTAAATTAAAGTCAACTAAATGTTTTATCTCTTGTCTCGGAATGCGTATGAATAGTGGTTCATGAATTAATGATATATAATTTTATCTGACAACCTCTAACAATATTAAAATATAGGGCGTACCAACGCTATTGGTGCTTGTACACGGCGTAAGTTAGGTACGTACTTGAGAAAGTGGCATGCGCGAACTACCGGTCGAAATATCATTATTCAACCGGAAGACTCCGGTTAAGCATAAGTTCTGCAAACGAATTGAACCTGGGCCGTTCGCATCTAGTGACTCCGCTACTGACCCCTAAATCAACGGCTCGTTGTAGGGTCCGCGCGCCAACCTTGCGTCTTCCGGTGCAGTGCCGCATACTAGGACTTTGGTGCCCCATCGTCTGTCATCTCCACGGGAAATGTGCCTAGCCCACTGCCACTTGTACCTGGCTGTGACTTGGTTCTCCTGCGGATCTCCTCATTTCTGGTTTGATCCCGCAACTCGAGTTTCTCCACCTTACCGTTCCCAGCTAACTTATTAAATTCAAAAAGACGCTATTCTTATAAATAATAATAGGAAGGTACATGTATGAAATTGGGGAACAGTTCATAAGTCACGATACCCTGCACCACACAATTTGACGCCAGTCTAGTCACGAAGCGACGACCCTGCTTTACGCCGTCGCTTACACGGTGCCAATATCCTACGCAAATAACTCAATATGCGCATTTAGTGCACCTGCCTGCCGTGTAGAAGTACCATCATTGATTTTCAATTTTACGGTGTGTATTATACGGATGCGTTTCAAGTTTACTAGGTGAGACGAGCGGAGCAAAGCTCTGCAGGAATCGACCAATCACAGGCGAGTTGAGAGATACGATGTGGATTTCCAGTAGGTAATATGATTGGTCAATTGCTGCATGTCCTCACACGTCAAATGAACATTTAGTAAATACTGTAAGGATTGAACATCTAATAAAATTATTTTACTCAAACATATTAGGTTCCCGTGCATAATTATAAATTTGACACCGCGACACCCAATTTACATGCATCCTAATTATCTAAGACGATATGAACGCTTTCCTTGACTGGGAGTATGGGCATGAGGTCGGTTTATTGGTTTGGGCTCCCTATTTTCAAAATGTGTTTATGTATGCAAAATGCTTAAAATATTATTTTGTCAAACACACCATATCCTTATATCATAGCTATTATTATTCTGGCCTATGTTGTGCATTTGCAAATAAATGGTTCAACCATTACTATGTTATTTGTGCATTAAAGCTTAGTAAATGGATAATTTAACAACTTCTGGCTATTTTTTTAATAACACCACGAATTGATTGATGAGATTCGAAAGTTTTTTAGAGAAGTATACTTAGGTACTTTAATTTCTTTGCTAAATGTAAAACTAAGAATTTTCTGGGAAAAGGCTAAATTTCTTGGCCTATATCTACTTGACGCTACAACGTTGCACTAACCCGTCTGCAACATATCCCGCGTCACTGTCGCGCCATTGACGCCTGGGAGGATATTGCACAGGCGCTGCCTTTTGACCGCCATGTCAAAAAAAAACGGTAAATAATTTAAAAACTAAAAATCCCGACTGCTTTTCTGAGAATTTATGAAAAATCCCTAAAACAAGAAAGTCGTTGTACCCGATTGCACTTAAAATTGTAGCAGTCGGGATAGTTTTTTAAATTACCGTTTTTTTATTTATATTTTTTTTAGTTTTTTATTTTGATATACCCAGTGTCACTCTCACAGTAAATACGAAGCTAACGACACCTCTCAAGCTAAAATCCATCGAGCCGTTCAGGCTGCAGAGCGATCCAAACATTTGAATTTGGCGCCAAAAATCCGCCATTTTGTTTTTTTATTTTGATATACCCAGTATCACTCTCACGGTAAATACGAATCTAATGACACCTCTCAAGCTAATATCCATCAAGCCGTTCAGGCTGCAGAGCGTGCCAAACAATTATACATACATACATACTCTTGAAAAACATAACCCTCCTTCTGGCGCAGTCGGGTAAAAATGTGCCCTCACTCCCTCAGCGCCAGTAGGTGGCGAGTTCGGAATGATACAGCCCCGGATCTAAGGGGGGGCAAACCGGGGCACTTGCGCCGGGCGGCATTTTCATGGGGGCGCCAAATCCTTGACAAAAGAATTCGAAATATCGAACAAATGAAGCCTCTTTTGCTACAATTTCATAGGTTTTTATCAATTAATTGAATCTTAATATAACATGTTTGAAAAACGCACTGAAGGGAGGGGGCGCCACTATAAAGGTTTTGCCCCGGTTCGAAAAAAATTGTGGGGGCGCCACTATTAAGGTTTTGCCCCGGTTCGAAAAAATCGTAGATCCGGGACTGGAATGATATCGGAGTTATTTATATCGTATAAAATACTGTCATGGGATCATGACCGTGGCGTGCTGGGCACATTTTGGTTTGTCATTTATCATTTATACATGACTGGTGTGGCCGTGAAAGGTTAAATTACCGAGAAAAGAAATGGAAACCAAGATGCATACCCTCCGTTTGCTCCATACCTTCTTTTTCGTTTCGAGGCTTAAGTTATGCACATCGCGCATTCTCCGAGGCGTGCACCGCATTGCGTGTGAAGCACATAGGTACATACTTACATTGTGCGTGTTCATAATGTTTATATGCGTTCGAGGATTCACACGCATTACACGCGGTGCCTACGTGCGAGCGCACAGCAAGATTATGTACGAATGCCTCAGTTAATTATGCGTTTCGTGGTTGCCTTGCTGCATATTTTCGCGAACAGTGCTTTTCTGAAATAGGCAAATCACTTCGAAAGTCATCTCGATAGTCACGCTCGTATCGCAGAATATCAAATCCTATTGAAAAAGGTTAAAATACTCGATATAATACTTTTCACTTACGTCATCACGCGATGGATGGCGCTCTCGCTAGAGTCTATCTAGCGAGAGTGAGTGAGTGATTCTGAAATAGGCAAATCACTTCGAAAGTCATCTCGATAGTCACGCTCGTATCGCAGAATATCAAATCCTATTGAAAAAGGTTAAAATACTCGATATAATACTTTTCACTTACGTCATCACGCGATGGATGGCGCTCTCGCTAGAGTCTATCTAGCGAGAGTGAGTGAGTGATTCTGAAATAGGCAAATTACTTCGAAAGTCATCTCGCAATATGTCCATATCGAAATCCCAAGCTATGTTAAATTTCATTATGATCTGCTCCAGTTTCCGGTGCTCCGGTTTTGCATGATGAGGTAACAAAAGTATAGATGGATAATACCGTATATGTTGGTATTGTTCTTGTGTATGTAGCTACAGTAAGCGACAAAAGACCATGAGTATGTCACATTCACCTTAATTAGCACCTTAGTAGCACCTTAATTATTAAGCAATGAATGTCGTTAAATAGCTTAAGGTGACACAAAACTATGAATACTAAGTTACCATCATGGGCAGCTTACGACAATGATTGTGCAGTCATTGTGGTAAGCTACCCATAATCGTGCACACTGTCTATAGACAAAATGGACTTTTGTTGAATGGGGACTTCACACCAGCACTAATCAATTTACGAGTGGGAAAGGGGAAAAAAAAGCTGCTTGGCCAATGCCGTCACTGCGTTCCACGCCATGTCTGTGCCCGTTTAGAACAAAAACGCCACACGTAACGTAAAAATCGTTTATTTCAAAATAGTAAGTGTCATATAATATTGATAGTTATATGTTACTGGAATATTTAAAAATACATCGTTACATCATTGTTTGTCTTTGTCCTTACAAGGATCATCCGGGATTGGGGGTGGTGGCACTTCGTGCATGAATTTAAATGGACTCTTCCTTCTGGACTCATGATAACTGTCGTCTACCATCGTGTACGTCAGATAGCCGACGATGAAAACTGTCAAGAAAAAAGAAAAGCTGAGTTAGAGCCGACTTTTGTTGCTGGTCGTACTCGCACACTTTAGTAGGGAAGAGAGATCAGCTTTGGACGATATTCCACTACGAGTACTCCACAAAGCACAAGTGGCTGGGTAACGAAATGCCTTCAGCAGTGTGATTCTCTAAGCCTCACTTCGTAAATCGAAAGCTGAATCCGCAGTGAGATTACAAAATGGTATTCTGTTAAACACGATCACACCGGTGACGTCACCACGGGCGAACGAATACTAAACCAGTGACAAGTTGGTTCGTTATCGAAGTGAGCGCGATCACTTTAGTGAGACTCGTTTTCGAGTTTGCATTTTAGAGAATCGCACTACTGAAATGTGGGGTTGGAAGCGAGATGATGAAACCCTCGAGCCAATTCTCTAAACTACACGAATTATTTCTCTACTATTACTTTATATTATTTTGTAAAAGACATTAGGTACTACATTATTGTGTATCGACAAAAAAATGTACGTAAGGATTGAGGAGCCACATCAGATTTTTAAAATCTGATCTCACCATTATTTAGCAGCAATGTAGCTTATTTTGCAGAACGAATTCTAGATTTAGCAGCAAAATATATCACTAGTTATTTTAATGCAAAAGTGGCTCCTCAATCTAAACGTCTGAATTGAGGAGCCACCTGGAACTCGTAAACTAATAGATGAATATTTATGAAAATTTTGCATCATTTAGCAGCAATTTAGCATATTACCGTCTAAAAATTTCGCTTCTGTAGCGCTAAAATGAAAGAAAATACAATACTTTTAATATGGCTCCTCAATCTAAACTCAAGAGGTGAATTTCTATTGGATGTGAGCGACCAATTAAAATATTGACATATTGATCAATTAGCAGGTGTTGTGTTTGTTTTTGCAGTATAGGAATAAAATAGTAAAACAGAGTAAATTTTGTAGATGAACGCATTCTCTTAGGCTCCTCAATCCTGACGTTCTAATTATATATGTTTGACTGTAGCCACCTGAGATCTTAACGGAATCTAACGCCAGAGATACTAACATTCAGCAGAAATGTCTGCTAAATATATCTGCACAGTTCAGCAATGTATATATTTTGGATTCTGAAAAAACAATACTTAACAATTTTCTTGTAATTTCAGTGTGTAGGGTGACCATGTTATACTCGTATTGTTACGAGCTGGGTATGTTACCATCTGAACAACAACAAGAAAGAGAAGGCAACGCTGGTGTATTTACAACCTCTTTTTCATCTTTCTTAATACTAGGAAGTTTATAAACTTTCGTAAGATTCTAAACGGGAGATAAATTGTAATATTTTACGTCCACATTTTCGTAAATTGATAAACTTACTGAACTCACTCGTAAAATAATAAGTAAGCAGTAACCAAACGCTACGCGCGATCTGATTGGTTGGCTGTCACGTGTCACTTCTCCTTCCTCCTATGGACACAAGCATTGCCACTATGAACATTGACCAATCAGAGAGCAGTGTGTTATTTTACGTATTTCAAAGATCGTATATTTAAAAGAGTTTCTGTGATTGGTCGAACCATATAAAATCTTACGAATAGATAGATATTCGTTAGTTTATAAATTTACCGTATGACGTCGGAAATTGATAAATTTACGAAAATGTGGACGTAAAATATTACAATTTATCTCCCGTTTAGAATCTTACGAAAGTTTATAAACTTCCTAGTAAATTGATAAACTTACGGATCTTGTTATTTTCCGGTGACATATACATATGAAAAGTTTATGATGAAAAAGGTATGAATGATATGACACCACGAACTAATACAGTGTCACATGTCAAGTTAAATGTCTTTTGAGTTTGAAGTTTATGTGTATCTATCTCTCTGCCTACGGCCATTGTCAACGGAAAATATGTCTGTGCTCTTTCAAAATTACAACAAAATACACAAAATACGTACATAATACTGGGACCGATCCATCATCACTGACAGGACTATTGTAGCCAATAAGCCTGATATAGTGGTGGATCGCTTAGAGAAGCGAGCAATGATTGTTGACATAACAGTGATTATTTGTGATTATTTGAAAAAAAAAAACACACCAAACTGCTAATCTCGCGAGATCTCGAAATTGGCGAGATCTCGCAGTATTGTTATTAAATTTAATAAATTACTTATCCTGGTTTCATTAATACGAGTATAACATGGTCACCCTACACACTGAAATTACAAGAAAATTGTTAAGTATTGTTTTTTCAGAATCCAAAATATATACATTGCTGAACTGTGCAGATATATTTAGCAGACATTTCTGCTGAATGTTAGTATCTCTGGCGTTAGATTCCGTTAAGATCTCAGGTGGCTACAGTCAAACATATATAATTAGAACGTCAGGATTGAGGAGCCTAAGAAAATGCGTTCATCTACAAAATTTACTCTGTTTTACTATTTTATTCCTATACTGCAAAAACAAACACAACACCTGCTAAATGATCAATATGTCAATATTTTAATTGGTCGCTCACATTCAATAGAAATTCACCTCTTGAGTTTAGATTGAGGAGCCATATTGAAAGTATTGTATTTTCTTTCATTTTAGTGCTATAGAAGCGAAATTTTTAGACGGTAATATGCTAAATTGCTGCTAAATGATGCAAAATTTTCATAAATATTCATCTATTAGTTTACGAGTTCCAGGTGGCTCCTCAATTCAGACGTTTAGATTGAGGAGCCACTTTTGCATTAAAATAACTAGTGATATATTTTGCTGCTAAATCTAGAATTCGTTCTGCAAAATAAGCTACATTGCTGCTAAATAATGGTGAGATCAGATTTTAAAAATCTGATGTGGCTCCTCAATCCTTACGTACATACAAAAAATACTAGCTCAACATATTTAGATTTAAAATAAAAATTGACAATATTAACGTACATGGCAGCCAGGTATACATATTTGATAAGGACCTTGGTACGAAGTTAGGGATCCCATGAATAAATGCTGTGGCGAAAGGTTTTTGTTCGTGCTGCGACAGTGTATAATATATTATTCCACGAATAACAGCTAAATCACCAAAATGTCTCCCCATATCAATAAAATTTTACGACAATTCTCTCAAATATTGTTTTACAGCACAGCGTAACAAAAAGCTTTTGATACGTCAATCAAGAGAGTAGGATCAAGTAGGATGAGAGTAAGTATGAATTTGCGTCAACCATTATCTTTTTTTTTTAATCCGATGGGAAAGGTTACAGCTTTCAGCTATACCATACCAAAGAGGCTGTAACTTACAGCCTCTTTGGTATGGTATAGCTGAAATGACCTAAAGATATAATATACAATGTGTAAGTTTTCTTATGCGGGGTTCACAATCGTCCGCGAAATGCGGCCGTAAACCACAGCCATGATTCGCGAACGGCGCGAAGAATATGTGCCCCTACACTACACTCGCAAGCTCGCAACCTTTCGTATTTTGATCTTAGACCCAAATCTATGAAGGAACGATTATACTAGGTATGTAATTTAACAAGTCACCAAATAGTCGCAAGAAAGCAAAAGAATTATGAAATTTCGCTTACTTGGATGGCATAATTTTTCAGTTATTTAAATTTTTTTTCTCCAAAATCATCATCTGCTTAGTTTTTTCCCAAATGTTGGGGTCAGCTTCCAGTGTATCCGGCACTGGTTCAGGCCATGGTCCGGAGCGAGAAGGAATGGGAAGCAGTCGCCTCCTGCGAAGCTGTAATGCTAGAGAAGGAGGCGGCGGGACGGGAGAGGGAAACGAGGGTCCCCCGTCCCAGCGGCCGCCGCGGTAGACGCTCCGGGCGTCGGGAGCCGCGAGACGACTCCCGGCCACCGTAGGCGCGGGTCTGTGGACGGTGAGCAATGGGTAGCTCACCGTCCGTACGTTCACTGAATAACGACAGACCGTGTCGGCGGCGCGTTCGTGTTCCACGCGCGCCTCAAAGAGATGTCAGCAAACTTGAATGGGGCCACTGAGGGCCGATGCCTGCCGGGGCTGCGGGTTGTTCGAAAGAGATACCGCGCCCCCTGAAAGCAAAGGGCACATGAAGGAACATAGACGGGTTTTAGTCAGTAAAAGTCTGACACTCCCTCCCGCCCCGCCCAGGGCGGGGGAAGTTATTTGATGATTTTCCGTCAATAAAAAAAAAAAGCTTCCAGTGTAACCGGATGCAGCTGAATACCAGTGTTTTGACTGAATACCAATGGAGCGACTGCCTATCTGACCTCCATAACCTAATAACTGAGCAACACGATACCTCTTGGTTAGACCGGTTGTCAGACTTCTTGGCTTCTGACCATCCGTAACGACTGTCAAAGATCTACGAATGACAGCCGGGACCAATGTCTTTACTTGCTTTCTGAAGCACGGGGGTGTCACACCACCAACTTCCAAACTCCGGGCTGCTAGGTACTGAGAAATTCCATATGGAAAACCCAGTAACACTTTTTGCCCGACCTGGGAATCTAACCCGGGACCCCGTCCTCGTTATATGCGCTTGCGAGCACGAGACCAACGGGACAGTCTTAAAAAAAATTAACGAACAATATTCTATTCAAATTATTGATTAACATTACCTATATTTATATTAAAATTCATGCTATTATAGAAGGGAAAAACGCGGAAGTCGCGTTGTAAGTTATCTTGTATAAATAATTATAAATATCTGAACGAACTTCAATCTCAACTTGTAGCTCTATGCTAACACAGAACTGAAATAACCTGAAATAACTGCCATATCTCTATGGATGGATTGGATGGTCTGAAGCAAAGAAAATAAAAACTAAAAAGAACCTTAATAAATAATTACATAAGTACATTTTTACATTACATGTATTATTTATCACATTATTTTTTTATACACTTAGTCTTGAGAGTTGAAGTATATTTCGTAAAATTCTCTGACTGAATAATCTCTATTCTCCAGGGTTGCCTGTTTTGAAGAATTGAAGTTGTCAAGATAAGTTTAGCGACAACAAATGATCAATCATTGACAGAAGAATATAGAATGATAATTTCAAAGTTCTAAACTACCTTGGCGATTCCTATTTATTTCCTAGTTAGCTCTACTGCCATTGCGACAGAGGAAACCGTGGAAGCCGGGAGTTAGCTGTGCAACTATTCATTATTAGTGATATTTGTTTGAATGTGATGTCGTCAGTTTGCATAACTGCTGGAGACATATTCGTTCCAGTAAAAATTGATGAAAATGATCTTTATGCGGGAGTTTTAAAGTTACTTACAAAGATAAGACCCAATTGGACTCGAGAACATATTAAATTAAAGGTATGTTTGCGCTTCATAAAATAATAACAATGTTTTATAAGTACCTATATGAATGTAAATATTTGGGTACTTAATATATTTCAGTATTCTTTTAGCCCGAACATACATTAAAAAAAATATCCGATTTAATAACCTCCTCCTTTTAGAAGTAGGTTAAAAACAGGTTTTCTTAAATACTTAGTAAAAATTGTGTATTGTGTATGAATAATATTATTACCTACGAAGTTCAGGAATTATTATAAAAATATTTTACATCATGATAGGTAAATAATTAAAAGGGGAATAAAATAAAAGTGTATTGACTGACTTGACTAAAACTATGCCTACATTCCATCTAAACAATGGATACACCCTACCTTGATACAACTACTTATATTTTTTTTAATGTAGGCTTCTCCCTACTAAGTAATGGTTCTTTTCCAGACTTTAACAGATGGAATAACAAATAAACTAGTATCATGTAAATTTTCGGAGTCAAGTGGTGAAGAGGACATAATGCTTGTTCGCATCTATGGAAACAAAACTGATTTGTTTATTGACCGTAATGCTGAAATCAGGTAAATATTTTAATAACATACACTCTACATAAAATCTCACATAACATCTTATGAGCTTACCCATCTCAAATAAAAAATAAAAAATAAACTTATTTCAAAAGTTTTCACTGTGTTCATAATATCTGATCACACTTCTGATCACACTTTCAACAATTATTGTGTGTAAAACATTACTGAATTGGGTCAGTGGGTTGTCTTAGGATTGTACGAATTTTACACTAAAAGCCATCAAATTAAAATATTGAAGTTAGTTGTTGTATTTGACTCTCATTGGTATTTTTGGGTTTGGTTGGAGAGATGAAGTTGGAGAATTTCTTATAAAATTGTGATCATTAAATTTTTTGAATGTATTGTTTGTTTTAGAAACATCAAAACATTGAATGTTCTTGGGTTGGCCCCTCAAATTTATGGAATATTTGAAAATGGTCTGGCATACCAATACTACCCTGGAAATACCCTAGATGTTGAAACAGTTACCAATAACAACATATGGCCGTTAGTGGCAACACAAATGGCAAAAATGCACAAAGTGGAACTAGGAAAACAAGTATGTATTTACTTTTCTACCTAGCTATTATTTTATGGCTAAAACTAGAATTTCAATCATTATTTACATTTCATTAAAGTTATTAAAATTCAAGGGTAGACACAGCAAAGATAATAAAAAATAAATGAGACTAACAAAATTGGTCTTACACTAAAATAAAATGCATAGGGCGTGTCTAGTAAATATATGGTTACCCATTCAGGTATGGATGTGGTGAACGTAACCACAATAGACGAATCACCTGCCATCACCGCAAGCATGTTTAAACTAAGGTATGATTCATATCATGTTTATTTAGTATTTGTGTAAAAATATTTTCAGGTCTCAATATGTATAAAATAGTTAGTTATAGGTAGCCCTTGATATCTTTAAATCAAGTCTTCTTGAAATCAAATTGGTATTTAAATTCCTTTGCTCAAGCAGCAAATAATTACTAATTGAGCAATAAGCAATTAGTACCAGACACAGGTTGTAAAGACAGACAGAACAGGTATACTGATATTCTCTTATAATATGGGACAGCTAATTAGGGATACTAGATGTATGATTAAGTATGATTTTTATTCCAGAAATCAAATATTCTAAATTCAAGGGAATTTGATTCTTACATTATTGTTGATATACTTGTAGTGGAATAATTATCAGATTCAGATTCCTTTATTTGCTTAAACATGAGTGTATCTAAAGTACAAGTACCTACGCTATAGGAAATTCAGCAAATAGTTGCTTGCAAATATAAATCTTACGGAAACTCGAGACATGTACGCCCATATATGCTATTTGACTAATTTGGCTGTTAGATAACTGATAAGAGGAACTTGTAACTTGTACTTTGTTTGTTTTTAACTAATATTCTCCGAAACTACTGAATCAATTTTAACAATTTTTTCACCAATAGATAGCTACATTATTCCTGAGTAACATAGGCTATATAACATCACGCTACGACCCACGGGAGCAGAGCATTAACCAAATAAGTAACTACACTTCACAAATATTTACATGCAGAAATATGAATTGTATGGATACCTAAAAGTCGAATATTTCTGATATATAACAATAACATACAAATCAAATCCACGGGAATATAGGTACAGACGCCAGCACATCAGGCTACCCGAAACTGTCAAATTTTTGCAATCAACTTTGAATCATATGCTACAGTGATAAAGTTGAAAATCTATTAAAGAAATTTGACAGATTGTAGTAGCTTGATATGCTGGCGTCCGTACATAAGAGACTAGCCACCTAGAAATTGAACATCTAACATGGTACATACAAGTGTCCCTTTAACTACCTAATTTATTTCTAATGCTATACCGGACGGAAAGTTTAGTGGGTCATTGTGTGACGCAAAATGTTTATTACTTAGAGATATACAGTAATGATTAAACATTGTGTATACAAAACTATTTACTGCAGGTAGGTAGGTAGGTACTGTGTTTATAGCAAACAGCACGCGACATAAAACCATGACTACTTATGCACATACATTTTGCAAGCGCATACTAAGTAGGTACCTAGTCAAGGTTTTATTATGTAATAGCTACTCTTAACTCTAGCTTATATCCTTCACCCGATTAGTAGGTAGGTGGATAGACGTCAGCACATCAAGCTACCCGAAACTGTCAAATTTTCGCAATCAACTTTGAACCATATGTTACAGCGATAAAGTTGAAAATCTATTAAAAAAAATTGACAGATTGTAGCATCTTGATGTGCTGGTGTCTGTATCTAATTAACATCTTCTGCTGTTATTTATTGCACTGATTAATAATCGAATTAAATAGCCTACTCTATGAAACCAAAACCACCTATGTAGGTATGCCTACATGCGCCTATTTCGGTATAAAAAAAACGAGAAAAAGAATAGTACTTATTCTGAAATCACGATTTACAATCTTTATTTATTTTGTGTTGTATCTACTATGAAAATGTTGAAATAAGTATTCAACTCCCTACTTCTACAGATAAGACAAAGTTATAACTGTATTATTTATCTCTAAGTAGATAGCGTACGTATTAATTTTTAAAATAGTTTCTTACATTTGATTGTCTTATCTGAAACGAACACACCGCAATATTTAATTGGTACAATTATGTTATTTAAACTATAATACCTACGTACGAATGCGTGAGAGCATTTTACAACGTCAGCTATACCCACATAAATATTATATCTTTGTTATATCTGTGGCTATACTATACCAGATATAACTAGAACTAGGTACAGTCGAACAAACTATTTTGTATACAGGCAAAATTATTCGTCTTTCTACTATACTTCAAATATTCAGTTTTATCCTTTGCGTCTCAGATAAGTAATTGCAAGTAAGCTTAGTAAGCCTGTATATTAAATAATTTGTTTGACTGTACATACAAGTAATTGTAACTCGAAATATTTACAGTATTTTTGCTGAAAATTACATGAAACATCCCATTAATAAAAGGTATGAAAGTAAAACTACCTATTTACTTAATTACTAAATGAGTACCTACCTAGCTTTAAATTAGTAGCCCATTTTATGTGAATGACTATAGAATCCTTTCCCTTTTGATTATTTAGGAAAACCACGAATTTCGGAATGATTGTGTTCAAAACAAACATTTTTACAATTAACACTCGAAAAAATACACATTTGTAAAGCAATTCCGATGTTAATATTGGACAAATAATGTAGGACTGTAGGTCTGTAGATACGCGCGTACAGATGAACAAACTTATAAATAGACTGCTTAAATCATAACCTAAAAGAAGCATTGCCGTAGATGGGTAAAAGGAATTGAAAGTACCTGGTTGGGCAACTAGGTTTCGAAAAGGTAGTTTCGGATGGAAAAGAGTGAGCACAAAACTCCTTACTCTGCGGTGTCCGGTCCCCTTAGCGAACCTACACATGTATTGCGCCTCTTGTATCTAAACCCTGGGCAGTCCCACCATCATAGGCGTATATAGGGGGGGGGGGGGGGGGGGCACCCCAGAATGGTCTTGTGCCCACCCCAGGCTGTAGGGCTCACCTTCCGCCTGACCGCATTGTATCGCAGCGGCCATGGTGTGTGAGTTCTTCTAAATAGGTCGTGCCACATAAAAATAATATTTAACTATAAAAGTTTTTTTTTTTCAAATCTGAATTTTAATGCTAAACTTTTGGAGGACGTACACTACGGTTAGTTTCTGTTACATACATTTTGGTTAACCCTTAATTTGATAAAGTCCGGTGTGACGGACGTCAACAAAAAATAAATCCCACTAGTTTTTTATTCGATTTTCATCGATTTCAAATAGATTAAATATTACTTAATTTCATAAACTAATAGTAGAAAATATATTTTGAGTATACAATACGGCAATAAGTCAGTCGTGACACAAAATGTTGGCGCAAAAACGACCACCTGTTTTGCTCAAGGCATTTATAGTTCATTTTCCTCTTTTTTTGCCTATGAATGCCTTGAAATGTCGACTGAGCTATAGATAATGATTTCATAAATAATTATAACCCAAAAACAAATGAGCCCTTTTTCATTTTCATGGTGTTTTTTATTGCTAAAGTGCTTTGTCCGTCACAGCGAACATTGCTAATTGTATAGAGATGTAGTACTTTAATACTATGTCCGCTGTGGCGGACTACGCCAAAAAGCCTAATATGTATTTTTTCGGTTACGGTGCTGAGTATAGTTTATTTTTCTTTGTGAACAGCCTGAACCGTGCTAGTAAAATTATCGCCTAGGTGCCAAATGTACATGCACCTTCCGATGCTAGTGAAAATTCTGATTCTGAAATAGAAATGCATGATGTCCCGCGTGCTTTTGCTTTTTACCCGCTCTCTTCTTCTGCACTATCAATTATTATCTTCCCTTGCAAACCTAACAATTAGTACATCTGAAGCTGAAGACGAAGAATCGAACACTGATAATATTGATCTTATATCAAATTCTATCGTGCACAAAATTAGAGAGTCTAATTATGACAATGTTCCATCCCTATCTGCTAATCCCTCTCTGCCATCAACGCCTATAGTATCTCTAGCTTCTTCTTCTACACTTGCATCACGAAACACAAGGTCCAGGAAGCAACCACCTACAGTACCTACCAGCAAAGAAAAAGGGTAAAATATTATTAATAGGGATGGAACATTCTCATAACTAGACTCTTCAAGTTCGCGCACGATATAATCTGATATAACATCAATAGTATCAGTGTTCGATTCTTCGTCTTCAGATGTACTGATTGTTAGGTTTGCAAGGGAAGATGTAATTGATGGTGCAGAAGACGAAAGCGGGGAAGAAGCAAAAGCACGCGATTTTCCCACAACTATTGAAGAAGGTCGTTTCAGATACTGCCAAAAGAAGACCGTCGTATATTGCATAAAATGCAATTAAACCAAATTTGAAACAGGCAAAACCCCGAGAAACTATATTTTAAATTTTCACACCTAAAAAAATAACGTTTTCAGTTTAATTTCTGTGTTCTTCATTTTAGTTTTTTCTTATATTTTGATAAAATAAACTTAATAATATTAACGTTTATATTTTTCCATAATTTGGCAAAGTCCACCACAGCGGACATCCGTTCATCGTTAAGTTATTGGTAATGTCCGCTGTGACGGACACGAATTTTCCCAACAGTGGGCAACTCAGGATTTATATTAACATTTTTTCAGGGGTCTTTAGCACATCCCTGAATCCTTACAATGATTAAATTTATGTATTTCTTACTTTTTTTTTGTTGCCAAATTAAGGGTTAATAATGTCATTCTAATTCTCTCTTTGTATCGGCACTTTGACACGGACCATTGAGAATAAGTCATGGTATGACGTAACTACGGGGTGTAAAAAGACGCATCATTAACTACGCATACTGCCGTGCGATTCTCTAACATATTTCAACGTTGCGCTCGACGTTGAGCTCGTCGACGACGCTACTGTAAAATCAACTCTATGCGTTGTGCGTAAAGTTGATTTGACAGTAGCGTCGTCGACGAGCTCAACGTCGAGCGCAACGTTGAAATATGTTAGAGAATCGCACGGCTGATCACCAATCTAAGTACCTAGTAGGTAACTTTGAGCAAAACTTATCGCTGGAAACAACCTTTTTTTAAGTGTAAAAAACCACTGTTTCTCCATAAGTTCGCAATGTAAAGGGATACAAAACTTTTTTTCGGATGCATGTAATACTTTCTTGGTATTTCGGGTGCTTCGTGTTTCGGTTGCGGCTCTTGGAAATATTTGATGATCAGTTAAATAGGTACCAAATAAAGTGTTTTTTTTTTAAAGTGTCAGAAGTTGAAACTTTGACCTTCAATATCTTCGTGGCCAGATATCCACAAAAAATCATCGTATTGATAGGAAGAATACGAATGTTTTTTTTTATTACACCCGTTCTAACTCAAATATCTTTCGTGGTAGGGCAGACTACCCAAACTGAACCGAACGCACAGAAGTACAGACCTAATAAATTATGTATAATACCTTACTTAAAGGCACCAGACACTGGACATGAGTTTAATAATTGAGTCTTACACTTGTAGCTAGGGTGTTCACAATGTTTTATCTTACGCTGTTACAGGTGCCAAAAGAACCTTTTGTATGGGATAAAATTGAACAGTTTCTAAGTTTGCTTCCTGATCCGTTTACTTCAGAAGCTAAGCAAGCCAGGTACGTACCATATTTGCACATTCTACTATAATGTAGTAAGTAAAGCCAGCAACGATAGTAGGTTAACAATGATAACGTTTTGTTTGCACAAAATCATAAAATCTTCTGATTTTCGTTGTATGTCACGTAGTCTAGAATTTGTAACTGTTTCTTTTCAAGGATGGTTATTTAGTTGTTCAAATTATTCTTAAGAAATGTTTACCTGTTCATTATTTTCGTAAGTGGCCTGCTCATATTTTCGTAAGTGGCCTGCTCATATTTGTGCCATGGTTCAGAGTAATCTCTTTGAACGCATTATATCTATATTTATTTCATAGTAGGTAGGTATTTCATTTACCTTATCATCAAATGAATTTTATAATTCAGCAATGCAGCAATTTCACGGCTCAAGATTGCGTTAGAATAGTAAATAGTGGGGATACTAAAAAACTACCTATTGATCTAACATTTTTTTTGTTGATAATAAACAAAATTCTTTTTCTTTTTTTTATAGATTCGCAAATAGTTTCAGCTCGATAACAAAACTAAGGATAGAGTACGAGCGTCTTAAGTCGCATTTAATAAAAACAGAAAGTCCTATTGTGTTTGCTCACAATGATTTGCTTCTAGGAAACGTAATATACAACAACGATGAAGAGACAATATCTTTTATTGATTACGAATATGCAGCGTACTGTTACCAAGCGTACGATATAGCCAATCACTTCAATGAGTTTGTAGGTGAGTATTTCACCATTCACTGTTCTAAATTTTGTCATGAACTCAATGATGTCTACGCAGTCGAGGTTATTGACAGTATGGAGGGTCTCCGAACATTCCAGCATGCCGGAAGTTGATCGTTATTTTTTCTGGTTGTGGGCCCTTTATTAATTATAACATTATGATGTGGCATACATCATTGATTTACAACAAAGATATGAACATTTTCACACTAGTAATAAAAATGCGCAAGTAAAGTACCTAACTGATGTCTGTTTGTTGGTTACCTCATCACGGCAGAATCAAAACCACGCTGAACCAATCGTTAGTTATAAGATTTGACAAAGGGGTCACCACAAAATATCACACAATAATTGTTTCTAATTCGCACATCAGCTTCTGCGCTGTTTTTAGGCATTTCAAAATAAAAAGAGTTAAATATTGGTGTCAATTCTGTTATGCACAAGCTAAACTTAATTTAGACTATTTCTATCTTTTTCTCTCCAATAAAACAAGAAAGGGACGCACATGAATAAGACTTGTAAATTTTTGTTGATCTGGAACCTCTATACAATCGTCCTAATCAATGCGTCCTAATTAAAAACACGGAAAAGTTTAAGGCAAAACTAAATTGACATCTCTAACTTAGTTCTAAAGCTATTACCGTCCTTTTCTTACGCTGTATGTTAGTAAGAGATGTCAATTCTCGAATTTTAGTTTAGTTTGTAAACAAGAGAATCGGCATCAGTATCTGTCTTCCTTCCTCGGTAGAGCCGAGACAAGCCGCGTCGACACGTCATTTGTTGTACCTATCCAATATTTTTGTATCTTTTTAGGACTTTCAATAGAAGACATCGATTATGACAAGTATCCCTGCGAAGAGTTCCAACTGGAGTGGATCAAAGTATACCTAGCAATATATTTGGATGTGGATCACCCCTTAGATGGGCATATTCACAAAGTTTATAGAGAAGTTCAACAATTGTCATTGTTGTCTCATTTCATGTGGGGAATATGGTCACTCGTACAGTATGAACACTCCGATATAGATTTCGATTTCGGCAGGTGAGTTTAATAACTGATAATTCATTTTTTTTTGGCCCTATGCCATTTGGGTTTCAAAATGAGGAGACGATACCAAAAGCACCTACACATTACTGAAGGGTTTAAAATTGACTTTGATGTGAACGCCTTTGTAATTTCACGTAAGAAAGAGTGAAAATTTGATCAGGCTATTTCCCAAAAAAAAGCAGCATTATTTTTTTCTGCCATCTACAGAAATGGTAATTACAACTTATTTGAAATAATCATCTTATTTTTGTTTCAGATACGCTGAAATAAGATTAAACCGATATTATGAGCTGAAAGATAAAATCTTTAAGCAACTAAGTTGATTGAACAATGTTAAGCCATCGTTATTGTAGATAAGATTGTAAAATAATCATATAGCTGTACATATAAAAACCAAATACCTACCTATAATTAATATCAAGTAGAAAAATGTTTGAATTTGTATTGCTTAGCGATGCGATTTTATTGATATCAGAAACACATTCCTAATTATTATTGATATTTTTGTGCATATTTAAATAAATTATACCTAATAAAATGTTAAACATACAAAACAGCATACTTAATTTTGTTCATCTCTACTTAGGCACCTAATGGACGCGAGAATGTAACCCAGTTGTAGTGCTGTCCAATTTTTGTAATCAATGCAATTAAGTAGTAGGTGCACTTTAGTCTACTCTCAGTCACAGTCCAACTGACAGCTTCATAGTTTACGTGCCCTCTGAGGCATGAATGTGTCATTCCATACACCGGGCTAGTACTAAACATTTCTTGACAAACCCATTAACAAACCCCTACATAAGGATCAAATTAAAATCGAGAAATCTATGGTCCCGTGTTTTAAACCTATGAAACCATGTTCCGATTAAGCTAGCACTACGAGACCATCGAAACAATAAAAGAAAAAAAAATCTTAACTAATAATGTCTTTCACACGAACGTCTATGTAAAAATAAAAACGGGTGAGTACATAACAACACGGTCATGCGGGTATGTACGTTACCCTAGCAGTAAAGTGGCTCCTAGAATGAAATGAGTGGAACGTATAGTTTTTCTGAATGGGACAAGCCCGTTGTTCCTAACCACTGCAACTCCTGAAAGCCAAAATCAGCAGTGGATACCGCCAGAAAAGCGTTGAGGCAATGAGCTATAGGTACGAGTCCCGCAGAAACGATTCAACTGTTTTGGATTCCGCAGCATAATAATCAGAAAATATTCGCGGAGGAGTAGGAAAAAACGGTACTGTAAATGCGGTGTGAACTTCCAGGAGCGACGGATCCGTCTGGAAATACATGTTCTGTGTGAACCGGCCCTTATGATGTCAAATGGGACCAAATATGAAAATAAAAACCAGCTGTTCAGTACATTCTGCCGGGTTTGCAACCGGCCACGGGCAACCAATGTGACTTTTTTTTAATTCATATAATTATACTTTCTAATTATCCTGGACATCATTGACATCGGTAACCATGTCAGAGGCCCGTGAGGCGGTTTAGAAACTCAGACACTAGGGTGTGTGGGGCCATTAGACCTTACTGCTCACACAATATAAAAGAAGTAGGTATCCTGTTTTGCTAATAACGTAAAATATTGAAATAAAACATTTTCAAGAAACGCTTATACTTTATATCTCACAACAGATTCACAGATTGTTCGAGCTACATAAAAGTTTATTTTATTTGCATTTTTTTATATTTATTGTATTTATTACTTTTGGAAACAAGATATCTTTTAAAGATTACAATAAGAAAGTGTTTTTTTTTTAATTATCTGCACTACAGTACCTAAAGGTGCGATTAAACGGGGCGCAAACACGCGAGGCGAGCGAGTCTCGGCGCGTGATTCAACGCACCTTAACGCGCAGATTTTTGCAAATAATGGAGGTCTCCACGAGAGAATTCGATGTCAACAGGATCTATTTTGAAATTGGTGCAAGGATATCGCCGCTATCCCCGCGCCACCGGGGTCGGCCGGCAGGTGTCCCATAGAGACGCAGACCCCGCGCACAGGGGCGTTGCGCATGAGAGCCGCCTAAAATAAAGTATACATTTCTATTTAACAAATTTGTTGTGTACCATAGAGATACAGGCCGCTCTTCTCCACTGGGCATTCTGGGCAACTGTCTGCCCAGTCTGCCCTCAAAATAATTATTCTGTGCAGCCGCCCGTTCCATTCTGCGTATTATTTGTACCGGATTATATGATACAACATTTGATTTGCAGTGCGATTTGCTATAAGTTTCAAGCCGCAAGCTTATGAAATAAGTATTAGGTATTTAATTAGGTTCAATTGAACAGTGAATGAAATTCAATTTATCAAATAGCAAAATACGTAAAATACACAGGGGCCCCGTGCTTGTTATGTGCCCAGGGCCCCCAATAGGTTAAAGACGGCCCTGTAAAGATAGAGATGATATGAACGTTGCAGCTGTTTTACGCCCGCCTCCACGCCGGTGCCATTATGAAGAAACGAAAGGAAAATTGAAAGCAATTGTGGGTGTCAGGAATACTTTTTGGAAAGGACATAAAAGCGTTCTGTTTATTACATCGTGAATAAGCGTTTCTTGGATCGCTTATCTATAGGACACAACGCCCAATAGGTAGGTACCAACGCATAGGGTGCCTAGGCCATTACTGAGATAGACATTATACTGTATAGGTACTCTATAACTTCCCCCGCCCTGGGCGGGGCGGGAGGGAGTGTCAGACTTTTACTGACTAAAACCCGTCTATGTTCCTTCATGTGCCCTTTGCTTTCCGGGGGCGCGGTATCTCTTTCGAACAACCCGCAGCCCCGTATAGGTACTCTATGATATAGACTTAACATACAATTTTTTAAAGTTATGGACGTTACTAAATCATTATGCTAGGTGGCTCGGTTTAGGAGTCTGGGAGTGTATATTAACTGCCCCGTAGGTCTCGTGGTCGCAAGCGCGATTGATCAACGTGGGGTCCCAGGTTCAATTCCCAGCGGGCTTATTCGCTATCTCTAATGACAGTTGAAAATGATGATCACCGACTAAAGTTTCCAATTTTCAACTGTCAAAACTGATATTTCGTATTCCATAACTTCGGTGAGGAACCGTAAAATTTCAAGATGGCGTGTGGTTCAGTGATTATCACTCTGATAGGTCGATAGTCACTGAATGCCTATCGATATCCAGTATTTGGTATTCAGTAAGCTCGGTGTATATCCTTTTGACGTTTAACCGTGGATCACTCAAGTTGTCAAAAAATCACTGTTCCATAGCAGTTATTTATAGGCGATCAGTGATTAACACTCTAACTTTTATCCATTTATTGTGTTTGAGATACATAACTTGGAGCAACCTCGCTAATTTAGTAAGTATATTTTAGTATATTTTTGATACGAGTGTTGAATAAAATGTGAAGTGAAGTAAATTGCCTTTGTATAATATAGTAAAAGGGTAGGGAATTTTATTAATCGTATTGGAATTTGTTATGATGCCATTGGGAATCCGTATCAAATAAATTTATAAGTAATATCATTAAACAAGCGATAAAACAAGAATAAATAAATATTTATATCACATTATTTAGTCTAATTATGTATATTAATTTGCTAATTTTAGGTATGGCACGCGCATATTTATTGGGACTTGCTGAAGAGCAAAGGCAAATGAATGTCTTGCGCAGAGAACGTCGGGCAAGGCGTGCTTTGACCGACTACATGAATTTGCCGGACAAAGAATTTGAGGCACACTTTCGCTTGTCCAAAGGCACGTTTAACTGCTTAGCTGAGGAGCTTCGTCCGTATATGACACAACGACGGCGAAATACTGGAGTGCCCCATAATCTCAAAGTACGTTAAGTATATAAGTAGGTATAAGAAGATGAAAATAAGTGCATTCTTGTCACTCAAGGCCCTGTAAAAACGAAATACTGTACCCGATTTGACAAACATTTTCAAAAATGCAATGTCAACAAAAAATATTTTATTTTATAATGATCATGATCAAACTGATTGGTTGTTGATTTTGTTTTAGGTATTAGCTGCTGTGTCATTCTATGCCCAGGGATCCTATCAGAAAAGCGTTGGGTCATCTTATTTATTTAACATGTCCCAACCTACATTCAGTAGGTGCTTGCATGAGGTCACCAAAGCCCTAAATAATCCAGAAATCTTGAGGACTCACATAAAATTTCCTTCCACACGTGAAGAAAGAGAAAATATTATGGAAAGGTACATTTATTTTTTACAGTGAACATGGCAAATTTAATGTTATACGTCTTTGGGTAATGCAGAAACAAATGAATTGTAAATACATTTAATTGTTTTGTTTCAATGCTTGAAAACAAAAACTAAGATAATATTAATGACACTTATGGCCAATTTTACCTCTGTCTGATAAGTTATGGATAGCTTACTTGACGGTTACTTAATTACTTAAATATACATACATCTACTCTTTCTCCAAAGTTCTACTCACAAATGATAAAAAAAAAAATTTATTTGGTTAAGAAATACCGATAAACAGAATACATAAAATTTAATTAGGAACCTTTTGGCATAAAAATCCCAATTAATGAAATCGCGAACCTCACGCGTACGAAGTCGCGGGTAACAGCTAGTTCAAGTATAAGTATTGATTGAATTTCAGTCTTATATTTGTGGCTGTTGTTTAAGGTAATATCAATGATAAATATTTTTATAATTTTACTTTTCAGATTTATGGAAAAATTTGGATTTCCTGGAATAATTGGGTGCATAGATGGTACTCATGTTGCATTGATACGGCCAGTGGAGCATGAAGAAACTTTCTTCAATAGGAAAAGTTATCATTCATTAAATGTCTTAATAGTAAGTATTCCTTACAATTAATTGCATAGATCTTTGAATATACATATACCTACACCAATATAACTATCATTTTTGTATGTTATTACTACATTTACCAATAAACATTATTATGAGATGCAAGAAGATAGATACGAAACACCATAATATGCGCTTACATAGTACACTAATTCAATTCAATATCATACTCCCTAGAATAAGCTAATCAATAAAGTATGCAGGCTCTATGAGTTGTATGCTGTATGTGTGATAAATAACAGTATGTTACTCTGATAAACTTTTTTTTTCAGATTTGTGATACAGATTTAAACATTTTACATGTTGATGCATCATTTGGTGGGGCAGCACATGATTCATTTGTATGGAATCAATCTCCTATAAAAGAATACATGGAAGAACTGCACAATAATGGTGAACACTGCTGGTTACTAGGTGAATTTGACCAAGATTTAGTTATAATCCAATGCAATAAAATACTGATTGTACTCTGCTCCCTTTTGAAAGCTTCAAAGGGATTTGGTGGACATAAAAAAGTTGGTTTTCAATCACATAACTTTGCTTATTTACAGGTGATTCTGGATATGCTCAGCGCCCATACATGATGACACCTATTCTTGGAGCCGCTGCTGGGACACCTGAAGAGAATTACACCAATCTGCACTGTCAAGTTCGAAATACAGTTGAGAGGTGTATTGGGGTTTTAAAAGCACGTTGGCGATGTTTGTTAGCACACAGGGTGCTTCATTATAATCCAGTGATGAGTGGGAAAATAGTGAACGCATGTGTAGTATTGCATAACATAGCCAATGCTTCAAGAACCCCACAGCCCGAACTGCCACTTGCTGAGAGGGATAATGACCGGCAACGCCAACCTGTTGTTGCAGTTCCAGCCAATGTTGATAGGGCAAGAGACAATTTAGTGAATAGATTGTGGGTAGGAAGATAAGATATAAGTTCTTAATATTAACCTTTTGAACGCCACGGACGTTTATAGACGTCTAACGAAATCGTGCCAAACACGCCACCGACGTCTATAGACGTCAAGAAAACGAAATTTTTAAGTACTTATTTTCTACTTAAAAATGTCCTAAATTAAGTTTTTTGTGTTTCTCTTTCCTATTATTTAAAACTACATTAATGAAATATTGTAAAATAGCACAAAGATATATTGATTTCTTACATTTCACTAGAAAAAACAATAATCAAAAATTGCTAATCGAAATGCTGAATTGGTAGCTTGGCGTAGCAGTGGCGCCGATGTGTTTACGCTCTGGCGGTCAAAAGGTTAAGTATATAATTATTATTTTTTGTAATAAAGTTTTTTTTTAAGTTATTGACATGTATGGTAATAATAATATATCTTGTAAATTGTAAACTTCTGATAAAGCTGACGACTTTCTTGCGCCCATTCTTCTCGTTAGTTAAAAAGTCCCTGAATGGGTGGTAGGGAAAAAATTTTGACTACATGAATAAAGAGACATTTTTCTTTGAAAGCACTTTTTTTTTCCAATCTTAGAGGGAAATTACTACACATTAGGGGATTGCATCATTAAAAAGAATCATGGTGTTTTCGGCGGGAAGGATACTCCGCAGCGCAACCACTTTAAATAAAAGTTTACGTCGAAACTAGAGATATAGACTTTTTTTTTAATAAGACTAGAATTTTATACTTAGACATTTCATAGAATTGTTCATGTAACTTATACTTGTTACAGCAAAGGTGGTTCCGCTAGGGAGCATGACGTAATAAAACACAAAACTGATACTAAATACCTATTTATTTCTACTTTCACTAATTATTTCTCTTAAACAGTCTTCAATATTAGCCAGTCTTCTGTCCACTATAGCTGAAAATGCCTCAAGCGCTCTCGTATGCCTCTCCTCAACAGCTATTCTCCTCTCTTCTAAGCTGCGAGCCCATTGAGGTACATCACGATTGCGTATGACTGAAAAACAATAATTAATTTTAAAAACTTTACTAAAATACCCAGTCTGACATTGCACTACTGGTAGCACATTAGACGTACTTTTTTTGTTTTCATCATTATAATTCAACCCATTGGCATGAAATATTTTACTTTTAATGAACATCCTTCATGATTCATTTTTATCTATAACTCAATAATATTGTGTAATATTGACTAACAGATATATTTTCTGAGATTAGCCTGTCTGATAGACATGATGATGCATGATTTCAATTTCAATCATTTACAATAGATCATCTTTGATCTATTGTTGCTTCACTTGGGATTACAAAACATGAAAAGTTAACTTACGGCGTTGTCGGCTATGGCGTCGTGGCGAAGACTGGCTCATATCTGCACGAGGATGCCGTGGTTGCTCTGGCGACGGAGTCCGTATTCGACGTAGAGACTGAGGTAGAGTTGAAGACTGAGGCTGAGGTCGTGTATGCGCAGACTGTAGTGGTGGTGAGGGTGGTGGTGGTGAGGGTGGTGGTGGTGGTGGTATAGGTGCAGGTGTACCAGTGTGGGAAATTGGAAGTGATAACATTTCTGGTGGGAAATCTTCATCTTCCAACCACTCTACCTCCGTTTGTTCCATTTGGGAAGTAGAAGGCTGGGAAGCTGAAGTGTTGGTGGTTTGGGATGTGCTTGGCTGAGGTGGAGGTATTGAAATGGTTTCAGACGGAATCTGTAAAGAAGCAAATATATTCATAAACATAAACACAAGATATTTAATAATTTTGTAAATAAAAGTCACTTTAGATGTGTATTTTTATCTAACAATAGATTAGATGTAGTGTATTGTAAAATAAATAATTATGCATAATAATATAACTTGCAAGTGATTTAAATTTGTTTATTCTGTGAAAGTAAGTATTCAACTGGGATTTGTCTCCTTCTAGAGAATATTCTACCAGTTTACCAAATAGGAGCCAAATCAGTCTGTACTGATATCTCATTCATGATGAAACTAGGTACTGATAGATTCATTGTGAATGAGATACAAATAAGCATTTAAACATACATATTTTGAATATTAGCTTTAAACACATTGGAAATGTCTTCAATACCATTTTACTAAAGACTTTACATTATAAGAAGTATGGTTAGATAGTGCAACTTACGGGAAATGGTATCTGCACTCCAGGCAAACCCTCCACACATACACGACCTATGAGTTGTAAGATCCTCTCTTCCAACTCATTTAAGGGTGTCAGCTTATTAGGCCCTCCGCCTGTTCTTGAGGCGTTGCGCCGAATATCTGCACCCTTTGCCTTAGTCTTCGCTTTTAACTCCACCCAGTACTGTAAAAATATTGTATTGGTGATTGAGAGGAACAATAACTTTTAAGGTTCTTAAGAAGATTCTAAAACAAAACTTACTCTACGCCACTGTTCGGGAGTTTTAGTGACTCCGTCTGCCACAGAATTTAGCTTATTAGCTATGGTCTCCCAGGCTCGCTGAGTTGTTTGGCTTGCCTGAGGCCCTCGCGTACATCGCCCTAAGGCGATGTCTTTATTGGCCTCTGCAAAATCCAACAACACCTCAAGCTGCCTTTGGGAGACACGTCTGCTAGCCGGCATTCTAAAATTTAATGAAATCGTTAAATTAGACATACAAACGCTACACAAATCTCAATAACGTATCTCCTAGTAGTAACTACACCAATATTGTTGTTCGAAATGCAAGCAAATACATGAATTTCTGAGTAAACTTTCAATTTAAGTATCTAAAACTTTTACTCACCTTACTTATTGGTTATACGAAATACTCGTACAAAAACAAACAAACTATACGTTGGAACCAACAAGACTGAATTTGGGGCATGGTTTAAATAGTTAACAATTTAGAAACACAAGCACTTCAAAACATTCTTTCCAAAATCCCAGCGTTTAAGTGGATTAGTGGATGTTTTTATGTTTTTCAAGGAATAACTTTGGCACTCGACATTCTCATAATAATGTACTCTTACATTCTTGACAACTCAAGTGGCGAACGTATAAACCGCAAAAAATAAAAAGCTAATGATGTCGTTATTTTATTTCGTGTTGCCAAGGATATCAAATAAGTCGGGTAATAGCTAGTGTGGTAACAATTTCAAGTCGATAAACACCGCTAGTTTTCGTTATTCACTGAACGATCACGTGACATAGAAGCGATACTGAATACCAAAACACCGGAATGTTCGGTTGGTCACTGAGCTCGGTGATTATCACTTCAGTGTTGATCACTTTCATCTGTCAAAATTAGCGAATAAGCCCGCTGGTCGGGTTAAGTGTTATTGGAATTTTCCATTAGGAATGTCCCAGTAGCAGCCGGAGTTTGGGAGTTGGTGGTGTGTCACCCCCGTGCCTCGGAATCGATCTTTGACAGTCGTTCGTCGATCGTCGTTAGACGCCAAGAAGTCTGACAACCAGTCTAACCAAGAGGTATCGTGTTCCCAGTAACTGGGTTGTGGAGGTCAGATAGGCAGTCGCTCCATGTAAAACACTGGTATTTAGCTGCATCCGGTTACACTGGAAGCCGACCCCAACATACTTGGAAAAAAGCTAGGCAGATGATAATGATTACATTATTCTATATTAATTTAATTTTATAAAGAGGTAAAGTTTGTGAGGTTTAAGGGGTAATCTCTGGATCTCCTGCACCGCTTTCGAAACTTCGTTTACCCTTAGGAAACCACGTTATTTGTGAGTGTCATAGGCTATCAGAGTACTCGACCCACGTCAGCGGAGCAGTAACCAAAAACGTAACTTAACGCGGGTGAAAAAAGCCACGCGGACGAAATCGCGAATAGTTCGCTAGTCGTATATATTATAAACTCTTGATGGCCCAGTGGTTAAGCCATCCGCCTCCGTCAGTCCGGAAAAGTACCAATGTGACTTTTTCAATTCGTGTACTTTCTAAGTTTATCTTGGACATCACTGGCAAGGGTCACGTAAAACATCGTGAGGAAATCTGTACTTAATTTAATGTATTTCTTAAATATGTGTCTAAAATCGCCAATCCGCCGCATTTATTCCGCTCTAGAGTACTTCAACAGTACCCATAGTTTAACTTTCAGAAGGCAAGCAATTTCATGGGTGCAATACAACTAACTTTTAGGAACAATCTCAATACAATCTCAGACTCAATCTGTAGAAGAATTACCCCTTTGGTTAAAAGATCTGCATAACTAATAAATAAAACAACAACTAAAAATATTTTCTCTTTTTATAAAAATCAAAACACCGTCTTTATACATATACAGAATAAATTCATTAATGAATATTATGGACATTATTAGTCTTCATCAGTGGAACTTAAAATTATATTCAGTTCACTATGCTAAATATGTATATAAATATAGCTAACAAGCTGCCCAAGGTCAAAATTGTTTTCAAAAATATGTTTATTGGTCACTTTAGTATCTAAAACAACTATCAACCTGTTTTCTACTAATTTTAAAACAATATTGACCTCCAGACTTCATGCAAAACTTATATGAAAAAAAAGTTGAGTAATCCTTATCCACAAAAACATCACTTATTGCTTGAATTTTGCTATTAGACACTAAATGTAAATATACTGTTTCACATAAATAGATCATATCCTAAGGATCAACATCAAGTCCCAAGGGTATTTTAGGTACTTTTTATGGTACCATTTGAAGTCAAATGTGTGAGTACAATGCCTCTTTACCTACTATAATATGTCTATTCAGTAGAACTTTTGTAAAATGGTCATGAATAAGAATATGGTCATAATAATCATTGTCAAATAATCAGATATTGGAAGCATCAGGTTATCTTTTTAGTTTGGCTAGTACTTGGTTACAGTTAGTAAAACATAATACAATTTAGAATTGGCCGGTGACACTTTCCTTCAAACTCATGTAATAGTTCATCAATATCGTTATCTAAATCATCACTTTGAGCCATCTTTGTGACCATGTCACTTATTAAGAAAGCACCAATGGTAGCTTCTTCGTGGTTATCTTGAATATCCATGTTTACAACATGGACAGGTTGATTATAAACAGATCTCTTTGAACCAAACCATTCAATGACTTGATCGTATACTCTCTCTTCACATGTTATTATGACGTCAAATCGCTCAGTTGATATCTGGAACTTCTCTGGGCTGGGTTTAATTCTTCTGTTTCTATCTAACATATGTAGTATACCATTTTGCGTATAGTATACCTTGTCCTTCTCCAATAAATCATTGTAAATGTCGTCATAGGGAACCCCAAATTCATAACAATTCGGTCGATCTGCAGAAGCACCTGGTAACTTAACCTTTTCTCCTGTACCATAAGACTTGACTTTGAAGCCTTTCTTCGCTAGAAATGCGTGAGCTTCCATACTACGGTTCATGTTAGATGAACATACAACCGCTATGTAGATATCACACATTGTTAGATAATTATACTTCGATTTTAGTTTGTATCGAAAAAAAATAAAACATTGCGTTTAACTATGATTTTCAACAAGTTGCATGCATTATGAGCGTCCGCTCATCTTCAAGGCTCATACGATAAAATTCCAAGCAAATCATGAATTACTAGAATTCTTTTGTTTGTTTATCGTGGGGTTAAGGTACCGACGGGAGACGAGCCCAAATAAAGTTATATCACAGACAGCAACTGGCGACAATTAGAGCACAAGAACGTTGTCGTAGAGATTTGTCGGTGTCGCGTCAACAATACGTCAAGTTTGCGTCAGGCGCGCGTCGCGGTGTGTCAAATTTCATTTTTTAAAACATACATATTAACTATTTGGCTACAGGCCTTTTACTCATCTGATCGTAGTATCTTGATTACTCCACATTTATTCGGCATTAATACCGTTTTAAAAACAACTCCAGTTCAAACAAAACGTGTAATAAAGTTTGCATAAAGTTTTGAATAAATTAGGACATCACTGTTATACTTACTACGTTGGGAAATGAGGTATCATCACACATAGCTAAGTATCATACTTATTTGAATATCCACGTGGCTTATTTCACCCGCCATAAGTTAAATCTTTGGTTATGCACCGCTCCCGTGTGTCGTAGCGTGATGAACGTTTCCCAGTTACTAGGTTGTGGAGGTCAGATAGGTAGTCACTCCATGTCAAACACTGGTATTCAGCTGCATCCGGTTAGACTGCCGACCCCAACATAGTTGGGAAAAGGTTACGCAGATGATGTTACAGGAGTAATGTAGCTAGGTGAATAAAATGGTTAAAATCGGTCCAGTAGTTTCGAACCCTATTCGATACAAACAAAAAATCATTCAAGTATAGGTTGTCTTTGCCGAGTAAATCGGTGTACTCGGATTTTTTTGTATTTTTTTAGTCTAGTCACAGAGAAACGTCAAATCAGGCAATGACAATAGGACAAGTGAAGTGACAGTGAGGGATATTTTTTAAATCATAGACTACGAGATTATGAGATAATTTTATAATTTAGGTTATATTATTACATTTAAGCTGGGAAGTTTTAATTAATGTGGAATTATTGGCATAATTCGATATTTCTAACATGAATCAATTCAAGAACCTATGTTTAACTTATATAAAAGCTAATCAGTTTAAGAATATACACACCAGCTCGTCAGCCTTAGCATGGTCGAAAACAGATAATTCACCGAAAACATTTCTACGACATAATAAAAAGATTTATCCTCCACAGTCACCTGATGAAGAACCAAGACCAGCTGTAAGTTATTCCACAATCAACATCTACAACTCAGTATTAGTTCCATTGGCGTATTTTTGTTAGATTTCTGGTTATATGAAAACAATGTAGGTCTTCTAATGTTCTTAATTTTTACATTTGTGTTCAAATGTATTACTTTTGTTAAACATGACACAAACATAGGAAAATAGAAATTCAATACTTTTCTTGAAAGAGTATAAATTTGAGTTAATTTGTTACAAATATGGCGCGAACTTGGGTTGATTTGAAACACCAAACAAAGTATTTTTTAAGTTAACAGAAAACTACTTTTGGTAAGGACTATTAAAATTTGGACTCAAAGTATAACTTTTCTAGTATCTAAAGGACTATCTAAATCATTGAAAAACCAATGCATTTAACAGTTTTTGATCATAATAAATAATTTGAAAAAACTTAATAAATGCTATTATTCATTTAACCCACTTTTGGCCTCAGAAATTTTCAGGGTAAAATTTGATGATATTGAATTATCACACAACCTATGTATAGACTTCAATGGAAACACAAGCATCAAACTTATACAGAAATAAATTATGATTCTGGATTAATAACACTCATTTATTTTGAGTGACTCAATAGTTTAGTAAATATTACTATATTATATTATTGTTAGCAAAAAATTTTCATAATAAAATATTTATCAGACTGAATCAATCTTGAAGATCTGTCGCCTTTATGCCTTCTTTGTATGTTCTTTCTGAAATTAAAATAATGATATTAGAAATAAAATGTTGGACTAGTCAAAATAAAGGTGTAAATTATGTAGGTATGTAGATGAAAAGTATTATCAAATAAAAACATATTCAGCACTTAATATTTATTGGTTTTTCAAATATCAATAAACATTATGATTTTAAATATGTATTTTCAGTTTGTATGTCATCAGAAGACCAATATAAAATACAGTCCTGAAAAGTTGTGGTACATTGCCAGTTTCATCAGAGGGATGACAGTAGACGAGGCTGTGAAACAACTCAGCTTTGTAAACAAGAAAGGAGCAATATATGTCAAAGAAGCCATACTTGAAGCTCAAGACCTTGCTGTGAAGGAACACAATGTTGAATTCAGGAGCAATTTGTGGGTTGGTAAGTACTTACTGCTACTAATAATTGTCTTTACTGTTAATTTCTAAACATCAGTTACACCATAAGCTTCCCTAAGCTGCCATGACTAGAGTTATAAAATGCCCTCAACACCTTTTGTTATATAAAATCAGTTAAATTTATGTTCACTTAGAACATTTATAGCAAAAATATGTAATAATCATACGCTTGTTTCCTGTTTCAGCTGAATCCTTTTCTGGGAAAGGTATGGTTATAAAAGGAATTAGAAGACATGCAAGAGGACGTATGGGAGAAGTAAGGTACCAGTTCAGTCATTATTTTGTAAGATTGGAAGAAGGAAAACCACCTGCAGACTATTATAAGAGAAATCCACAGACACCACAACAACAACTTGATAATTGGCTGGAACAAATGAGGAAGAGAAAGATTATAAATTCATATTAAGTTGTATATAATTTATTAAACTGATCCTTAGGAAATATAAACTGCATTGATTTTGCTTTAAATTCTTGTTTAATTGTTAATTATTTACTTACCATATCAAAATATTGTTTTGAATGCCATAAGACATTTAATAAAACTTAAATAGTATAACATGTCATATTCTTGATAAAAGTCTATTATAATAGATAGCTATGTACCAAAGAAAATATTATTATTTCTTAAATTGATTATGAGTTGGTTACATGATCTATGAACTAAATTAATTTATTTTGTACCTCATGAACACAAGTTTAAGTCATCAGCTTGTAGACATTAACTGCTGATCATGGGCCCCCACATAATTATGCTATTTCATTAATAGGTATACTTAATACAACATTAAAGTTTCAGGTCCTTGTGTAATAAGGAAGTAATAAAAAACACATTTAATGGTTAGGGGTAATTACTAATAGCTGAATAAAAGTAAGTTAATTATTGGAAACCTTCTGTTTATGTTGTAATTACTATACTACTAACATCTTTAGAAGTCCTGAACTTTACTTTATAATACCCTGATAGTACTTTATGGTTATTTACTTTGAAGTTTGTCTGCTGCTGCCATGGAAATAAACAAGCATTATTATAAACAATCAAAGCTTGAGCCACCATTAAGTTTGCATCATATTATACTCACAAGTCATTACAAACTTAATTGTGCATTAACTTTTATTGACAAGTATATTTTAGAATGCTGTCAGTCGGAAATATGGTATGGTAATTTAAATTATAATAAAATATGTCTTTCGAGTGTTGCAAATAAACGGAAATTAGATGGATACTTATAGAACACTTAACCTATGGAATAGAAATGATCATACATTTAAAGATGTCTGAGCCTCGGGTTTCTTAGGTACATAACCATACAGGAACACTGAACCAATAACGAACATTGTGCCAACAGCAAACTGTATAGTTAGGTTGAAATCAAATATGTATATAGATGCTATACAGGATACGATAATGGCAACAGAAGTTGCGAAACCCTTTAGTATATTATCTGCGTATTTTACAACAACGGCAACTATTAGGCCTCCTGCTGCTTGTAGTAGGACTAGGTACCAAACGAAACCATCAAAGCCTTTTAACAGGTTACTATGGGTTCCTTCATTTATTAGGTAAGTGATGGCTCCAAATGGCAATGACAGTAAACTCAACTGCACATTTCTCATCCATACCTGAAACAAGTCAACAAGTTTACTTCAGGACACACTTCTACATTGCTTTTGTTTACCTACAATAGGCACAACAATTAGCCCTGAGCTGTTTGTTTTATATAAACTGTCTTGCTTATTTACTATGTAAATAAGCCAACCATGGCAAAGCCGATTGTAAAGAAGTGTATGAGCTCAGTACCTTTCTCAATAATAAATAGTGTGTTATTCAAATCATTGCATAGTAAATACCATCTGTTACACTTAATTATTCACTGCTGTCAGCCATGCAAATATTTTTTATATTACCATAGTAATATGAAAATATAAAAACAAAAAAGAAGGGCATTCTAGCATCAAGTGTACACAAGATCAAAACGGAAGTTAGAACTGATTATGTGTACCTCCCATGATCAGTTTTATCTTCCGGTTTTAGTTATCACTACTTGAAGCAAAGTTTCGTCTGTTTTTTTAAATAATAACATACATTACATGCCATTACGCCTGTATTACCCAAAGGGTTAGGCAGAGGTGTAACAATGTATACCCACAGTTTGCTGCTATGTTTAGGTCCCATGTAATGGGGGGTGGGCCTATTGCCATTAACCCTTTTAGAACGAATTATCGTTCGACTTGCGAGCCGGGTGCTGGGCACTGAAAGGGTTAACCGGGCACAAATCAAGCTTCTACTGAGAATTTCATAGAAAAACCCAATAACGCTTTTTGCTCGACCCGGGAATCGAACCCGAGACCTCTAGCGCAGCAGTTGCGCTTAAGACGACTAGGCTAACAAGGCAGTTGTCAGGAGATTTCGAGGCAGTTTTTGAATAATACAATGATTTTTAACTTACAGATATGTCTGATTCTTTAAGTACTTTTTCGAAGTATATCCCAGCAAAACCAGATAAGAAACAAGCTGCTAGAGCTGCACTAAATCCCAATATCTTGGATTGCTCTGGCAAATGTGATGTGGCGGTGGTTGCTTTTTCTGTAGAAGATAATTGTACCAGAGCAACTCCTATTGTTAAGATTGCCAATGCCAACCATTGCCACTTCTTCAGACGTCTTTTCAAAACAAGCACGGCAAAAAATGCTGTTGTCAATATTTTTAATTGGTATGTCACCTGAAAACAGTCAAAGCGGTATTAAGCTAGGCGTGGAAGAGGTTCTCTTTGTTTGTGTAACATATTACTTTTGTGAGCCTAGGTACCTTAACTTGTTAGTGTAACTAGATTCATGCATATTCAGTGGTTAGTTTCATATTATACATATGCGGTTAACGATTCTGTTATCATGCATCCATTTAAAATGTAACATTTTTCCAAATATTTAAAAAAAAATCATGTAAATCAATTTTATCAGTTACCTGGTAAGTAGCAGCATCTAAATTAGATGCTGATACATAAAGCAAATTGTTCTGTACAATGTACAAAAATGATGGCACACAGACTCTTAATGTGTCTCGGAAATTTATTATGACTATATTGTACATAGATCTTGACCCATTTTTAACACCGCCCGACTCTTGCATCACAAGACCCACACATATAATTAGTTTAAATACTTCTGCCATTAAAACAGCTGAAATCAACAATACAATTAATTAGTTACAGTAGTCGCATAGCCAATCATTAAACTTTTTATAACCATTAATTTACTAATTACAAATTTATTAAAATCTTACCTGCTGCTGATGAGAACATTTCCACATCTCTTGTGCGAGCATACCGCATACTAAGACCTAATACTGCATTTTGTAATGTTAATATCACCAAGCTTACATATTTAATATAACCTGCAAACACCATAAATTAAGCACCTCATCATCATTTTCAGTATTATAGTAGATTTATAACATGATTTTCAAATATATCTTCATCCAGAAGAGACATCCCCCCTGCAGTGGCAGAGGCTAGAATAGAATATAAGGTCTTTACCATAATTATTAACTCTTTTGTTGTGTGCATATGATTGTGCTTTTTTATCATCACCGTCCATGTCTCCCGTTGTGTTTAACAGTGTGGCTGCAGTTATTAGCTCTTCTGGATCTTCAGCCGGCTCAGTTATGTGAGGTTCTTCTCCCACTACTGGCTCTGTATTTACTGACGCCTCATGTGGTGTGTCAGTTGACTTCATAGGAATCTAATAAGGAAATTTTCACATTAGATTTAGTCCTCATTAAATTAACGATAAGCTAAGTGATTTTATCAATACTGGTTTGATTTTACCTTTGATAACTAAACACTGATTTTATATTTCAAGTCACTACATTGATATTACAGTGTTATCGTGAATACGTGGAATAAAAACAGAATGTTAATTGTTTTAGTATAATCAAAGGCACTGATTAAAAAAGTGCGAGTAGTTTGGGAACAATAATATAAACACAGTGTTAAACTGAAGCTACGTACTTACAACACCATAAATATGTTATCATTGGCCAGATACCAAATTTCAGTTTGTAAATAGGAGAAATCTGGGTAAATAAAATACAAATATTAATCACCATCACCATAAAAATAAATATTTGACATGCACATGTATCAATAATATTACCGATATTTGATGTCGCTTCAATAAAAAATACACAGACACTAAACCGACAACCTTCTGACCAGAATTTACTACATTTGGAATTCAATATAATTAATTATAAGTGCTGGTAGGAACCTGCTTCACTGAAACTCTGCTGAAACTGAATCTAATTATTTATTATGTTGACGTGTCGGCAATCTAAAAGGCATTGGCTTGGCTATCTTGTATGGACGGTCAATCAATAGCTACAAAAAAAGCTGCCGCCTCGAAATGTCAAATGACGCAATATTGCCGCCGAATAGTAAGAGTTTCATACCAATATGAACCTTATTTTAATCAGATAACTATAATTTAAAATGGCCGATATGCCATGTTCTGACAGCAGTATTTTCTTCACACATTTAGATGATGTGCATCTCCGTAGGTAGTTACTCATTGGTTTATAATGCCAATGCCAATGAACTGTTGACATTTGAGTTGAGTTGAATTTGACATTCATACTATAGACTAGAGGGTCTGTTCCATTTGATTGCCATATAATAAAAAGTATTTTTAGTTATACCATACCCTATGTGGACCGCTTTCTGCAGAAATGATCCAACCCACAAACTCGACATTTTCGATATTTTGTGACGTATGGACTCCAAATAAGGTATATTTTGACATATCAAAGACACAGAACTCTATGTTAATAATTGACGAAAATCCGTATGATCCAACCCACAGCTGATATGGCAAACATCATTCTTTATAATGCATGAGTGTTTCAAGCTATTAGAAACATTTTTGCATTTTCTTGATTGCCCTGATAAGTGTTATTTTTTTTTGCTATAATGATTCAAATTACCTAGAACATTTATGCTTTTTATACAGTATGGGAAATATTACGAAAATCATTTTGCTTAAATGTTCCAGTAACCTTAATCATTTTAACTCTATTCTTAATAACATCTGACTACATAAATAATGAATCAGACCACATGAATATCTACCTAATTATAGAAAATGTAACTTACTGAAACTTAAAATATGCCTCTAGTTTCAGTAGTTCGGTTGTTAGTCCGGTAGACCGAACTACTGCAACTATCAGTTGCGATAGTTCGGTTATGACAAAGAACCGAACTACTGAAACTTAAATATGCCTCTAGTTTCAGTAGTTCGGTTGTGAGTCCGGTTGACCGAACTACTGCAACTATCAGTTGCGATAGTTTGGTTATGACAAAGAACCGAACTACTGAAACTTAAATATGCCTCTAGTTTCAGTAGTTCGGTTGTGAGTCCGGTTGACCGAACTACTGCAACTATCAGTTGCGATAGTTTGGTTATGACAAAGAACCGAACTACTGAAACTTAAATATGCCTCTAGTTTCAGTAGTTCGGTTGTGAGTCCGGTTGACCGAACTACTGCAACTATCAGTTGCGATAGTTTGGTTATGACAAAGAACCGAACTACTGAAACTTAAATATGCCTCTAGTTTCAGTAGTTCGGTTGTTAGTCCGGTTGACCGAACTACTGCAACTATCAGTTGCGATAGTTCGGTTATGTAAATAAACTAGGCATACAGTAGAACCTCGATTATCCGAACTAAGGGTGTTTATAATATAATGGGCAGCAGAATAGCATGCGGGGCAATCCCGCGTGCGTGAGAAAATCTGCAATATATTAAAAACACCCTAATTGGGACTGGAACTCGTCTCAGTCCCAATTAGTTCGGATAATCGAGTTTCTACTGTATGCCTAGTTTATTTGCCGAACTAAAGAGGTACATATTTAAGTTTCAGTAGTTCGGTTCTTTGTCATAACCGAACTATCGCAACTGAAAGTTGCAGTAGTTCGGTCAACCGGACTAACAGCCGAACTTCTGAAACTAGTGGATTTTTTGTCATACTTTGGAACATTTTTGCAATTTTAATTCCGCACCTTATTCAGCTAATTTCATACAAAATTTATTTTGTAATAATGATTCACGCACATGTTTTCTTGAATACCTATTAAACTATAAAATTTTGTTTACCAAATACATGCATGTAAATTACTTTAGTACACCTAGAATATCATAAAATTAAAAATACAGCATTTAGCATTACAAAGCCAGAGAAAAACCGAAATAAACTTTAAAGTCAATTATCTCGAAATGAGGTTTCTGTGGGTTGGATCATATTTGCAGAAAGCGGTCCATGTTATTTTTACGCATTTGTATGTTGATCAAAATTCATACGGTATATGATGATAATTTATTAAAATATAAATATTATCTAATGACCTCGATTTTGACGATATTTTATGAAAATAAAATGTAATACAATCAACATACAAACTTTTATAGGTACTGTGTCAGGGTTAGGTTTTAGCATGTTAAGAAGAATCTAATGCTGGGGTCGCATCGGTATTTACCGTTACGAACCTATGCAATGGTATCGCGGTATAAGCATTGTATTAATTAATTTGGTATGATTTGGTTCGACCCAGCAATGGAACACCGTTCTTTCAGAATCCGGCGATACGGTAGGCCCAGAAGATAGTGAAACGAGTTGATCACCTAACTAAATCCCTAGACAGATTCCGACCACGGCGGCCAGTCTTAATGCAGACTAGCCACGTACGCAGGAGATATTATAGTGCACAAGTGTTTGCGCAAACACAGGTGCACTCACTCTTCTCTAACTCTTATAATCCGATGGGAGGGCAATTCGACAGGACCGGAGACCAACGGCTTTAAGTGCTTTCCGAGCCACGTGGGTGTCACACCACTAACTTCCAAACTCCGGGCCTTCCAAAATCTTAATGGAAAAACCCAATAACACATTTTTTGCCCGACTTGGGAAACGAACCCAGGACCCCTCGCTCAGCAGTCGCGCTTGCGACCATGAGACCAATGGAGCAGTCACCAGGTAGTCGATTGATCACCTATTGGGCTAGTGTCGCAAAATGCAGCATAAAATGTTAAGAAGAAAGGGAGGCTCTATAGCACAGATGGCGAACCAATGGCACGCGTGCCTGTAGCGGCATGCGATGAAATAATTCTGACACGACGATAAATGACTATGTATTTGATCAAAACAATTTTGAAACAGCAGAAAACTACACTATCCTTTTATTTAGATAAACATACTTCGATTCTTCTACAAACGAGTTGCAAACAAAGAGTTTATAGCATTGTAGTTGTATTTTAGATGTATGTCAAGATTCTTTGATGACATGCCATAGTCACATTTTTTTTTTCACCATCCCTGCCTTTTAGCATATACCTACACAAACACAATAGGTTCACAACAATAATAATAATAGCTTGGACTCTATTCCAAAATTGGTGACTTGCTTTCTTTATATTTTTATTTTAAATCTTTTTTTAATAAATAATAATGACTATAATGGTAACCATTCTTAAAGGCCATATTGAGTGCACATCATCCCTGAACATTTAATCTGTGGAATATTAATTTGTATAATACCTACCCCAAGTAACCAACCAGCTTTAGCCATAACCAATGGTGTTTGTGTAACTGTTGCCTCAAGGGCCTTGGCTTCAGCTCCTTGTGCCAATTCCAAAGGCCTGAGTTTGCGAGATATTAGTAAAAATAAAAGGATAATAATTTAGGATCCCTTTAATTAAACATCTAAAAACAAATATATAAGCCTAGTTGCCAGCAAGAAAACAACTATAGACTCCACACCATGTGGAGTAAAACAAATTTAATTTAACTAAAATTAAATTAAATTGCAAATGAAAAAGTTCTGTCATTCCCAATAAAAAAGACCACAAGGAGCATTTTTAATCATTTTAAAACTGTCAACTAGTCAATTCATTACTTAAGCTAATGGTTACACTTATTTATTGATCATTTTCAAAATCAGCAGGATTCTTGCGTGCAAGGCGAGTATGTTCTCGTTCAACGCCTTCGTAAACTACATAACCAATGATGAAAGCTGAAACAATGAAAAATATAATATAAGTTGAATGTCAAAACTAAAGTTACCAATAGTATCAAAAAGATGACTTTAACAATGGTAGGTACAATGTTACCAAAGTAAAAGAACTGTAGTAAAACACAATTTTATATCTTTTACTGCAAGGTGTGATCTATGTGGAGGCCATGTATAGCAAACATGTTATTATATTTATAGCAATTAAATAGGTACTGTGGATATGAGGAAGTACATTCAACTATATCATTGTCTTGTGACACTGATGTAAGAAGACTCAATGCCCTATATGAGTAAATTTTGATGTATAGACAGCATCTTAGTTACACCGAAAAAAAAAGGGGTTTAATGAAGTGCCAAGGAAATAAGTGTCAGAGAAATACTCAAGTAAATCGATAATTTGCAAACATCTTGCATCATACTGTTGGTACTTGTATTTCCCATTGACCTATTGAGGGGTTTAAATCCACATAGTGTTTTTTGTGAAGATAGATAATTGTCTACTTACATGGGGCCCATTTGAACACGCTTTCGCGGAATCTACGGAAAATGTTGGGGATTCCATGGGAAATGGCTCCAGCGTACGCGCGTTGTTCATGTGGCGATAACTTGTATGTGACCAATCCTCGGATTTTCGCAAGCTCTCCGAAATGTTTCCCCATTTTTATTCAATAATTTCAAACAAATCTAAATTATATAACCAACAGTGAGCCGAGCCCAGTCAGTGCTTGTCCAATGAATGAACAATATTTTTCTCGAGTCAAATCAAATGACATTGACAATGACAGCTAAATTATGGAAAATAAGAGACACCGAGTTTATAGTTATACCTATGGAAATGCCGGGAAATTCGAAATCTATATCTGTCAAAACGTGATTTGTTTGCAATTTTAAGTACATACCAAGGGAAATCAATTTCGTTTGCGTATGAAACTTGTGGAAGTGCGTATTATTCGACGGCTGTTCATAAACAATTCAGTGAGTCGCACTGGTCGCACCTCTCACGGCTCTCACCCACTCTGATGTACTGATACTGACACTTCTCATTAGGCATGGAAATGATTGCTATTTTTAATTCATTTTCATTATATGAAATGATCATTTTTAATCATGTGATTTCACATGTGAAATTTCACAGGCAATGATTTTTATTCGCAGTGTCATAATGTAGCTCTTTCATAATTATAATGTGCGCCACGAACACGTTGCGACCTGCTATCTAATGAAATCACAATGAATTATGACAAGGAAATCTAAACCTTACAACTTTAAGTTTAAAGTTCAAATTTAAAATGCCCAGTGTTGTCCGTCATCACATCTCTCGTCCTTATCTAACACGCACATGAACAAATCATTCCTTCTTTCTTACTCGCTCGGTCGCTTTGGCAGACAGCAGCTCGCCGCTCACGAACTTCGCTCGAATGAATAAATGAAGTCATAATGATTCGTGATTTCATTGACTGTGAAAAATCGCAGTATAAGTGAAGGCAAATAGCGGGTGTGATTAATGATTTTTTTTTCATATGAAATTTCAAATGCTATTTATGAAATGTTCCATGCCTACTTCTCATCACTCACACTCTTCGGGTTACTCTATGCCTTCTTAACATGGCTTAACATTCATTCTTTCTCTTTAATTTGATTCATTCATTCAAAGTCATTCATCAGCTGCAACATCAGCATGTCATCACACCACCAAATTAATAGAATACATAGAAAGTCGTATACCTTTCTCATTCTCTCTAACGAGAGGCTATCATCACCAGCATCAATATATCATACAAGAAACAATGTCTGTTTTGGAGTCATCTAAAATATTATTACACACTCTGGAAACTCTTAGTCAATAGTGATTAGTGACCCCAGTGCAGCAATAGTATATCTTGAGCATGACAATATTCAAAGTATTTACACGACGACGTTACTGAGTAGTTGCTAGTATTGTTATCAAAAATCAGCAGTCAACAAACAAGTTGATAAAGAATTCTAAACAAGAAAAATAAAGTGTTAGTGGATGTGAATAGGCAGTACCGCCCCTAAGACGACCAACTGACTCAGTAAATAATAGAAAATCTATTGGTTTTATTGGGTTTCACAGTGTGTAAATATGGAAGAAGTGGATTCCATTATTTTACATTTTCTCCGTCAGTTGAATGTGTACGTAAATTATATACTTATTGGATAAAATAATGAATTATCTATGGATTTATTGATTATTTTTATGTTCCGTTATAAGCCATGTGGAATTATTTCAGAAACATTAATGATGGGGTGAAGAGTATTAACGAATTACCGGTTCATACGATAATTGAATCGGCATCTACCTGTCTAAGTACTATAAATCCTTCTGTAAAGGTAACGAGAAACTTACCGTCTGGTATATCCCATAGAATAGAAGTGGCTTCTCAGATTGCATCAATTTGTAAGGTAGGTAAAATCTTTTTTCATACTCAAATAGAATTCAAAATTTGGTTTCTTTTAACATTGTAACAATTGCTTTATTACAGGATTTAGGATACAAAAATGATGTTGGTTATCAAACATTCTTGTATCATAATGAATGTGAGCTGAGACAAGTGTTTATGTTTTTAATAGAAAGATTACCAAATGAAGGCAAACAGGCATTAACAAGCTTGCCATCTGCTAACAAGAAGTCATTGCTTAAGCAAGATATAAGTAATAAAATTGCAGAAGAGCTCAAGACCATTTGGGTCCCACCATGCTGCAAACCTAATACAAATAAAATTGGAGATTTCAGACCTCCAGGTAAAACTTTAATAAACAATATAGGTATTTTAAGAATACAATTCGATTAACAGGGGAATTTCAATAAATTGGGAGGATGTTATCACTCATGTTATAACTCTTCTTTTTACAGATGTGACTTCTGCAGCGAGCCAGACAAGTCTTAGTGATGAGCAAGTAATAGAAAAGTTGATAAAGATAAAGGAATTGAGCAAATCAAATGTATCATTGTTGTTACCAACACAACTAAGTGAGCCTCATAAGGAACAACAGATAACTGTTGAAGAGCCAGAAAGAAAGCAATACTCGGATAAAAGCCTTAAAGAATTAAAAGAAATGGCTATTGTTTTAAGGCAGAAGTTGGATGCACTTGAGAGTGAAAAAAATGTGATGGAAGTTGAATTTTCTCAGGTAGAGTAAACCATTTAATAAAATACCATAAGTATCTAAGTACCTATTGGAATCTGAATTCCATTTTCCAATAATGGCAGTGATTTTTAAGAAGTATAATTTATTTAGCACAAATAATTATATTGGTATTTCAGACACAAAAAATATTTGAAAGGGCAGATGCTGATTTGAAAAATGTATACAACATTTTGAACAGTATTGGAATAACTGATGTTGATGCTGAAGGTGTTACAGATGGTTTAATAGAAAAAGTACAAACAAACATTAATAGTTTGCACAGGCAAAGTGAAGAATTAACATCAAAGAACTTGTCTTTAATGGTTGAAATTGACAAAATTACAAATAGTAAGAACTCAATGGAAGTATGTTTATTTCATTATTTTGACATGATTTTTTTATAATTATTCTGTTATGTAAAACAAACATATTTTTACAGTTTGAGAGAAGCAGATGTAGGAAGATATTAACCAGCTTGAAAGAGTCTGCAAAGGCATTAAAAGAAGAACATGACAAGAAAGAAATATTAGGAAACCAGTTAAAGGAGAGTTACGGAAAGTTAAGAGGTGGAAATAAAAGGTTTGCATAAATTATTCCTTTTATGGGTAATGTTTACGGAATTCTGGTTATTTATTGTTTTCTTTATACAGGTCAATATACACAAAGCGTATTTTGGAAATAATAAGTAATGTTGACAAGCAAAACATGGAGATAAGGAAGATATTAGATGACACAAGACAGTTGCAAAAAGAAATTAACACATTGGAAGGACAACTAGATAGATGTTTTTCTATAGCTGATGAGACTCTTTTCAGGGTGAGTATTAATAGATAAATATGAATTTTATTATGAAAGAATTAGTGGAACTGCTTTCAAAATCATGAGCCTTTGAGAATGGCTCAACCAATTCAGTATTTGTTTTAATTGTTGTAATCTTAATTGTCAACACAAACTTGTATGAATGATTTATGAAAATCCATTTAAAAATTCCGAAACTCGGATGGTATTTTTGTAAGGAAATCTCAAAAAATAAAAGATGAAAATAATTTGCACCCTTGCAGGGCCAGTGAGGGTTGCTAGTTAAATCAAAATTCAACAGACATTAATTTTCTTCAACATTTTAGGATGCCAAAAAGGATGATCAGGCTAAGAAGGCTTATAAACTGTTAGCCCTGCTACATTCAGAGTGCAATACAATTGTTTCACTTGTCAATGATACTGGTACTTTAGCAAGGGACATTGTTGATTTGGAGGAAAACATAAAGACTGAGACAGCTAAGAGAACTGAAGATACCTTGAGGAAAATACAACTTGATCTCACTAAGATACAGGAAGAGGGTTAAAATGAATTTATATCTTTTTAGCCAGAAGTCAAATTCGAGCTTTTATAAGGTCATCTGGAATGAATACTTTGTTTGAACTTTGTTTCTGGCTTCTATGTACTATTCTAGGCCACTGCTATATATTATAGTGTTAATAGATATAGAATATCATTCCAGTAATTAGATATTTATTTCAATTATTATATTACTGCTTAGTGTATTTATTTGTATGCATCTGTAATTACTTTGTATTAATACTTTATAATGTTCAATAAAATAACCAAGTCAATTTTGTTTCTTTTTTAATTCTTACATACTATTTTCTTTTTGGTCGAATCTCAGGTGGAATATAATTCTCATCAGAAGTTTTAGTTGTAGATTTCTTTGAGATTGATTTGGAAACAAGTTTTTCCTTTTCTTCAATTTGTAGGTCAACTTTATCTTCGTTTTCAAAGAACCATAATTTTTGTTCTTGTTCCTTCATTTCATTTTGCTTTTGTTGGATGAGTTGTAAGCGCCGTGCCCGGTCTAGCCTTTGGGCTTGTATTTCAAGTTTTTCATCTCTTAATTTCGTCCAGGATTCAAAAAGCTGAAAAAGATACAAATTAAAGCTTGCTTGAAATATTGATAACTTAAAATAGGTAGTATCATATTGCATCAAATTGATTTACAACAGGATAATACTATAAATAACTTACTTGTTTCTGCTGAGATACATCATTCTTGTGTGATTTGTTGATGGCGTTCTCAATGGCAACTTTCAATGACTCTTCTAGGGACATACCTTCCGAGTTTTCTTGAGCTTTGCCCAAAGCTGTGATACAGTTTTCTATAATTGCTTTTGACTCAGTTTCTGCACTAGCATTCTCTTTTTGTAGCAATTCTAAAACCTCTTTATATACTTGAAATGTTTTGTCATTGCACATTTTTTCACAGAAAGCTGATAGTTTATCATATTTTTTATAGACAAGCCATCCAATAATCTGTAGGTTATTGTTTAAATTGTTAGGGGCACTTTCTGAAACCCATGCTAATGTTTTGCCAGATAATGTAAGAGTGTCCTTGATGTCAAAATGATCATCAAAGAAAGGATTTCGAAGGTATTTAACTCTTATCTTAACTTCTTCAATTTTCTTGTTTTTCTCTGTAGGGGGTGTAGGTTCCGGTGGTGGGGCTGTATAGCTACTGATGTACTTGTAACAAGCATATTGGCATAAAGTGCAAGTAATTTCATTATTGAATTCTTCTTGTAACATTATTAAAGAAGCCACCCTAGCAGCAAGTTCGTAATTCGGTATAGTTACTAATTTGTCCAGTAATATATTTGCAGTGTAGTCATCAAGAAACAGACCAAAGTTTAGAGGATCCTTTAGAATTTCTACAAGCTCTTTAACATCACCAAACTCGATGAAATTCCTCACAGTAGCTTGTTGCGTTGAATCTAACATGTTGCCTGTGTCTGGTGTAGTCCTGAGTTTAAGAAGTAGATCCTTTAATTCTTCGAGATGGCTGGGGTCTTTGATTGCGTTGGCAAACAAGTCTACATCTATTGCACTTATTACGCCTTTTGAAACATAATTTTGGTCTAATACATTATAGAAATCATGAATACTTATTTTATTAAATACGGGTGAAGACTTTGTGTTATTCCAAGCTTCTGTACATTTATATTCATTGGATAAAAAATTCTTTTTATGAAAGATATTTGGACACACGTTTTTCTTAAAATATACTTTTTGAAAATTACGTAACATGTTGAGGAAGTTAAAATATATAATTATATTACTTTAGCCTCTATAGATATCTTTTCTTTTTTAAATAATAAATTATGGTACAAGTAGGGTTATTATTTGAATAGTTCACACAAGCGGAAGCGAATCGATTCCAAATTCAGATTGATATTGACAATTTGAAGACTTGACAGTGACACATGACACATGTCATAGATTTGATGATTTTACCATGTTTAAAAAAAAAAAAAAAAAAAAAAAGCCGTCCCCTCATCTATAAAGCCTATACCACCACAGACTACAATCCACTAATAGATCTTTATGGCTTAGACTATATACATAGGCACATTATCTAAGCTGTAAGGAGATTTACTATACCCAAAAGTTGCAAACATGGAAAAATGTACCTGTTAACCATAGACAAATAGAATGGACAGTGTTCCGGAAGGCGGCTCTAAGGATGACCGCGAGGCGCGAGATTTAAAATTCTAGTCTAATTTTGAGCTACACATTGCATAAAAAGTAATATTTTATGCAATTTCCAGCTCTAAACTAGACGCGACAGTAACGAATATGTATGTACTGGATTTAAATCATTACAGTCGTCTACATAAGTCTCTAAAGAAGTTATAATTGGCCGCAAACGGCATATCCATATACATATAATAGGTACAACAAAAATATCAAGATGGATCACTGCAAAATTAAGTGCGGGAACAGCAAATTAACAAATATAAACTTGTGACCCGTTTTTTCTTTAGGAGACGCCTAAATATAATGCGTTCACTAACACTGCTCATCTATTTGGCCATTGTACTAAGGTTTGACATAGTGTTAGTGAATACAAGCGTTACCATTATTGTATGTACTTTCTGCCATGGATGCCATACATTTTCTAATTTATTAATAACTAGCGAACTGCCTCGTTGGCCTAGTGGTCCTGAGTGCGACTGCTACGCTAGAGGTCCTGGGTTCGATTCCCAGGTCGAGTAAAAAGTGTTATTGGGTTTTTCTATGAAATTCTCAGTAGCAGCTCGGAGTTTGGATTTGTGCCCGGTTAATGGCAATAGGCTCGCCCCCTATTACATGGGACCTAAAAAAACCGGCGAACTGTGGGTGTACATCGGTACACCTCTGCCTAACCCTTCGGGGAATAAAGGCGTGATGATGGATGGTAGCGAACTGCTCGCGACTTCGTCCGCGTCGCGTCTTGGCTTATTTTACCCGCGTTAAGTTACGTCTTCGGTTACTGCACCGCTTCCGTGTGTCGAAGCGTGAACATCACACTATGACCCACGGGAGCGGAACAGTAACCGAAAGACGATCTTTTTTTAACGATGGGAAATCATCAAATGAATTCCCCCGAAAAAAACAACCAAATATTTCCTCTTTATATTAGTGTAGATATAGAAAGTGTAGATTATAATTACCTATATTATAATATAATAATCAATAATTAGGAGTCCATTAGTAGTTAATATTAGTATAGATGTCCAAGTGGATTGCCAGCTCTATGAATCTGTAACGACTAGATTCGTACTACTTGATTGATACGTCTGAATACGTCACCTTGCCGTATAATTGGCTCGAATAACGTTTTATTCTTTTTATACATTATGTGTAAGGGTGGGCAGGAAGGCATAATTGATTAAAAACTAGCTACTGCCCGCGACTTCATCCGCGTCAAAGTTGACATATTATCCCACGGGACCCGTACATTTTTTCGGGATAAAAAGTAGCCTATGTGTTTTTCCACACTGCAACAATCACTGTGCCAAATTTCATTCAGATCCGTTCAGCCGCTTGAGCGTGAATAAGAGACAAACACACAAACTTTTGCCTTTATAATATTAATGTGATAATAATATCATGCAACCATTAGAACAATATAGGATATCCAGTCAGAGTCTCCCATAGTACCCAAGTATTCAATAGGGTTGTTTACAAAATCATTTACGTAAACATAGTTCAGGCAAGCCAGAGGTTAATTAAAAATATTATTATTACGTCAATAGTTAGGTACTGTTGCTTATCCGATAACAAACTATATGTCTACCTACTACTACATAATAGGGTACTAACTTCGAGATAGTAATATAATTAATATCTGGCTACCTACTCATTTTGTAGGCAGGTATCTCTGTTTATCACTGGAAAGGCTTTCTATAATGAATGGCAAGAATGTGCTGTCACTCCTGACTTAATAACTTAACCGTACATAAATGCAAAGAAAAAAAAACAGATTTGAGCCTCTTGAATTACCTATACATATTTCAAAAATTTCGAGATTTCCTTGGCCGAGATTTACACAGTTATGATAGGTAAAATAAGCTTAATTTTTAAGTAAAGCTTGTCTTGTCTTTCTATTTCGTACCTATATGCAGGTAGGAAAGCTTTTTGGTAGGCTACCCTTGCATTGTAAATACCTCTACCCAGCCGTATTTCGTAAAAATGGCGTTATTTTTTTGTAGGTACTTTAATGTGTTTGTTTTATAAATATGTAAATCTTCGTTTTCGGTCTTTTTAATTCGGTTTTCATGTTGTAATTATTTCTCCATTTGCGCAACCCTAGTCCACATATTATCTAATCAGCGCTATGGTGTTATGTAGGTTTGTTTCATGGCCTCCAATCTTGATATTAAATTAACGGGTCAAGTGGTAGAGTATGGGTCATTACCTACCATAAATTGGTCTTCGAAAACATCTTCAACTATATAATAATATTCTGGAATACCTAATAACTTAATGATATTTAATTTTCTCAACAGCTAATTAACAATGTGTCAAAATTAAACTCATGTCAAGTGGTTTCATTAGTTGTTGTGGCTACATTCAATCAGCCATTCAGCCAATACTTACTCAAAGGCATCGCAAACGCGTTGCCATCCTTGAGACTAGGTACTTTCGACTAGATTCAGATTTACCGGCTGCCGCGCCCCGTTATTTACAAAATAGGTAGTTTTCCAGTGAAGAAATTACATCGAACCACCGGTGAAATTCGCGCTTACAATGGTGCTGATTGTAAAACGCATAGCAATCGAGTTTTGAGACGACCGACGGTAGGCAGAATAAAATAATAAACTTTTAGGAACACGTAGCTTACCTGGAAAGACCTACATTAGTATAAATGACTTCTCTTTTTTTTTAAGTAGGTAGGTACCACTACCAATCTACACAGCTAAGTAATCATAAATATAAAATTTCATTAGTGACTAGAGCGTTCCTCCTCTGCTCCGCACGAGTGCAAATGTCCGACTTTTCCGGTGGATCTTCCAAAAAATTTATTTCATGAATATTAACCTTATGCGGGATATTATGAAACCAACAAAAAATAATCAATCAAATCGCTCCAGCCGTTTTCGAGTTTTGCACTTAGCAACACATAATTTTTTATTTATTGGAGCTAGATGAAAAGTGGATTAATGGTTTTATAAATTAATTAAAACTAGGGGTAGATTCAAGATGATCAATTATTTTTTATCGTTTACCAGCGTTATCTAAAGGTGAAAACTATTGTAACTAAGATAAGATAAATAATACGTTAGGGTGGTTCTTATCTTCGTTCTTATAATGCAAAATAACAAAGCGGTCTCGTAGTTGGATACAGATTTGCTCCCCACAGTGCCATGGTGACCTGGCTATCGCGAATGTGGTAAGTATAAAAAGATGTTTGCGGTACATAGGATGTCACAATAACTAGCGTGCCTGCGGCAATCGGATCCTCCTTCTTTTCATACTGGTAAGCAACAAATTACTTAATTTAGTAGCGAATCATCTAGCTATAATATTATTATTATAGCTAGATAAATAGATAATAATAATAATATTGTAACTAACTTTCCGACCATGTTTGGGTAAGCTAGAAAACCGTGTTTTTATAATTGGTATTTTCGTTTCAATTTTTTATTAGGAAATAAGCTTGAAATCTATTAATGATATGTAAGTAAAGACATAGGTAGGTACCTACATCTTCTAATAGTATCTGGTAGGTATTTATTAGTTTTACCCGCGACTTCGCCCGCGTTTACGTCCGAAAAAAAATGTTTTATTATTATCTGGGGTTGTTGGTGATGCAAGTTTTTAGGTAACGTTATCAACGGATTCTTTTTTAAAGTTAATATCAGCTACATCTGTTGATATTATTAAACATGAGTTAAAATAAGTATTTTAATTTTCACTAACATAATAATTTAACAGTAGGTATTGTGTTAATCGACATTTTCAAGTTTTTTTTTTAAATAAGGAAAGTTTCTAATCAATAATAAAATTAATTAAACTAAGCTAGGTGGTTTAACACTCAATAAACTCGTTACTAACGCGACATCTGGCTTATCGGCTTATCAGCAACAATTAATGTTACTTAGGTAGAGAATCGAAATTTTCCAGTGCCCTTTCGAAACGTCTTTTTTTTGTACAGTAGTAAGTACAGTTCGACACCAACTTGGTCGGTTTTTTTTAGTTTTTGGACATGTTCTACGTCGCTCATTTATGTCCCCGGTCATTTTAGATCTAGCGGGTTTCCAATGCTCAAGAGGGTAGGGCTTTTAGTAAGTAGTATTATCAGCCAACACACCTCTTTGATTGTCGAATAGGTGATTACAGAATCAATTGACCTATAGGCAGACAGAAGGACCCTGCTGTCTATCTAAATATATCCACACATTGTAAGGAGAAAGAGATTGAAATATTCTTTAGTAACGAATTTTCAAATGTTTTATCTTTTTTCAGTTTTCACAATGGCAACCAAGAAATTTGGCGGACCTTCTCCTTATAAACTAACTGAAAGCTATCCGAAGGAGGACTATTTCCACACTGAGTAAGTTACAAATTCTTTCCAAAATATTTAAGTATATTTACTGTCTTCCAAACTATGAAAGATGAGATAAGAATTTTTGCTCTCGATATCGCACCTTTTCATTTGAGCTATTCTATAACAACAGCTAACAGCAACAGCAGCAACAGCTATCATATATTTGAACAGAGAGAAGTAGATAAGTGAAAAGTTAAGACAATATTAGGTACCTATATTCCATAGAATTTCACACATAGGCGTATATAGGGGGGGGGGGGCCGGGTGGGCCGGGCCCACCCCAGAATGGTCTTGTGCCCACCCCAGGCTGTAGGGCTCACCTTCCGCCTGACCGCATTGCATCGCATCGGCAATGGCATCTTAGGGGCCAGGCCCCCCCTGAAAACTAACTCTAGATACGCCAATGATTTCACATGCCTAATTCATGTACCTAAACAAATTAAATAGATTATTATGTATTTTTCCACAGATACGTAAACAACGTAACCACCAATCATGCCGTCAAGTTCCCAAGCAAGCTCTTAGTGGCTGCTATCTTTGGGCTCGGGCGCGCTGGCTCCATCCATCTGGCTAGCATTGTCAACAACCCTCGCGTCACACTCAAGTACGTCGTTGACGACCGCACGGAAAGATTTGCTGACCTGAAGAAATACTGGAAATTCAGCGATAAGGTTACTTTGATACCTTCAAGTGAAGCACAGCGCGTCTATAAAGACAAAGAGTGAGTACCACCACCAACGTCAAATACAATTGTGATAGTTAGTAATACCTAAGTACCTAATAACTACCAGTAGATTATGAAATTACAAAAAAATACCATTGCTAAACAATCATAAGCAACGAAAACGTAACTATTGAGCATTGCTATTATTCTCATTTACAGAGTGGACGTTGTGTTTATCGGATCTCCGACATGGACTCATCACGACATCGTCGTAAACTCTATTGCCAACAATAAGGATGTGTTCTGTGAAAAGCCCATCGCGGAAAACATTGAGGACACTAAGAAGTGCTACGAGGCTGCTAAGGCTAAGGGTCGCGTTCTATTCTCTGCGTTCAACCGCCGTTTCGATCCTTCCTACAGAGCTTTGAAAGATAGAGTGCGCAACGGAGAAGTTGGACACGTGCAGATTCTCAAAGTCACTGCCAGGGACTCTCCTCTGCCCTCCATCGATTACCTGAAAACATCTGGTGAGCCAGCATTTTGAAAATAACGAATTTAAACATTTGTGGCATGACATTACATTACTGATAGTGAGTTATGGTATGGGGCACGTGTGTCGGTCAAGGTACTAAACAAAATTTCCAAAAAGTAGACCTTATCAATAACGTCATTTAATTTAAAAATAAAGATAACGACAGAAGATTAAATTTTATTACTATTACACTGGCTCCCGGTCCTATACCTACTGATAATATTTAATTAAGTAAAACATAACAATGTTATTTGTTATGATGATCGTGTAATTTTTGGTAAATGTTTTTATGATGTTGTTATTATTAGAGATAACAATTGCAAAGTTTTATCATCAAATAATTATTTTTTGATAACGCAAGTTTATTTTTAAGGTGGTGTGTTCCACGATTGTCTTGTTCATGACATTGACATGGCCTGCTGGGTGTTGGGAGAGCTGCCTTGCCGTGTGCAGGCCTCTGCTAATGCTCTGATCCCCGAAGTTAAGGCCATTGATGACTTCGACACCATTGCCTTCCTTCTTACCTACCCGTCTGGAACCGTCGTGCTTGGCGATAACAGCCGCTTCTCTGCGTACGGGTACGACCAGAGATTGGAAGTTTTTGGAAACAAAGGTATTATATTACTGAATAATGGGAAGCTTAGTTTTTGAATTTGATCGGAATAAAACGGAACTTTGTTAATAAAGTAGGTGGCGTAATAAAGATCACATAGCCTTATAGGTAATGAATGGCTAACAAATAAAACCAAGTAACGAAAAATCGCAATGATGCTAAGAACATGTTCATCCTCCTTAGAATGACTTCAGTTGGATATAGGTATAGTACCTACATACTATTCCCATGGATGGAAAACCTTTACATATAGAAGAGCTCAACGAACGGGGTTAACACATTCAACTTCTAACTCAAGCCTCACCAGACTAATTTATTGCCATCGATCACTTATAACATGTCATATTTTGTATTTTTCTAGGGATGATCAAGGTTGAAAACGAGAGGCCCTACAACTCGACCGAGGTGGTCATTGGACATGAAGGCATTAAAAAAAGCCCAATCTACTATTCATTCCCCTCACGCTTCAAGCAGGGCTACCAAAATGAATTGGAACATTTCTTAGATGTTGTCACACGTAAGTAACAAAAAATTCTCCATTACGTATAATAATTTGTGTAGAAAGCAGTACCTTTTTGTTCGCTAAATAAAACTGATTGATTCACTGGATTTACCAGCAGCTTGAGGACCTACTTTTAAGCCTATGGCGACAGATTTTAGGGGCGGCAAGTTTAAGGACCGATATTTTTACTTTTTTAAATGGTTTTCTTTCTTGAAGAAAGAAATCTACAAGACATCTTTCCGAAGACTTTTCCCTCTTCCCTTCCATTCTACATTCGACGGTACCGCAAACTTCTAAATTCTTTGGTAAAATACCCAGTTTACGGCCTGCTACTAGTACCTAATAGGCCTCTGCCCACACTTTGTGTGTTACCTATATTTGTAAAAAACTTCCATAACTTGAACTGACTATTGTAGAGATTAGGGTGGCAAAAATGTAAAAGCCTATACTTGGGAATTTTATATATCCTCCACTGGTTGTTTAATACTGCACTGGCCTTTGTCGTCTAGGTACTAGAGTGCCTACCTGATGTTTTCTAATACTGAGGCTCACGATTCCTATAAGTGTACCACTATTAGACCAGTTTTAATTGATTGGCCTTACGTGAATCAACCTGGAGTTTGCTTAGTTTTTCGTACTGTTGCTGAATAATCTTTTTCTTTTTTACCAGGCGGAGTTCCAATGGAAGTGACAGACTACCAGACCCTTGCCGTCAGTAAAATTGCGACCGCAGCTGAAGAGAGCGCGCGTACCGGCAAAACTGTGGAAATTGACTGGAGCAAAGACAAAATTCCCGCCAACTATTCATAAGCCATAAAATTACCCGTAATTACGAAGCTTAACGCCAAATATGAATTCTGAGCTACTCCCTGTTTTATTTCAGTACTTGTAATAAAATCTATGTGTCTGATGTATTCTTTATTTTATTTTATAATCCTTTTTATGTTATCTACCTTTTAGTGATTTATGTTTTTGTATACCTAGTCTCCCCAAACTCCTTTATTTTGACACACTCACACTTAATAGGCCACCCATCGTATCACTCTAAGGGCCTTATCACAATTCACGCGAATTGCGAGCGTGTTTTCTATACAAATATCTGACGCGGCGAATTCGCTGCGTGATCGCCTTCATACAAAATACGCTCGCGAACCGCTAGTGTGATAAGGCCCTTACTCCTGAGAAAAAAATAGAAAAACATGTATGTATAAAGTGGGTGTACTTACTGCTATACATTTACCTATTATATAGAAATGAGATCGAAATTCGAAACTAACAAACTATATATTTGATTTAGGTAAAAATATTTTTTCTACTACATTGCGGATAACGTTTATTGTATGCGGAATATTCTTTTAATTGGCTTATTTAAGAAAATAAAAACTATGTTGGTTAACTATACTTAAGCTTTAAAATTCGGGGTGAACTTTTACTTAATTAGCGAAGTGAATTTTAGTGTTTTGTAATACATAGCTTTTCCAAACACAAGTACTCCTAGTTGTTTTTTGGTATAAGATCTCGCTTCTGATGATGTGTAAATTTCGTTTAAGTAATTCATTAGGTGAATAGATAGTAGAAGTTAGATCACCGCCCTTGCGGGGTACATATAAGGCCCGGCGCCCATTGCCGGCACGAGTATATTTTTTAATAAAATAAAAATACTCTGCCATGCCGTGCCGCCAATGTGGACCGGGTCTAAATTAGACCAGACGAATACTGCCTTCATTCAAGGCGATTGACCCCCATTTTAAAAATACACACACCATCACGCTTACAAGCGTGATGGTGTGTGGAATACATTCCACGACGGGCTAGGCAGAGGTGTAAGTACCAATGTACACCCATAGTTCGCCGGTTTGTTTAGGTCCCATGTAATAGGGAGCGAGCCTATTGCCATTAACCGGGCACAAGTCTTAACTCCGAGCTGCTACAGAAAATTTCATATTTCAAAAATATTGCCCGGTAAAATGTTTCGTACGTATATCCTAGGCTCAACTTTCGTGTGTCTTATGTGGTCAGACGGGTATATAATATAGTGTATAATCTATGGGCCAGACTCTAGAATTTATGGATTAGTGTTCTGCAACCATAAATTGACCTTGAATAAGACAGTTGAACTGGTAATTTTGACATTGACAGTGACATATCGGTTTGATTGGGATTGGACGGCGGCGGTAGTTTGTTGGCGCATTGGTGTGGCTTTATGATTTGTACGGCCGTTTTGTTTATTGCATCGTTTCCCAAGTAATTAACTAATAAGGTAAGAACCTATCCTTAATCATATTATTATGACTAACGAAGAAACAAGAACTCTTGATTTACTTTCTCAAAGTTATAACGTTTGGTTATTATGAATTAGTTGCAAACTGTAAGTAAAACAGTAAAACAAAGACATCCCTACCGCAAAACTTAGTTTTCGTGACTTGGACGTAGGAATTTACGTCGCCTTTTCCAATTTCTAAAAGTAATTGATTGTATAAAAATATTTAAAAACTATTTACATATTGCAGGTTATAAAACTGTTCTTATTCAAATTTGTATGTATTGCTAAACATGTTACAAGGAAACAATATAATTCGAAGTTATTTTTTTGTGTTATTTCAGACGGCAAGATGGCTAATCAATGGGGACAAAAAGCAGAGGAGTTGGAGATATCAAATAAAGTAGCTGGATTAGGTTTAAATAAAAAACCTCTTGACCAGTCTACAGAGTCAGATGACTCAGCTGATGCAGCAAATCCAGCCGACACCTCTCTTTTAATGAAAATAATAAGGCAAGGCTTAGTTGAGTCTAAGTTGGATATTGAAATTCAGAGAAAAGATCCTAACTCTCCTCTGTATTCTGTGAAGACATTTGAAGCTTTACACTTGAAGCCCAATCTACTGAAGGGAGTATATGCAATGGGCTTTAATGCTCCTTCCAAAATTCAAGAGACGGCCTTACCAACCCTCTTAGCTGACCCTCCACAAAATATGATTGCTCAATCTCAATCAGGTACTGGTAAGACAGCAGCTTTTGTGTTGGCTATGTTAAGCAGAGTAGATTCAAGCAAAAATTACCCACAAGTACTATGTTTGAGTCCAACCTATGAACTTGCTATACAGACAGGTGAAGTGGCTGCAAAAATGGCCAAGTTCTGTCCTGAGATTAAGCTCAAGTATGCTGTTAGAGGTGAAGAGGTGCCTAGAGGTACTAAGATATCCGACCACATTATAATTGGAACACCTGGAAAAATGCTTGATTGGGGTGTGAAATTTGGCATGTTTGATATGACCAAAATCAGAGTATTTGTACTAGATGAGGCTGATGTCATGATTGATAGACAAGGTCATCAAGATCAGTGCATTCGCATTCATAAATGCTTACCTTCAACTTGTCAGATGATGTTCTTTTCTGCTACATATGATAGTGCTGTGATGGAATTTGCTGAAGTTATAGTCCCTAATCCTATAATTATAAGACTGCTACGTGAAGAGGAATCCTTGGATAACATTAAGCAATATTATGTCAAATGCAAGAATGCAGAAGAGAAGTACAGAGCCATTTGCAACATTTATGGTGTAATAACAATTGGACAAGCAATTATATTCTGTCATACAAGAAAAACTGCTAGTTGGTTGTCTGAGAAAATGTCCAAAGATGGACACTCTGTAGCTGTGTTATCTGGTGAGCTAACTGTTGAACAAAGAATAGCAGTACTTGATCGTTTCAGGGCTGGTTTAGAAAAGGTATTGATCACCACAAATGTGCTGTCCAGAGGTATAGATGTAGAACAAGTGACTCTTGTTGTTAACTTTGATATGCCAATGGACATGGACAAGAAAGCTGATTGTGAAACTTACTTGCATAGAATTGGGCGTACTGGGCGTTTTGGCAAAGCTGGCATTGCCATTAATTTAATAGATTCATCTCAAACCATGAATATTTGTAAAGATATCGAGGCTCATTTTGGAAAAAAGATTCAATTACTTGACATAGAAGATGCAGAAGAAATTGAAAAAATTGGTGCATAATGATTGGAGCATTTGTAATAATCACACACAGACTATAATACTTGCTTGATACTTATTAAGTTTAAAGTCCTACATTGTTACAGTTACATATATTTGGTATTTTAATAAATAACTAATTTTCTAATAATTCATAGTATTTTTTTACTATCAACCTACTTTTTTTTATTTTAGTTTTAAAAAGGCTATACAAGCCTTTTTAATGTTAGTTGCTGGTTAAGTCTACAAAGATATGCATAATTATATTATCAGCATGCTTGTGAGGTTGCACCACTTTTAGAGTAACAGTGCCTAAAATGCCTTTCATTACCCACATGTGCCTTTTACTTTATATTCAAGTTCTTTTTTTCTTTATAGCTTTGTTTTCATGGTATCAGTAAAGTAGTAGATACAAAGGTAAAGTACCATAATTGAATTAAAAAACCAACCATGTAACTTATTTAATTTTTATTACTTAAATATATCAAACTTGATTACAAATCACACCCTTTTACAAGATGTTTTACTTTGGTTGCACACCATACAGTTACTGGTAATAATAATAATATATTGCACAGGAAAATAACCCCATTTACATAGGCATTCCATTAGCATGATAACAGAAGGAAATTGATTTCATGAATATGTAAGACAATCCTCTGCCATACAATAGGAGTAAAATGGTAAATTACTAAGATATTTAATTTTTTAACTTTTTAGTAATTGTGTGGCTGACTCTGGCTTGGCCACCATCAGGGATTTTAAATTTGATAACACAAATATTTAGTCGCTAATTAGTCGAAATTAGTCGCCAAATATCAGATTTAGTCGGTCACTGGTTCAAAAGTTAGAAGGGTTTATAGGTGGCCGATCTGGAGGGACTCTCCCCGGCTTGGCCACATTTATATCTCAAAAACTGGGGCACCTAACGAAGATCTGTTTTCTCCCAGATTTAGTCGCTAATTAGTCGAAATTAGTCGCCAAAAATCAGAATTAGTCGATCACTGGTTCAAAAGTTAGAAGGATTTATAGGTGGCCGATCTGGAGGGACTCTCCCCGGCTTGGCCACATTTATATCTCAAAAACTGGGGCACCTAACGAAGATCTGTTTTCTCCCAGATTTACTCGCTAATTGGTCGAAATTAGTCGCCGAGTCACAGATTTAGTCGGGTCTTAGTTTAGAAGATAAAATGAGTTCAACTTTTAAGGTATAGTCCAAGAGCTAGATCGAAAAGATAACGAAAAATTGCCAAGATAAAAATATTTCTGTTAATATGTGTAATATACTTCTCGTTTTATCGGTCTAAAGTCATTAGAAATGTCAGAGATCGTAGATATAAATTCTCAATTAAATAATTTTGTTAATGTTATAAATTGCTATGTTAGAGTAGGTTAATTTTCTTTGAAAACATTACACCTGGCTCTTGGCCTATTTGGTGTCAAGATGTACAGTCGCATACAACTGTTTTACCAAATTATAATGTTAAGGCCTAAATTACGTTAGAATAATAAAACTTCTGTTTCCAAATAAGAATATATGACAGAGCGAGACTTATCAACGGGACAGAGAAGGACCGAATACTCAAGGTCGTTTGGTCGGGGTAGCGTCTTAAGACATAATACGTATTGTCTAGAAACTACTTAAAAGTGTTTTGTACATGCTTGTACCAATGTATGGAGAAATTTATTACTTTAATATCTTTTTAATAACACACCGACTAAATCTGTGACTCGGCGACTAAATTCGACCAATTAGCAAGTAAATCTGGGAGAAAACAGATCTTCATTAGGTGCCCCAGTTTTTGAGATATAAATGTGGCCAAGCCGGGGAGAGTCCCTCCAGATCGGCCACCTATAAATCCTTCTAACTTTTGAACCAGTGATCGACTAATTCTGATTTTTGGCGACTAATTTCGACTAATTAGCGACTAAATCTGGGAGAAAACAGATCTTCGTTAGGTATCCTAGTTTTTGAGATATAAATGTGGCCAAGCTGGGGAGACTCTCTCCAGATCGGCCACCTATAAACCCTTCTAACTTTTGAACCAGTGACCGACTAAATCTGATATTTGGCGACTAATTTCGACTAATTAGCGACTAAATATTTGTGTTATCAAAATTAAAATCCCTGATGGTGGCCAAGCCAGAGACAGCCACACTTAGTAATTTACAAAATTTGTGAACGAATGAACCATCAAGTTGATGGTTCATTCATTCACAAATTTTGTCAATGGTTGATGGCATCAACCATTGACTAGATTCTAGAAGTTAAATGGTTCATAGTGCATTTACCTTGAAGTCATACCAAACACCAACCCTGAACCTACTAAATTCAGTCATGAGAAATGACTAAGTTTTGCATTTACCTTCTCACCTGAGGTAATTAGTAAATAATAAAGTAATATTGGAATAAATTACTAGTTATACATTAACTATTTTGTAATACTACTACAGTGCTATTTTCTTTTATCGGGCAGCTTGGGCGGCTGGTTCCGGGTTACTTGCTCCAGATATCATGACAAATATTGCAATGGGTACAATATACATCCACTGAAACATAAAAAAGAATTTAATATTAATTTGTATATAAATAAATGTATTATATTTAAAGCCTCTTGCTAAACCAAACACATAATTATTATTAGTGGTAATCATAACTTACATATTTGGCTAAAAATGATTTATTGTCTTTCACATCTCCCTTTTCCCTTGCTTCTCTCTCCCGTTCAAGCTTTTGGATGTATGTTGCTGTGTCAGGACTGTGAGGAAAAAAAAAACATTAAGTAACAAATCAACAATGGAGCAACAACTTAACGAAATATTTAGCAATGTCAATGTAACCAATAAATGTTTGAATAGTACTTACACAGGAGCCTGCTCAACATAACGAAGATAGAAGTTCGAATTAATCTTATTGCTGCTTGGGTTAGGCTGTGAAGAATTAGTAACTTGGAAGCTGACTGCAATCACAGCCCCATTAGGCAATACCCACGCATTGATCACATCTGACAGACTATTAGCAAGGAACGCTTTGGCTTTCACTGATGAGTAAAATTCTGTTCCTTTGGTATTATCAGCAGACGTTACTAGTGTCTTAATGGTGTAGAAACTGTCCCTTTCAGCAAGACTCTGAAAAGTTTTTATTAGATTTGATTATTTTCTATTTATTTTATGATTATTACAAACAGTCAACAGAACTGTTACTACTGTATATTTTAACAATATAGCAGAAAAAGATTATGCTAAAATTATTGGCACTATAGGGTAAGTAAAGTAACTTGACAGTAGTTATTGACCTGGCACTTTTGTTTAATTAAATTTTTAATCTTTTAACTTAATTTTCTGAATATGATTATGTTCTGTTTAGCAAGTATTGATTATCTAACAATGATACATACCTGTAATTCATTTATATGTTGTTTATTAAAATGTATTTGATCAATAACTGCAGCACCTGCTCTGATACTCTTCAGTGATATGTTGCCCCTTGGGCAATACTTTTCAGTACCACAATTTAGTGAATGCTCTATCTTAATATTCAACCAACCATCATAATCAATGCAAACCTATAAAAGAAACAAGAAATGTAATAAGTTACACTAAAAATTTACTATTTCAGTAGCAAATTTCATAAATTAAGTGAAAAATTTATATATACCGCATAGTTAAATAGTCCAAGTAAGAATATTAGTGCCAACCGTTGGAAATGCATGTTTTCAGTTTAAATAATCTATGCTATTTATTTCCTATAAGAATTTATTATTTGCCACTATCACATCAATAATCAGCAAAATTCAGAACTCTGAGGAAGTGAGGTTATCTGTCACTGTCACAATTGAAAGTGAAACTAATTGAAAGTATTGCCAGAAACCAGCTGATGAATCAAGAAATAGCCGGTGGCTTTGGATTATACGACATTTGAAATAAGACAAAATTATCGAGCTATTATCGAGCTATTACCGTAAGATTACCGTCAAAGTTTGGTACATGCTACTGCTAGATTTTATTGATGACGATTAATATAAACATGTTTTTCGTGGTGTGCCGTAGCATTGTTAACTATACTAGCTGCAGCCCGCGACTTCCTCTGCGTCAAAGTTGATACAATATTTCACGGGAACCGTACATTTTTCGTAAATGTGCTATTCCCTATTCAATCTATCTCAATATAGATCTGTTTAGCCATATAAGCATGACAGAGTAACAAATATCCATCCAACCATCCTTACAAACTTTCGCATTTATAATATTATTAGCAGAAAGTAGGATATAAAACAACTTTGTCTTTGGGGGATGACAGTGTTTATTTTGTGTATTGACTTCTATTTATGGACGGGCCTTAACTGTGCCCACTAGTCTAATATCAAAAGACACAAAATGGTACGAGTTTTGAACCTTATTGCCATGAAATAATTTTAAGAAGCTAATGTCAAAAGTCACTTCACAGTTGTACGTGACTCGCATAGAAATCACAGAAATATTTCTATTTCTGTTAGAATGTCGTATGAACTATTCGGCGGCCATTTTGTGCCTCAAAACGGCATCAGTGTTTTCGTGGTTAGGGCCCGTCCATAGATACAAGTCATTGGTGGCACGGTTATGGAAGTCTGGAACACGATGAATGACATTAGATCTGGAAAACCGCGGAAAAATTTAAATTGTTTTCTTGAACATTTCTGGGGTTATTATGGATGTTGGAGTTAAAATTCCTATTCCAACTGCTGTACTATGTACCATAGGTTGATCGGAACATAATCATATATTATTTTAATTTTTAAGGCATATTAAAAATACAAATTCGATCAGTTCCTCAGGCGCCAAATAAAAGTTTGTGAGTGTTATGCGGAGGCCCATGGGCTCAGGTATGATACGAGCAAGAGTGAAATGATGGTGTTCGAGTCCGGTACGAAGAGCTATGACACCTTCGCGTCGCAGTATTGCAGAGTCGGGTATCGCAGTTTAAATCCCAGGTATTTAAACTGCGATACTAGATAATAGTATATTAATCTATGCACTAGATCACCGAGCCTCTTACCGATGACATTGATATAGAGAGGGAACGCAGGGCATTGTCACAGAGCTAATATGCTAGCCCGTAGGTTTGCACGCTGCACAGCACAGGTGAAAATAATCTTATCTAATGGGTAGGTACTGTCAGTCTTTTTACACATGCAGCCTATGGGTAAAGCATACGCAGAAGACTTAGAATGCCCTGCGTGTCTAATACAATACAATAATGCTTTCAGGAGTTTGGTGGGGTTGCCACGCTTTTGTGATGCGAGTGGATCGCTTTACATACAGCAATACATCGCAAACGAATGGCGTCCCTCCCTGATGCGTCGCATGCGGGGCAGCCCCAACAGCTTCTTGCAACTCATTGCGGAGAGAATGGACACTGACAATTGGGTAGATGACACCACTAACAAATAATTCCAAGACACAACTTTACTAAAAAAACATGCATGACTACTCCCCAGTGCCACAAAGGCTGAAAAGCCGCAAGAACTTTTATAAGTGTGTCGAACCTCTGGCCTTGGAGCCATCAGCAGTGAGATGCAGCCTCTGGAAAGGGGGTGTCTCCCTGCCAAAGCCATTCGTGACACCTGCAGAGAATCCTCCACCTGGACATGAGCTGCCATGGCCGATCTGGAAGTCTTTAAATAGACTCCGAACTCAGGTCGGTCGGAGCAAAGACAACTTGTTTAGGTGGGGATTCGGTGACGGTAGCGACTTGAGCTGTCTGTGCGGTACAGCACAAACGATGGCCCATCTCACTTCGTGCCCTGCTTGCCCTAACAGCTGCACGCAGGAAGATTTAATGGCTGCCACCGACAACGCAGTCAAAGTGGCCAAATTCTGGGCCGCAACAATATAACATACCAATAATATAGTTTGTCATCGAAACGCTAAGAAGAAGAAGTTGCTTTGAAATCAATAAATAGTTACTGAATTGAATCGACAAAAAAGTGACGTCATAATTGAGTATTGTCATACAAAATCTATGGTGAATTGCGTTTTGAAAGCTCATAAAAAGTACGTCAATTGATCAGTGGTGTCATCTACCCAATTCCTTCATGGAGTATTGGACAAAACAACATGTCAGGCATAGTGTCCATTATTGTGTGTTACAAATATTATTTTTTATTAATTATTAACGTAAGTACTTATGGATAATTAATATTATCTGATATACTTAAATAATTTGAATTTGCTTTTTTAAATTAATTAAAATAAAATGCAATTTAAACTTAATTTACGAATTATATAATAAATCTGACCAGGTAAAGGTACTTATTCTTTTTGGCTCGTGAGGGTGGAATCTCGAGGTGAAACGTGAGCGGAAACTTCCGTGCAACGGGTGCGATACCGTAGTTTCACGAAAAAACGGATCTATTCCCGAGAATTGGAATATTTTTGTGTAATTACTGAACATGGGACAAGACGGAAGATTCCGGGACTTTCCTGAATTTTCGATGCACTTAACTGCACTGCACTGCATTTGAACGCTAGGTACTATTAGGAATGAACGCGGTATTATGTAGGATATTCTGCAAATAACATTCGGAGTTGCGTCTTACGCGGAAGTACGTAGAAACAATATCAGATTTCCGTGTGTTTATGTATTTTTACCAGAGGTATCTATTATTGGAATCGAATATTTTAGCTAAGACCTTTGAAGGTCTCCTCAAAATTTCACAGATTAGTTCTGACTAAAAGCTGTTATTTTAAATTAAAAACAGACACTTCAATTTTATTATATTTGTATAGAAATCAGGACGTGTGTCGCCGTCACCGCGTCGTTCGTCGCAAGCAATAGTGGCGTGCGACGCGCGACGCCTATCTAAACGGCAGAAAGGCTCGTGGGATAAAAGAGTTGGTCTTATTAGCGCGGGTGTACCAATCTAAGTTGTTAATTCCCTACAGCGTAGCACGCACCCACGGGATTACAATTGCTTGTTGTTTTGCAATAAAACCGTGTGATTGTCGAGTTCTATGTTTAGCATTGTTAGCTGTGGGCACCAAGTTTGCTTGTATTGACATTTCTGACAAGTTAATTTTATCTACAGACAAGCCAAATAGTTTTGTTGGATAAGTTAAATTTTTATTAAAATGTGCGTAAACACTTAGGTACCTACTACTTCATTCTTCGAATGCTCTGAACCAATGAAATGAGTTAAAAGCACAAGACAAATGTTTTACTTCTACCTACGATCTGGTCCCGAATCTCTTCGACATGAAACGCGCCCTTTAGCTTGATCTGCCTATAATAATAATAATAATAAATCTTTATTCGCTTGAAATATATGAGATGAACACCTTAATCATAAAAAGTCTGGGCGTGTAAATAGTACCTATCCAGGTGGCTAGGTACTATTTACAAGCCCAGACCATCATCATGGAAATGTGATACATACCTATGTATTCAGATTTCCATGATGATGATGGAGCGAAGTATATTTTGTAAATAAAATAAGTAAGTATGTTATATTAAAATAACTAAAATAAATTCTGTAGGTAGGTATAGCTAATTAAGTTTCAGTCACTACCGTCGCTCGGTCACTACTAACAGAGTTTCAGCAGATTATTTGGAATGTCTGAAAATCAGAACAAACAAATTACCTATTTACTGCATTGTGCGTAGTTCTTGTCAAACATAATCATTATATTTTAGATCGATACCTACTTATGTCAAAGGAATTCAACCAACGCCACTGCAAAAGATCAACGTAGATACTTCAGAAACAATTCTTTGCAAGAATTCGGGTCCAGATAAAAGATTTTTTACGTGCTCTCGTACGGGATGAAATTAAACATGAATACTTGCTTTTACCTCTGACGTGGAACATTCCGCTCCAATACATTTACTTTGAACACAAGGGAAACTCCAAGGGGGTAATCGGGTTTAGTAACATATATCTCCTTTAACCCCCGCCGCAATGAGATAAATGACTAAAATCATCTTGGCGTTATTGAAATACCTTGGCACGGCGGCGGCGAGCGGGCAAAAATATTTTAAAGAATTCTGTGATCGGAAGCATCGAGTGGCTCTGCCGAGGGGTATTATTAAGTAGGGACGTAGAACAGTAGTTCTTAACAGTAGTTCTTAAGAAGTGGTTGTTACTACATTTCTGATATTTTGATTACTTTTCTTAATTAGTCCTGTAGGTGGTCCCTACTCACATATCCATATCACCTGCCTAAGTCACTTTTCTGTTTGTTGTCACGAACGAGGGCACGTCAGCGTTTCCTAGGCCCACCTACCTCGGAGCGATCCCCATTATCAGGCACCCACAGGGTTAAGATATTAGCCTATAGGTATGTCCTGAACAGTATATACGTATTTATTGCTAATTATTAATTACCTGTATAAACGTATCCATCACCTCTAAGGGTCTGCGCCCACGACCGATAATCGGCCCGATTATCGGGCCGTTTTTTTGACAGATTTCTTCGCCGGCTAGAAGTAACAGCCGAGAATCGGCCCGATAATCGGGCCGATTATCGGGCCGATTCTCGGTCGTGGGCGCAGGCCCTAATTTAATGTAGCAGAGAATAGAAATGAGTGTCTTTAAAACAAAACTAAAAACCCCATTTTTGGTTTGAAGCGTATAATTTGTAACTAACGAGAAAAACCCGTTGTTGTTCTACAAAATAATACAGACGCTGTTAGCTTTTAGCACATTCACATACATTCTGAGTGCACTTTAATACTATTTTGCAGATAGGTCAACTAACTGGCTCGACTTAAGCAAAAAGTGCTCGGTCGCGGTGTCGTATCGTACGTTGCACCGGCGAGGGCGAGCGGTGAGACACCCACTACTAACGTAATTTAGTACTAGTTGAAGTGGATAAGCGCGAGTAGAATTATTTATCCGATGGGGACTCTTGGTGGAGGCCACACAAGAGAGCGAAGGAGTCGCGCGGGGCGGTAGCGGGAGCGATTTACATGCGATAACATACGTAGTGGCACCCACCTCATGCGTTGTAGTGCACTGTAATTTTCCTGATCTTGTTTTACGATTTTGTACTTATTGAAGTTCTTTTACACACAATATTTTTATACAGTGTAAGTGGCTGTTGTTTATAACGACACAATGTGTGCCTTGCTTCTGCTGGTAGATAATCATATTATTAATATCTTCGTTTGCGTGGACTTCAAAATTAAGCTAAAACCTAAGTTAGTTCATGGGAACACAAAACCGACAAAGTAATTTCTTATGTCTTAAGCTAATTAGAACAATATCTATAGAATTTGTTTCAAATTTCAGTTAATTCCGTTCAGCCGTTGAAGCGTGAAAGAGTACCAAACATCCATCCACCCTCACAAACTTTCACGTTTTGTACCTATAGTTTATTAGAATTTGTCAATAAATCCAAGCCAGCATTTTTTATTTGTCCATAAAATATCTAGGTACTGTAGGTATGTAGCTCTATACTAAGTTTTGGAACTGAATCAGTAATTTTTAACTCTCGACGTGGCAGTAATTGAAAAATGCAGTTAGTGCTTTCGCTTTAATTTCTAATGCATGGACGGAAGCTGGAGTTCTTTAGCTCTAACTTATAGGTAACTGTGACGTAAGTGCCGAGTGTCTAAACTGTAGACTGACCTTTTAACTGGGAGTTAATAAGTTAAAAATTTAATGTGAGAAATAGGATTGGGATACTTTGCTCGCTCATTTTGTATTATGGAGAGAGCTATTGTCATAGCTGCAGCTGTCGTGTAGTAGCTCTATTGATAAGCATTATCAATTCTAGTTGAACATGCGAAATCGAATTTACTTTATTCAATTAAAAATAATAATAATACAAAATATGGGTGGGCGCCGCTGTAATTACTGACAGATTCAATCAGACACTTTATTTAGCTTATCTTTGGGATGTCGGTGCAGAATTTAGTTATAAGCGATGTCTATAGATGGCACTGATTACCTACTTTCCCTCAGATGAGCTGTAGGGGTGGTTTGCCATCCAATACGAAACCATACAAGACTACCTTTTGAAATGGGCTAACTAATTTCAGTTGGTTTTACCTTGTAGATTGGGTTCAAAAGTGACTTTTAATGGCTTAATTTAAATATATGACAACTTTGACGATGAATTACAAAAAAATGCCTGCTTACAAACGAATGATTGACTTACAGTTGTTATTTTATTTGTAAATTAATTTCCAGAAAATATTATTTACCAAATGCTAGACAAATAATTGTTCGTTGTAGAAGATACTTTTTAATACGCTGGTGAAAGTCAAAGTCAAAGCATTTATTTCAATTCGACCATTTACAGCCACTTTTGACTTGTCAAGATGTTAGAGTTTAAAGTTGAAGCTAGCGTTGCTGGTTTCAAAACGTAGGTCTCTATGGAGAAGAACAAACAAGAAACTCCATGGACACGCATTTCCTTTAATTTTGTTTTTTACTAAATGTTGGTTACAATATTTTTGTTGCTTCTGTATGTGAAAACAATGAAGGTGAATATAAAACAATTAAAAAAAAGATGTAAGCGGTGGCAGATAAGAGATGACGAGTCCCAACCGATATGTACAACTGGTAGGAAGTTATCAAGAGTTCTATTGCATGTTTTGGCCAAAACCTTCATCCCCTTTTTACAACTCCTAGAGAGGTTCTCCAGTAATTACTTACTCCCTACATGTTAAAAAACCATAAGACAGTCTCAGGATGCTAAGGTTAACTTCTGCAATGTGAAAAAAGCTACGGAAGAATAAGACCTAACATTATTCCGTTGGCTGTTACAAATGGGCCAGGGTTATGCACAGCTGATGCCTGATATCTTGCCTTTTAACCTAAAAGGTCTTGTTTCAATCCTTGAACGCACACAGTGATAGAGATTAAAAGCCAAAGTACCTAATAATAATTATAAAAGTGTTCCTAATTAAATTGAACAAGAAATCGTCTCAGGTCCCATGCGGTTGAAGCAAATTTTGCATCTTTTTAGCCCGTAGGTAAAATTTATTCCATCCACGTGCTTTATTTATTATTTGCTTACATAATGGCTTCGCCTTATCTGGTAATTGAACCAATTTGAATTTCTACAGAAATAATACATTGATATCATAAATTTGTCTACACCAGTGGTTCACAAAGTTAACTGAACCGCGACCCATCTGGGTAAAACTTTAGAGGGTAAAACTAAATATAAAAATGGAAGACTACTTTAACAAAAAAAAAAAAAACATTCAGGTGCAATGGATTGGATTGGATGGATTTTTTATACACAAGAAGTGTTATTTCAATGAGAAGACGAAACGAAGAGAGAATAGGAAGCAAATAGATACACCCTGTATCTATTTGCTTCCTATAAATTTTTAATTGTCACGTAATTTTTTAGGGGTTATCCAATATTCGCCGACGACATAGGTACTAGTGTGTCGCTGACCCATAGTTAGAAAACTTAGAGAAATGCTGATCTGAACTTCTGGTGTGGTAGGAGTAAATTACTTTTGACCCATGCACACTATTTGGCAAAAATGTCGGTACAATTTTTATTGTTTGTTATGCATACTTACTACACAATGATGACAACAATGACCATAGGAAGAGACTTATTTCCCTTCCCGGAACGCCAACACTTGTTCATAAAAATGTAAAGATTCATCATCCTCACATTTTTAAACAAAGTAATCAAGTGAACATTAATGGAAGCCATCAAAACGTTTAATTCAGGATTATGAATAAACAAGTTGTCTGCGCCATACAGCCAGTGCTGTGCCAATGATATAAATATTTTGACCGAGGGTGTCCCCCACATGATACGACAGTGAAGCAAAGCACTGAACAAATCTGTAGTACATCCTACTACTATTATAAAGGCGAAAGTTTGTATGTATGGATGTATGGATGTATGGATGTATGTATGGATGTTTGTTACTCTTTCACGCTTAAACGGCTGAATGGATCTGGATGAAATTTGGCACAAAGATAGATTATAGTCTGGAATAACACATAGGCTACTTTTTATCCCGGGAAAATGTACGGTACCCGTAGGATAACACATCAACTGTGACGCGGACGAAGTCGCGGGCAGAAGCTGGTATCTAATATATCGCGGTAGTCAAAATTATGTTTTTCAACTAATGTTAAAGTTTTCATGAAAATGTTAGTATATATATTTTTTAAACCTCTCTTAGTCATAGACGATATCACAGAATAAAAGGGTAGGCAAATCTGTGTGTTGCACTAATGTTTTTATATGAATTAATAACATAGATTACTGGCTAATTAGTTCTCATACAGTACCAGTTACTGTAATTCTGTATAAACGTCGCAGCATTCATCGTCTTTAAAGTTATTCCAAATTAACTAAGTACTTAGCTTACTTCGGTAAGTTGGTATAGCCGAGGAGATGCCTATCGAAGCACTAGACAGAACAATTAAAGGAGTAGAAGTAGCTTTACGAGCTTGCTAACTTTACGAATGGTACGGCGTTCTAGCGTAGCAAATGAAATGTTTAGTTGTCACTTGTTTCGCTAGGAAATCGTTAAACCAGTGCACTGAACACTCCATCAAAGTTTTTATGACGTAGGATCTCGAGGAAGTAATTATTTCGAACATTGAGGATCGTGTTGACGTGAACGCAGCACGGTATCAGTGCTATCCAGCCATTCTAGCCAATAGCCTGCTTCGACACATGCCCTGTCCAGTAATTGAACATGTTCGGCTTAATGAAGTTTTCTCTCTATGATGGTAGATATATCAAGGGTCTATATTTTGATGATCATCTGGACGTATACCAGTAGCAGTACCTATAAATAATGATTCCCAAATTAAAATAAAGAAACATCGCACTGGTTTTTCAATACGTTACTCCTTCCTATATTCTTTTATTGTTAGTATGTATTTATCCACTTTTCTCTTTTTTTCGGTATTAAGTTCTAAGAGCTGTATTCACTCAGTCTATAAAATAAAATCGATAACGAATAAAACGAAAATAAAGTAGACACCCTCTCAAAACTATTCATTCATCGGTGTCTGGTCTAGATACCCACTTACCTACGTGTACGTTGTGAGGAAACTTGAAAACGTGATTGCTGGTATTGTGACATCTCAAAAGCACTTTGATGAGAACTTTTACGGGGAACTTGCGCTTCCATGTTCGACAAAATTTATTTTAACTGCCTAAAGTAAAGAAGTGTAAGTCTATAGATAGGTATAATGTCTGTAGCGTGGTCGTTGCGAAAGGGTAAAGAAACTTCATTAGCCGCATGATTTGACAAGAACAACGTGATCAGGCAGTATTCATCAAAAACAAATTAAGTTGCCGTGTTCTGCCCTCCTCGAGGAATTTACAGGACAATTTAGGATTTATACGAGTGTAATATCATGAAAGTTTGTTTAAGTACGCCGTATAATCACAATGTTAGCCGCGTGTAAACTGAAAATAATATGCTTTTATAAAATGCTTCCCGACGCGTAAATTGCAATTTAATATTTCAGTAGTTACACGAGTAAGGCGACATAAAAAGGCCTCGTTATAAACTTATTACGGAAATATTTTGATTATTATCATTTACACCTATTTAGGTACAAGGTATTTTTGTGTTTTTTAGTTGTCATGTAATAATTATGTTAGGATCAGAGCATGTAGCGCTCTGAAGTTTGTGGTAGCCTTTTTTCCCTAAATCTTGCCTTTGTATCTATTTTAGTCAGGTATGGTGAATACATTTTTATAGCCCAATAGAGACCTGCACACATATAATGAATTTTCAGCAGAATAGATACGAGTGGGCAGGTTCGACAGGGGATTTCATATCGAGCGGCCGGCTAACATTAAAAGGTTAATCGTTCACATAAAACACGGCACAATAAAGAACGTTTCACCATTCATGAGGCACACCGAGTCAGACATCTCGCGTTATTATACTCGTAAAGTTCGCCCTTTCCTTGCATAATGACATGACGAATTGCGCTCGCGATATTTTTGCTTCTTTATACGATGAGGTCATTACGCGTCAGTTACGACGCTAAAGGCCGGAAAGTAATGGCTTCCGAATATGACGTAGTTGATACAAATTTGAAATTAAAAAAATATAATCAACCGTTCTACTCGTATCTGCTGAAAACTCTGCAGCTGAAATGAAAACATTGTGCATTGCCTACAAAACTTTAGCCGGCAACGTGCTAAATACACGCGAGTGCGTGTTTTTTTTTAAGTGGCGAGGAAATTTAAAACAAATTCGGTCGTGGAGATAATGGAGAGCGCGAGTTTCGAGTAATAGAGAACGTGTGGTTGGCAAGCCGTGGCGCGGCCGCGTGAAAAAGTACAAAAGTTGAACGAAACGGCGAACGTGTTTATACCGCAATAATACATCTCTTTATGGTCCTTCCCGTTTTTATAATCGTGGCTCTCAAAATTATCAAATAGGTAGTTTGTTTTTCCCTTAGATACTTTAACTACGACATACTTCAAGTTTGCTATTTTCAGCTTCGAATAGTTCTTCAAACTCGCTGCAACTTTTACTTCCTTTCAATTCCGATTCATAATTCTTCTTAAAACTTAAATGCAAGTTAAAAGCTTAAAATTAAGTACCTAGTGAGCACTTTCTTGATTTTTTTATATTATTATGAAGTTTTTAGCGCGCTGGCTATTGAGTGGGTTATTATGAATCTATTATATGTAGGTTTTAGCACAGATTTGGTAGTAGTAGGGTAGTGACTGGAAATACTTTATGTACAATTTGTAAAATGTAGTTTTCAAATAATTTGTGTTCAAAAGCTCTTGTTTGCTTGGTTATTATTTAGAAATTATAATTAATTAAGTGTTGCTAAGGCTGATATACATATCACGGGGTATCTATTGAATAAAATTATACTTACAAATCTTGCCTTGAGTCCCATTATGTAAGATATGAGTACCATTTTCGAGTATTGCATAGCTTTGCCGTACTCAATTGAGTTTCACACATCTCTTTCCAATTCCGTATCGATCATTACAAAGAAAAATGAAGTGTATCTTTAATAATTTCATAAAAATAAACGAGCAAATCTCTTCGCCAGAGTGGGAGAGCAGTTCGTGCTCGGAATAAATTTCTTCAGAGGGATCGTTTTCAATTTCATGGCTCAATCTTCGGGATCTCAGTGAGAATATGTAAAGGGGCATTTGTCGGTGTCAACACAATGTAATGAGCCCCTTTCGCATTAGCTACGTGCTTACGGCTGTTTTTATCTACCCTCATCCATGTGTCTATTGGCGATATCATATTATGGATATTGGGGTTTGATTTTTTAAGGTTGTCGTTGGATGATTGTATGTTGCAAACGTATTCATTGTCTGTTATTAGAAGGAGAGTATAAAGAAGCTTATACCGTTTCTTTTAGAGAAACTGAAAGAGTGTTAATTAGTTAATAGGACATAACTCTTTATTGCCGAGACGATGCAACGAGCATTCATCAATTTTATAAGGTCAAACATGGTTTATTCACAATATAACAATTAAGAAAACCAATTAAAGGTAGCTTTATTAATTGGACCACAAGATAACCGTGACAAAGATATTTGAAACGCTACTCGGCTTACTAACCTAACTTATTCCTCGTTAGGTACTTTGGCAATACGTAACTTAGTTAATTTAATAAAGTGAGTAAAATCTTGTCGCGGGTTAACGACTTAACTCTATCACAAAGAGGCATTTTGAATTCTTAATTACCGCCGCCGGCTAAATGCAACGAGGTACGAGAACCGTTCCTTCTGCTCTACTTCATATAAAACTTACCCTTTTTATAATTTGCTTTATTTCACTTTTCTGTTAATTGTATTGTTGATGACGAATTATTGTTATAAAATGAATAAAGGTGTGATTTGTCATGTCAATACATACTTTTTTCTTACTTGAGTTATAACTTAAACTTATGTACATACCTAAGTGTAATGAGTGATAATTGGCGATGTCCATAGTTTGTTAAATGAGGTAATTGTACGACTTACGACATCTATTTCTACTCTAAATATTTTTTGTTATTTTATTTAACAATAAACCTGTAATAAATTTTGTAAACCCAGTAAAAATTATAAACACCTGGCTTACACATTAAACCAAAATCGCAGCCTTTAACCCAATTAACGGGGAGATAAAATCATGGCGCGGTTTATATGAAACAATAACGAGGTGTGGGAATACGGCGACGCTGACCCTCGGCCCTCGGCTCCTGAGTGACGGGCCGTGTCTGCGCCGCCCTGACCCTCGTATTATGACAACAGACGTATCTATCACAATATGGGAACGTTTATGTTTGTGCTTTTACTAGATAAAGCCTTCGACTTGGGGAATGCATGCGGTGTTTTCATGTTGAGTTTAAAGCTGTGTTCATACTAACAATTTTATATTTGCTGGTTTTATGTGTCTTTTGTCAAGGTAAGTTTGTTTTTTTTTTTAACGACGTAAAAGAGAATGAGCAGGTATGAAACCTGCTTTTCGTTCCCTACCTAATTTTCTTGGCAACTGATTAGTGATTCTATAGTCTTATCATAAAGATTTGTTCTTTCCTACCATTTTGTGTAGCAAAAACGAACATATTTATGATTTCTACAAAATATGCACCGAGTACGTAAATATTATGCATTCATTCCTCACATTGAAGATTTCACCTGTCTATCTATATTCTTTTAAATTCTTGCATCGAATTTCTCCAGCCAATCTCCTTGCCTTTGACATTGAAGTTCCCGCTATTGTGAATTGTTTCAGCGGAACATTCCGCTATTGGAGCAGTAATAACGTTTGTTCAAGAAATTCAAACGTGAAACTATTGCGAGGCGCGTTCGAGGGGTGCGCGGCGTGGCAGAAACGTCGCCGCGATATTGTGCCGATGTACCGCGAGCCGACACGCCGCACGCCGCACGCCACACGTCACACTGCCACGCGCCCGAGCATTTGCACAAACATTCACTTGAAAACATAACACTAACTGTGTGGAAATTGATTTGGCAAATCGTATGGATTTGATAGGATGTCAAACTGTCCGCCGCAATAAAAATATCGTAATTTACACGCGTCGTCGTTACACTCGTTACGTGTGTCAGTCTTATCGTCTCCACACCTACATTCCATCTTGCTCGTTATTTTTGATAGGTAAGCATGTCATGTTTTGGAATTTTCATATTTTCTGAAAAGTTATTTTCGTTAGCTTGAGAGTGGGTATCTACTAACAATACTTTCCACTTAGCAGCATTCGCATTTACAACAGTTTACAAAATACCCAGATACGCTGATTAAAATTTATTTTTGTATAAAAACAATCTAATTCATATGTTTGTGTTAGCGGGGCAGCCGCGGCAAAGTCGTTGCTATTGAGAACCAAATGTCACAATGAGTAGAAAGAGCCCTTGTTGATGAAGCTGTGTTCGACACGGAGCGCGGGGGAGGGGGTGAGGTGAGATTGCGACCCTTCTGATTACACAATGTTGGCTTTCATCCCTTGTGCAAGTCGCGCTCCGGAAATCTTTTGTGATTCGACTTCGGTTATTGTGGCATGGCATACTAATACGAGGTAGGTGACGCCGGTGAAATATGTGACGAGTTGAAACCACAGGACCAGCTCTCATTTCATACTCCACACGTAATAAACGTACCCGCTGAAGAATACCGTGCAAATTGACGCCTCAGTGGCTACAAGCCACCTCCATACACTTTTTATAGTGCGACTAAACGCAAGCATAATAAGTATGTTTACCGAAAGGTACGGCTCGTATGAATGCTTTTATGTAAGTTTTTAGATATAAATATAATTGAAAAAATATATCAGTATAGCCAATTATTAATTCAATTACAGTGTTTCTTAAACTTATAGTTTTTGTGTGGTATAAACTTGTGTCGTAAGATACAACCTAGCTTATCCGACAGTGGGCAAGAACTAAATTAAATTTGTGCCGCCTGTCACCCTCATGATCTAGTGGAGTCTGAACTCTCAGGTCACCCGCACACTTGCTTCATGGACATGGCACTAAGATACAAATACAAAGCACATTTTGGAATGAAAACATAACAATAATATCAAGTCATGTGTCTTTAAATATATAAACTAATTATTATAATTAGAAATGGTATTGATTCAGGCGGTGTTGTACACTTATTACCCCAATAAGTGCACAAGTGATCCATTCATCTCCGGAATTGCGGGATCGAAAGACCGTAATTACGTTTAGGTAATTTTAAAGGTAAACTTTTTAATGGTTTTGGTATTCCATATAGCTTACGGTTCAAGACGTTCAGGCCAAATGTCTCATTAAGGTAAACCGTGTTAATTTACACACGTCGTTTATTATTATAATGGGTGAGACTCCAATAAAAGTAGTCGTTTACAGAATAGTTAATCAAGTATACTTGCATGAAATACCTACTATTAAATGTTTGATAGATATTATTGATAAAAAAAAACAAAACGAATTCATAAAATAACTGTAGGCTTTTTATTATATCATAGCTACGAATACACAAGAGCTATCATTCACACAGATAGAAACAATAAAGCAGTGTAAATAATCGAATCATCGTCCCTTTTTATGTTAAATCCTAAAATTGCAACAATAATATTAAAGAAAGACGAGGAAACTGTAATCCAAGACAAACTTACATTCTTGGGTAAAGGATTTAAGTCAGTATGTCAGAAGCTCTCTCGGAGTGTGTCTCTTCTCTGATAAGAATACGTAAGAGCATAAAAATAAAAGTTCACATCGAAGGAACAGGAAAATGTCGCCGAATAATATTTGGGATTCCAGTTTTATTTGACTGCAGACCCTCTGCGAATGGAGACAGAGATTTCCCGAGATGGCCCTATCAAACATTTATGGAGTAGCTACATAAAAGGACAACACTTAAGAACAGTTTCAATAAGTGTTCGACGTAACACGAGCGTAACGATATTACCGACGACGCATAAAACTTCATGGCTCCGTTTGAATCTAACATTTAACTAACGATGCGAACATTTCTAGTCAGCTTATAGGTCATATTCTAGTCAACATTCTATCAAAACTGTTACATTTTAAGTTAATCAATGTGGTTAATTTAGTTTGCGTACATCATAGGTGTATGGCGTAGTAGCTAGTGATCAAAACATGTCAGCTCGCAGGCTATTAAGAGATTATCTAATCGCTACATGAAGCACTAGCTATTGTACTTACGTACGGCTATGTAGCTTGCCACGCCATTGTGTCATACCTAATTAGTAATTAAGAGAAATGTCTCTTCACTGCAGCTAATTAGTTACAAACAAACATGCGAGCCTGAATAAAAATCTTGCTTTGCAGCAATGTTATTTAGCTCCGGCTTTCTCGAAAGTTTATATACAGGAAAAATTTTTAACCAGTGCGTAAATTTTGCCATAATAAACTTCAACACGTTTTATTAAACACGTATATTTTATTTTGATATGTCTTAGTACTAAAAAAAAAAGTTATCGCTTACGAAACATGTTTACTTAAAAACATATTTTATTGTCACTCTCCGGGCGATCGGGCGGCGCGCGTATCAGCTGTGTCGGCGCGTGTGTGGCGCGTAGGTAACAGCTGACTCGGCGCTCGCTCGCCGCTGCGACGACGTACCTACGCGGTGCGGTTACTGACCTTTTTTAGTTTGGACTGCGATATGAAGTTACTTGTTAACGTAATTCCAACTTTTCCTTCATACTTTCATGGGCTTAGGACCATCAAAATGCATAATAATAAACTTGAATGAAGCACTAAGATAGGTATGCAACATAAACATGAAGATAGATAGATTCTCGTTGCTTAATAAATACACTCGCACCATTTCATAGTATTCGCGGTGAGTAAAGTTTGACATCGTGATTGATACGACGCGAGTACACACGGCAACTGCAGGGCGCAGGGGTTGCGCGGGGTAAGAACGCTCGGACGTCAGGACACCAATTGCGCGTGGAACGTACTGACGGCGGGCGGGCGGCGGCGGCCCGGCGCTAGCGCATTCCCCACCCCCTCACCCCAGCCATGCGCCCGGGCGGCGGCCGCGAGTTTTCATTGATAGTATGACGAATAGATTATGTCCATGTTTTGCTTATTTCAAACTCGGATAAGGATGAAAAAATTTTAATTTTTTTTTTTTAACTAAACACGGAAATGTATTCTATTACTGACACTGAACTACCAAAAAAAATTTACGCACTGGTTAAAAACTTTTCCTGTATAAGAACTCAATGTTTCTTATGTTTTTAAACTGAAATTACATAAGAAAGTAAAAAAAATAATTGAAAAAAATTATAAGATTTTTTTACTGGATCATATCAGTAATCATAAAATCTAAAGGCGAATAAACGTATGAATTGTGTCAGTGTTTGAAGACAAACCGTTTAGATATCGATGCGGTTTGACCGAGCGCGAGCGCGACTACCTCGTATAAATGCAAATCAGCCGATTGTAGTCTTGCCTTGATTAATTTAAAACATTTACCAGTACCCTCTTACTCTTAGCGGCTGCTTTTTAGTTTCATTGAAGCTGCCATTTATTTCTACGACAGCGAATACATTTTTTATTTTTTGCGAATAATAACGTCTACACCTTTCAATATTTGATGGCAGCACAAACGTTGCTTTTCGACTTCTTTGTCACGTCGTTCATATAATATTTATCGGTACTGTAACAAAGAAATTCCATTTTGGGCCAAATGCGCAAATAGTTCGACGTTTGAATTTCCCTTGTGTAAATGTTATTACAGTACGTTCCGTTAGTGTGTTGCAGGTGAAACATTCCGCAATAACAGCCAAGTCGGTGCCTTGACAAAGTGGGATTGCCATATAATGCCGGTGTCCCGGAGAGGAAGCGCGCCTTGTCTTCACAATACATTTGCATAAGCGAAAGATGGTAAATCGTTGATCGGTAAAGTGCAATTTATTGTTCTTCAGCCTTACGATGGCATTGTTAGAGAAATTCTGTTTGACATTAAGTTAATTAAATTTCAATGTGCTCTAAGCTTACCTGTGTTCCCTTCAATCACCTGAGCGGTCCTGTATAATTCTTTCAAAAACAAACTTAACTAAGTTACTCTGCTAAGTAAGACTGATAGATTTTTGTGAGAGAGTACGCAGGAAAAATGGTGTGATTGACATAATATTAATGATGCTTTGTAATGTTTTTGCTTAAATATTAAGTTATGGATTTGGATTTTTCGGTTACTTTGTAGATTACTCTTACAATATGTATTTAGGCGAGTTTTAGAAATTGGGATAAAAATGTCGTGATAGCCGAGTGGTTATGGGTTGCGGTTGTGGACTTGTTTTTTTTAGTATAATTTTGTTATTTTCTTAACATTGCTCCCTACCAGCAATATCCCCTATATCGTGAGGGCGTTTATAATCATATAAACTGACACACGAGTGCATCATACAACTAGACCCGTAACTACTACATTTAGGCCGGGTGTTCCGAACGGGAACCGAACCTGTAATACGTCCTTATATCAATATTGTATTTATTTTTAACCTGGCGAACAAAATTAGTGTTCTTACCGAAATCGCTCTGAAATGATCTTTACACGGTACTTTACCTTACACGGTTTATTAATTGGAACTTTTTTAATGGAATCTTAATAATTCCCTAAATTATTCAAATACATTTATTTCTGTTACGTTTTTTATGGTACTCAACGTGCCTTCTGTAACACTATGCTAAATTACAAATCTTGTGCCATAGATAATAAGAGATTAATCCTTTGTGTCAGACGGACAAAAAGTGACCTTGTGAAGAAGGTTTAGAATTCTCCTTACCTTACCGGAATCTATGAGTACTTTCACTTTATTGTAGATTGAAAAAACAAACAAATAAATGTTCGCAGTGTAAACCTTGATGAACGATGACAATGTGACTGTATGGACATTTGATTTCTTAAACATCCCTTTGAATGTGTGTAGGTGACCAGCACACAATATAGATTTCATAATCCTATTAAGCTACTAGTAACCTTGGTAAGGGTTACAAAATGATTATTTTTATAACTCTGACAGAAATAGCTCAGCATGTAAAAACGATTCACAAAGGAGCTAACACGGAGATAACGAGAAAAAATAATCCGTGTGTCGTTTCCTCTTCATTCTTGACTCGAGCCGTGAGATTATCACGCGCACCGTGATTATGATTAAGCGCCACCAGCCGCGGAAAAACTGGCAAGAATAAAATTAAAATTACATTTTGTGCGTCCTCATTATACTTTTATACCTCCCGGAAAAAAATGTTTCACGTTTATATTGTGTTGTTATAATTATTTTAACCTGTACGTAATGCAGTTAGCCTTTAAATACATATACGTGCATATGTTGCAGTCAAAACTCTTAACCAGTCAAAAGTACTATTGACTAGCAAAATCAGTCAAAAGTAGTTTTGACTGAACAGGTTGGTCAAAAGTACTTTTGACTGCAAATTTGCGGTCAAAAGTAGTTTTGACTGGTGGAATCTGTCACTAATCTACAATTAATGAAATCTATTCCTTATAAAAGTAAATTATAGTATGCAAGAGCGAGCGAAGCGAGATCGGGACTTCTTATTCTTCTTAGCGTTTCGATGACAAACTATATTGTAATAAAAATAAATAAATAATATATACTATTATTATAAATTATATTGATGCGGCCCAGAATTTGGCCATCAGCTCGGGACTTGGGGCACCCCGAAATGGACAGGTTAGGTTAGAAGGGGATTGCACTTCTTGGCCATTTTCTTTGTCGAGGAGCCTTTTTCTATGCCTTTTAAGCCACTAGGGCAATCTCTGGCTCTGTCTCTAGGACAAGAAAGTAGGACAATTATTTCACGTATAATCAAGTAATATGATGCCGTCCTGTCAGCCGTCATACTATCACTGACTCCCTTCTCTTTCATATCATTCTTCACACAATCCATCCATCTTTTCTTGGCCATCTTTTTTGTGAATTCGTGGGCAATGCGGTGGGTTACATGTGTAGTAACATAATGCGGTTATACTTACTACACATGTAACCCACCGCATTGCCCACGAATTCACAAAATGAAGTTAAAAGTAAACAGACATGCAATGTTTTCAGTTTCAAAATAGAGTAAACACATACGTTTAGTCACATAATGTTAACAATACAAGAAACAGTAGATAAATATCAAATTTGTGATAAATAGGAACATTTCGGAGTTGGTACGCGGATGACAAATACGGCTGTTAAAGCCACCTGGCCGCGATACCTGTCTACAACCAGTGTTTACGTAATACCCGATGCTGACTGCACTGTACCTCTGTAAAGCACCAAAAAAACATAGATTATTTACATTTTGTGCAATAGTTTATTTTAAAATGCAGAATGAGATGTGTAAATTGTAGCCATTTATAGGATTTTAAATCGAGAAAAAAGTGTTTTATTTTCTTTATTAGGGACAAAAAACAGTTACATGCCAAGCTTAACAAACAAACAAAAAATTTTAATTAACAAAATACATATAAATGCGGTTATACATAAGTAACTTAGAATAGCTTATGTATAACCGCATTTATATGTATTTTATTTTGAAACTGAAAACAAGAAGTTAAAAAGTATCTAATGCAACTCAGTTTTTTAATTCATAGATTCTTTCTTCAGTTTTGCTTCCCTGTAGAGTTTTTTAAACCATGCTGTTATGTAGTTTAACAATGGGGATAGTTTAAAAATTTTAACCACTACATTTTATTTTATTTATTAAAAATTTAGACCATTTTGAGAAACTAATTTGAATATTTTGATGATTGGCTCAATGGTTATTTTTTTAAAAAATATTCAAATATATATATTTTTTAAAATAGATGACGTCATCATTGGCTCAAAAGATTGTGTCTTTGCCCAACTATTTACATAATTAAAAGTTTAAATCTGTCAACACAACGTCTGTCAAACGTCAATAGGCGTCATAACATAACTCATACATAAACAAATCTAAAATTGAAAATTTCAAACCGTAACTGTTAATTTTAAACAGAGAGTGCTTTTTTAAGGTGTTAACAATCGACGAGGTGACCTTATTGTTCGGTTTCCTAAACCACAATGAGCGATGATAAACCACTTTTCTCGTAAATCTTCCCTTCTAGGGACAAAAATTTTGTTTGGACTATTATTGCTATTATTACTGCAAGTTGGAACAAAGCACTTCCTGTATTCCATAACTCTTACACTATAAAAATTGTCGAGTGTCGGAATAATGGAACAAGATTATTAGGAAAGTCGCAGGAATAATATTATTTTTGAAAAACTTTAAACTGTTATTATGTTACAAAAACTTTTGACATTTGCGTTATAATTTGACACTTGACAACTGGTTGACAATACTTGCCACTTACTTTTTTTTATTTTCTGAGGCAACGATACAAAACTGACCAGCGCTGACCTAATTTGAAGGGCAATGAAGGTCAATCGTATTTTATCAAAAATATCAGTAAAATATGAATATTTTTCATTATTAATTAGTCCATAATGCTCAGTGACGCTATTCCTCGAAACGGGTTTTTAATTACAACTTATAAAAAAAAATGAACAATGCCCATTATCATAATTACACTTTTATAATTGATGTTATAGTTTAATTAAAACTGAACAATAAACACACTTACCTATACATCAACGAAATAATACCAATTCACCATTTGAATACCTATTGTTAAAATAGAAACAAAATTGAAAAGCAATCACATAAAACACATGTATTTGGAGGCGCATCACAAACACTTATAGTTTCTCGTAGATGACGGCAGAGGGCGCCGTCCACAAATAGTGAGTGTAAGGGTCGTTTTGTTCGCTAAAGTTTTTATACTGTGTACGCCTGGCCACATAACGAGCACCTGCGGCCTCATCTACATAATGTGGACAAGTCGATGAACTCAGAGCTGGACACTTTCTGCTTCAGTCCGCAACTTGCCAGCCTCCGACCAGATTCAACTTACTTATTTCTTAACATGGTGCTTCGCGGTAGACTGAAACTGTGTTATTTGAAGCTTAGCAATGATACCTAATAGGTGATGAACGTGGCTACCATACTATCACGCTTGTATTCCCCGAAAGGTTAGGCAGAGGTGTTCCAATGTACAACCACAGTGCACCGGTATGTTTTTTTTAGGTTCCATGTAATAGAGGGCGAGCCTATTGCCATTAACCGGCCACAAATCCAAACTCCGAGCTGCTACTGAGAATTTCATAGAAAAACCCAATAACACTTTTTGCTCGACCTGGGAATCGAACCCAATACCTCTAAGCGTAGCAGTCGCGGTTAGGACCACTAGGCCAACGAGGCGGTTAGGTGATTACCAGTTATCTCAATATCTCATTCACAAAAGCAGAACCTTTCGACAATAAAGATGTAAACCGCAAAATAACATGCATTTGCATTCTTCGGCGGCTTCAGAGGTAAAAGTTGAATTTTCATGCCCCCCTCAGGAGTCATAAGTTTCCCAGAAAAGGTAGCCCACATGTTTGTCTCGGTTTCAAAACAAAAGAGAGAAATGGTTTTAACTATTAGTCATTTTCCAAAAGTAAAAATTATTGTGTTGTATTGTAGTTATTTTATAAAAAATACATTTTATTCCATCAGTTTAAAGAAACACAAAAAAAAAAACAAGAAATGTTTCATACAGGTATGCAATAATCATGATTCAGGTATGATCATGCATACCTGTATGTCAAAGACTATAATTATGAAAATATCCCAAATATTTGGCACCACCAATCAAAGTGTGTATGATTTAAGGGCATAATACCTATTTCACACGTGGGTTATGTAAAAATGCATTATTTTTCTAAACATTTATGACTTCAAATATTCATAATATTTATAACCATGATGTTCAGAAAGATTAAGAAACTCACTCAAAGCTACGTAACCCTTCATGTGAAAAAGGTACAAGCATCCCTATCATTCCAAATAGATATTATCTTTATTTATAATCCCAATAAAAAGGAACACGAAAACAAAAACTGCGAAACATATGTGCATGTCGTGTGTAATGGGAGGTGATCTGATAAAACGGCAGGCCGTGATGCTGTAGGGAGCGCATTTAAAAGGTATCCGGAGAGTCGTAAAGAAACTTGTGCCCTTAGCGACAAATGAAACAACAGGGATAACGGAAACTTGTAACATTCCACAACAAACGTAATAGTCGAGTCGTTGGGTTATGCTAACACCACTACACGACCGAAATACAATTCAATTTCTTTAAAGTTGTCTTGAAGAAAATCAGAAGGTACTTTCTTTGATGCTCTACGATTGTTCCGTTACATTTTATTGCTCAAAAGATTGGATAAACAAACAGAAATCAAAATGTGTACAAATATTTGCACTCGATTGTCTTTGTTTATTGAGTCGTAACTAAAAAAAAGTGTCGTGAAATAAACGTAACAGTTCACAGCCCCTTTATGTCACGCGGAGGATAAAGTAAACAAATAAAATTCAGTCGCGACGAGTGTGTTCCTTCGGCTCGTCTTCTGTGACTATGCGTCGCCGTTGCGTTATTATTTGCGCGGGATACGATTTACACATAAATAGGACGCGACAAATTACCCCCTGAGTGCATGCAATTATCCAATATTATCTGGATCTTAGCACATATCAGATCATGAGATGCGCCATCCGTGATTGGGTATCATTGCTAATTGCTGTGAGCGGGGAATGCGTTGGAGCAATGGTAAGTGTAGGTGATGGCTAATATAGTTATGGCTTATTTTAGTTCAAGTTAGTTTAATAGACACTTTATGCGTCGTAATATTTTAACTAACATTGTACTATAGTTTTAACTTTCACAAAAATATAAATTAACGTTGGCACGTTCATTTACTTTTCAGTTTTAAAAGCAGATTTTAAAGGAACTGTGTAAAAGCACAGCTGTTAGTTGGAATTAGCTAATTACTCAAACAACTGAAACCCCGCCGTATTGAATTGAGGACGTGTAGCAAGTAAGCAAAATTCTAAAGATGCAATCCTAATGTTGCCCCTCGTTAACAGCGCGGGGAAAAAAGCGACAGAAACAAAACGTTGTCGTTGCGGTTTCAATTAGGGTGGTCGGTGGCTAGCTCTAATTACCGAGGACGCGGAGCTGTGCGGCGCGGTGCGGTGCTGCACGGCGCGGTGCGGCACCGACCCGACGCGACTCGCAGCGCCCGCTGCGATGCTCACCACATTAATCACTCGCTTGGGATTTTAACCCGAACAGATATTTAGGAATTAGCTCACTCATGATATTTGAATTCTGCTCGATGGTCTTGCAGATTGTCCAGCTATGCAAGTACCTGTTATTACATAATATATTCATATAAATAGAAACACTATGACACAGTTTACAACTTCATTAATCTAGGAATAACTTTTTTATCACTTGTGCTAAATCGTAATTTTTTAAGAAAACTTTTTTGGTCTTTTCACAATAACACGAAAGCAAACAAAAATTTCTATAATAGATATTTATCAGCACTTCGAACATAGTAGATACGTAAATAAAATGCACCTTGATTTACAAATTGTCAATTTTATTCAATGGCTAGGTCAATTTCTTTTTCGGCCCATTAACATTATGCGTTTCAATCGCCGTTACCGCAGCGCCCTCGTCCCGCCGCGGGTAAACGACTAGTGTAAATGCTTGTTCCTATCACATGAGATTTTATCTCATTCGAGGAAGAAGAATAATCTCTTGGTGGGGTTCTTTACTATTTTGTGTAGACATTGTAAACTTACTTACGTAAACTTAACATTTTTTTGTGAATAACTTTAATATTTTGAAATGTGACTATCACAGTCGTGATGGCCCAGTGGAAAGCCCGCGCTAGCCTCTCGGGCTCTCATTGTGGGTTCGGTACTGGCCTAGTACCAATATGGCTTTCAATTCATCATGTGCTTTGTAATTGTTAGTCAGAAGCCAGAAAGTCTGACAACCAGTCTTACCAAGAGTATCGTATTACCCATTACTGGGTTGTGGAGGTAGGCAGTCGCTCCATGTAAAATACTGGTATTCAGCGGCATCCGGTTCGACTGGAAGCCGACCCCAACATAGTTGGGAAAAGGCCAGGCAGATGATGATGATGTGCTTTGTAATTTTATCATGGACTGACAAAGCGAGGAAATCTAGGCTTATATCTATTAATTAACCTACGCCTGAAATCACCAATCTGCCCAAGAGTGGTGATCAATGCTCTTTCTGTGTGAGATGAGGCCTTTGCCCTGCATTGCGACAATAACTGCGTGTACGGTGTTATTACTATTTTGTGCATTAGTGAAAGGCATTGTGATCTAAACTTGCAAAAATTGGTGATTCTGGCTGTTATGTGGTAGATAGACGTACGAGCAAGCACTTAAAAATTACCAAATTTTTCGCGTTACTCGGTACCATAACGCATAAAGTCACATACTTATACACGCAGGCAAAAATGCAAAACTACGTGTTGATCAAAAGTCTGTCTACCCAGACACCACTAGACATCGATGTATAGGGAGGAGCGACCGAGATACCACAGATATGTTGACTTTTGTTTCAAACTCTGCTGACTAGATTGAGCGAGTGTTCACAATGCATAGTGTAAATGAACCCATTACCCTTCTCTATTGTTGTACTGCTATTGTTTACGTAATGTTAATTAATTGTATTTACTTCTATGAACATTCTTTAATATCTACTTTACATTTTTATGCTTAAGGCGGCTAATCATAAGAGCTGGTAAAAAGGCATACATTGAGGTACTTAATTGCCTAAAAGTGCAACGAAGACTATACATTTGAAAACTACATATATTTAAATACATCACGTAAATGCTTTAACTTACATTTTTAAATTTTTACTTAATTCCAATGTGCAAAATGTAAAAATCTCTAGACTATATTTTCAGTTATTTATAAATTTGATATTATCTTTATATTTCTGTGTAGATTTCTTTTAAGTAACAACAATAATATATATCTATAACATTTGTTTTATGGAATAATTTAATACTTTCGATTTAACCTACTGAAATATCACTTTAGCTATTTGGCACTATGGTCTGTATTGGCTACTGTGGTGCATCACTATACACTGTTCGTGTATCTTCGATCATCATCGGCACAGTTCGGTGTCGTCGTCGTGCGCCATGCACGGAGCTTCAGGCGCAGCCAGGAATAGCTTCCCCGACGCACATGCACATAGTTGGTAAACTTTAGTACTTCTCACGTTTTTATTAGGCTTGTCACTTCTAACAGCTTCTTTTAGATTAGTGATCACTATATTTTGAGCGTTGAGTTTGATCTGCAATTATACAGTAGGAAAAAATTAAAGTAGATAACATCACAAAGAAGATACTTATTAGTTGATTAGCCACATAAATGTATCAAAAATGTTTAACTAACAGCCCCAACAACAGAGTCTAACTTGATGTTGCCGTGTGATGTAATCTCTATTTTTCCCGCTCTGCTTTCGAGGAATATATTCTCCGGTGCTCTCAAATCCAATCGTCTTGTGAGAGACTCCAACCTTTAAAGAAACAATAAATATTATTGGTTTTCTTGACGTGTTTCTTTGCATAATCCAACTAATTTAAAAATGACCTTTGAAACTTTGTCCTGAGCATTCGCACGAAGAAATACGTAAGGAATAATTCAAGGTCATCGAAGGTTAGAAAAAATGGTATATCTAAACAACAGTATTATAATAAGTACTTATTAAGTCAACCTATGTAGGTTAACTTAATAATAGAGGTAACGAAATAAATTAGCAAGCTCAGCAGTAGCTCGGAGTTAGGATTTGTGCCCGGTTAATGGCAATTATAGGCTCGCCCCCTATAACATGGGACCTAAATGGGCCGGCGAACTGTGTGCCTAATCCTTTGGGGAATACAGGCGTGATGGTTTTTTTTTTAGTAAACTACTTGTCTATATTGTAAGGTAACGCAAGATACTCACTGTAAGTCAAAGGCAGGAGGTGCGCGCACTATAGGCACTTGCACGGCGGTGCGCACGTTGATGCCGCCGGGCGCGTCCACCGCTAACGCGTCGGCGAACACGCGCACTTCATCGCGCGACGCCGAGAACACGGGACCACCGCGTGCATCGCGTACGTGCAACCCGCGACCGCTGAACTCGAGGTGATCGCGCTCTGGAATTATTAGAAACTAGCTTCTGCCCGCGACTTCGTCCGCGTCACAGTTGATGTGTTATCCTACGGGTACCGTACATTTTCCCGGGATAAAAAGTAGCCTATGTGTTATTCCAGACTATAATCTACCTTTGTGCCAAATTTCATCCAGATCCATTCAGCCGTTTAAGCGTGAAAGAGTAACAAACATCCATCCATACATACAAACTTTCGCCTTTATAATAGTAGTAGGATCATGACGGTACTCCTTTGTAAAGCAAAATCAGTTCTTAGTGAGAAGATTTTAAAGGTACCTACAGCCTTTAAAATCATCTGACCAAGAAGTAATCACTTGAAGGTCGCGTAGCTTTGGTTACGAATTCAATGTGTCCCGTAAGTTGCTACGACTGCTACGAGAATCGGATCTCGTAGCGGTCTCGTACCGTAGTTGTTACGAAAAAGAAAGGTGCCATATCATCATACTACATTTCTGGGAGTAATGAATGTTTAGTGTCTCTTATTAAAGATTAATTTAATAATAATAACATTTTCTTAGCCTGTTGTGCCATATTAGAGTAAAAAATAAGTGAACAATACTTAATACTAACTAATAAAAAGTTTGGAGTGTTCCAAATGGTCAGGTTCAGCAACCTGCACGGTGAAGTTGCGGTGCGAGTGAATGGTGATGGGTTGAGCAACCTGCGAGGTAATGGTGGATGCCACCAGGTTGTTCACCACCCACGTCTGACCGTCCACGTGGATGCCGCCCTTCACTATCCTTATGGGCCCCACACCGTTCTGTAATGTGTTTGTAGAAAATAATTGCCATTTTACATAGATTTATTTATACAGTAAGCTTTTAACTTCTAAATATGGACGTTTCAAGAGATGAATTAACAACTTTATAACTATTTAGCATATGCTCAGTAAACTTATTGATAAACGCGCGCGGTTTGTTTGATTACAGGTGTAAACAAGACGATGTCGCCTTTTGGAAAAGTAAATGAATTTTTTTTCTGTCTTATTACTTGGAAGAATAAAAAATAAACGAGGTACGACAGAAGTTTTATTGTTAAGCGAACTGTATCAGCTTTCATAACATATTCCGTTTATAAGGAACCAATTTAAGGAAACAATATTGTGGTGCACATACAATTAAAAGGTCGCAGAAGCATGACACTTACCATACTCAACTTCAAAGCGCCGACGATCCACAAAGTGAGCGCCATATTTATAAATACGAGCAGCATCAGGAACACTAGTATGCAGTACAGAGTGGTTCTCCGCCAGCCTCTAGTGAATGCCGTAGGGAGGCATCTTCTACTAGAGGTGTCCTCGGAGGTGACCGCGGCTGATGGCGGGCCACCAGTAGGTGTACAACCCCACCCGCGTATTGCGTTCGTGCTGCTACCCTCTACACTCATATTTGTGGCCTCTGATGTTTTATTCAGCTAATTTATTGTAAGGCTGTAACAAAAGAAAAATCTTTACCCAGTTTAAAACAAAGTCGCTCCCTCTGTATGTACGCTTAGATCTTCTAAACTACGCAACGGATTTTAATGCAGTTCAGCAATATATTGTGTGATTTAAGAGAAAGGATTATACGTGTAAACTATCTCGCTGCGAACAACGGGACAGAAGCAGTAACCAAAGACGTCACCGAACGCGGGTGACATCGCAAACTATATACCCATACTATGCTGCGGGTTGTTCGAAAGAGATACCGCGCCACCGGAACGCAAAGGGCACATAAAGGAACATAGATGGGTTTTAGTCAGTAAAAGTCTTACACTTCCTCCCGCCCCGCGCAGAGCGGGGGAAGTTACTTGATGATTTCCCATCTTTAAAAAAAAATCCATACTATAATCATTATAAAGAGGTAAGATTTTTTTGTTTGTTTGTAACGTATAGGTTTCGAAACTACTGAACCGATTTTGTCAATTTTTCACCAAGAGATAGCTACATTATTCTTGAGTAATATAGGCTATATATAACATCGCACTATGACCTACAGGAGCGGGGCATTAACCAAACACGTGACAGTCGCGGGCGGTTCGCTAGTCTATACTAATATTATAAAGAGGTAACATTTGTTTGTAAGTTTGTAAGTTTGTAAATTTGTATGTAGGGGGTAATCTCCGGAAGTAATGAACCAATTTTAAAAATTGTTTCACTGGTAGAAAGCCACATTATTCGTGAGTGCTATAGGCTATATAACATCACGCTACGACCAATTGGAGCGGAGCATCAATGAAAAATGTGGCAAAAACGGGAAAAATATTCCTTTTGAGGGCTTTCGTTGCATGCGCTGCGTAAACGGTTAAAGTTACGCAAAAATAATGTATGACAGAATTGTTCCTCTTAAGATATACTAAAAAAAAGTCCGCGGCAGTAAATGCCTAACTTTTAAGGTTGACTCACTATAGCCATTTTTATGGCCAGAAAATTTGTTTTAAAATTATGCATTATTAGCGAAGGTGTTTTTATTAACATAGTATTAATCCTTATCAACAGATATACGTTATTCATCACAAGTGTTTAATTTTGAACAAAATTGCCCTTAACATCATTTAATTTCAATGAATATCTTAGGAGATATTACAGTTTTAAAATAACTTGGCCGCAAAATAATGACTCTGCGAGACATTCCGTAGCTCATACATCAAAACAACAGATTATAGGCTACATAACATCGCGCTATGAGCCACGGAACGGATCAGTAACCAAAAACCTAATATAACGCGAGTGAAACCGCGGGGCACTGCTAGTTATAAATAAAAAAAACGAGAGGTGCTATTTATAATTTTATAAAGAAAACCGCTAGACATGTAAGATCAATACATCAGGTGTAGGACTTATGCAAGTGTAGTGCCCAGGGGCCCGGTGCAGGCACCTGAACCACGTCTTTGTTTCACACAAATGGTGGATTTGCACACTTATATGAAGAAAGCCAATATAAACTTTGTATAAAACCTTCCAGATAATTCACTATTCTGACAGTAATTATTTTGCTCTCTGTTTCTAATAACGGACGAAATTACGTTAGTAATGAATAATGTCTCATCAATAATAAACCGACAATGAACTCATAACAATCTCAAGTAGCAGAGACTAATACATGCCTACTCCTAGCGTTACGTATGCATATATCAGTGAACACTGTTACATATCCCATTTACAATACATTCTCTTCAGTGTGATTTTTCAATTAGTTGGCTTGTAATTGAATAAAAAACAAGGTAGGAGCGAGACAAAAGTTGCAGATAAAGCGCACAGTACTAATGAACGGCGCACAGCCAGCACCCACTAATGAATATAACACTGGAGCTTTTCGAAAAACATCCATTAAGTAGGCCGAATGTTGTTATTAACTGTTCACTGAAATCTACTCTGTTAATTTACTTTACTGGCTTGAAAGTTGTACTGTAAGATGCATAACTAGGTATGCGGGAAAATGTCTTAAAAAGTGGTAATGGCCCGGAAAAAAATACTTGTGTTGTTGACACTGGACTGTGTGGTCTGTGTGATATATGTAGACGGTTTCTAGTCTACCATACTTGTGCTTATAATTAATAAGGAATGTATGTAAGTTTTTCGTCTATGCGTTTATAAACCATTGATCCGATTGTGATGAAACGTTTGTTGGAGGTCTTACGTAAAACCGCAAAGTTCACTAACCAAAAAAAAAAAAAAAACTAAACACCGGGAACGAAGTCGTAAGCGGGCATTGGCTGTTTTTCGGTTGTCCCATGACTAAAATATGATGAAAAAAATATTTGCAAACAATTTTTTTAAGAAAAATCTATTGTACCCTGTAGGTATTTTTATAAATATGTGGATTTAATTTATTAGTTCCTTATAGAGCACGTATTTAATTTTATTTAAATTAATAATGTTGCGGAATCGTTTAAAATCATGATGTCCCCATGACAGTTTGCATCATTGCATTCAATTTTTTCGTTATTTTTTGTACGACAGCTAACGTAGCGACACTTTCATTTTATTGTTAGATAGTTAATTTATCATTTAAACTAAGCATTTCATCTCAGTTAGTGAAGAAAATATATAATAATTTAATAAAAAGCTTGTCCCACGAATTCGCCACTACCGGACATGTCCGGATAGTCACGCGGTTTTTACTATGAAATACACACATTTATCATCAAAATTCGGTTTTAACGGTAACTCTGGGTACAAATTTCAAAGTATGAAATGTTATTTTGAAGTTAGTCGCGCTAGGTGTCCAGCTAGTGCAGTAAGTTTTGCAGCACAATAAATGGTTAAAAAAGAACTGTTGTAGTTAGTAACGTTTTTTTTCATGAATATAAAGTTTGTCATTTTTTCTTTTTTAGGTATACATAACTTATACACTGCTGAAAGCATAAAAGTACAATTTTACAGCTTTCTGATAATATTGTTTGAGTATTTAAATTTAGTTTTAAAAACGATCTATATCCGTCACGTCCTGTTAGTAACTAGTTGTAGTGTGTATTTGTAGTAGTTTTTGAAGCCTGTTTATTTTAACCTGCGCCATTTAAAATGAAAATGCCCAAGCAGTAACTAGTATTTTATAAGATGTCACAGAACAGAGTCTTACTGTTAGAAGGTTCTAAATTATCTCTTACGTTCTAAACATAAAAAATAAACAGGAAAAGACATAGACGTTTTTCACAAAAAATAAATAATGATAGCAGAACAAGAAGTCTGTAATTCACATGTAAACAATAGAGTGCAGTAATACCCACCCGTCTGCAACTTTAATTGACTCTAAGGAGTCAGACTTGTAGGTATTGTTTATTTCAGTTGAGTTCCATGCTCTCTGGTTATATTAAACTCGTTTCAGACATTGTGTTACAAAGTGGGTGAATAAAATGTTGATCTTATTAAGTCTTGTCTTTATTTTAAGACCTTCAAAGTTGTCAATAACTGACATTTTTAGACTATAAATTTTCGTCAGATTGGTAGTGTGATCAACCATGCAAACATTTACTACAGTTACGAGTGTTTTGAAAAGTCGTTTAAGCTTCAATCTAAGGGTTTCTGCTAATTTTAGTAATCCTTATACATAAAGTCATATAACATATGTTTACATACGCGAAATTCGGATAAAAATGTTTAAGACGCAATCTCATCTCAGCGACAATCCAAAAATGTATGAATCTATGGAAAAATGTGTGAATTAAGGCGCATTATTGACAGACTGAGACTAAGATGAAAACTCGAACGTTATATGCCAATTAACCTTGTAATAAGTATTATGATCTTCCTGTCCTTGTCCCATATTACTTAGGGTCGACGCAACATATTTTCTTCTTCCATGCCATCCTATCAACTGTTATGCTATCACTGACTTCCTTCTCTTTCATATCATTCTTCACCCAATCCATCTCATAAGTATGTGACCTTAATATTTATTTTTAAACTCATGTTTGTCTGTAGTTTTCGGTAAAAGTTTTTTTAGGTCATAGAGCGCATCGACATGAATTATGCAAATACTGAAACTCGCCGTGAGGGTGGAACCTGCTCACGTTAAAATAATGTGGTTTAAATTAAAAGTACAACATAACTTTTACGTAGGTACCGACAATATAATTAACGCCTCGCCATTGCATTTTATTTGCGCTGTGAATGATGATAGAATAATTGTACTAAAATTATTTGCGTCTGCCGAAAGCTAAAGGCACAGTTTTAACTAACTTAATTATTGTAGTTATTTTTAAATAAAAATAGTACTTATAATAGATGTGAGACCAAAGTACTTTTACTATATTTTTCTTTGTCTGTATAAATTCTTCTGTATGAATTTTCATAATTTACATACATTTTCTTCACGTTTTTCTGGTTATGATCTGATTGGTTATGATTTTATAGCGACATTATAGAACGAACGGTTGTGACGGGTGTTCTATTCATAGCCAAGATCAAGATCTTACCTACTCATAAATATATGAAGTACACACACAGTGGATTAAAACTCTCTCGCTTACACAAACTGGCCTAGATACTTGTCTAAATGATTTATTATTGTATTTTTCAAATAAACGTACCTATTTCAAGTCAGTGATACACTAAAAAGATTTACCTTTCGAATTGAGTTGAATAATATTAGCCGGGAATCTTTCCAAAGAACAGTTCCGGTCCACTTGCATGCAATGGATTCCGCGCAATATAATATTTATTAGCTAAGCCTGAACTGTTCGAGGTCAACTGGTCTAGTCATATAGTCGATACGTAGGAATGTAGTTCTGTGGCTATTAGGTCGCTCAATGCAAATTTAGATTGTACTGAAATCTGTTGTTTATAACACTGACTTAAAGAGCTATTTGAGGGCGACGGTACATTTTATGCAGGAATTAAAAAAAAAAATGGGAGCTTGATTTACCCTGTTTCTTTTCTCTTGTTTTTTTTTTTTATAAAAAAATAACGTTGCCTACACGCAGATGATCTTGGTTTCTTTTACAAACAGTTAAACTCACATATACAAACAACTAGACCTGAAACAAATATCTGTAAGCCATGTTTGTTTCGTGCGGGAATCGAACCCGTGACAGCCAAACGCTCAGCTAGCGAGCGTACCAATATCGGTATGTGCCAATCTCATCGTAACTCATACAATTAATTTATCAACTGAATACATAACTAATTAAAGATTAAAAGTTTGTTTAATAAATCAGTCAAGGTTGAAGAGAAGTTAAACAGTATTTGATTATGAATTATCCTTATTCCTTACTATTCCTTAATAACATTATAAATGTGAAAGTAACTCTGTCTGTCTGTCTGTCTGTCTCTTCTTCACGCCTAAACCACTGAACCGATTTCAATAAAATTTGGTACAGATATAATCTGGGACCCGAGAAAGGACATAGGATAGTTTTCATCCAGGAAATCCCCCGGGAACGGGAACTATTAGTCCACGCGGACGAAGTCGCGGGCAAAAGCTAGTAATCTTTATATGTCCAAACATCATATTTGGACAAGTGACCAATTGTGAACCAAAAAACCACACCAAGCGGGGACGAGTGGTACACCTATATATCTCTTAGTTAGTCCTTGTTCATCTGTTAAGAGAGTTACGTTTATCAATTAGTATTAAACTAAGTGGTTCTCGTTTAAGTAGATTTTAGAATGAGAGATCTAAGTTAATCTTGTATACCGACTGCCCTAGTTCTAAAACTGTAAGGTATCGATTTGCTTTCTCCAGTCACTGACTCTTAATACCAACTTCCCTGCTACTCCTAACTGATTCAGTGTTCGCTAGTGTTATCCTAAATAAGAAATAATGAATTTGCACATAACATACCATCACGCCTGTATTCCCCGAAGGGTTAGGCAGAGGTGTACCAGTAGGGGGCGAGCCTATTGCTATTAACCAGGCACAAATCCTAACTCCGAGCAGCTACTGAGAATTTTATTGAAAAACCCAATAACACTTTGCTCGACCTGGGAATTGTATCCAAAACCTCTAGCGAAGCAGTCGCGCTAAGAACCACTAGACTAACGAGGCAGTTAAATAAATAATGAATTTATAAATAAATAACTAGTAGATAAAGGTAGATGAAATTGATTATGCGCGCAAGCTCGGCCCATCTGACCTATTTACATTTTTAGTTTAAAATAAGCCAACAAAATTCGTTCAGCGAGTAATTATGATCGGCTACAACTTAGAAATGCACTCTTGTGTCAAGCCTACACTCCGGATGAGTGGATATTAAAATAGTTTTTTACTGTATATTATTGCGGAAGTTTATAACTGGAATGCTGCGCTTATTACTTGCATTGTATTCATGGAAGAGTAGATCACAGTTCCTTTGGAAGTTAAAGAGGATTGCCTTTGTTCAATTTTAACTTAATTTAGCACATTACGATACTAATTGATTCATATTGCATATTCAAGTGAAATCTGTTGATAGTAGCGTTCTTAAAGTGTAAATATGTAGGGTAGCTAACTTATTTTTCATATATGTTTCTTACTTTAATCTCCAATTATCTTGCAAAGGCCGATTGGTGATCAAAGTAAGTTAGTGCAATCTCATACACAAAAAGCGTTTTGAAGTCAAAAGCTTTGATGTTTTTTTCGATACCCAATAACCACAATAAGACAAATTACTTTAGATGTAGAAAAAGTTGTTGTTGTATAACATTGTGTAAGATGTTGGATAGGTGTCAAGTACATATAGGTGTAAACATGTATAGCTTGGTTAGAATCTCCTATGTTCAGCGGTTAGTATAGTACGTTAGGTATTGCATCTATGTCAGCGTCGCTATAGCAGGCTTTGTAGAGGAAGCTTTTCACAGTACAATAGGCCACTTTAGCTGAGAATGAACATTCCTTTATATTTGAGTTTCACCACACATTGATATTACGAACATTTGTCTTGTTCTATCATCTTTAAACATGATATTTAACAGTGAACGTGTCTAAGACATGAGCTTTTGTAAGCAGTTTATGAGTGATAACTATCATCATTTATTTGTTTATTTATTGAGTAGACTAACCATTGATTTGATGGTAATACAAAGACTTAAACTATGAATAAGTCTACTTATACTATACGTTTTACATCTTTATCTTATGTGCTTGTTTGAAAAAATCAAAGAAATAAAATTTAGGATATTTACATGAATTCGTTGGATTGTGTAAAATAAAAACAAACCCCGCTCTGTGTAGTGGGACATACCGGTGTCTCGTTGACCGCTGTGGTTAACGCCTGGCATCGAGTATGCAAATTGTATGATAGCTGTGTTTTACGCACTTAATTAAACACATGAAACACACAGCTAATGAACTTTGTTTTAACGTTAACTTTTCACTATTTCATTTGCTGTTGGGCCATTAAAACCATAACTTTCCACGCTAAACGGCAATATTTCCGGATATCGTCTCCTATGAAAACAGTATCGTTTATATTAATTGAGCGATGCGGCCGGCTGCACCGGGCGTGTGCTGTGACTGAGACTAGGTAAATTCATAGGTGGTGGAAGCAACACTCGAAATATCTGGCGCGAAGCGAGGTGAGGCTGCGTGCTCCAGAATATAATATCAGGCAGTGGAGTGGCCTGCGCTCGACTCGCGCCCGGCTCGCCCTCAGTGCGCCCATGCCGCCGCCGTCTCCGTCGGCCCTCATAATAAACGATATAGTGCGAAAATAGAAGCGGAACGGGTATCGCTGTGCTCTCCACGTAAATAAAATACCGACGTTTGCAGCGTTCCTGTCTCTCGCTGGCCGCGTTTCTGTTTTATGAATGTCAGTAGCCAGCACGGCGATCGATCTGGCGCCGATGGTTTAAAAATAAATGGCGCGCTTTATCCCACGTCAACGCTTGAATTTATAAACTAAGCAAATTGGCTTTAGTGTCACATTTTCGCTGAAAAGTTTCAGCGTCTGCACGTATTAACACTGTATTTTTAATGCACTTTTCAGATTTAACTTACTTCGGACGTATAACGATAAGCGCCACATTTGAAGACGACACATGACACAACAACTGCATCAAGCACAACTATACGTATGCGAGTGTGAGCGAGCTGTCTGCTCCAGCGTCATAACAATACTGGCTGCGCGAGCGACGGCGCTGCCGAATCCAGCTCGTTTTGAAGTGTTGCATTTTTAATCGGGCGCCTGTCTCGCGCGGGACATAACTCGACAACGCTCTGGATACAGCTGGGCTCCTCTCTATTACCAAGTCTAGTTAACGTTAACGTGTCATTAACTGACACGTTCATATAAACTTGTAAATAATTAAAGCGGACACGACCCTGACAACAGTAATTACCTCTGTGATACCTTCCTCGTACCGCGCCGCAGCCGGTCTAACGTTCTTGAGATATGACTATTGAATTTTGGAATACAGCCGGATTCATTGGTTTGTACCGTGTATTTACGTAGTTGCGTGTGAATTATTAATTCCTTGCCAAAATACACGGTACAGTACAGTAGATATTTCTAGATGATTCATAGCATTTTTCCTCTTTGTATATCAACCGGTCAAAGAAAACACTTGGAGTAAAGAATTCGTAAACACATTTTGATAGTCAAAATTTTATGTATATTTATTTTTTACGATCACGACCGTCACACACCACTGTCTGCCTTCCAATATAAAAGAGAATTCAAATACTGCTTAGGTTCAACATAAAAGTTTACGTGTCCATAACAAAGTAGCGAGCGAATAATAATCCGGAATATTTCATGTCCTTTTTTTGGGGATTTTTGGAAACAGCGATGAAATCATATTGGATGTCACTGAATGTTTTCATGGAAGTTTTATTGAGCTGATAAATGTCAGCCCCGGGGGACACCCACGCCGGCATTTTTAGATAAGTATAAGAGAAAAGGGCAATGTTAGTGAAGTCCTCAGATTGTTTTTTTGATAAAGAATACGTACCTATATATTTTATTTTGTTTTATTTTACTGTTAATAATTTAATTTAAACTACAACTTTATTAGAATATATTTTAAATTTCTTAAGATTAGTATAATATATAACTAAAATAAAAATAAAAAATGTACTTACATTGCATATTTACCTTTTAGGTCTATAATATTAACTGTGTTAGTATTTATGTGTACGACAATAATGTTGAAAGAGCGGAGCCTCCTAATACAGGCATTGTTTGCTTAAAAGGGGGCTCCAAACACGTTAACATGTAATGTACTTACTATTTAGCACAATAAACTATTTGTATTGTATTTGTATTGTATTTGTACCTGATGTGGCGCGGGGGATCTTTGTATTGTGATTGAGTTTTTAAACAACGAAAATTGTAGATTTATTGACCTTCTGTCGGTCTAATAATAAAACTGTCTTGTTTTTAATGTTTGCAAGTGAGATGTTTTAAAAAGAGAGGAGTAAGTGCGATTTGTTTCAGTCCCGCTTAATTCAGGCCCCGCTCCCACTCGATCCTGTTTTAGGAAACAATCCCCGTGATCCCCGCGTGATGCTGCATAATGTCGCCGCTCCCTCGGACCCCGGACCTACAAGCTATTATCAATTTAAATAAAAGTGCGCTCCACGACATTGTTACAACGAAAAAAATAAAATATTTGAAAAGAAGACGTGGCGTCGTGTAATTCTACCCTATTTTAGAGCTTTTACCTATCATATTCTGGTGTTTTATTTTTTGTTGATTTGAAGATATTTAACGGTTTTGCCAACACTAACAAAATAGTACAGTAAGTAATGGTGACTCGCTGAGGGGCTTATTATTTCGACGGGGTATATTTAACGAGAGCGGTTGTTCTAACTTAAATAGGTAAGCCCAGTTTCAATAGCAGTTATATATTGGACGAATCAGTTTATTAAAAAGTGGCAAAAAGTTTTTGGAAGTTAAAATTTTATTGCTCATTCTAAACTAAACCATTAAGAATTTTATACAAGTTTTCGTGGCATTCATGTAAAACAATATCACCTTTCAGTAGGGAGGGAGCGGCGGCGGCGCGGCAGCGGTGCGGTTGCGGTGCGGCGGCGGTTCGGCAGCGTTGCGTCCGAAGCCAAAGTTCTCCATCATACCTGCGTCACTTGAAAATTGAAAAACTTTCGCAATGCCTTTCTTATGGAAATAGTTCGCGTTTACATTTGAGTGAGTTGTCATTGTAGGGATTCAGCGCGCTGTCTTATTGAAATAATAGTTGACTATAAGAGCGTATTACTTCTAGTTGGCAAATCGTGAAGTTCCGACTGCGCTAAATTAAAGGGGAGGGTGTTTATTGCTCACTTTGCAATCAAAAGCTGCGTAGATATTTTAAGGATAGCAAAATGCAAAGCATCGCGATAGCTCGTGTAAATCCGCATGAAATATTGATACAGTTTCGTGTAAACGTGTAACAAATGCGGTAATTTAAGCCACCTGCCGGCGCGCGGTGGCCGCTCCGCTCCGCTCGCTCTGCTATGCACCACTTTTGAACTGCTTACCTCATATTGCTGCGATTTTACGTTGAAACAATTTTTGCTAGAGCTATTGATTTTTTGCAAAATAATTATAGATAGTATCCTTTGAAACCATGCATTGGTAGAAGAGATAATGCAAAGCACTGTGTTGGTACAGCTGTTTTAACGCTATGGAACTCTTATGGAAAGTTAGTAACTCTGTATATTAATTATCATAAATAAAAATATACCATCACGCCTGTATTCCCCGAAGGGATAGGCAGAGGTGTACCAATGTACACCCACAGTTCGCCGGTATATTTAGGTCTCATGTAATAGGGGGCGAGCCTATTGCCATTAACCGGGCACAAATCCAAACTCCGAGCTGCTATTGTGAATTTCATAGAAAAACACAATAACACTTTTTGCTCGACCTGGGAATCTAACCCAGGACCCCTTGCACAGCAGTCGCACTTGCGACCACGAGACCAACGGGGCAGTTAATTATCGGGGGTTTTAATTATCGTAGCTATAAAACTAACATAGTTTTAGGTAAACATTAAATTGTTACTAACCCTTATATGAGTGCAAGCTTGAAATAAATAATTTGTTATTATTATAACTGCCTCGTTGACCCAGTGGTCCTAAGCGCGACTGCTACGCTAGAGGTCTTTCGTTCGATTCCCAGGTCGAGCAAAAACTGTTATTGGGTTTTTCTATGAAATTCTCAGTAGCAGCTCGGAGTTTGGATTTGTGCCCGGTTAATGGCAATAGGCTCGCCCCCTATTACATGGGACCTAAATATACCGGCGAACTGTGGGTGTACATTGGTACATCTCTGCCTAACCCTTCGGGGAATACAGGCGTTATAGTATGTATGTCCTGCCGGGGCTGCAGGTTGTTCGAAAGAGATACCGCGCCCCCGGAACGCAAAGGGCACATGAAGGAACATAGACGGGTTTTAGTCAGTAAAAGTCTGACACTTAGGGGCGGGTAAAGGTATTTGATGACTTCCCGTCGTTAAAAAAAAAAATGGTATGTATGTGTGTATGTATGTATGTATTATTATTATTATAAAAGTTGGAAATTGTTTGAATTATAAATAACTTGTAAGCATACATTTCGATACACAGTTACAGTCTGAATTACAGCATGTTATGTCTCCCAGAGATAACATTTATGTCATTGAAGATTTTGATGAGCTCAATTATCTCAAAGACGTAGGTAATGCTCCGTTCAGTGCAGCCCTCGTCGTAGTTCCAATCCAAACTATAATTTTAGCTCACTAACAACATTTGATACAAACATAAATGCAAACATAAGTATAAACGCAAAGACTTGTCATTCTTTATTATTTGTCTAAGACTTGGCTTTCTGTCGCCTATTGTTTCATTATTTGTTGTTAAGTTTTTTAGGGTTCCGTATCCAAAAGGGTAAAATGGGACCTTATTACTACGACTTCGTTATCCGCCTGTCTGTCTGTCCATCTGTCACCAGGCTGTATCTCATGAACCGTGATAGTTGAAATTTAAACAGATGATGTATTTCTATTGCCGCTATAACAAGAAATACTAAAAACCAGAATAACAAATATTTAGAGCTCCCATACAACAAACGTGTTTTATTTGCTAATTTTTGCTCGATATTAATAGCGGCAACAGGTAGACACTTGAAATATTCACATACTATTTAGTTAGGTATACATGCACGTTAAAAATAAATAATTAAATTAACATAAATCTAATAATTTTCCTTTCAACAAACGTGATATTTTTGCCGTTTTTATAGATAATGGTGCGGAACCTTTCCTGCGCGAATCCGACAGCTGTTAGCCTTCCATGCTATAAACAGTAAAAAATAAGTCTAAAAAGTAAAGAATATGCCTACATAATAGCATACAAGGTCAACAAATAACAAACCCACTACTTTCATACCAAACATTCACAAAACTCAATAATAAAGACAGCTATTAGTGGCAATAAAAACACCGACACAGCGATGGGGTATGTCGAACAATATTTTCCGAGTCCGTGTACAATGGGGTCCTGGATTCGTTCCCCATCGTCTCCTCTTATATTTGCTCACCATCTATTTACAAGAACATGTACACCGGTGCTCCGGCGTGTTGATTTAGGTCCGATACCGGCACGGGGAGTGAGAAAACCTCTTTAGTTAATATTTCCGCTTCATTAGCTTCTTATTGTAATTGGATAAGTTCGTAGTTTGTTGTTTTAAATGAAAATATTATTTTTATTATACACCTTCATTTGAGGAGGGCGTAAAGTCACTCAAAACTACCATTTAAAAACTACAATTATAACGGTCAACACCCAATTGTTGCGGAGGTAAAATACTCGTCTTTTCAATTGCGTATTTACAAGCAGATTTTTTGTTTATCAGAAAACTCAAAAGGGATCAGTGTTCTTATTATTATGACCAACTTTTACTATGGAAATAATCAGGTCATTTATATTTTTTTATATTCGCATAAATTGACAAAATGTATTGAAGAAATAAGGTCTTACGTGTGTACGAAAGGCCTTTTTCCCAACTTCCAATAAGTTCCGATTAAATTATTTGTCATATCCTTTTCCTACAAGACTGTTCCAATTTTGAATATCTCTTATAGATCTTCAGTGTTATTCTATAAAAAAACCCTCGGTTGACAGCTCATTTTACCTAAATTCACTGACCATAAATTTTACAGAATAGGCTGGCTGGTGAATAGAGTTTATTGAGAGGTGTAACAGGTTCACATTCTGAAATGTCAAACATTTTGGAGGTAAAAACAGTTATGATTAAAAATAACAATTTCAAATTAATAAATACTTTAAGAAAGAATTCTGTTGCAACTTTACTTCATGGTTAATATTCCTATTGCTTTGAACTACGATCTCTGACCACACCCATACTTCTATTAACGTAATTTTCATATCTCCTAAATAAATAAAAGTTCTAAGGTGGGGCCAGTCGGAAAGAGTCCACTAGTAATGGTGCAATCATCTAATGAATGCTTCCGGCCAGATAAGCTTCGATTAAATGCTCTCTTTATTGCTAAAGGAAAGGCGCGTTCCCTTTATGTGCCATTGAGATATCTATTTTAGTACAAAGATACGGGAAATATGATACGATTTAAAAATACGTTGCCAACGAATGGTATAGACTGTGTTGTGATACTGGGTTACTTTATTCTACTAAAGAAATTGGCTATATGTTATAGGTAAACATCTGTTTGCAGTTTTTATGTCTGGGATAGTAAATGTCATAAATTCTAATGCCCAGGTACAATTCAAAACGTAATACTTAACCTGTCTCATATATTTCGAGATTCGTATCTAAGAATTGTCAATTACCTGCGCCATTAAACGTTTCCTTGTGAATGCGCGATGGCGATTAGATTTAAGATAGTAAGTAACCGCAGATACGCGTGTAGGTGTAGGTAACACTCTACAATTTATCGCCTGCATATCCTTTCAGCGGGTAGATAATGACCGCAGTAAAACGTTTAAGCATGAAATAACTGCTGCTGGAAGCCGTTATTACAATATTATGAATGGCTTCCCTCGCGCTTCTCGTCCGTGTCTCGCTTTCGTACACTCTATCAAGACACACTTTTTCGAGCCTTCGTAGCACCAGCGTAGCCTTGCGTAGCTCCTCGTAGCACTAGCTACGATATCAAAATTAGTTTAAATGCTTATAATGCAAAACCAATGGTTTTTCATTTAAAAAAATATGACATAATAATTTACTGCAGGTGAGCAAATCCACGCGGAGAACACCACCATTGAAACATACGTTTCGAACATATACATAAAAATCGTAAAGAGCAAATGATTTTTAAATTATTTCCCCTGGAACATAAAAGACAGCGACTGTATAAGATTGTTTCCCTAACTGAGAAATTGCTCTGGGATTGAATGCGCAAACAAAAAGCGATTTAACATCAATTTAGTATAGCTGGAATCACGTACGTCTTTCTACGATGTAATACAGTGGGACTGGAAGCGATTCACATTTTTCTCATGTTGCGTGTAATTAGGTAAAAATTGTCATTCTTGTGTAAAATCAGTTATTGCGATAATTACAGAGCATTATAATATATATGCAGTGCGTTATGAGTAAGTCGTAGTAGGTAGACTTCCTCTGCTTTCAGCGTGTCTCCCTCGCAAGAGGATGCGAGCTCTGGCTTGCTCCGGGCGACGCAAGTAATTAGCACCGCTTTCCTTCCGCTTGCTCAGCCTGTCACACCGCCCGCCGCTACAACCTCGGACCCCTTACGTTACTTCTTACCTCAATTATACGGAACCCTACGATTTTTGTCAAACATATGAGACATTTTTTGCACCCACGTTTCTTCTTTGTTTGATGAAAGGACGCATCGTTACAAAATGAATGTACCTAATGTGGAAACTTCTTTGTTCATTTATCAAATGTATAATATTTTGTGCTAAGAGATGACGAAGCATTACGAAGGTTCATTTGAATGAAATTTATTTTATTTTCATTCCTCAACACAACAAAGAAATTCTAATCAGTCTGCTTTCTGTGTACAAATATGGTAGACGTTTTAAACTGTCTTTTAGTTGGGAATGGTTGGTCTTTTGTGACACAAAAAAGAGAAAATTAATCTAATTTTTGAGGACGCTTTTCTTGTTCATATTCAAATTGTCATCGCCCTTTAAATTCCTCATAATCCGTCCAATTCTGAACCGTCGAGCGGCGCCCGGGTCGCAGTAATCAAGACGGCTTCAGCTGGATTTCATTCCGCACACCAGACGAGCGGACGACTGTTATGGTTCATTTCTGAAAGATAAACGTTATTAATAAAATAAGACTTAATTATTATAAAACTAGAGTGAATGCCGCCGGGAAGTTATCCGTTTATTAAAGGACTTTATTCTAAAATCATACGGCTGTGTAAACTGCACTTGCACTACATTAAATCCAGTGAAACTCGACATGGTGCATGAATGTGTTGCGCATTTAAAAAAACTCATTACAGGCGGCAACCGGCGCGCGGACGAGTGGCGTCTTTGAAGGCCCGCGCCGCTACTGCGGTATTATTCCAGATTATACCGGCTTCCATACAAATGAAATCTCGCTTAAACCCACTGCAATTTCGGAACGAGAAAATAAGGCTCAAAAGTTGTTTTACTGCACTCGCACTTTCTCGAAATTCTTTTGAACTTGTGGGCGGGACGCGTTCAGATTAGTTACGCTCTGTGTGGCTGTATTGACGAGACACACAAAGGACAAAGGATTTTTCTGTGCTCGTACTTATTTAGAAATCATGAATAAGAAATAAATTAGGAAGCAAACTACCTATGTGAATTATATTTGAAGCATGCACGTAACTTTGTCTGGTCAATTTGAAGTGGGGCCTAAGTGTAGCAAGACCGCTTCGAATAACCATTACATATTTAGTTAGTACCTATGTCCCCGGGGACTGCGCTTGCGGTTCTTGCCATTAGCGCGATTGAGCACTAGCCGACCGACCTCTACTTTGCTTAAACCAGCTTTCGATATTTATTATTTTATTTCACAAAGAACTCTTGTATTCAATTGATTACCTCCTGATGTGATTAGGTGAAAGCTACGAGTCGATACATTTATTATCCTCGTAAGGAAGTTAAAGTAAAATATCGATGCTTTGTTGGTTGCGGCGGCTCCGACTCGTATAGATGCAGATGAGCTAACTATTTGTCTTGCCTGATAGCAGGGGCTTGATTAAACCGTGAAACATTTAGCGGGGTTCACCTGCTAGGCTTACAGCCCTCCACTCGGTTCAACACGCCGGTCTTTGTAAATGTATTAGTTTTTATTCGCGGTCATTATTATCCTTGTTTGGTATAAAGCGGGGGTGAGTTGGCATTTAGTTAGTTTGTTTATGTTGGCTATTTTTAAAATAATCGCATGGGCACAGGCACGGGGCGAGCGCTCACACAGTGATTAGGACAGATAAATGACGGACATTACTTGTAATGAATGTTTAGGTGGTCGTAATCGCATCGCGTAAAGTGTCGGCGCCATTACTTCACAGCTGCTGTTGCCGAGATATTGCCTCAAGCACCATTTACCGTTTTGGCGTGGATTTATCCTTCCACATACTGAAGGGACAGTTTTACATGTTAAGATAAAAATTAAGCGGTTACGTTTTATTAAGGGATTTGCAAACTTCTATTTAGTGGTGGCTAAAGAATATAAATATTCATTAATATGTTTGAAAGGCTATATTTTGTATCGTGTACATTTAAAGGTTAGCTCCCCTCAATAGTATATTATACATTTACAGGGTTGATTATAGGCCCGTATAGGGAAGAGTAAAAGCAGTTAACGTTCGGTAGGTGTGCCGATGGAGGAGTCACAATTTCCTGCACTTAACAACACAGGAAGCAATTTTGACGAGTCATCAAACGACGGACACCGATTGACGTCGCCGAACATCAGTCTATCATTAGGTGCCGCCTGGAGACAAATTAGAAACGGTAGCTTTATATAGCAGGTGTGCATTTAGTTGACGAGTGTCGGTTCAAGTTTGATTTATGAAAATTTAAAGGCGTCTTTGCAACTTGTTCCTTTTAAATGTACCGAAGTAGTCGCCAACAAAAGTCTACAAATCGTTGGTTCTGTCTGCGGATGCCGGGCGTCGTCATCAAAGTTTGGGAATTGTGGCCATCTGCCGCGCGCCGCGTCGCTCTCAGATTACCACCGAGAGCTTCCTTTAATCGTTTTATTAATACGCCGACAAATCGTTTAACTGCCACTTGCTTCCGCTTCGTTGCTCATTTTACCAGATTTTTGATAAAGATATTTTTCTCCTGGTTTTGTAGCTAGATCTTATTTTGAATTTTGTAACGAAGTTTTGAATTTGTATATAGAATATTTCTACACATAAGTAATAGAAGCATCAATTGCATTGAGTATGCCTTTCCAGAATTAATTAATTAAGTCATAAAGTCATTGTCTTCCTCCTAGTTGCATCGTAAACCCGGTTTGTATTAGATAAACACTACTTTATTGTACTTGCCTGAAATCTAATTAAACAGCAAGAAGTTTCCTCGAAAACAAGTTCTTTAAGTAAGTTTTTCGCGGACTACCATACTTGTAGACTAATTTATGTAAAGTTGTCAGTAAATAACCGTTAAATATTCCAGACGGGTACCTAGCAGGCGGCAGTGTTGCGACGAGGTAGTTTCTGGTGGCTAGTCTGCCGCCAGCAGTCCGCCGCGCCTGTTATTAGGGCTCGTAAATAATACACACTATTAAAACACTCGCCCTGTTTTATTTACAGACTCTACGTGTACGACTCACCGAGACCACATAAATATACAAGAGACAGCTTACCTGGCTGAATCTTCACTTGTTTATCACCATAAATATAATGCAACGTTTTTACCGCGCATGAAATGCATATGAAATGCAGATACACGTACATTAGGGTGGCAGCGTATGACAGGCGAAGTGGTGTTGGCGGCGCGATGTGCGAAATTGACACCCGTGTCCAGCGCCATTGGCTCTGATTGGATTAGGTTCGAAGCGGCGTCGCACGCTGATGCCGAGCTCAAACGTAAAATTTTACGTGACCACTTTCCAAATGTCGACTTTCGTGACGCGATTGCATACTTGAGCGCCGTCCGCGTCGTCCTCTGCAGCTTTGATCGCTCACTATGCGCCACAATATTATGTAAATTCACCAAAGCCAGCAATCGAGCTACATTACTTATCTATTGACATTTCGCCTCTAAACGTACACTTCTGAAATTCAGTTCCCAGTATCGTATCTTACAACACCCACGGATTACGGGATTCGATAGACCATTTATAAATTGATAGGATTGCAACAGTTATTCGAACTGTTTCATGATAATACTTATTGTCTAGAAGTGTATAAGAAATTCAAGGGTCGTATAGTGAACGCAGCGGGTATTACGGGGACTGTGATCCTCTTACCTTGATGGTACCGCTATCGAAATGTTTTGTTGGACAGACCACGCGAATACTTTGGTATACTTTGTCTCTTGTGCTTTATTTAAGTGGCTATCGGAAATAATATAATTGAAAATTACTACTTTAAATGTTTGGTACAAATGTACGATACGCTTCATGGTGGATGTTAGTAATTTATTGAAATCGATTTCTACCTATGTGTGTAAGTACAGTCATAAATTCAATACTAAGTCAACCAATGCAAGGCCATTTTTACGTTCTGTACATGTAATCTATATTTTCTTAATGCCCTCCGCTTATTCTTGAAGCAAAATTTATGCGCCATTTGCCGCGCCATACCTCTTTTCACTCGAACTAGGTACAACTTTTACTATATTTAACACATTTTTGTATGTGTACGTCTTATGAGTGTGACTTAAAGCAGAGTATTTTATTGCAAGCTTGTTCAAGTTGTCGGCCCGCAGGCTCTTTGTGCGGGAGCATCTAAATCTCATAAGAATGCCGTAATATCCACATCTCATTACACGTAACTTTGAAGAATTATGACTTGGCAAAGTCCTTTATTGGAAATACCTCTACGGGCCTGAAATATTGCTATATCGTGAAGAGCTAAAATTTCTAATTAGAAATTCTTTAGTAAAACTTTATTAAGTTTTTACTTACTGCAACGAACCTAATGAAAATGCCGCGCTGTCAGTCGCGCTTGTGCTCCTACCTACTTATACCTATCTAAATTAAATAAATTATACTCGGAAGCGATGCTCTGGTTTTATGCAGTCTTTATTAAGTATTTTCTTAAACCTTCAACGAATATTAGCAATTTCATTAAGAAAGCTATTTAATTTTATAGCTCAAAAGATAGACACTGTTATTAAAGATGACTTGTTACGTTGTGTACCTGGATAACATGAAACAATGCACATCATACCGTACCTACTGGTCGAGTGTTCAGCGTAGGTATATCGGTGCAATTGTGTTTGTTTGTACAAGAGGTCAATATTTGATTTGCTCGTACATTTTTATGAGTTATGGATTAGGTGGGTCCGACAATGTTTGTGGTTTCCTTCTAATTGTTTACCGCTGCGATGTTGTTTGGTTGTGTGTCTCAAGCTTGATTCAATATTTTTGTTCAATTAAGCAATCGTACACTCATAAAAAGCAGCCAGAACAAATCAGTTCTAGTTTTACACAAATGGCACTTGGCGACAATATTTATTGAAATATTTTCGTTCGGCTCGAACGGAACGTAGACGCGATACCTCCGTCGTTACCAGTGCATTAGACGTCGTGCAAACAATTACATTACCCTTGCATGCATAGTTTGGCACGGAACCAACCAGTACTACCACTCGTTGAACACGACCGACTATTTTCAACTGTTATTGTATGTTAAATTTGAGTTTATGGCACTCTTTACCGCCTGGCAAATCGATACCCATTTTACGATGAACGGTGAGATACACAAAGTAAAAGTTGTTGCGACTGAATGGAAACGCGGTGACGATTTTCTTGTGTTTTAAATTCGAGATCGAAGTAGACGTTTAGTTCAGTGTTTATTTATACATTGTAATTTGCTTATTAAAATACATTGTAAGTAAGGTAATAATAATAATAACACTGACGAGGAACAGAGCTCCCACCTCTCTCTTGCCTTCATTGGCCGGTTTGAGTGGAGAATCGCAAGAGCATTCGTGTTCGGGGGAAGGAAGTATTTCAGTAAGGTGCTGGTAGGGATCTTGACCGTACTTCCGGGATTGTCCTGATAGCCGTGAAATACCTCTCCACTCCTCAAGCACCTCAGTCTGTGTTGCCCTCTTGTCGCTACGTCACTACGTGCTAGCGGCCGTTTTAGGGGGCCCATTTATCGAGTGTGCTAGTCACCCCCTGCCATTTTATCTTTGTCATAAAAACATTGATTGGCAGGGGCCATAGTCCTTCTATAGTGTCAGGAAACCAGTCCATTTTAGTCACCCAAACCCATAGCCCTATTTTTAGTTTCCATATTCTGTAATAGTCCTGCGCCAGCCGGGGATTGTCCTTGGGTGCATTTGCATAATGCAAACAGGGATGATTGTCGGCTGGTGTTCTATTTCATTGTAAAGCCATGTAAGGGGCCTCTGCGAGTTGGCTTCGGCTCCTCGTACGCCTTCCAAAGGCCCGGGACCCTAGGGCCCCGAGATAAGTTACCAAATAAAAATAATAATATATTTATTTGCCAGAAACACGGTACAAAGTTGGTATAATATATGGTACAGTTCATCATGTCTCGCCGACACAGCGGCATGCAAATTAAACAGTTAACTAAAATTAAATCTAATGTTTTAATTAAACCATTTTCAAAAAAAATAAAATCTATACTTATTGAATTAAAACATAAAAACACATTACCAAAATAAAATAGAATTAATATTAACAATTATTTGTGCCTGGATTTTGATGCCAGACCAAGTGAAAAAAATTTACAGGGACATTTTACAAAGAACTCCTGAATTGAATAGAAACATTCCTGCAACAACCACTTCCGTAGTACCGAACAAAATTTTTTGAGGGGTAGTTATGTATTTGAACTTTATAAATTAAAACGACAATTTATTGACAATAGCATTAGCGGGGTAGCATCGTTTGACAATCATAAGCAATTAATGTAATTCTCAAATTTTATCGTCCCACCCTGCGAACAGGTAGGTAGGTATATCTCATAGTAGACAGTTATTTATGTTTTATTATGAGATTTATTACAATATTCTCGAAATAAGTATTAATAAAAAAAATACCAGCGAAAAACTTCGTTCAACATTTTTTTCCAACATAACCAATAACCTAAACCTCAAAGAAACTAAAATAATCATGTAACTATCAAAAACAAACCATCTCAACTTCGCCCAGCGTATTATTTAGAACAAGACGCCCGAAGAAACCGTGTTGTATCTAAAACAAAGAGATCTTAAAGAAATGGAGGAAATAATTTAGTTCTTTGTCTTGCAATATCGAGCAAGCAGACGGACTGCTGCGCCTCGGGCATCGCGGTATTAATCGAGCCAAAGCTGATTATGCACTTGTTTCTAAAGTTGTCTTTTTGACGGTTTCCATTTCATTTTCTTAGGGAGTTTAATTTTATAAGCGTCTTAAGTTTTTGTTATATTATTCTTGAGAAATATTATAGGTAGTGTAGGTAATGCAACTAGTTAGATGTTTCATTGGTTTAGTAAGTTATTTTAACATGAATGAAGCACAAATATGTGTTTAATAAGATAATAATAAAATGTACAGTTCTAAAAGATTATGTAACATCTTTTAGAACTGTACATTTTATTAATTTCTTTAAAAATGGATGTAGTAAAATAGCATTATAGAATACATTTTGATAATTGGTAGCCTAGATTGATTTGGTTTGCGATTTCATAATTTAATCTTATGGTTAGGTAAGAGTAGATACCGGTATATTTCATTAATTTAAATATTATATATTTTTGCATTTGTATTTTTTACAATCAAAATAATCATAGTGACATAGCTGTAACTTGTTATCCAGAATCTCTAGAAAGTAAGGGCAGGGTTGGTGCTACATTTATGTAAGAGAATGAGCTTTTCTACATAGTTTTGTAATAAAACTCAGACACCCTCACGATCTAAGGCTACACATTTAGTACAATATAAATTGGACAAAACCATTTTTGTATAACTGACTCGACATTTTGTAATCTTGTCACTTTATTTTCTGTATACTATCTTTTATATTTCTTGATATAATCTTGGTAAAATTACTTTTTTTCCTTTGTAAGCTAAGATGTAGGTAATCCTCAAACGACAGGGTTTATAACCGTAATAACTAACTTTGTAATCGAGAACCGAGTAAGCATGCGGGTTTTATTTAACGAACTAATGACTTTACTTTTGTTTGGTCTTCTTTGTGTGAGTTTATTTATGTAGGTAACCAGTCTAATGAATTGATTAGACTGGCTTTTATAAAAATAGTTAATTTTCATTTACTAATTAATAACAATAATTAATAATAACTGCCTCGATGGCCTAGTGGTCCTAAGCAGTTTCGGGAGGTTCCTGCACCTCATCGGGCAGGAGGAAACGCCCGGATGTCACCATTGCGAGGATCGCCCCGAGGACACGGTGGAGCATACTCTGGCGGTGTGCCCTGCTTGGGCTGAGCACCGCCGAGTCCTCGAGGCGGCCATCGGCGGCGGCGCCCTCTCGCGTCCGGCACTGGTTCAGGCCATGGTCCGGAGCGAGGGGGAATGGGAAGCAGTCGCCTCCTTCTGCGAAGCTGTAATGCTAGAGAAGGAAGCGGCGGGACGGGAGAGAGAAAGGAGGGTCCCCCGTCCCAGCGGCCGCCGCGGTAGACGATCCGGGCGTCGGGAGCCACGAGACGACTCCCGGCCACCGTAGACGCGGGTCTGTGGACGGTGAGCAATGGGTAGCTCACCGTCCGTACGTTTACTAGCGACAGACCGTGTCGACGGCGCGTTCGTGTTCCACGCGCGCCTCAAAGAGATGTCAGCAAATTGGATGGGGCCACTGAGGGCCGATGCCTGCCGGGGCTGCGGGTTGTTCGAAAGAGATACCGCGCCCCCGGAACGCAAAGGGCACATGAAGGAACATAGACGGGTTTTAGTCAGTAAAAGTCTGACACTCCCTCCCGCCCCGCCCAGGGCGGGGGAAGTTATTTGATGATTTCCCGTCTATAAAAAAAAAAAAAAAAAAGTGGTCCTAAGCGCGACTGCTACGCTAGAGGTCTTGGGTTCGATTCCCAGGTCGAGCATAATGTGTTATTGGGTTTTTCTATGAAATTCTCAGTAGCAGCTCGAAGTTTGGACTTGTGCCCGGTTAATGGCAATAGGCTCGTCCCCTATTACATGGGCCCTAAATATACCGGCGAACTGTGGGTGTGCATTAGTATACACCTCTGCCTAGCCCTTCGGGGAATACAGGCGTGATGGTAATTAATATTATATTTTTGAAACGTGTTAAGTATTCATACATAATCTACATGAACTAGATAGTTTCAAAGTAAACAAGAGAAGATTAAAGTAAGCGGTCTAATGTGGACAAATGTAACATGATTGCATTCATGTGTAGCATCCAAATGGTCGTGTGTCGTAGCACTTGTAGCCGGAGTGCTACGCCGTAGCCGGCCCACACCGCCCAAATACCCACCAGGCGGCTTTAAGCCGTATTTATATTTAACGTCTCGGTCGCGAATATCGTTCTGTTAAATGCCTCGAGGTACGCTACAGTCTGGATACAATCATACAAATAAGTAATCTTGTATATATTGCTTGATAGTGAACTTATGCGTGCTAATCTGTATAAAACAATTGTGCACTATGATATAGTATTCTAAATTAAAGAAATTGAAAGTTTAAAAAGTATTGCTTTCTGGATTTGTTTCTTAGAAATAAAGGTTAAAAGGGTAAAAGGCTGTTTATTTTAATATTTGTTGAATTATAATATGTTAGTGAGGTTTATTGCTACGAGAATTAAATCAAATTTAAAGATCGATATTCAATTCTAAATATTTTTCTCCTGACAAATAAAAAAATAAAAAAAATACCAGCCTCTTCTTATACAGAGAAGGCACGAGCATTAATCACCACACTTGCACAAGGCGGATTGACAATTTCAGATAAATAACAAACACAAATACAATGACAAATATTTTGCAAAAATAAATCGTTAGTGGTTGCCCCGCTGGTTTTGTGGCCTCCGTGTGAGATAGACAGAGCGTGCGGCCGGCCTACGCCACAGCGCGATTTGCAAGATCCGCTCTATCACTGCGAACACACCGAACAGATTCCACTGTTTTACTCCATGTGGGTGTTGCTTTAGAGGCAAACCGATAAAGGAACTGAACGACTTATCTAGGAGAATGTTTTGGATAAATAATCCGTGTCTGGCCTTGGTATTGGACTCATAACTGATAAATTAGCAGAGTCTTGTATGCATATAAGAACCACTTTCACCAAAATCACTAAATACATTTAGTGCCTAAACATATTAGAACATAGCATGTCAGATTGTAGAAGGTGACAGAGACAGAATGATGATTTGAACTCATTTAGCGCTAAATATGTTTAGTGATTTGTGGTGAAAGTGGGCCTAAATGTTTGTATATCAATAGTTCAATAATTGCATGCTACTTTTTTACTTATTACATTATTTATTTTTTATCAAACAAGAAAATATCTACATGTGCCGCGATCGATACTAGAGCCACTCCGATATATGTCTTCTGATTAAAATCTTACTACAAAGAGGATGCAGACGTGGTATGTGCAGTTTATTAGGGCTGGGAACGTAATATTTCCATCTAAAGGTATACATTCTAAAGTATCGAACGACAGTTTAAATTGCTTTATTTTTAAAAATTGATTTGGTCTCAATCGGCAGCTTTTGCTGCACTTTTATTACTGAATTGAATTAAACCTGAACCTATATAATAATAATATATAAATGTTCTGAAAGATGTCCGATAAAGCCACTTGTTTCTCAAATAGAGAGTTGAGAAATTGTAAGGATGTCACTAAAAGGTGTTATTAAATTCCCATTTGAAACAAACTTGACTGGAAACATTTGTAGAATGTTGATTTATATCCGGCTGTCAAATATTCAATTCAAATTAGCAATAACAGAAGCGTGTGACTAATTTAAAATGAAATTGCCAATTTATACCTGATGGTTATTGTAGCCAGCGGAACATTGCAATAAATAGTTCATACGGAAGTAATTTTATAATTAGGGCCGTACCCGTAACCACCAAATACCTATACAATGCGATTGCGACATAAATGCCAATTGTCGAATTGTGATCCGTGTGTCGGCATTTATTGCATAGCACGTCTGTAATTTGCATACGTTTGAATACTAAGTACCGCCAACGTCATGGTTTAAAGCTACTTTAATTGAATAGTTCGATTTATGCTTATTACTTCTACTTTGTGTTTTATTGTTAATTTAAGGGTTATTAGCGGCCATAATTATCTTTGTTGAACTGTCTAATAATCGCTACGATACTGATATTAGATATTCATTGGGATTTAATACGGTAAACAAACACGAATGTATTTGGAACAGTGGCACATCACGTAAAGTAAGAGGGCGGTGAAATCGTGTTGAGTTGGCAGCAGAACCAAGACACGGGTTAACCAACAGTCATGCCAGATATCTGGCGGCGGTAATAACTTATTTATAACAAGTCTCTTCTAGACGGCTCGCGCCCCATGTTCTACGTGCTTCTTAACGTAGGGACGCTCACATGTACTCGGAGGTGTTTATGTCCAAATTTCGGGATCTGAAATAAGTAGGATGTCTAGTTCTTCGCAATAAGACGGATATTTTTTCTTTAAAATATGTTATGAAGAGAAGCGGAGGAAAAATTGAAACTGGCGTCATTACTTAGTATGCATTGGGCGACGCGACGTGTTGCGATCGCCCCCGCCGCCGGATCGACGCTCCGGTCACGTTTTTCCAATTGTTTTCTGACGACGTGTATCATTCTTTTAAATCAGATTTCATGATTTATTGCGGCATCGCACACGGTGTAGGTACGCCCGAAGTCTCATACGGTAATGATTTTTTTCGTGAAGTCGCATGACATATCAGTGTCATTTGTGTTACGAGTAGCAGACTCAATTTCGCGCACGTGAACGATCCACAATAGCGTCTTTAGTATTCATGGGTCTGGTGGAGATATGGTATGACATTTGCAATTTTTGTTTCATTAAGAATTCAGATGTAAGGGATTGTGGGAATGAATTGTTACGAGGCGTCGCGCTGTCGTGCGGGTTGCGCTGTTACACACATTTCGCTTTGTATTTATTAGTACAGGCACTGAGAAATAATTGATTCTTATGGCGTAGTTAAATCTTTGTCACTATATTCTGTAATGTATTTCGTGGATTTGCGGTAATCATATCGTACCAAATACTGTACGAATTAAATGCATAATGTACTAAATCTGTTCAATGTCCCTGGGTTTTATTCGCAATTTAAATAACTTTTGCACACTTAATTTTTTATGCTTATACAATACACACATTTCCCAATTTTTATACTTTTTATCGCAGCGATATTTTGACAGAAAACATGTTATTTACAGCTTTATGTATGGTAGGTCGTTAATATTGGTCATTTATTAGCGGTGACCCGAAAGGATATTATTTATGAAGTTTTAAAGGCAGTTTCTGTTCACTATCCATCACGCCCAGTGTCAATAATGTGTATCAGCAGAGTGAAGTTAGGGTATCAATCATCCTAACTTAATTGTGCTGGTTTGTAGGTAGTTTCGTAGACGCGGATAGAACAAGTGTTAGACTTTGTAGTTAAGGTTCTATGCGTGTATTATATTGTGTTGAATGTTTTTGTAGTCACAATAGATAGGTAAATGGTTAGTACAACGATATCTAGATTATTATTATTCCATTTATTCATTAAATACACATATCAATTACATTTTTAAATATTAGTAAAAAATATAAAAACATTTAAAAATATAAAAAGTAGTAGCCCACCGGCGTCGGGAACAGGGTCCAAGCCACCGGTGGTCAGGGCTCCTGAGAAAGGAATCTCCTAACGATACGCGCCGTGTCTAGGAGAACCGCTTTCTGAATCAAGCCCTTGATCCAGCTGCCCAACGAGAGCCTCCTATGACATTTCGATTATTATTACTCTGACATTGGCAACTGTGTGCTAGTAATGTCATTGAGTTGTGTAATTTTGAATATGTGTTTGCTGTTTCAACACAACTAACTTGATTATCATTTGTATGCTCTCAAGTAAAATTACCATTTTATTGTATCTGAAACCTACATTTTACAAATAAATTTGATTTGACAATATGATGTGAAGACATCGAAACTAAATTACTGATTTTTAGCATTACGTACTCGTGTAAAAGTTAGAACGACTGAAGTTGATATTTAAATTGTAAAGCTTTTAAAACATTTTAATACTTTAATTTGTTACTCTGTTTGTGGAAATGGTATCCACTAAAGAACTGAGAGGGCAAATTGAGAAGTGCTCAGGGGAATTTTGTTTGTGACTGAGAGTCATCTGCAAAAACATCTTTCATTTTCTTTTGTTAAATTCAGTCATAGCGACCTCGCTAGCTCAAATTCCTTTACTGCATTATCATTGAAGTAAGTTGTTATTACTAGTAAAGAGAAGGTACCTAGTTAGATGCATTGGCATGAAGATTTTGATATTTTATCTATCTATACTAATACAAGAGATATAGTTTGTTTGTAAGGGGTAATCTCTGGAAGTACTAGACTGATTACAAAAAATCTTGCACCGATAGAAAGCCACACTTGGGAAAAGTGCCATAGGATATGTTTTATGGTATACTTGACTTATAGTTGGACAAAGTCGCGGGCAAATTCAGTAATATTCTTTTTTTATTGATTGCGTTTTGTGTTAGGCAAATTGCTCATTTTGATACTATTTTAAACGCCTATTTCTCTACCTACTTCTTTTGACCAAAGTAACAATTCGAAATATAATAATGAAGAGATACAGACCTCACCTGCCCATTTGTACGTAAGTGAAATCCAAATTTCCAAGTGGAGCTTAATCCTGAATGTGTTCCCTCTAACTTTGCTTTTGCTGTTGTTTTAGTTATAATGGTTCACTTTGGTGGCCAGGGAATTATTGCTAATGCAACTTGCATTCGTGATGTATTATGTGAATATATCATCTTTTATTAACTGAATTCTAGCCTTGTATTTGCAGCTCAGATTCATGCTCGGAAACCCAGGACGTTTATGTTTATATTATACTGCTGTTGTCTTTCTGTTGTGTACGTTGTATTCGACATTGCATTGTTTTGAAAATAGAATTTTCATTTTAGTTATTTTCTGCATCACGAGTGGTATGACTGTAAAAGTCGAAGAATTTTGGAGAACATGTAAATTGAAGTTAGCATTTTTCAAGTAAAAATAGACTTTATACTTTTACCTGTCAAGTCATGTCTAATAGTGTCTAATAGTAAAATATCCAAAATTGAAATATGTAGGAGTAAGATAATATTATGTCTCGATAAATACGTAGGTACATTTATTCAAACCCTAGTTAAGTATTTATTATTCTCCACAAATAATTACCGTCGTTATTATTCTTCTTAAATAACCATATTCTTTATTTATAACACAAAAATAAAAGCATTGTATAGGCAAGTGAAGCCACAACACGGTCACATATGGCCGCTAGCCCGCGACCTCCGGCAAAATGCTGACATACTGATTCTATTTTGCCGCTCAAGCGGTTAGAAAAATATGTTATTCTCGGAGTGTGACTCCTGAAATATGATGTTATTGATCCGCCCCTCGGAACAAACACAATGTACGTACAGTACAGAACTGATGTTTATTGGATATTGAAACTAGTAAATAAACTTTATTCCGTACAATTATTTGTTAATATATTAGTAATGTTTTAAGGAAAATTCTATTCTATTTCGATTTATATTTGAGACAAATGTCGTCCATATTAGAGAAAGAATTGATAATAACGTTTTCATAATTAAACTTCAAAGCAGATTTAAAATAACTAGTGGTGTAGTACCTAGCACTTATTCCATAACAATCTGATTAAGTATCTTCATAGCTTTAGAGGCAAATCAAACTATATCTAACGTATCGCGTAAAAGAAATCCGAAATAAAAACTTCAAACCTGTTTAAGGGAAGAAAATTATGTTAACTACTAAATCTATTTCCCTCGCGTTCGTTTTGTAACCGTCGAAAAGCTAAGCTTCGGCACAAAGTAGTAGTGTTGATGGATTTTATGCAATTTTCAGTATCTATCACATCCAGCGCAGGAGGGCGGGGCCCGCTGGGATTAAGTTCGATCTTTTCGCAATACTTACAGGGTAAACAGCTTGAGAGCCCGCGTCGCGCTGCCCCACATATCTATCGACGGAGATAACAAGTCGATACACCGATGGAAATATGTTTGTAAGAATAGTTCAGGCGAGGTAAGATCTTAGTTGTTGATACTGTTCATTACTGTGAAAGTAGTTACTGGCCCATTAGGCTAATTTAAAAAAAATCTGTGAGAAGTACATATAGTTAAACAGTTTGATGCAAGAATAAAAGGGGTTTATTTTTTTAAAATTAACACGCCACTCTACTGCTTAACTTCATAAGCATTAAGTTGATTAGAAGAAATGAAAGAATCTGAACTTTTGCCACCTTTTCATAAGGAACCCCCAAAAACATTCAGCGCAAGTTCTAGCAAAGGTGTTAAAAATGCAAATAAACTAAAAAAATAGTAGGCACTTCATTATTATGAAGTGGGAACGCTTATAAAATTTTGCCAAAAGCCGGCCGGTTTTGCAACGGCTACCGACTAGATTGTATGATGGCTCATTCATAGCGAGCCGAGAGTGAGAAATTAGTTTTTTAATAATAAATTGTTCACTTTTTCTTGCTTGCCTACATACAAATAAGCCTTTAATTTGAAATATTCAGGAGCCGTAAAATCATGACGCGTTGTAATTAAATCGCTTTTATGAACTTCAGCTATTCCGTTCAGCTTTCTGTGCATTATTCGCGGCCTTTGTTGTGATTCCAATATTTCAATCAATGTATAAATAGCTATGAAATCTCATTCACGTTTGGAATTCATGTAACTCGACGCTTTGGTTTACACTATGAACGAGTATAGCGTTAACGTTTTAAAAAGTTTCCTGATTTTAAAGATAGCGCGCGCTTTTGAGTTAATTTTTATTTTATTTCTTTTAATGTACTCGTCAAGGCAATGCATTCTGTGAGCAATTACTCTTAACACATAAATGAAATAGTTCCATGAAAGTGCATTAACGAGTAATTAGCCTAAAATATTATCGGAAATAGATCGATCAACATAAAGCCATCTATAATGACGTAACACTGACATAGATATAACAAGCTGCACTCGTGTTGTGACGATATGTCGAGGACGTGCGTGGAATAAATTTTTGTTCATAGAAACCATTTTCAATTTCACGGCTCAATCTTTGTGTGCTCGGGGTGAATATGTAAAAGGGCATTCGTTGATGTCAACAAAGTGTAATGGTTTCGTGCTAGCGCGCGCTTGATCTATGAGTTAGAATCCAGACCGATTCTAAATTGGAAAAAATATTATATCACCTGCCTATTGAGGGCACACACGGCTCGATCTATTGAATTCAGCATTTGTCCGCGTTTGTTTGAACTATCCATGGAAGTCCTTTGTATTGCTAAACAAAAACATGCGAAACATTTAACACCACAAGTAATTAATTTTACAAGTTCCACTTAACGTTTTTACTCCTTTCTCAATTTACTAGGTGTTGATAGATACGCTAGGGTATTTTCATCGATCAATGTCGTGTAGCTATTGCTCCGAAACGTTAATTGTTGATTTTATCCGGAATTTACCGTTTTATTCGTAACTTAGTGTTTATAATGGCGACGTAATGACGGTAGCATTATATGATTTTGTTTGTGTCATTTAAGTGAAAAATTGCCCATACAAGTGTCAAGAAAAACGGGAATAAGTAGGTAGTGGCAACCGTCGGCAGTATGGGCAGGGAGCGACTTTTGACAAATTATTTAAGAACGTGTGTTAGGGGACGTGGGCTATTATACGCATGATTGATAGTGTTGATAGCGAGCCGACAAACGTTTCCTTTTTAATCTTTTCTCGAGTTTAACATAGATCTTTTGTTAAAGAATGATTGCCTTTTGTATAGCGAGGCGCTAACATATTGTTTATTATCACTTCGATATTTTGTTCGCGTTACAGGGCTGGCAGAGCGCCAAGTGACATCAACACAAAATGTTGGCTGTTTTAGAAGCCGCGTACACTAATAATTTGGAGATCACACCACCGCACAAATGGTAACTTATTGGGGTACTACAATGGGTAGTTTACAATGATTGATTTGAAGTTCATCTAGCTAAGGTAAACATACAAGGTATACGTAGGCAATTAGCGACAGAATGAAGGTAAAAATAATAATAATTATTTTTATCTAAAATAATAATAATTATTGACGGGCCTGTTGGTCTAGTGGTTAGTGGCCCTGACTGCTAAGCCGGAGGTCGTGGGTTCGATTCCCACCCAGGACAAACTTTGTGTGATGAGCATGATTGTTTGTTCTGTGTCTGGGTGTGATTTATTTATAATATGTATGTATTTACAAATTATATAAGTATGTATATCAGTTGTCTGGTTACCATAACACAAGCTCTGCTTAGCTTGGGATCAGATAGCCGTGTGTGAGTTGTCCCAAGATATTTATTTATTTTATAAAAAAAAAAAAAAAAAAAAAAAAAAAAAAACCTGTAGTTGTTTGGTTCTATTTCTCGTATGCATCTGATATAAACGAGCTTCGTATTGATATTTTATATCCTTTGTATTGTGTTTACTTTTACGGAGAACAGATAATAAATGAATTAAAATTACTGTTTGTATAGATTAAACTTGTAATCGGAAAAATTAAACACCGAAAGGTTTAAAAGTTAAATATTTATTCAAATAAAAATATATGTAGACAATTATCCTTTTCCTCGAATGGGTGTTTACAAAAAACATTCAGGTAAAAAGTCGGTACGTGTTTAGTAAAGTATTTATGAATGAAATATCGGAATCATTCGTTACAAGCGTTGTGCTGTGGTATGTAAACAAGGGCGTACTTACATGCGGCCTTCGTACATAAAGCTTATTCATTTTATATGGGGATATCCATCATGTTTATATCGGACCCCGGTGTGACAGCGCGTAGAGGTTGCCGACGATATTAGGCGGAATTAACAACAGTTTGTGATACTTTGACGCGGAATAATGTTGGAAATCATTCAATATGGAATTTTTTTTATGAGTAAAAGCGTAATTTCAATCGACAGTAACTCATAAATATAAATGGGTTATTGGTACCAATGTTTCGAAACTTTTAATGATCTCAGAGTGATTTAGAAGCTTTTACTGCCACAACTTGTAGTAGTTTTTTACTGGTTATTTACAATTAAGTATTAGTATTTGTAGTAACAATAATTTGGTGGCCTAATTGTTTACAGACGGCGCTAGTGGGCACGTGGGCTGGTGGGCACTACAGGTAGCGTCTACGGCGGATAGCCGCCACTCCCGGGGGAAATCAACACAACAATTACAGCGCAGACCTACTTCCAATAACACCCGCCAAACCTTTAAAAACCGAACGACGTGCTCCTATTACACTCACATGAAATATTGCTTTGTTCCACACAAATCGACGCCGCACACTACATCGCGAAAGCTACGTAAATGATTCTTATCTCGAAATGAGAGGTATTATGTATTTACGACGCTGCTCAGTTCTGTAAGTCGGTTTGTGATAATACTATGAATATTCAGAGGCTTCGGTCGTCCCTGAGGATGGAACCCTTCCAAGCATAAGAGAGGAAACGCGGATGGTGAGTTCCAAAACAATATGATATTATCGCGGCGTTTAGGCGGTCCTAATAAGATTTACCTCAATATTAATGCGCATCGCGGCGTCCATTATTTGGAGGTATTATCTAAACACGGACGGTATATTCCGTCACTTTCATTTTCAGCATTTAATAATAGGCATTGACGCGCCGAGGGCTGCCAAGAGGTCTTTAGGAAACTATTATACTGTCTGCGAGTGTTTGATTGTGATATATTCGGTTCTACGGTAACAAAACAACAACCCTAGTATTATAGAACAATCGTGTCCTCCAACCTTTAGCTCCATAAAAGAGTAGAATGATTAATTGTTTCTCCGACCTCTTCAAAACACCGCCTTATTCTTTTAAAGACTTCCGTTATTTTCCGACTCGATGACGGCGAGACGGTGATTTTCGACTATAAATTAATATTAAATTACGGATTAGGAACGAAAATATTTTCAGCCGTTGTTTTTCTATCTACCAACCCTTTAAATTATTATTTCAGAAATAAAGTATTAAAATGGAATGTTTAATTTATATGGTTCGGTCTTTGCGATACTGGTACCTACTGCAAGTCTATAATAAGAATGTAAACTTGGGGACAATGTTGCTAGTACACTAGCTCAATGTTGCACGTGCGCGTGTCATCAATTTATTTACTGTTTTTTGTTAGCGATCTTGTCGTGTTGTGACTCCAGCCAAGCAGACGCGTGAATTCAATCTATCGGCTCACGCGCCACGGAGCGTCGGTCGGCGCGCTTTGAACAGGGCCACTAAAAGCGATTCGCCGTAAACAAGAATTAACGCCAAACCTGCATCGACCACTGCACTCTCCTTTATGGTGACATGATAAAAGCTCTCCGTTTTGAGAGCTAACGTACGTTATACTACTGAAGTATGTGTGGTTTATCCAATAAAATCTTGCGTACTTTGTATAAAAAAGTCATTAGATAAACTTTGAGAGCAGCCACCAAAGTTTACTGACTCTGTGATGAGTATTCTGGACTCGTAGAATAAAATAATAAAAAAAATATCTTTACAAAAGCTGATTAGAAACTTGTGTTGTTGCAAGATAATTTTGTTTGCCATTTGCTATTGAATTATATAACAACTTACTTCAGCGGAATGAGCTGCTCTACTGCGAAGAGAAAAGCTCAAGAATGAGAATTAAAATTTTATTATTCTCTATCAAAAAACGTTCCTCTTTTGTCCAGAGCAGCCTAAAAAAATGTTTATTATACGTGTCTATATCGAATCGACCCATCGAAGCTCGTAAAGAGGAATTAGTGTAGCTCTATGTTCAACCGAACACCCTTTTATGGGCGAACGATAACACCATCCCCAGTACCTATGGTTTGATAACGGCTGAAGTCTTTTGTTATAACAGAACGTGGTGAAAAAGTATGTTGTTGGATTTATTAGAGGGTCTTAAAACTATTAGTAGGGGACGGAACCACGAACAAAGTGGTAAAAGCAAAGAGAGTCTGTACTTAGTACCTGTTCAGACACAGCGGGAACCGCGCGGTTACGACTGAACGAATATGATGCTCATGTAAATAAGAACATCGTTGGAACACGCGGTTTCTGTCGTATCTGAACGCGTACTTAGTAGAGGCTGGTAGACTCATAGTAGGTATAATGTACTTTGCTAGTTTGGTTTAATTGCATTGAAACATGTTTAATAATATGGAATTGTAGTACAATAATTAGCATCCCTCAAAAACAGATTTTTATGGTTGTTTTCATATTATGTAGCGTCGAAGTGGTTGATGACAACCAAAGCGCATTTTATAAAAATAAAAATAAATTGCCTTGCTAAAAATAGCCATTTTAATTTGTGTAATAACGTTAACGTCAAATAGCAGCCCGAAGGTCCGCACAGGCTATGTTTTACGTGTGATATGTCGCGGAGGGCAGCTTTTTTCTTAACAAGACGTCCCTCAGGGCCTCGCGAGCCTCACGGAATGTTAAATACTCTCCCTCGTTAGTAACTTTCGGCTACTTTCACTTCCCAATCCATGGTGGAAATAATAGCTGCAATGTAAACAAATAAAATACTGTACGTTGGAATGTGGGGAACTTGGTAATATAATCATTTTTTCACTAACATAATAGTCTAAACTTTCCTACACCACTAACGCAAAGCCTGAAATTGTAAATTGCACCTTACGTATGTTTCATGAAAAAATGCCCCCTTGTAATTTATTGGTTGAAAAACCTTTGCATTTTTATTGCAAAGTGATTCTTGGCAAGGGTTGCGTGTAAACTGGAATTGAAGCGGCTGGCTTGAAATGCATGCGGCGAAAGGCGTCAAAGGCTTTATTCACACTCATCGACACGTGACGTCATCATCGCCGGTGCCGCCCTTTACAGGGAATTTAAAAAAGTCGTGTTCACAACATGTTGTTGAAAACAAAATTTTCAAGAACTTTAGAACACTAGTTAAATACAAAACTATGTGCTGTGGGGGAACTGCCGTAGAGTAATTACGTGAACACGTAGAATGTTTGCTTTATATATTTGAATGGAATCTCGAAACCGCGTAGGTGAATTAAATTTACAATTCGGTGCAAATAATGTATTAAAATTACTAAACTAATTGTAGATCGACGTAACATTGCTACTTATTCTATCGTAACCAATTTGTTAGTTAAAAGTTGAGACACCGCGAATCGCAACCATTCTGAGTGAAAGCTTAAAGTTTCAGTGAGGCAGTTACGCTCCCCTTCTGGGCGATCAACGTAAATTATTCCCCCAGAAGAAATCTCCAAGGGCTGAATGACGGATAAGGGACGAGCCGTTTTATTGCCTACACCGGCCCGCCTTTGTAGCCGCTTTAAAAATCGACCCTCGAATGTTAATTGAGGGATAATGTTATTCAATATTGAACCACCACTGATTTAATTAGCCACAAGTTAAGTAAAAAAGCCAATAAATATTAGCCACTTAGACATCAATGTAACTTTGTTAACGACGCTTGTAAAACCGGCCACAAGGCGTCAACCAGACAACTGCCGGCTATATTCTAATAACTGGCATCCTAAATCGTTTAGCTATTCTCTGTTCTAAATGGTTTATGGCAGTAATTTTCCGCGGCTGAAAGGCGTTGTAAGTGATAATTAAAACCCCGTTACTGCAGCTGTTACTGGCTTTATTTCAGAGTTTTAATATTTCTACTTACCACGTACAATACCATGAAAAGGCGATTAAGTGCATATAATGTAGAATATTAGCTCGTATCATGATATTTTATGAGTCTCTTGTAATATACGTGCATTGTGTAATGTATGATATTGTGTGTATGAGTGTATGCGAGTACCTGTGCTGTAAAGAAGGCGCGGGAGGATGTCCCCGATCCGCGCGCGTCGGGGCATGCGACGCCACGGCTGTTACTTCCTGTCGTACGCCTCCTCGCAGCGCACAAAGCTGCTCACAGCAGGCTGCAGATCGCTTTTACTAAAGACATTCTTTATCAACAGTGCTCGCATTGAAACAAATGTAATACAGAAATAATTTCTAGGAGACGAACATAATCCGCTTACTAAAAGGGATTTCAAAACTCGTTCCCCTGACATAATCGACACGAATTTTTCACGTATATTTCTTTCACTCGCAAATCCAATTTAATTAAGGCGAGGAACTCGCGGTTAAAATCCTATTTAAGCCGTTTTTATTACCGCCCGTCGGGCAAAGACGGTTCGCCACTGCGCTCCAAGAATTTGAGCGCTCACGAGGATTTCTCTGGCTTTTATCTTAGCAGTTCTGAGTAGAATGGTAAGCGATCTCAATGCAAATTATTTGTTTTAAACTTCGATGTATGCCGAATTGGCATCGATTTGTTTAACTATCGTTTAAGTAAAATAGGAACTGTTTATAAATAGGTGAGAAACTTTTACAGTCAGTAAAACTTAACTAGAAGTGCAATTGAAATGAGAGTTGGTCCATTCTCTAAGCGTTTATTTCACAAAGTAGGTAATCGCAATTAAATTATTTTTGTTACAATATTTTTAAATACTAAGTTGATAGTTAGCGAGTGAAAAGTAATGCGATTTGAAATAACAAACGGGCTCACCTTAGCGTCGGCTCTAGGGATCGGATCTCTCGGATGTTTACCCTCAATTCGGAAAAGATCGCGCTAATCCGCCCGCTCCCGGAGGGGCATCTCTTCTGATATGTTACCCGGATCTCTGCCCTCGTACAATTACTTTTCGTGTTGTTGCGACACTCATTGATTGGGTAATGTGGAGAGAACCAAGGTTATTATGTTGTGTAGCTAACGTTGTTTCTGATTAATTACTTTATCAAGTCTCGACTTACTCTATTAGGTGCATAATATGATTAGGTTAGTAATCTAACTTTCAGACTTCTGTTTTTTTTTTAGGATTGTAAATCATCAAATGACTTCTTCCGCTCTGGGTGGAGCGAAAGGGAGTGTCAGACTCATACTGACTAAAACCTACTCGTGTTCTCCTTTGCCCTTTGCGTTCCAGGGCAACTTACAGATCACAACATATTTTGTTTACTATGACCGATACATTTATGTCCACCTCGCTGCGCAATACATAGGTATCGTTAATCTAATTATTCCCCGTGTCAAAAACATTAATGTAGTCGATTAGTGTAGGTTTAGATTAGCGTAGCAGTACACATTAAAATGCTGTGAAAGATTTGGTTCACGAAGCAATCGTAAGATTTTGAACTGAGGCCAAGCGAGCCTCGGTAATGATCCGAGAGTGCATGCATAATTTACCCGCAAAGAGCTTGTTTTGTAATGTTATTAGTTCGTAATCTTGCCGGAAAACAGCTAACAACATTATTTTGCGCCAGCTAAAATATTAAAATAATTTATTTTGAGCACCACTAGGATACGCAGGGTAGGGCTTCGTTACATTTCAAATTGAAACGATATAATATTTCATTTTGGTCTTATTACTGAAGCAATTTACCAGTTAACTGTTGTAATTTAACACAACTTATGAAATAGACGCACCTTAGAAATGTTGTACAGTGAAAATAATCTGCGGACTCTAAAATACATGTGTGCGTGTGTGTCGCCTGGGGAACCCCATACTTTGTCTCTTCTTATTCTTGACACTTATATTTTGTTAAACAAAGTCATAATTTACCCTCAAGTTTCATGTTTTATTTAAGACAGTTTTAAATAATACCATAATAAAACGTTCGGACTAATCCAGTGAAAGCGATGAGCGAGAAATAACTTTAACTGTCAGTAGCCAGTCTGACTTTGCAATGATAATTTAATCACGATGTAAGTGAGTCGACGACTCTTATTATTGTCTCGAAGGTAGTCATAAATTTCGCGGATTATGTAACGTAAAGCGTTGTTTTATAGCACGTGCCATTTTATCACTTTTTATTATAGCTTTAAGTGAATTGCAATTTTGTCGAGTTAAGGTAATCAGGTACAATAGTTTGATTGTTATTGAAGAAGAATCATACATTTTTTGTTGTTTTCATTGATCAGCTTAATTACATAGAAATAAAGGAAAGTAATTGGGGGCTCGCCCCCTATTACATGGGACCTAAATATCCCGACGAACTGTGGGTGTATCTTGGTACACCTCTGCCTAACCTTTCAGGGAATACAGGCGCGATGGATGATGATGATAAAGAAAGTTGAAAAAAAAAACAAAAGCTATAATTAAAGTGTAGAACTCCATCAAAAATAAGTCAGATACTGAAACCGAACAAAAATATTCTCAATTATAGGCACTTACATGCTTCCCTGTCAATGTGTTCTTCACAATGGGAATGGCCCGTGCATGCTTTGCGTTATCCCATAGTTCAAACACGTCGCACGCCTATTGTCTGGCGTCAATCCGACAAAACATCTGTCTGTGTTTATGTTTTCGAACTTTTATTGTTTAATCATTTCAATACCTGAGTCTTTGTGTACCGTTTTTGGTAGTTTAACTGATGTGTTGTAAAGATTTTGTTTTCGGACAAATGTTTCAGAGGCTCAGCCTCATGCTATTAAGAAATCCATTGGAAATCAATGGTTATTACGGTTTTATTAATTCTAGGCCTACCTAAGCTTATGACAGAAATGGAAATATATGTAAAGAGAATTTAATCTATGCTCTTATGTATGTTTACGTTAACTTACTCTATCTCATAATATACAATGTTAATAATGTGAAAATAATATGTTGTTTTCGTTATCGGTGTGCTACTATTTTTTTATATTTTTAAATGTTTTTATTATTAGTATTTAAAAATGTAATTTAAATGTTAATATATTGAATAATGGAGATACCAAATCCAGCCTTTTATTGTCCCACAGCAGGGCAAAGGACTCTTCTCATACAGATTAAGCACAAGTATTGATTACCAAACTTTTAAGCTTATATTCATAATAAGTCCAGGTTTCCTCACGGCGTTTTCCTTCACCGATGTCAAGGATACCCAAAACAAACAAAATGAAAAACTTAGTTAATTTTAAAATTACAGACAGTAAACCTGGAGGTTTTCAGAATCTCAAAAGCAACAGGAGACAATTTGTTTCAGACCACATACTTGGTGGTCAGACTTGTATTAATTATAAGTTAGGTTTCCAGACGATGTTTTTCTTCACCGATGCTAGTAATGTCCAAGATAAACTTGGAAACTACATAGGTAATATGAAAGTCAAATTGATAATTGCGCATGCCCGGTGTCGAACCAACGGCATCGTACAAGAGAGGAGAATGTTATCTTGTATGTTTTTACTAAAATTACTTAAGTAACAGTCATGTATCCACTGTTGCCATCTACATTACTTTACCAAAACTAACACAATCAACAAGATACGTTAACATTAAACAGCAGGCGTATAATTGAGTACAAGTCAATAATCAATGAATGTCCAATGAGCTTGCACAAATCAGCACAGTGCAGCGGTGCAATGTATTTGACAGCGTCGGTTATAAAGGGAATGATTAACCTAAGCCTGGTAATCATGGGCCTAAACATATTCCCCCGGTGTGTCAATAAGGAGATGCGGAGAACGTATTCAGTGCCACGCATCGCAACTGTCGACATTTGTACTAGCTAAGCACACACCCGATGTCGCTGTCTGCTCAATAGCTCTGAATCTCAACTCAGAATTCGATCGTTCGTGCTCCGCGTGGTTGTCGGGTGTGATTTTTGTGGTTCCCCCTTTGTTGAACAGGTAATGGAAAATGCAGTCTTGAGTAAACAAAAAAATATAGCTGTACGAAGAGAACATACAAAAGACTAACGAGGAAAAGGAAAGTACTTTCTTGAGTTAGTCATAAAACGAATGCAGGTAAAACATGATAGCACAATTTGTACCCTACATATAATATTTATCAACACGAACAAAGTGGAGTTCGAAATAATTGCAAACTAGAAACAGAACATTGACAGCTTACGTAACTAAATATACAGTTGAATGTAACCTGAAAAGTTACCATAATCAGGCGGGACACGGTTAAGATTGCTCTACCGAGTGCATTAGCTTCGAGACAATTGAATTAAAACAAAGATATCCACCGAGTTGGCATTGTACCAATTAACTATCTCTCTGCTATTGAGTTACCACCGTACAATTTACGCTTTTAGCTGAAAATGACTTTATAGTCTATTCAGTTTTGTTCGGCCATTGGCAGCTTTTTAATGTACTGGTTGACCAGTTTAATTGTTCCACCAAACCTGACTGGAGGTCAGTAGTTAACCCTCCCGGGCGAGCGGTGGCTATCCGCCGAATAATAAGTTCGTAAATTGTTTGTCAAACTTGATAGGGCTCCCGACATATTATCATTTTGTCAGCTGTGGCATTGGATCGTCTTTGTGAGTCCTAAGTGGAATGTAGAAGCTAAATTTGAATTATGCGGCTACAGACGTACTTTTGTTAGCAAGATATTTGAGGGTATTGATCGTAAAGAACCCAATTCAGTCTATAGACAGTGTCAGGATTAAAATAAAATAAATTAAAACCAATGTACAGACCGCTCGGACACGGGCGGTACATTCGCCATCGCCACTATGACTATAATATTTCAAGTGTGTAAATCCACGCGTTTGTTTTCATTTCAGTTCTCAGTGCTGACAGGTTTTAAAGGAAGCTCGGCTCCGGGGGCCTTCCGTGTCGTGTGCAGGTGATAAATCGTACGTAACATCACTTTTTACTAACGAGACAAGGTGTCGTGTAGCTGCTTGCAAACATATTCAAGTAACGATTGTTAAAGCTGTCGTTTTACACGGTACGAATTTTTTTTTAGTCGAAGTTGATGGTTCGGGTATCAGCGGAATGTTTTCGTCCGATTTCGGGAATGGAGATTTTTCAGCGCGGTTCAGTAGGCGCCGTGTCGTACAACTGCACCGATGACAATAAATATCGGACGCGGCGAGCCGTGAAATCGAATAGGCTCCGTCTGTGAGCGCTTTACAATCAGCAGCCGGCTGTCGCGCGCCTCCGCCCGCCTCCACATAACTTACTGACGTTACCATGCATAACTACCTACTTATTTTAATTCTATTATTTTGGTGAAATTAAATTGCAATATTTAATCCGATGATTCATACATAACGTTTATTAATAATGATCTTATCAACTTATGCTTTATGGGCATATTATCATGATCGAAATCTATTTAGGGTGGTCAGATGGTCAAGATAATAAAGTAATTAACAAAGATTTAATTGTGATAAACACCTTTCTCACAGTCAAAAACCCAATCGATTAGTAGGAAAGAATAAATAATTAAAGGTCATTAGACATTAACCCTCGTGCAGTAAGCGCGACGTTGTAAATATCTTAATAATACATTTTAAACATTCGTACGCAGAGTGCTGGAGTAATTTGCGGTTGCGATGCGCCCCGCCACCCCCCGTGTCCCCTGACGCGTGTTCGATTAGAGTACAAGTAATTCCGGAAAGGAAATTGAAATCTTAAAGCAATACCCCACGGACTTTATGTTTCTACCACTGCTCTGAATGAAGAATAAAATGAAAAACAAATAGACGCTACCACCCTCTCTGAGCAGTCTCCATATTACAAACAACAAAACAGCGAGGCACATATTTATGTACAAGTTATAGCAGCACTAGCGCATTAAAAGTGGCAAGTATATTATTCTAGTTGAGCACTAATTATCACAGTTTCTAATTCCAATGTTTCCATACAGCTCTTTCAGTGGTACTTTAGAGCTGCATTCACAAACAGCGGTGGAGTAATCGGGTGTGGAGTAATGAACACGAGCCGGGGGCCCAGGAGTTTAATTTTCCTCTTCCGCGCGGCTGTCCGGGCCGGCCGGGCGCCGGGCGCGGACGGGCGGGGCGGCGCGGGCGCCGGGCGTGCGCCGCTCATTAATGCTGCGACAATACCTCGCGCCTCATCATTTGCAACGCGACGATGCAACGCCTTCATACCCTCATATCGAACAATGCGTTCAAACTTTCTATGGACATTGTTTGTGTATTGGATAGTTTTGTTATTACAGTTATATTTTGATATACCGTGGAGGAGGAGTATGAATTATTGTGACTTTAGAATATGCATAGGTATGCATCGCATAAGTTGAAACAGTTATTTTGAAAACGCTCGTGGTCAATCTACAGTTAATAGTAAATAATATACAAACACCCAAAAAACACACACAAAAACAAATACCTCCATCCCTTACCTTACCTTGATACAAATACCTGCATTCAATTCCATTACTCGGACAAACTGTCACCATAATGCAATTGGGATCGAATACAGCTATTTTTAAGCTTACTTTATACGAAACTTTGGTTAGAATCCAGATTAACTGTTTCAACTTTTTAATATAGAATACAACTTTGCACAAACTTAGAAGTCTAAACTCATCATATCTATTATAAATCTCATGAAAAAAATCGCCCACTAAAAGTTAAAGCTACTCCACATCTTGGAAGAGCTGGGGCGGCAAGCGCCAGCGACGTAAGTGCTATTGACCACAATAATACCTGATATCTGAGTGGGAATGCGACATTAGTCTCATGAATGAATCATTGCGACCGCGTCCCCAGACCCCGGCGGTCGTATTCGATTAGTACGAATAATTCCGAAAGGGAAATTGAAAAGCTAAAGCGATGCCCTGAGGACTTGCTCTTTCTGTTATTTGCGGGTAGTACCGCAGACGTTGCGAGAATAAACAACTACATTCACTGTAGCGTACTGTATTAACGTTCGATATTGATATTATCGCCTTATTCCACTCTTATTTATGTTTCAATGCTCAAAGGACTAACGTTCCATTTGTATAATAAGTTTTATAAAGTTTTTTTGATATTTAGGCAGAAACATTTGAAGTTTGATTGATTTTATACAAATGATGTACCTATCAAAGAAAAAGCTATTAGATTTTACCTTGAAAAATATAATTTGGTTTTCAAAGATTTTTTAACGATGTTTAAAATTGCCACTAAACGAAGTTTGAACCTCTTAAGTCGCGTTTTTGGTTACTGCTCCACTCCCGTTGATCTCAGCGTGATGTTGCATAACTTGTAGGTACTATTTCTCATGAATCTGGCTATCATATTCTAAAATTAAGATTAAAAAACCCAACTGTTTTCTAAACTTAAATCAGATAAGAGCTAACTAATAAAAACCTAGTGAAACTATTATTCCGTATCTAAGTTCTTAACTCACTAAATTATACAGCAGGCGTTAAGTGTAACAGTAATTAACAAAGCACGCATTAGCAACTGGAAGGAAACTATTTGCTGTTAATGAAAGGTATTGTTCGGCACATTATTTCCTTTGTCTTCAAATCTAGTTGTAAACAGTAAGTAGCGGTCGGGTCCGGTCGGTAATCCAGCCTTAATTAGCAGTTGGTTGAGCGCGGTGGCGGACGGACGGACGAGCAAACACTCCGGTGAGCTAGCCGCGCGGGAACCGCTCACGATACATTATTGTGACAAAGTATGTGAGATAAAAATAGCTACGACATTTCTAAATTCGTGTTGTATGTCCATTCGTGTAATGTTTTTTTTTAAATACATATATTGAAACTCGTGTCCTTGATGATTAATTAACTGAACTTTCTTGAATTAAAATCAGATATGAATAAGTATAATTACAGTTTAAAATATTCCAGTTACTGCAAATTGTATTGTTATACACACTTAAAGCTGTGGCTGATTTAGTTTTATACTAGAGTTTTATACACTTCGAAAATGTTTAAACAAACAATGCTCTTAAAACTACAGCCAAGAAAGAATCCTACTATCCTACTTCCTATCCTACTATATTATTATAAATGAGAAAATTTGTGAGCATGGATGAATGTTTGTTGCTCTTTCACGCTTAAACGGCTAAACGGATCTAGAAGAAATTTGGCGCTAAGATACATTGTAGTATGCAATAACATATGGGATACTTTTTATCCCAAAAAAATGTACGGTTTCCGTGGAATAATATATCAAAATTGACATGAACGAAGCAGGCAGAAGACAGGCAGAAGCTAGTCTGTTATTATAACAGAATAGCTCCCGATCTACAGCTCTAAATTATCGTATTGTTTAGTTCTTTACTTAAAACATTTTCGTCGAATAACGCATGACGTCACATGTGCACCAAGAGCATTACCAACACAGTATTTGTCGTGTAAGTTTGTACACCGTGTGTGTAATGTGTAAGGTTGGCCGAGCCGTCCGCACTGTACGTTGTGTGTCACCGCCCTAATGTAACGGCCAACGTGGACGGCATACGGTTCAAATACAGCTTTTATCAGCCCATACGCGGTTTCTACTTCGCCTTTATAATTACTTTAAGAACAAATTATACTGATAGGGATTTCGTATTGTTTAGTGTTTATAGTATCTAATTGTTGGTCAGATTAGGTCAGTATAATTTTTAGGGCTGTTGGGGTGTTAGTTAGAAGCGTGTTACGGGTTGAACCAATTGGTTGTATTCGTAGCACTTCGTAGCGTCTCGTAGCGTCTCGTAGCATTTCGTAGACCTCAATTTTACAACTAACTATTGACCGATGACAACTTTATCAAGTAGTACTTTTGTAATGTGCTTTTATTTTCTCGTTTCTTTTGTTTTTTTTGGGTGTACATAATAAAAAATAAATAAATCGTTGGTATTAAAAATTAGTAAATGTTTTCGTTAAAAAACAATTTTGGTTGGTTCAGTCAAGCTTTACGATCACTGATCGTCTTGTTAAACGGTTTGATTGGCTGGATTTTTGTCCCCCTTAAGATTGTTACATAAGGTCAAGTCTTAACAAAAACATTGTATAAAAAAAAATAACTTAACTATTCGATTGAAAACAAAGTATAAAACAGGTTTTTTGTTATCACAATAATTAGATTTCATAAAATACATGGGATAATAAAAGTCAGAAAGGACTTTGAAATAATTAACAAGCAATCTCAAGAGTATATTACACGGCGATCTCCCACCGTCGCTAATCCCACTCTAATTGGTGGTCAGATGGCTATTGGACTTGAAACGGCAAAGCCAATGCAATTACTGGGACAAAGGATTTACTCTATAATAATAATTATTTATCTCCTCTCTCTTTATTCCTATCCCAATGAAAAACTAATATAAACAGCGCTCCGCTTCATAAAATAAACTTTTAGAAAAAATATTTATTCAAAGAAAAAAGAAAAATGATTGATAGTTCTACACGGATATTTTCAAACAGCCCGTAAAAGAACCGATGATATTGAAAATCGAACTTGAAACAACATTTCCGAACACAATATAATCTGAAGTAAAGTCATCTCCGATATGAAAGAAACACATCGAAATTCTTAAGGGGAAATATTACTTTGCAATCGCGAAATTCTTCGCTGAAACAACTCTTGGGAAAGGTAACGTTCATTTCGACAAAAGACGAGCAATATTCCGTGCACAAAGGAAAGCACCCGATATATTCAATGCAGTGACACAAGAAATGGCGGCACAAAGCGGTAACAAAGCTCATATTGAGAGTTACGTGGAACGCGTCCGCCACTCCGCCCGCGGACTCCCCGCTAATATTTTACCTCTTACATTTTATTAATAGTCGTGTCGATGTCGAGCTTGTTCATTATCTCTTATTAATGTTGTGTTGTCTCTTATTATCGTGCTTGTTTGTATGTTTGCTGACGTTATTATGGCAGGACAACTATAAACTTGGCTTTCGCGTAGTCTTTGTTAGATTCTCTCATTACTTTTTAGTATTCTGGGTAGGTTTTGAAATGAGGAATACTTGATTGACTGTAGATTTTTCTTTTGTTTTACTTGTGTTAGCCTTACGCTATGATGAGGAAAAACTAAGATAATTATTAGCCTTTCTATAATTGTGTAAAATAATGTACAAGTTTGTATTTTGTTTGTATACATAATGTCGTGAATGGGCGTGTTATAGGATGAACACACGCATGAAAAACAGCAACAGAAGAAGACTATATTCGAAGATAAGGAGCTTGTACAGGTAGAAGACTATTATCTACATATCTGAGCAAAATAATTCCCTTTCAGATACGACAGGACTATTGAAAGTTTTTTAAAGAAAGACCTTCGAATGTGTCTTAATAAGAGAATTAGATTAGTAGTGAGAGCTGGAGCAATAGGCAATAGGCTGGCAATAGGCTCGTCCCCTATTACATGGGACTTAAAAAAAAACACACCGGCGTACTGTGTGTGTACATTGATACACCTCTGCCTAACTCTTTGGGGAATACAGGCGTGATGGTATATGATGGTATGAAAGCTGGAACACATATCCTCCTAAAGATTTAAAAGAAAAGTAAAACAACACTACGCTGAAAACTAACACCTAGGTTGAAAGGTAAGCTAAGCTTAAGGGAAGGACATGTTTACTGCAAGTCAGATAAAATGTGGACGAGAAGAACTACCGAGTGGGTTCTATTGACCACTAGGCGTCATCGAGGCAGATAAATGTGGAAGGACTGTCCCACATTAGCATAGAACGAAAGCAACAACAACAACAACAACATCTTTAGTAGTAGTTCAGCTCTTTGTGAAGGAGCTAGGCCGGGGAAGTACTACCACCATACCTATTTCTGCCGCAAAGCAGCGTTGCTGTTCAAGGCCACCCAAACCCTTCATACCCTAAGGTGTGAAGGGTTTGGGTGGCGTTGAAATTACAGGCATTTGAGACATTTTCTTTTTGTCTCTGGGATAGCACGCATTTGCAAGCCCTGTGGTCTATAGGCAGAGGTGACCACTAAAACACCAGGTGGGCCGTCGGCTTGTTTGAATCTAATGACAATTAAAAAGACAATACCAGAGAACAGGAAGACTGAATAGATGAATACAATCTATGGAACCAACCGATGGGCGTTGGTTCATCTGATTTTAAGAGGCACCATATTTATTATAGCTATTGCAAATCTGAGGGTAAGCTCACGTGATATCGGGTATGGTCGGGTGGGTGGTCGGGTAGGGTTTGTGGGGTCGTTAGACCTTACTGCCCACACGATAAAGAAGAAGAAGAGCGGGTATGTGACGATACACTACTAGACACAATCTCAAAAGGAATACTAAAGAACCTATTAGCTTAAGTGACTTAGTTCCTTCGGTTTGCCGTCAACAATGGTACTTACTGGAGTATTTCTACAGCTTTTTATAAAAGGAGCTTTACATCTACAAAAGAGCAGATAGGAAAGCAGTCATTAACTTTAAATATTACCAACCTTTTATTGTCCTGCGAGGCATCTTCTCATACAGAGAAGGCACGAGCATTGATCATCATACTTGCTCAAGGCGGATTGGCGATTCCAAACCGCCAATCCGCAATTATATTTACATTATGTGGGTGTACATTAGTACACCTCTGCCTAATCCTTCGGGGAATACAGGCACAGTACATCCGCAGTTCGCCGGTATGTTTTTAGGTCCCATGTAATAGGGGGCGAGCCTATTGCCATTAACCGGGCACAAATCTAAGTTTCGAGCTGCTACTGAGAATTTCATAGAAAAACGCAATAACACTTTTTGCTCGACCTGAGAATCGAACCCAAGATCTTTAGCGTAGCAGTAGCGCTTTGGACCACTAGGCCAACGAGGCAGTTCCAAACTTATATTTATTATTGTAAATACAGGTTTCCTCAAGATTCTCTTCCAGGATGTCAGGGATATCTAAAACAAACTAAACGAAAAACTTAGCTCATTTCAAAATGACAGACAGAAATGCTGGAGGCTTTCAGAATTTCAAGAGTAACACAGTAGACACAATTTGTTTGAAAATAACTGAACACGTACTTGGTTAGTTGGAAATCTGTATCTAAATATATTTGCTCAGAAAAGTTTTGATTAAAAATTAAGTGACATTTGAAGTTATAAGTAATTTAAACATATCGCAGTGACGTTAAAAAGTTGCTACGAAAATGTGGATTCGAAAGCTAGCATATCAAATATTTTTATTTTTAGAGAACGCAAAAATTATCCGGCTAGTTGTTTTACATACTCAGTAAAAACATTTCCTGTTTAAAATACCAGAGTTCAAAAATTTAATATTCTCTGTATTTAATTAATAATAATTATGAAAATGGTATGCAGATCACAAACATGCTTTACAGTTAATAATAATGTACAAAAGCGCCGTTTTTGACCGGGCTTAAAATTGTAACATTAAAATAACTATTTCCACTGCAAATACAGTTATTTGAAAATGGTATCCCAATGCTCTCGTCGCAAATCTTATACATATTGGATCACCTGAATCTGTCGATAATATTTTTTACTTGTGACTCAAACACTAATCAGTTGAACTTAGTTCAGAGTTTGAGAAATAATTCAAGACATTTACGCATGCGCCTATTTTACGCGCCACCCCTTGAAGCCTTACGACCGCCTCTTTGGTGTCCACATTACCTGCAATATGAACTCTCAGATCCTAAACATAGAGGTTTCTACTCCGCAGGCTCGTCATCTCGCGAAAATTTTGAGGCTCCCGTCATCTTCAGTTCTAAAGCCGTCATTATGTTCGCGTACGAAGAATTAGATTTTCGTGACGGATTCTCCCGAATTCTCACTCCATCGTCGGAAAATTCTTTCAGAGATGGGATGGAAATGAAAATGGACTTTAAGTTGTAAGCCATATGGTGAACTTTTGGTCGTTTGAATTTCGGTTGGAAGGATAATGTTTTAGAGTAAAGAGTGCAGCGCTCAGTCGGCTGTGAGCCTTGGAGGTGAGTGCACTGAACACTCTGCCGGGATCCGCGCCGCGAGCGTAACTTAGTTCGTAACGCGGGAGAATATAGAGATAGCTCTGTTCGCAATTAACTTTCAGTGGTTATTTAATGCATGTAGTCCTGTTACTTAGTATCTGTAGTTATAAAATACACACTATTATAAAAACTTTTGTACAATCGCTTTTCAGTGAACTTAATAACTACCTTCTCACGATATTACAATATTGTTGAGGATTATAAAAGTGAGTAATTAAAAATATTGGTTTGACTGAAACTACCAGTTTATAATATTCTACACTCGCCTTATTTCATGAAAAGTTTTCTTCAATTTGTATTTTTCGTTACTGCAAAAGTGAAAATTCCTGGTAGTCTCTCAGTATTCTATTTCCATATTGATTAATGTTCGGCAATCCCTTACTCGGTTTGCAAAATAAAATTACCCCAGTCTGTAAATTAAATTAAATTGTGTTGCTGTATCTTGTAAATAAATAAGAGGGAATGTAAATCGTAGTTAGCGTGGCCGGGCGGCGGGCGCGGGGCGGCCGGCCGATCCTGGCATATTTGCTGTTTCGCCAACATTCCCCAGTTAATTAAAGCCCATTTGTACACTGTCTTGCGAAATATAATTTATGAAACGAGAAAACATTTAACCTTTAGGAAATATTTGGTTCGGAAAATATCCATGCCTATTAGTGAGTAGGTAGCTCCTTAATTATCCTTAAATTTATCGGCCACATTTTTTGGCCTTATTTTTCAATTTTATTATGGGCCCTTAGGGACAATTTACTTTTTTGTATTTTTACAATTGTTCAGGTCTATATCTAAGCGCAGAAAGTATTGATAAACAAGTAGATGCCTCCACTCCACCTCCTTGTCGATTCCAAATAAGCCCGCCTCGATCCCAAGCTCCGCCTACTCGTAGAAGATAAATAAGTGCTTATGTAAACAGTTTTATATACTCCCATGTATACAGGTATATTGTCCTCTAATGTACATCTAAGTAAATGGTTATGTAACCTTCCACAAGACTATGCACAAGTCTCATGAGATGGTTTATGTACCTTCAATAAAACATTCTTCAGTAGCAATCGGTATTCAGTATTAGCTGTTATATGGTTTCTTCAATAAGTATTTGTATAACTTAGTGAAACCAAGAACACATACTACTAATACTAACTTTTGAAACTTAAACTTTTGAAATAAGAAAATAGGAAAAGTTATTACCACTGGACTTTCGTTACAGATGAACAATTTATTGTAATAAAAGTAAAAGCAAAGTTTGTACAATAAATACATGACAGACGAAAACAGTAACAAAACGAAATGTCCATGCTGTGCTTGATTTTACAAAGTGAGCAAACACAAAGGAGATAAATCTAGAACAGTTCTTGAACAGGACAATGTTAACAAACAAAATCAACAGAGCGGGTGAAACTTTCACAGCTAAGAAGTCGAAACTGTGTATACAATGTCGGTGGAGAGCAGCGAGCTCTAACAAGCCGGCCATCCGAACTTGTTAAACGTGGCCGGGGAGTAATTCACCGAAGCGGTCACTAACTGAACACTCAGACAGCTGGGAGGTTCGCGGCTGTGTGTGGCAAGGCTAAGAGCACAGATTTGTTTCTGCATGGCAGGCCACAGCGTAGCCGGCGCGCGGAGCATGGGCCGCGGATGATGGAGGCGCACTCGCTAGGCCGGAGTCGGCAGACTCCCGCCGCAAGGAACCACATCGTTTACACCGACCACAAAGGACGAAAGTGAGTATGATCTTTGACGTTTTCTTCTGCTTTAAACGTTTTGTTTTTTCATACTTTCATACACCAGGACTTAATCCGTCTATCTTGTTAAAACATAAGCGAAATCTTTTAGCATTCTTTTACGGGACTCTGAGATTTTTACGAGTGAAAGTCCTATCAAAATCTTTTAGAGTTCACCCATCATAGTTATGTAAAAATATAAAAGTTTGAGTATAAATGTCAGGTAGCACTTTTTATATCCATCACGGGCTTAGAGTACAAGTTCTCTGTTTGTTTATCACACAAATTAATGTACTTATAAATTAACACATATTTAATAGAAAAACTTCGAATTCAAAAAACTAACTTATTCAAAAAAGGTTTTTTTTTTAATGTTATTTAATCAAAGTTTTATTTATTTACAATACTTATATTTTAAGGAATATATCCGGTTATAGCGAAAATGCATTCTCCAATTAACAGTGATGGCTATGGCAGCCAATCGCGGATATTATAATACGCTACCCAAAATAGAAACATTAATTGAACGGCTCTTTTTTTTCTGAATCGAGACACTCCTTTTTTTCCCTATTTGGACTAAGTTTTGCTATAAGCAACAATATAAAAAGAAAAAAAAGTAAAGGCATTAAAAAAAAATATTTAAAGCGCACTCTTAGCGTAACCCAGGTTGCCCGAATGCTTGAGATACTTATTCTTACGTTGCTAAAACAATTGGTAATTATTTCAAATCAAAATAAAACTAGATAGATCATGTATCATTATTTCTCATGTTATATTTTCCTAAGAAAAACTGCAGATAGCAACCCAGGTGACACAGAGCGGAATATACTATTAAATATAATAAACATAAACAACAAATAATTCCAATAAATCCAACTATCTAAAAATATTAATGCAAAATTAACTTAGGGTTTATTTCATTATTTCATGTCAATTTCGTCAAACAACTATGAAAATGAAAAAAGAGGTTCGTTGCTTTTTAAGCATTCTAAATAGACGGATATCTCAAACCTATTAATATTAGTTTTGAACATTACCTGGGCTGGACAGTAGTTGAAATAAAATAGACTGGCTATGAATAGTTACTGTCCATGTTCAGCATTTTGTAATAGGGCAATATTGTCTAAGATCTAAATCTATTGGTCATCGTATACTAACAAATGTAAATCTTTTATCAATTTTATTTTTATCTTTTATAAAAATCTTGATAGTTATTCTTTGACATCATAGTATCTTGCACATTGATATTCTGTACCCGAATATTGTCTTTTGGAAATCAGATTGCAAATAGCCGTTTCTGAATCGGATAAAGGCGGCTTGAAGGACTAGGTTAGAGTATGTACATAAAAAAAAATGAAATTCTTAGACTCTGTTAAAACAAATTAAAATCAAAAATTGTGACTACGTAAAACAAACAACATGTTTAAATCAGCATGAATTTACATACATACGTAAACTCACGCCTTTTTCCCATGGGGGTAGGCAGAAACGACAGAACGCCACCTGATACGATCCTTGAGCGTGAAAGGTTCGTAGTAGAATTCCATTTCTTTTTTAAACTGATTCTTGTTAGTTCGTCATCAGTTCACAACCTCTAAATTAGTTGATTATCTTACTATGAGAACAGTGGCCGAAATATCAAATAGGTATAATTTTATTAGATGGTACATATAGCGGATGTAAAATGACACTTGACGACGCCGAAACTTATATGTTCTTCCGAAAACCGTGGTTGTTTTTTACTGTACCATGTTACTGAGATATTCACAGTCAAAGTTTTATTTTAAACGTTTTTTTTAACCAAATTTTAAATGTACTAACTAAACTTGAAATACTTTCATGGCCTCTGTATTATTTGATGCATCGGTAAGATGTTATGCGTGCGTTACATTGCGCGTTGCCATGAGCAGAGATTTTTCAGGCCAAAAATAAAAGTCGTTTCCCAGTAATATTATCGTTCAATATTACTTAGTTTGATGTTCAGTATGCGACTAGGTGATGTATCTTTTACACCCCTTATAAGGGTCTAAACAGTTTCTGAAAAAACTACTTTTAGGAATTATATTTATAAAATTAGGCCTAGGCCTAATTCATCAGTGATAAAATGTACTTGCATATTCTCTATTTTCGTCCCTATTCTAATTCGTGTTATTATTAGTTACCTATCTATGCACACATGCACATATCGTTTACTTACCTAGGGTTGCGATTTGCATACAATCAGCTTGCTGAAAGTTCACAGTTTTATCGACATATTAATGGTTCACAATATTACTTTATTGGCCGTTCGGATTGCGGTAAAATAATAACTTCCGCCGGCGGGTGGGACTGGAGACCTTTAAACCAAACAAATGAGTCCTATTATTTCTCTCAATTTAGTCTAACAAGCAACTTAGAGTCAAAGGTTCGACGAGGCGGGGAACTCAATGGCCGTGAATTTTGTAATCTTCATTAATTTCAACTGAAAGTTAACTTTCGCCCTTCCTACTTTTGTTCCTGCTAATTTAGCTCGACTCTTTTAAAATAATATTGTGTAATGTTTATGTTCCTCTTTCACAATCATTTTTATTCAGAGCACGGAGGCATAACTTGCTAAATGTACAAATTATGTTTATTGTCTTTTTCCTTAAGAATGTCAGAGTTGGACATAATTGTAATAACAAGTTAGCAAATGATATCAAAAGTTGAAGTTTAAATTCATAAATGCTAATACTTAACTCTTGCTTCCACGCCTACCTTTCCATTTTAAACAGATCATATGTTAAAGTCGTAACAAAAGAAATTTTCATTTAAATTAAGTGTATAAAGTTTGTAACCGCGGTCTATAAGGAAACGGGACCGAGTGAACTTTTGCAGAAACATTTAAATTCACTGGTAGCTCTTTTATGACGTTCAGTAGTAATACCCACTTACTACTCGTCCATATTGTGAGTTATTCACTTACATGACGAGTGTTGCATGAGTTTTTCTACGAAATTCTTAATAGCAGCTCGGAGTTAAGATTTAAAGAATTTGAAAGAATTTTTGTAATCGGAGCAGTGCTACCAGAGATTAAGTTACAAACAAAAGAAACAAACTCTATGTCTGAATATTGTATGTATAAAATTAACAGTAATTTATTTTCATTTAATTTGGAATATCGTTTTGTTAAAAAACACCAACAGATATATTATAAGTTACTATATTGTATCATAATTAGCAGGTATTTAATCATAATGGCCGGTAATAAGTAGCGTTCGAGCTAGAGACTGAAACCTAATACTTGAGTTTAGTATAATTATGTTAATGAGCTAATAGGAATTAATCGTATAGATAGGGTTTAAGATAACTACATATACTATCACCTCTGACCTAGACTTGAGTTATAGATAAAGAGTAAACACATCTCAAATAAAAAAAGTAAAGCTTTTTAGTATGATCCGTAAATAATATAAAAAGCTGTCAAAACTGCTTCAGTAATAAAATCAGTGAGTACATGATAAGATTCTTATCTATTCCAAACCAAACAGCTTACAAAATAACATTAACAAACAAATATAATAATGACATTTTCAAACGAAAAGGGTGACATTAAATTAGTTCTATTTTACTGAAAATCTTAGTTAGGTAATGAACTCCACCACTTGGAAAGTTATTTTGTCAGCCGTTAATCTAAATGTTAACCTCAGAAAGGATTAGTTGTGATACATGTTGTGCAAGGAAATTCAAATACTGCAGGCGTTAACTTGTGTGTTGGCAACTTTCCTTTGTGTTTGTGTGCGTATAATGTGTAAATGTATAGTGAAAAAACGGTAGTGTAAGAAGTGAATAACGTTGTTTGTTATAATAATAAAGAGATTTGAATGGGTTGCGAGTGCGGTGGCCGGCAGGCGGCGCCGCGCGCGCTCGTATGTGTCGTGAGTGCTGCTAGGGTGGCAGGGAGTGCGCGCGGTGTGAGCCACCGAAGGACAGCGGAGTTACTTGTACACAGTTTCCGTTAGTCACATTTTCGCAACAAGGTATTCACATTTCGAGGACTGGAAAGTTGGCGTTATCGCGTTTAAAATAGAACGACAAACACATCTAACTTTGTGATGCAAAATGAACACGACGAACCGGACAAACTGTTTCGACTGCTTATTTTATTTCAGTTGGCTTTGTAGCATTTAAGTGATTCGTAAAACGTTAGATTGGGCATGGGGAATGATAACGACAGTTCTAAATTTCCCAAAGTAGGCACTGTGAATAATTTTCCACAATTTTTACTGGAGTAAAAAAACGAAGTTATCAAACACGTTAAGTAGGTAGAGTGTTATTTAAAAGTAAGAAAAGAAGTAAAACAAGAGTTCCATAAGTATCCTCTAATATAAAAAATATAGCATTACGCTCACATACTTTACACGATGAAAGTGTAACATATTCAGAGTCGGTCTCGACACGTGCCCAACTCTCGGAGAACATTATAAGTACGGGTAAGTGCACAAATTGATTTATTGAAGTTGAGCGGGTTCAGAGTTGCGCCTGAGTATTCACAGTCCTTTGCGTTACACAGATAAAGTGGAAATAAAAAAGAAACTTCACAAACAGAAATCCCCTTGTCGCGAGATTTACGAGCCGACGCACCTCCGTCGCAAATAACTTATGTACATGTAAATTTTATGTTCCGTTGAAACAAACGCCTGTAGGTACAGTCAGTGGGGGCTCTCATATCGGCGAGTCAATTACGAGTCCCGCACTTGTACAAGTGCGTACATACCGCGGTCGATCAACTAAATTAGGTTAACGATCAAAAATTTCGAACAACATTAGTGATCAATTTTCAACTAATACATTTGAAGGAAAGTTTTAGTAAAACCAACAATTTGTTTTATGAAATCTGAATGTATAGCATCCAAGTAAACGTGATCATTTTCATGATAATTATGTAAAGTCACGCAAACCGTGTTTTAGATGTTATGAATCCTAGTAGATAATGAATTTTCTTGGTGGGACAATAGACGTGGTAATGGGAATAATATTCTATAATCATACTTATACGGCGGTATGATTATGAAGGTAATAATAGCGACATTGACTTATAGTGAGCGTCACCTGTGAACGTGTATTCGATTTGCATAAAAAGTGAGCTTAATTGAATTGCATGCCAAGTGGGGCATCGCCATAGCTAGTAGGAAGTGGTTTTTGATGTTGTTCTGACGTGATGTTTATTCATTGAATTAACATCCCGCAAATGCAAGCACAATTTAAGCGCTATTTTCCCGGCATTTCTGTTTGTCAATTAAAATATTTGGAATCACGAAATCATTTCAGTAGCGGTTTATTTGATTACTCGAATCGAACTCCACAAAAGATTGCAAATTGCAGTGTATTATTATTTTCCTCGATTTGGTTACTTATTATTACTTTTATGTAGATAGTACCTATTGTTCCTTACACACAATACATGCAATAGTTTGAGGTTAAAGCTCCATTCAATCACTGATTAATAAAAGCAAAAAAAAACAATTTTATAAATAAACAATTACCCGTAGAGTTTTAAATAAGTTCGCCATCACTACCATACCACTTTTATTGACTTAAGTCAGCCTTGAATTAACGTATACTTAAGAATAAAATAAATCAGCACGCTATGTGATAAAGAACGACAAAGTACATTATAATCGCCAAGTCATGTCATCAGTACAATAAAATTAGTTTATGGTGATTCAAAGCAAAGATTTTTATAAACACGTTGTCAAAAACGAATTGCACTGAATATTTCGCACATTCCAATCGCATAATTGTCAAAATAACAATTGAATAGGTGTGAACTGTGCGAGTTTAGCGTGCAGCGCGACGCGATTTGTATTGCGTGTCACGTACCCACACGGCTTTGGCTTGTTTGCCCGCCCAGCCACGGGGCGAACATTCCATACCTTGACATTATTTGTCGCCTTCCATTCTCTTTTGACTTTTATATGCGAAAATTTTAACGAAACTTTACATCTTAACAGAACAAATATTATTTTCTACAAATGAGATGTGAATATATTGATGTGCAACAGAATATTTACGGGAGATAAACAACAATCGGTGTGCTGAGAGGAATAGATTTATCGTGCGCAATCACAGATCAGATGTTGGTATTCGGAGCAAAGCCCCGGGGAGCAGGCTTCGCATCGACTGAATTATTTACACTCACGTTACTCTTAGAGGCAGTGGATCTGTGAAGGTACAGCTGGTGCACGCGTGAACAGAAATATAAGTCTTGTTTTGGTTAATGTCATTGATTCTGTAATTACCAGGCGCAATTTACGATAACTTTGTATAGTCTAGTGAGCAACTGGCAATAAGAATACAAATTAGATTTATCTTTTGCAATAAACCTATTGCTGTGTTCAGCTCAGTGATTGATAAAACCAAACAGAAAACTTTACCTTATTGGTGAGGTTCTTAGAAAGGTCGGCTGTGCAGTACTCGTAACCGGCGTGCTTGTATGAATGTGCACAAGGCGAAAGGAGCATGTAAGGAACGTAGCAGTCTGTGGTTTCTGCCTACCCCCATGGTACAAAGGCGTGAGCTTATGAATGTATGTATTTATGTGTATTGATCGTACTATTGTGGTCAGTTATTTATGTAGTAGCTAGTTTATTTATGATCATTATATTACTATTGTAATGATCATAAATAAACAAGTCCTCCAAATAATGAACAGAGCTGTACAAACAAATTTTTACCCTTGCTATCTGCGGGCGCTAAGCCTCAAGTGAGCAAAAGTGAGTAAGTTGTCGTTACGGAGTGTATGAGTGGAAAGCCGGCCAACTTGGTCCCAACTAACTTCAAGTGCTTGTAAGTAAAGCGTCTGCGGGGAGCTCGCCTTCGCGAATTACTTCCAAGCGATTTCGCGATCTCGAAATGATGAGTTAAACTTCCACATCTGCCGCCGCCGAATAAAATGATAAGTTTACTTACTATAGCGGGTTTGGGACTGTTTTGGTTATGGTTACTGGAGTGTGTAAATGTGGTAATTAGCCACTATCTACAATGTAATGTAGACTGGTAATTTAATTTTATTCTTATATCTTGCTATCTCAATTTACTTTCATATGTAAAAATATTTACCTTTGTAAAAATATTAATTTAAAACATGATTCGTTCAACTTATTATAGGTTCTTACCAATGTCTTTAAAATGCATGTTGAGGAAAACTTCATCAAGCTCTCGAATCAGCCAATTGAAAGAGCTTCATTTATATTTTACCACACACTGAATATTGAAATCATAAATTCAGTAACACACTCCACAATGTTAGTGTGTTCGATTTATCAATTACCAGCTAATACGTACTGAAAGCAAAGTTTTGGGAAACTAATTATAAAATTGTGGTCACCTGTTAATATGAATATAATTCAATTTTACAATCCATGAAATGCTAATTGATGGAATGCTGACAGACTTAATGATTCATTTCATTCAGTGTGTAATGATGTTACGTATTGGCTCGGTGCAGTATTTCACAATGGTTGTGCTAATTATGTTAATCAATACAACTGTATGAGTTTTCCACCCAGGAATTATTTGAGAATTTTTTGGCCATGCGGTGGAAATACCAATCGCAATGGAATCCATTGCTTGGTGTTGTTATTCCTGTATTAAAATAGAGTGTACGTGATATTAAATTTACATTATTGTTATATTTACTTTTATATTACCTACACATTTATTTTACAAAAATCTTGTCATTCAACAAAACATAATTTTTAGGAGCTACGAGATTCATGGTTACTCTAATTTATTTTAAAATTAATTAGACAAGAAAACCAGACTATTTGGCAACGCTTCTTTAATGTCATGTAACAATCTTTTAATAAATGGCCTAAGTTTATTTGGCAAAATAAGTCTATGAAAAATGATACTTGCCAGCTGAGGTAACGTCTTATTTTTTATTTACTTGACTTTAGTTGCAAAAATATTTTAATTTTACTTTATCATGGTGGCGCAGTGATTAGGGCGCCTGTGTCTTATGCATGCGGTTGCGTGTTCGATATCGAGCATGTGCCAATGTGATTTATTCAATTCATGTACTTTTGAAGTTTATTGTTAATTGTTGTGCATGTGCAATCGTGCCTTCTCTGTATTGGAAGAAGCCTTTGTCCTGTGATGGGATAATAATAGGTTGCTCATATTATTATTATTTTATTGGACTTGTATTTTTAATTTTTAGATACTTTTCATAAATAGAGCTAGGTGTTCGACACTTTATGGAGAGAAATACTGTGAAGTACGTGCCTATCTTTTATGGGAACTGCATTGTAGTTTTATTTATTTATTTTCAATTAATTCACTAAATATGATCTTCTTGTTGAATCAAAAAGTCATTAAATCTTTCAACTTAAGTTGCTCAGTTAGTGGCAGTAGGTAGTTATCCAACTAATAACAACCGGCGCCACTGTACCCCATTGACCCAGTCAGGGTTGCGATTCGAATTCCACATGCGAAGTGTTCCCGGTACCACGGCAATGCGCGTTGTTCTGACGTCCCGAATTTAGACTATAGATAGAGCACCAGCAAATTGGAGTTGGGTTTGTTAACATTACAATCTGTCAAAAGAAAGAAAATGGTTTCTAATAAACATAATTTATTGTTTCTTTTTGAGTAATGACGAGCAAAAAATATTTTATTCCCATAAGTTACCTACTACTACAGCGATACTCAACTCAATCGGTTACCCCTCTTGCGTTAAAATTCGTTCTAAAAGGGATAACCAGCTGATGACGCTCACTGTATCTTTGATTTATTACAAGTTTTAGCAATACCATAAAACAGCTGTCTTTTTTCAAACCTTAGTGTGCTTTGGTAACAGGTTCCCAACTTACTATCAAAGCCACAAACCGATTAACTCCAGCTGTCAGAAATAATGTGTCTGTAACGAACAGATTATAATCCATAGAATTGAAAGATCAGTGGCGATGCATGAGTACTGTCGCCGATCCCGCCGGGTAAGCGTTGTTTTATGGTCGTCGTGCCGCCAACAAAGTTCGGCAACTGCTTTATGATCCTAATTTATAAGTGAGCGGCGTCGGGAGTATTTACGACTCTTTTTGGAGTCGTCCCACGAGTGCGTTCAGCCTCGCATTACATGTACGTCGAGGACTGCTATTTGAGCATGGCGCGTGTCTGTATGCGTTCGTCAAAAGTTTCAATGGGGTGTAGTGAGTGGTGTGGGTGTGTGTTCTATGTTCCGTGTTCTTCGGTTTAGTGTTTATAAGTTAATTGTTGATGTTCCATATACACGTTTTTTTTAATTGTTTGGTTAGCATTGTTTTGCTACTGAAACAAGCTTATCAATTATCAGATTTTTTATGAATTAATCAAAAACGGAATAAGAACGATTTAGGGAAGTAATATCTATTACTTTATTGAATCCAAAAATAGACCACACCACTAGCTTCAGAGATTAGCGCATTTTAACAATAAAATAACGAACAATCTTTTCAGGTTTATACCAGAATAATTAAATAAATGCAGCTTCAAAGAGTTTCCGCGTAAAATTTATAGCCGCTTAAATATATGATCGCTGACATGAAGCCAAACAATATAATTATAGGAAATATTAAAATACAGCTATTTGTAGTATGATATGGTATTCAATACTTATTACAATATTCCCGTGCCTCGGAAAGCACGTAAAGCCGTTGGTCCCGGCTGTCATTCGTAGATCTTTGACAGTCGTTACGGATAGTCAGAAGCCAAGAAATGTGACAACCAGTCTAACCAAGAGGTATTGTGTTGCCCAGTTACTGGGTTGTGGAGGTCAGATAGGCAGTCGCTCCATGTAAAACACTGGTATTCAGCTGCATCCGGTTAGACTAGAAGCCGACCCCAACACAGTTGGGAAAAGGCTAAGCAGATATGAACAAATATGAATATATACGAATAACTTATTTTATAGTAGTACTAGCTTTTGCCCGTGACTTCGTCCGCGTGGATTAATAGTTCCCGTTCCCGGGGGATTTCCGGGATGAAAACTATCCTATGTCCTTTCTCGGGTCCCAGACTATATCTGTACCAAATTTCATTGAAATCGGTTCAGTGGTTTAGGCGTGAAGAAGAGACAGACAGACAGACAGAGTTACTTTCGCATTTATAATATTAGTATGGATTTAATTGGCACATGTGTTACTTCGCGAATTTTGGTAGAACTTTCCATTAATAAAATATAATTCTTTTTCCGATATTCTTGACTTACAAATCATAATTAACTATGATTATGTTTCGTAAACGTCAAGCGACACGGCAGTCTGGACATGAAGAGTTTCAAGCCGGTGATTTACAATCTCCGAGCTGCTATGAGGTTTAGGAGCATAAATTAATTTTCAATTTCCCTTTGACGTTTCGCTGAGCCGAGCGACATGTCTCCCGGAGAAGGTATTACCCCATACATGACACGCGGTGCCTATTCGATGCACCCACAGCGTTGTGCCCGGGTGCTGATGTTGTAAAACATTGGTTGCCTGCACTTGGTTGTTGTTGCAAAAATATTGTACGATGGAAGTATTGGTAGAGGGAAAAATTCTACTAATATTATAAATGCGAAAGTCTGTGGAGGATGAATGGATGAATGTTTGTTACTCTTTCACGCTTAAACGGCTAAAAGGATCTGGATGACATTTGGCACATAGATAGGTTATAGTCTGGAATATCACATAGACTACTTTTTATCCAGTAAAATGTACGGTTCCCATATGACAATATAATAACTTTGACGCAGACGAAATCGCGGGCGGACCCTAGTTAAATATAATTATAAGGTTTTGTTGAATGATACCTTTTGAGAAAAGATTTCATCTACGTATATGTACATTACCTATAATATGGGGTATTTTCTATGTGCGACTTCTATTCATTAAGCGTTTTTGGAAAATAAAGTGGATACTGAACTTCTTACATAACAGTAATTAAAATAGCATTAATATTCTATTATTTAAATCGAAAGCCTTGGCTTATAGACGACTAAACAAACATTTAAATCATAACTTTGAACAGAAATTAGCACGATTTTAGTACTCTAAGCCAGTAATGCGACAAATGTAAAATATTTAACTATTATTGCTCATAATGTATGCAGATTAACAGCCAATGCAGTCAATAGGCCACAATTCGCCGATAGAAATATTAGAGTGTTCACGAGTTACGAGCAGAATTCGGTACAGAATGCAACATGCAAAGGCCATTGAGTAGCAGTGAGTGAATGGGTGTCCCCGGACCGCGGCCCGGCCGGCCATTGTGCCCCCATACACCGGCACATAACTTTGTTGTACTTGCCGACATTCTTGTCTAAATAAAACAATATGCACTAACATAAATCTATGGAGTTTGTGCTCCAGTGTTTGTGATGCGAGCGGAGTTAGTTTGTTGACAGTGATGACGTACTAATGTTGAGTGGACTTGTTAGTTGAGAAACGGATTAGTGAAATGTTTATTATTATATTACACAATTTTAGTATTTGGTTTACGAGTTTGAAACTTCTAATCATTAATGATATAAGACCCTGTAAATGTTATACAAACTAAATAAAATAAAAACAAATACTCCGATATCAACACTACGACTGAACACGAAACTTTTATAGTCCAGTCAATATTGGGCGCGCAAAGTTTAAGATGTAGCGTAGATAGGGCGCGTAGTTTCATCGTAGCTACGTAGCTACAAACAGCTACGAGCCGCTACGAAGTGTAGCGGTGTAGCACTGTCGGTTCGGCGGTGCATTGGTTCAAATATCCGTCGCTCGGCGATGGCTCACCGACACGAAGGAGGAAGGAGATTTCAATGCACTTGATTTATGACCCACATAATGGAGCGCTACGCTGCATTTTGCTGCATGCAACCAACCGTCGGCGTCGGCCCTCCACGCTAAACATCCTCTGTATTTATGAAATGTACACAACTAAACATAATTTGATCATTTAAATACGTAATAGCTACTCTGATATACTATACCTACTCACGTCTTTTATAATGACTTAAGATTGTATTTGTTGTTAGCATTAATATTGATTTTATTTCTCACTAACGTTAAAAAATTAGAAATATTTTGAAATATGGTGTAAAATTGCATGAGCAACATGAAAGCGACCATCTGTAAAATATATTATCAAAGGGTGCTCGGTTCACAGTCTTAGCGATGCGTCATTGGCAAATTGAAAACTTAATTTATAGCTCTCCCATCGTCTGAGCTTACACAGCTTACTGTGGGGTGACAGCCTGAGTGCTGCGGATTTTCTTATTTCCAAGCCGCGGCCTACACGAGACGCGCACTGGAAATGTTGAGGGAAAACATTAACTGACTTCTTTCTCTAGTATTGCCACCTTTTTCTACGCGGAAAGCAACATACGAAGGAGTTTTTGAATGAAGTTTAGTTGCACAGCTTTTAGTTCTGTTTATGTATGTGTGATATACTGCACTGGTAAAAACTTCGCCGAATAATCCCATGGATTCAAATGGCGTGCGTGTGACTTTTATGCCGCGTGTTTTCAAAGGTAAAAGGTTCACCTTTCCGACGAGGTTTTATTTAATTTGTCAATGGCATCGATGGCCACCTCACTCGTATTTTTTCAACATTTCAAATTCGATTCCATCTGGGAAAGCCTTCGCGTGTGTGTTACTTTGACTGGAATCCTTTGAGGTCATTCATTCAGAGGCTAAGTTTAAACAATCGACACTTTATTGGCTGGAAAGTAGAAAGTAATACTAACATTTTCGACTACCTACACAAGATTTTTTACACAAAGTCGCGATTAGTTTGAATCCATTTGTGTAACAGCAAGCTGCCATAAATTCTGCTTCGTGTTTTGTACAAGACGCATTGCATATATTCCATTGCATTGCTCCACGTGCTTCAGGAATGACAAAGGTTCGCTGTGAAATATTCGTCGTCACTGAATGGTATATGGGTATATGTTATCAATATGGATGTTGCGTCAAAAGGTTGTGAAAAACATAGTTTTTGAAAAGGCCGCTGTGTATGATTCTAGAAACATCTGTCGGTGGGAGTGTGTATGGTATTCGTGGCGCAAAGTGCTACGTTATTCAACTTAATAGCCATTAGTTTGGTTCGTTAGCGGAATATTGCTAACGAATGTGCGGCGGCCGCGCATTCCGGCCGCCGGCGCGTGCTGAAACGCTCAATTAGCACACACTGCTAAACTATCCCACCTACAGCTTCTATAAAATACCAGTAATTTCATACTACCCACTGTATCTGTCGTAACGAACAAACAACGCGCTGTATACTGATTATTGCAGTAGTACAACTACACATTGAGCACACTGTGTAGCTATTGCTTGACACTTCGCATACTAACTTAAAATCACGTTTTGGCCAACTCAGAGAAAAAGTTTTGAAGAATCCTTTGATAGTACATCACTGTGTCCTTTTAGAAACATATGGTGTTTATTATGTTTCTATCTTCAGTAGTTTCTGACTGAGACATCAAAAATGTTTGCCTACCAACTGACTCTCAGGTATTCCAAGCCTGTTTATTTAAATTAAGCTATCAGAATGTTTAAGGGCACCAGCTCTTGTTCGTTGTTGAATTTTTATTTCTTCACATCAATCTCTTTAAATAATACGATATATCTCGCTCTTCACAGGGTGTGGGGTTTTTGCCTTTATTACTGCACTCGAAATTGAGCACCGAATATGAAATGATGCCTTTATGTCAGGGATGCTCAACCAGACTGTGGGTGTTATGTGCAAGCCGCAACGCTTTTATGCAGCCTGTAGCCTGTACTCGACACGGTTAAACACGCTAAGAAAGCAAAGGACTATGATTTGGGTGAATTAAATTAGGGTTGTACACCTCTGACGGGAAATAGCGAGATTAAATTGGGTTATGTTATGGATATCAAGTTGAGTTTTGGCTTAGTTTTTAGTATATTAATGATGAGTAGATGCGTAATTGGCATGTAATATTAATAAAAAAATAACATTGTGTTTTTATTAAAATATTAACAAATAAATAACTGTCATATTAACGATACAAACCAATGACGAACCGAAAATGGATACTACGAATATAAAACCATAAAAATTCGGCATGTACCGACAGTCACGATCCAAATCCAGACTATACAAAGTTCAAATCACGAACCGTAATAACCTATTGCATATTTAGTTTTCATTCAAAACGAGATGAATTTATTTTTGACGCGTTATGTTTTATTTAGATCTAGTGGTGGAAAGCGCAGGCCCGGTCATTGCGGCGGTCTTTAGTGGAGGCCTATGTCCAGCAGTGGACGTCGTTCAGCTGATATGATGATGATAATGAGTGGTGGAAAGAAATGACGCAGGCAGTGATAAAGACATTTTGATGGCGCGTAATTTGTACCACATTTTATTTCTAAATTAATTAAAGGACTCATTTACATAAAATAAGCATCCAAGAGTACAAATTGATTGTCACAATCCATTGCAATATTTACTTTTAAGCGCCATTTCATTATCTCAATTTATTCCTCGGAGAAGGAAAAGGTTGCCCTATAAAGGAGAATCTGGCAACAGAGGAAGCTCAAAAGTCGAGCTGCCGTGATGGGGGATGATTAATATGGCTCATTTGCGGTGCCCACCCCTCCGGCTACCGAGCACGGCTACAAGCTACGAGCTACGAGGCTACGAGGCTACGGGCTACGGAGCGCTACGAGGCGATGCTACGTGCCCGTCTCTGCGTACATCGTTTACGCTTCCGCACAGAGAATTTATTAGATTCCACCCCATTTCTACCTTTTATCTCTATTATGTATTTAATGCAATAATATAACATCCCCGACACATCGTAACGTTAACTAATCGTAAGCGGAACACTGCATTAATCAGTATTAACATTATTTACCTCTCATGGTATAAAGTAATCGCGTTATGTGAGATAGTAAGAATCTTGGTGTAAAATGAACCTGTAAAGATATATAATCATGTTTTCAGCGTTGATCTAAAGCAAAAAGTATAAAGACGGGAGCAACCGTTAGGTATTATTCGTGTAATTGGTTTCTAATGCCGCGTAAACCCTCCAAACGTGTTGGGAGAGTGGACCGGGAGATAAAGTGCACGAAGCTTCTCGCACAGATTTCACCTTTTTTATTTTCCCAAGTCTTGCCAAAAAAATCTGCGGCTTTACAATAATTGCATCACTTAAGGAATTACTTTAATTTTGTTTTGTATATAATATCGTACAGTAAAATTATAAAAATGTGTTATTTTTTCTCAAACATTTTTTTAAAGTTGTTTATTCTGTTTTTTGTAGTGTAGTGAGGGAATAAAGAGAGCACACAAAGAGCACTATAATATCTTCCGCGTAATTGGCTAGTATCTATTATCGCTGCCGCTTTGACTGATCGTGAAAATATGTTCTCGATATTGATAATTTAATTACACAAAAAAAAAAGTGAAATAAAAGCCATTTTTATTAAAAACGCTCGCGACTTCGTCCGCTTTACTTATTTCACCCACCATAAGTAATATCTTTGGTTAATGCTCCGCTCCCGTGGGTCATAGCATGATGTTTTGCCTATGTTACTCGGGAATAATGTAGCTATCTATTGGTGAAAAAATGGTTAAAATCGGTCTAGTTGTTTCGGAGCCTATTCGTTACAAACAAACAAACAAATCTTATCTCTTTATTATATTAGTATATTTAAAATTCTGTTCTAAAAGTAAGGTAACCTAGTAGTGATAGTAGTCAAGGTACGTCACCAGATTACCTGGTATTTACTCAGATAATAGGGAGTGAAGCAGGCTTTAGATACTTGTGTACGCACAGTCGCCTCAGTTTGGTAGACGAGTGAATGAATGTACGGTTTGGAGCTTCACGAGTCCCCTCTTATTGTATCAGGCTTATCCTAAATCCTGAAAAAGCACTCGCTTCAAAGAATCCATGTGATGTTTCAATTGAAAAGTCGCTGAATATTATAGTTATGCTAAAGTTACACGGATATTTTTATAATTTGGTATTCATTAACATAATAATTTACCCTTTTTTTTTGTTTTGTTTTTAAGGTTTGGAAATCATTGAATGCCTTCTTCCTCTCTAAGCGGAGCGGAAGGGAGTGTCACAGTCTTGCTAACTAAAAGCTATCCGTGTTCCTCCTAATACCTTTTGTGTTCCAGGCTGGGCCGCGGTACCTCTTTCGAACAAATTCCGCAACATAATTATTTTTTTTATAATACATAAATATTATCAAAATAGGTACCTGCTTATTATTGTCCGACTGCTGGACAAAGGTCTCTTCTCATCTAATGAAGCTATGAGCTTTTTTCTCCACGATTAGCAGATTGGTGATTTCACACTTATATTAATTATAAGTCCATGTTTTCTTACAACGTTTTTTTTTTACAAATGTAAATGATGATAATATTACAAATATAGTATGGCCGCTTTAAAATGTCACTATGACTAGTAAAACAGCTTTATTTTTGGTCAAATGTTGTGATATTTTACCAAAAATAATGCTGTCATCATCTGTGCCCAACATTTTAAACAGGGACAACAAGGATGATTAGCAACATGCTAGAGATGTGTGTACAAGCAACCTTGCCAAGATCGGAATCCCATGCGGTCAGAGCACTTTGCGTGTCAACTCTGTGAAGTTTGCAGTGACAATGTGTTTTCAGTTAAGTACATCTCGCATTATAAATAACATTGTCTCTCCGCCAGACACTGTTATAAAATGCAACGACAGACTTTCCCTTATTGTACGAACGTAGTTCTGTATGTATTTCTAAAAGAAACAGATATTTTTAAGTAGTTTGTTATTTTGTATTGTAATATGAAGTCTTCTTCTTCTTTTGAGAATTTTCTTGGCGCACTGCCAGGATCCGCTTTATATCAGTGAGTAGCCTGTGTACATTATAAAGCTAGATTTTGATTTCACTTAGTGGCAGAACTGAGTCATAATATTATTAGATTATTTTCAGCGATACCTTAGTGGGTTACAACTTGAATATAATGGACGCAAAATAATTGTCCAGTGACAATTATATGACCTCAAATGGTATAAGTACCCTTATTACTAACTATATTTTCGAGCCGTTTAGGGTGGGAACCCTCCGGCCGTGGGGTCCGGTTCCTTTTTAAGGAATGATCCAAACGGTTGGTTGACATTTCTCGTGACCCAAAGGCTGGCATTTACCTTGTCCAGAGATTTAGCATCGCCATCCAACGTGGCAATGCCACTAGTCTGCTGGGCACCTTTCCAATTGACGGCGATGCGGAGGAATTTTTTGATGCCATGGAGTGTTTTTTATGTTATCTTAATTTAAGGTTGTAAACATTTAATAATGTAAATCTATAGATATAAATGTATAGGTATTATGTTATGTAACGAACAATTACGTTAACAATAAGTATTGTCTGTTTAATGTGGGACTTGAAAACAAACTTATCTCGGGTAGTTCAACATGAGTGTCGCCAGTCGCGACGAGACACAGGAGGGTAATTCTTCTCCTTTCCTTCCCGTGATGCACTTGTAAATATATCCCTTACATCCTTGGAGGGAGCTTACTAGAATTTTTCAGTGTGCATTGCCCTGTCGTGCTCGAATCCTTGTAAATTTATGACCCTCGCTCGCTGACGGTGGCCAGTTTCACGAATATCGAATGGGGTGCTTTTATATGCGTCGCATAGAAATATGTTTTCGTGTAATAGCACCTAAATACCGGGCATCCAACTATTAATTTACATAACTGTTATTTGAAAATGTTGCTTGCGTTGTTCTTGTTTGGCTTAGTGTATAAATCTGATTGGGATTGTGTTTCATTTACTTACTTCCCAGTTTTGTTGGTTTACATCACTCGTATCGCAATACGAACACTGCATAGTTCTGCTCTATACATTATGTTTGATAATGAAGTAAAAGATTTTGCTCCAAACCTGCAGACGTTGTTCACGTCCGTACATACCTACATACAAGTTGTTGTAGTCCGGTTTAAGCTGTGAAAGAAAATGTAATATCTACGCCGACGGCCGCGTTACAGAAAGTGCCAAGCCATTAGAAGACATCTGATACAACAGCTACTTTGCTTTTTTAACATTCTATTATGAAAGTTTAACTATAATCATGTTTAATTACATTTTAACTTTGAGATAATTAGCCGAGAAAAAATTTACTGTGTACAATTTAAGCATAAGTTGAGTAACGTTTAATAAAGATTACTTGTGTGTAAAAACTGAAAGATCCAAGCCAACTACATGGTAATTACATCGCTTTAAAATGAAATGTTACAATAATTGCATAATTTCAACTTTTCAAGTATTAAACCAGAATACACCTATTGCGCAAATAGCAAGAATTAAGATTTTATGATAGTCGGATTAAGTACGTCATACACGAGGTATGGAATGTTTATTCTGAGTCATAAAAGCCTTGTTTTAAAAAACAATAAAACGAATTCGAAAATAAAACTGCATTTTATTTGCTGTCGAAGTAAAAATAGACGTTTTTAATGGTACCAATACGCGCGGGAAGTCATGTCGTCGGCCGCATTTGTTCCCTCTGCGACTACCCGAGAACATTCACTAAATTGGAATGTAAAACCAAACCAATGAAGCTAGTTTTAACGCAAAATATACAAAATAATTGTTTATAATCTCCACTCACTTTGACCGAGTATTTTACACCAGAAACAAGGACTTTTACAGCTAAAGGGTTCATTATCTCATGCCTTTGTTTGTTATACGTTTGTGTTGCGAAATAATTACCTTTGTTTTAATAAAATAGTTTTGCACCATTATTAATTTATATTATAGGTAACTTAGTGAGACACGTTTAGGTTTGTTTATTTCAACGCCTTGATGCGTGTTGAGTTAAAAAGAATGTTGGGAATAAATTGTTAATGCAATGACGCCTATCCATAGAGGAATCGATTTCGATTTGTAGATATTCCTACAGTAAAAACATTAATTCATATTTCACAATAAAAAGGTAGCTTTGAAGGAGATCCGTTATTTTTCTTTTGCAAAACTTGTAGCCACTCACAAACAGATATTACCATCATCGGTTAATAGCGTATTGTTTTAACCTCCGACTTTTCTTACAGAATACCGTACGCTGACAAGATCACTCCGGAGCCAATCCTCCACAACAATAGCAATAGGGACACAAAAGCTGACTCGATCAGAAACAGTTACAACAGCCAGTTCAAAGTAGGCATCTACGGCTGGAGGAAGAAATGCCTTTACATCCTGGTTATGGCACTAATGCTGATGATGGTCATCAACCTCGCGTTGACACTCTGGGTGCTTAAAGTATTGGACTTTAATTCGGTAAGGTGTTATAATAATATTATTGAATAGAAATGTTTGTGTTTTTATGCATCGTACTAAAGCAGTGATCATAGTTTTGGTTTTCTTATCGATTAGACGTCTTCTGTTCTTTGTAGGAAGGAATGGGCCAACTGCGCATAGTGCCAGGAGGCTTACAGCTATTGGGGCAAGCTCTAATGTTGGACTCTCTGTTCGCGTCCACCATCAAGTCACGTCGGGGATATCCAATTTACATGGAAGCTTCTCGAAATTTTACCGTTTCTACTAGAGACTCGCACGGAATGCTACAGAGTAGATTATATCTAGGTAAGTTTTAATTTTATCGTTGCTTGCAAAGCTACGTTTAGAATTTACAATGGAGTGTGTAGTGCAGGTCATTAGTTTGTAAGTTTTAATACTATAAAACATTCTAGGCCACGATCGTTTCGAAGTGAACGTAGCGCGGCTAGAAGTGCGCGACGCGCGGGGTGCGTTGCTCCTGGGCGCCGGACAGGACTCGGTGACCATCGGGGCCGACACACTCACGGTGGTCAGCCCTGCCGGAGTCACCGTACAAGCCGCCGCGCAGACACCCCTAGTCAAAGCCCCCCCTTCAAAACCATTGGTGTAAGTATATTTGTGTGCTTGTACTTCAGCAAATTTACGAGCTTTGTCCTCGTCGCAGAGGAAGTTAGAACTCGTTAGTTTGAACATACAGTTATGTCAAACGCACCTCTACTGAAGTTTGTTGTCCGATCGGAAGCATGCCTTTACCACATGTTTCACAGAATTTATAGGAACATGCTGTTTATAAAACTGATATTTACAATTTTCAATAACTTTATTGGAAATTCGCGCGAACAGTTTCAATAAAGTGATGTCGCTAAAGTAAAAAAGTACTATAACTTTTTTCCAAAAATTTACTTTTAGTCTGGTATGGTTTAAAATAAATGATCTTTGACTTTTTGTGTCTTTAATTACAATATTTGTATTTGTTTTATTTTTTTTACTGATGAGAAATCATCAAAAGGCTTCCCCCGCCCTTAGTGTCAGACTTTTACTGACTAAAACCCATCCATGTTCCTTCTTGTGCCCTTTGCGTTCCGAAGGCGCGGTATCTCTTTCGAACAACCCGCAGCCGGGCAGGCATCGGCCCTTAGTGGCCCCTCCGAACAAAAAAAGATAACAATAGGTTATAGGTTTTTGATCAAAAAACTGGATTGTTACAGGTTTATGATGAAATTGAGTTTAAATTGTGTCATCTTCCGGTTTTTCATCAAAAATCTAGGTTTTTGATCAAAAACCTTATTTTATGAAAAACCTGCGACAAATACACCGTTACCGGCAGGCTGGAGTCACCGACGCGTTCGCTGGAGATGCACGCGGCACAGAGCATCGCGCTGGAGTCCCGCGCCGGCGACATCAGCGCCAGCTGCCTCACCACGTTCCGGCTCCGATCCGTCGCCGGCTCGGTGAGCGTCTCACGTGATAATAAGCGAATGAAGATATGTTTTATCTAAACAGAAATAGGGTGGTTGTTTTCATTTTCGATTGGGGTGTAATCAAACACGGGCGCCGCTGGAAACTTGATTTGTATATTTGTAAAAAGTAATCTGTATAAATGCTAACCTGAATACAAATAAGTTTTTACTGTTAGAAAGCTCCAGTTTTCCGGGTTGATAGACGATATTTTTATGCCAGTAATATCCACAGTTTCTGTGGAAATATCACCGTGAACAACCGCGCGGTGCAGACCTTTGAATACATTGAAATTACTTGAGTGTTAGATTTTGTTGTGTTTATTCCTGCACTTCTGATAAGTTGTAAAATACGACCATCTTATTCGTACCAATTTTACAGATTCGTCTAGATGCACCCAGTATATTTATGCCAAAGTTAAAGTCAGCGCTGCCACTGCCGCCGTCTGCTGCGCACACGCACGATCCCCACCATCAGAACATTTACCAGCTGTGCGCATGCGCGAACGGCAAGCTGTTCCTCGCACCGCCACACGGCGTCTGCGCCGCCAGAGAAGAGAGCCTTATATGCCGATGATGAATTTATATTGTGATCCTGTGACATTGTTGTTCATTGACGCTTGTTATTCATTACTTTCGCGGTTTTTTATGCGCTATGTATAGGTATTAAGAAGGAAGTAATTTACAGTACTCGCCCGTTATTATGGCACATCGAGTTTTAGAAAGAGACACACAAATACACACGTTCACACACAGCTATAAATCACAGAGAGGTCGATCTACAGAGCCGTGGATAAGCAGTAAACAACCTCCTAGGGAGAATTGCAAGATGGCCTAGCCAAAAAAAAAAACTACAGAGCTGGATTTGACTAAAACTCGAAGTAACATAATAGTGGTCGTCTATTGTATCATAGTTTATAGTAATGTCAACGTTGTGTTATAGCTATGAATGGATTTACATGTTTATAATATGAGATATGTAGATCAAGCAGAAGCAGTGAAAATTGAAATCATGACACGATTTGTTTTCAATCAGCTACTGTCGAATTGATCAAAAATGCTACGACTAAAACAGTTTTTTTTAATGAATTTACAGAGGTTTGACCCGTATGACCAAACACTCATAGGGAAGTCTATCTACGTTGACTGAAAGATTTTGTTAAAAGGCTAACTGTCTTCGATTCCCTCAAAAACGTCTAATGATTTCAATTTTCCGCGTATGTAATACGATTAGTAAAGTCTCAAGCCGGTTGTGCTTATCGTTACGAATTGTCATTCTGTTACTTGCTTCGGATTAATGTTATTGTTAATATTTAAAACACGTGAATCTTACATTTTTGATGGACACAATACCCTGAAAGACTATAAATAAAATAACATCGATGTCAAATTACTTGGATTAAGATCCCAGTGCAGTGGCGTCAGACACACGTCATTTTGTCATGGCAAAAATTTTGGGAACAGATAGGGGAATTAGCAGTTACGAAGGTATGATTTTTCTATCGTATCAGGTACAAAAGGTAAATTATATTTAACAGGTTATTGTTAAACATAACGTAAATTATTCCCAGATACTTATTGTAGCTTTGAATTCCGACCTTTATTACTTTTCGAATTCGATTCCTGAAAACTGCATTCTTAGCTTGTAAGTATTATGCATACGTTCTTAACTACATATTCCTCTAGCCTCTATTTTTATTTTCAAAGCCATGATAAAATGACGTTGGTCTAGCGACACAGGGGTCTTGGACTATCTGTAACGTAGAACGAATTATAAATAGGTGTAATGTTTGCCCCATGTTAGTGAATTATACCTAATTTGTATGAATGTGTGTATGTACGCTTTTAGCTTGAAGGGAAAGCAGACTCCGCCATTCCTTTCAAGTAATATAAACTTTATACAGACTGCCGGAATGGTGCAGTGACTTGTTCTTCATCCACTGTGTGTCTGCATCGGAAATTATATTTGTATAGCCAATCGCCGCAGATGTTTCTTCCAAGTCTGGATGTTTATGTGTGTACTTTAAACTGAATGATAACTTACAAGGTACAAAAGAACGTGAATCTTCTATTCTTTATTTAGTAATGTGTTTTCATTTAACACTTTATTATTATAAACTCATGAATTTCAACTACAACGACTTTTGGAAACGTATCAATTGAAATCTATTATAATAATAAAATCTAGTGCCTTTTGGATCGCGTTTAGAATAACGATTGGCTGAACGAACTTCAATTCATATTTTTGTTATGCGTTGTGAATAAACTTCCACCTGATTTCAATGTTTACCATCCCTGATGTTTGCTAAACGATTTGCAAACACACAAATCAATTTGTTTTACGTATGGTTTTACTTTAAATGTTATTGTTAATTTTGTTGTATTTATAGAAGCTTGTTAATGATATAATAATTGTTAGACCATATTTAACATTCATTGTCAATTTCGAAAACTTAGTACTATTGTCTGCTGCTACTCAAATATCTAACTCTTAAAAACACGTGTTGTTGATTTTTACTATACTGTACCTATTTACTGATAATAGCAAAAACGGGGTTATTCTTTTGATGATAACATGTAACACGTATATAAAGCAAAGGTTCACAACCCTTCATGAAAATAATATAAATGTAATTTACACTTAAAATAAACTCTTATTTTTCGGCTAAAAGGGTAAGTTGACGGGTCTACGTGTCATAGGGAACATTATATTAAAACAATTATACGCAATACTTGTAGTAATCATTTATGTATAGACTTCGTGTAGAGATTTATATGACGTATAGCTAATCTGTTAAGCATAGGAAAATGTATATTAGACGTAAACGTTTGTTGATATTGTTGTAAATACATGTAATTTATGGAATTACTTAAGTAAATATGGATATTATGTCAATGTGACTTTATTTTTCGCGCAACTCTGATACAATTAGCACTAAGTCAAAAATTTTAATCAACCAAAAATCTAATCTATTAAAAAAATGGTAAGAGACCTGAAAATCAATGCATTGCAAAGTCGCAGAGTCTAGCCAACGTAGTTCCAACAAAAAGTATTATTGAAAATACGCAACACAGTCTTGCGAATGCATGTAGTTTTCCACACAAGAACATTATGCACACAATAGCCCTTTCGTTACTTTGAAACCTCTAATTAACAACTCTCCACTCCTTTGTACTTACACAAAGGAACACGCCTACACATAAAAATAACATTAACTATCAATTAAACCAGAAATCCCTATTACAAGTATAAAATATTCAAAAACTTTTTAATTGAATTCTACCGGCAAACTGACACAGGTAATTTTATTATAAAACGAACTGGGAATAACTTGAAAACTTTCATCATTTAATTTGGTTTTAAAGACAGTTTTCGCAAACAGAGCTAACTGAATCTGTGCACTCTTATTGTAGCTGGACAGATTACATTGTCGTTAACTTTTACTATGAAAACTTCTACGGGATACTACGTCAGTTATTGGAGTTAACTACGAGTACATACTGTTTGACTGACTGTTACTGAAAAGTGATAGAAGTATCACTATTTCATATAATTAATATTTCCATTAGCTTAGTCTCTTACAACCTCTTAGTGACTTGTATTAATCGAATACTACCCACGATATCAAGATGAAAGAATGTTTGAATATAATACAATACCAGCTTTTTTTTTTGTTTGGCTACACAAAAAGGTACGACGAACACACGTATGTAACACATTGTACAATGCACATACAATCTTTGTCATAGGGTACTAAGAAATTACCCTTCAGCTGCACTCTTTGTGGTATTTAATTCAGCATTATATTTTTGTAATCCTCCTTTTATTCTAGGGCTGCAGTGGGGCATTCACCAACATTGTCTATTGACTAGTGGGTCCCCAAGGACGTCCGACGATGCATGCTCTATGAAAATCCCGATAGAACAGGGCCCTAGGTTATTGGGGCTATGAATACGAAACGTTTTCTGTAGCTTTGCACCAATAGAATATGCTATTTCGCATGTCTATACGCACAGAAATAATAAACATTGAACATATTTTTTTTAACACACCACACCTTAATTAAGGCTATAAGAAATGTTTCTAAGCACAGATCTTATTAAATAACGCACCGAGACAAATTCCTAATTAATAATGTACAATCGATACGACGGATTTATTGTGAAGCTCAATGAGACTGTGAACAGTCGCGGCTAAAGTTTAATTAAAGATTCATGATAAATTGTCGCAGGAAGCTGCATTCTGCGCGGCGTCGCACGTGAATAACGTTCTGAACACTTAAATAACTTAAGACAGTAACCTAACAATAAATTCATGAGCCAGCCCCCTTTGTTTGGCGCCGCGATGTTTTAAAGCGGTTAATTGGCAGGAAACACAGCTAAAATGATCGCAAATTAGTAGGTGGCGCGCGTTGTTTACAAGCATACAGCGGCGGAACATAAATCTTCTTCGTTCGGTGTAAGCTGCCTTTGGTCTGGGACATACAGTTACTCGTACTAACGCTGTATTTTTATAAGATAGCATATTTACCTTTAACTCAGACAAGAAAATGTTTAGTTTAATTACAAACTGCACCACCATAGAGTTGTACACTTACAATTGAGTATTTAGAAATAATAAGTCTTCCAGTTCCATCTACACCTAATTGAATTTTGGAGTCCTTTGTTGTGGTATAACCGTGCGGGAACTCTTAAAGCCATTTCAAAGACACCTCGCTCCTCGGCATCTGAGCGAGAGGAAATAAAGTTATGATTTATGTAGTGAAATATGTTTCGGGGAGGCCAACGCTCTAAGCGGCCCGACACCTCCTGTCGTTGACAATATAAATTCGTAGCAAAACGAGAAGACAATTGCTTAGAAGCGTAGCCAGCGTAAGCGAGTTTATTATTTACGAGCTTTATATTGATTTGTTCGATGAAACTTATTACAAAATATATATTTTACATTTTGTTAACAGAGGAAGTAATTTTCTCTCACTATCTCAAAGCGCTGCAGCGGTTTACTCGCAATCAATTGATTTAAGTGCGCTTCAATGTTTCAGCTAATGAAAACCTCAATTAAACTAGTTGCAACGAGGTATCCATTTTTTTTATATCGCATTATTGTAATCTGCGCGAGACGATAGGTCAAGGAAGGTCGGATGAGATCGGGTCGCTCGAGTACAGTCGGCTGCAGTTATCGTGTCGCTGTGACACTCAGGTCGTGTTCCTTAGCCCGATTTGACGGAGGTCGAGCGTGGTCTGCCTCGATTAGGACTCTCGGCCCGACAGGATTTGATTACGACACTCGGAAGCTAGTAGGGATTATTACAGGAAGCCGAGTTAGAATATCACGTATGTTATGATGAATGTACTTCATGTGTGCTGATTGCATCTCTCCTGTTAAATTACATGCGGAAGGGATGAAAATTAAATTTTGAATGTAGCAGTTTGACTATTATTGCTAGAATAATGCCCTTTGTGCTAAACTTTACCTATAGAATCTATGTACCTATACATAAATTGCCGAGATAGTTAGACAGCATTTTCCATACGTATTTGAAATCTTGATAACTCTATACTTCTCCAGCCCACACTCAAATGAGTGGTTATCAGTTACAACGTCAAAAGCTAAATGGAAGGGCTCAGTTCATATTCCGGCACAACTTTATAGTCGCGCCGGAATATGAACTGAGCTCTAAATATTATCTTGACAACCTTACCCCACATAGCTTCTTTAGAATAAACGCATCAAAAAGGAGCGGACAGTAGGTACTGGTACAACAATGTAAAAGCAACAAAAAGGAGCTTCCTAGACAAAATAAAGCGTTGTCCTAATGTTGTGGGTCACGAGTACCTTTATGATTCAATTGTCTGTGACCGGACCGTCTTCAAGCGGACCTGCGTCACGTCGTGGGCACGTCACAGACGTCACCTCCTCCCCAATATAATTAACACGTTCAGACGCTAACTACTAACTTCTAAAAATACTCACTTAAATGTATTAAGCTTTGATGTTGTTTTCTGTTTTACAGAGTGTCGCTTTGTTTTCTCTTTCAGGTGCTTTTAGGTTCCGCAATCAAATAATTATGATAGGTAAATTTTAAGTTATAAGCGAAGCAATGATATTTTTTTTAAATGAGTTAAAAAAAGAAAGGTCAGGTTAGCAGTACTCGTAACCGGCGTGCTTGTATGACCAGATGTATGAATGTGCACGAGGCTAAAGGAGTATGTAAAGATCGTAGCAGGTGGCGTTCCGTGGTTTCTGCCTACCCCCATGGAACAAGGCATGAGTAAATGATGAGCTAAACAGTGAGCGCGAAAGTTAAAAAATAGATTTTAATGTTACCCCTTCTCGTAAAATCTGTAACCAGTTAAATAGCCATCCGAGCGATAACAGTACAAGATCTAGAAAAAGGCATTTCTAAAATACACCTCTGTAACAATAGATCTAAGTAAACACTTAGAACAATCACTCTAATAGTTGCCACAACAACAGATCATTCCCAAAGACACATTGTTACAATCAGATGAATTTAGAGCAACAGGAATGCAAACAGTGTCTAATCTAATGTAATGCAACCGAACTACGGACAGTGGGCACTGGGATAGAATCGGATTCCGAGCAAGCATTTTGGCCCCGGACGTTTGATCTCTACATACACATCTATCTGCAGCTAAATGCCTCTACAAGCGAAGCAGCGCCACTTCGAGCATAATCGCAAGGTGCGCTATGGGACTGATTAATATTCCGAAGTGCCATTCAGATTAATTTACCGTTAGCGCCCAAATTAATCTGACATTTAAAGACGGTAAGCCCCGCCCAATGGTTACACTTACCAAACCTTTGTTGTGAATCGGTGATGTATCTTTAATATTACGTGTGGGTGTCCGTGAAGCGATGCATATGCAAGTTTATAAAGTGTACCGCTAATCCGGCTCGCGCGAGCGATAGTGTTAATGCGAGGCATTAAACTCAGGCGCGGGCGCCGCGCTGTCTCCTCCGTCTACACTTTACCACCAACAATGACACGTTTTATGACACCCTTCATTAAAATGGCAACGTTTAACTACGTGACTGCTAAAAGAATTCATTATTAAAATACCTCTGAGACTACAACTGTCTTAGTTAATGTGAGCTAAGATTTAAGACGGTGTACGTGTTCCTTGAAATTAAAAATATTTTTTTCCTTATGAACGTTGTAGATGTATGGACCTGCAGTAGAGTTTTACGATCGCAGGAAAACACGAACATTGAAAGTGTTCCACGTGTTTATGGAGAGTGTTTCAAACTGGCTTAATGGGTAGCTACTCCACTTCCACCCTTGTCATGTACAGTCTTAAAAATAAATTAAGAAGAGCTGCCATGTTTATTGTCCCGTTTCATTCTATTATTCACTTTTCAGTGCTCACTTTGTATTTCAACTAACGTTCTAGTTTATGAATGTCGTATATAAGTAAATTAGTTTATTTCCTCTTGGCGACAATTTAGCTCACGCTCTTGTCACAAATTGTCGGCGAGGGTAAATGCAGACTATTAAGGAAATACAGCAATTCAAGCAGCCCTTACCCTACATTACTGCGCAATCTTACACCGGCAAAATTATAAGCAACACCTTCTAGTGCCGTGTCTAGAGGCAATAACATTGCGAAGCCAATCAGTGAACGGACGTTGTGACGAAAATATCATAGCGTAATTGTTTTCAAGTCATTGTCTTGTGAATTTATCACAAATTATGATAGTTGGCAATTATTGTCAATCTTTTGTATACGCTGCACACGTTACTTCTGTAGCTAGGAATTCAAATTCAAAAGTTCCTGTTTAAAATATTTTTCAATCAAATGTAGATTACACTCATCTTGCAATCGTATATTAAGGCGAAACCGCAACAATTCATAAACACGTAGTAACGAGTTGTAGCCGAATGCCTGCAACCAGCCAGCGCCCCGTTAGCACGGCATGGTAAATAACTGTAAATACGGAAACCGCTAGGTTAGTATCTAAAGCACCTACAATGTAACATAGGTAAGTATGCGCGATAGTAAGTGATACAGTGTAAGTTACTTTATCACTAGATCAGAAGAGCAGTTCAGTGTTAATTATGAATTCAGCACAGTTTAAGTACTGTGTATGAAGATATTGAACAGTGCGGTTGTAAGCCGTAGTAACGTTAAATTAGTCATATTGTTCCTTTGTCGTTGGTTGTGCTCGTGACTGGTAAAGATTAATTTCAGGGCACGAATATTATGTGGGAGAAACTGGTACTTACTTAGTGTTTTTTTTTGGTATGTTAGGTTTAAGTTGAGCGACTGACAGCCTTCTCTCGTATAGCTTGTATCCTTTTTTATGTACTATATTTAGAGACAGCTTCTGATTAAAATCAGTGTTTACCGACTTAAAGAAATAGGTTTTTTCATATTGTTGAGACGTTCTTTTATTCTTGTAAAGGAGAACCAGTTTGTTCAAGTAAAAATACTGGATAAAAATGTAGTCGTATGCTCAACCAAATCACCAAATGAAATAGCGACTGCAAAGTCCAAGTTAAGAAACAGACGATAAAATTTACAATTCCGTATGTCAGTCCGGTGCAGGACAAATAGTAAAACTCTTCCGTGCGAGTTGGTGCTCTGAATTCAAATGACGTAAACAAACAAACACGCCGCATGTATCAATACATACATACCAATACAAGGCTCACTATTTCGATAAAGAACAATGTTTGGAAAGTTTTTTCGTAACATAGTATTGTTATTTCAGTGTTGAGCTGTAAAAACCTGCGGGTTTTAAGTAAACACTCTGTAATAGATGAAGCCGATTGGTATCACAACACATCTGTCTACATTAATATGTAGACTTTCTAAGCCATAGTTAGTATACTATACTGTGGGTTAATTGGAAATCTAGTTCGATAATTTGTTTGGACAAGCCATACAATTTTTCACCCGCGTTAAGTTTTTGGTCTGTTCCGCTCCAGTGTGTCTTAGCGTAATGTTATAGTCGATACTATTTTCATGAATCTGGCTATCATATACAAAAATATTATTTCCAATCCGACGTCACTTCCAGAGATTACCGTTTTTTTTAAAACAAACACGTAAAAAGAAGCAAACAATAATACTCTTCAGCTTTATAATATTATTATAGATAAACTACTGTTATTTAAAAAAAAAATACAGGCGCCGAATTTGTAGAATGTACGGCACGGTAAATAACGTCGTGGCGGCCGCCGGCTGACACATAACTAGTGATTACCAAGGCTACCCGTTGTCGTGCCGTTTAAAAAGGTACCTTTAACCTCATGGTAATCTCTAGACTAAAATATGATTGTATGCTATATGAAAATAATATTTGCGGAGGATATTTCGAAGTAAATCATTTAATATTATTGTTACAGAAAAATTTCAGATTAATTATACTTAAGTACAAGCTTATTTAAAAAAAAATGAAAAAGAATCAAGACAAGAGATTCTTCTGGTTTCTAGCAAACAAAAAATATAGTTGTATATTGAAGTTCAAAATAATTCTCATTTCTTTGGATAGCCTGTTTATTCTGTAAAAATCTCCCTCGGTAACTTTAAGTTAGGTGAGCTTGAAGTGAGCTGTTAAGCTCACTCCAAGCAAAGACTTCAGGTATTTCCATACCTGAAGCCTACTTCTCTAAAAGTCACCATGGGCTATCACGACATTCCACAAATCGAAATAGGTACATGTCTAGTAAATTGTCCGCGTAGTTTATTTCACCCGTATTAAGTTACGTCTTTGGTTACTGCTCCACTACCGTGAGATGTAGCGTGATGTTATATAGCCTATTTCACTCAGGAGTAATGCAGCTATCTATTAGTTAAAATAAAATTATTATTATTAAAATCGGCCAAATAGACAAACAAAAAATCTTTGCTTATTATAATATTAGTATATAAAACTTACAATAGTGGAGTGCAGTTACGTACTTAGTGTGCTTAATTTTAGTGTGACATAGCGCTGTTGTGGTGACGTGGAATTGATTCCCGCGGCGTCACCTCGCGCGCTCTCCACCTGATCACTCATTCGCGATATCCAATTTGTCGCAACTACTCCAAAACATAGCGATCCGGTTCCTCGGTGAAACACAATTAGTGACGCATCACCGTGTTCAAATATATTTTTTTTTTCTACTTTTTGAAAACGTGCCATGAAATATAGATGATGAAAAAGCCTACTCTTTATATGTCTGTGGGAAAAGCAATACGTACTCAAACTTGAAGCCTTTTTCGGACAATTATTAATGTGGTTACTAAAAGTTACAAAGTAAAAAAAATACTAAGATACCTACTCATCAAAGCTTTTACAAAGTAATTGAAAATAAATATTATAAGTAACCATACTTCCATAAAAATTGAAAACTACACCGCCCTACAAGCCAATTTACATAAGAAGACCCACAAATAGATAAATCAAAAGTGGTGTGCGTCTGTCTTGCGGAGGTGACGTCGCGCGTCGCGTGGAGCTTCTTTATCTGTTAGCGGCACGCTGTGTTTTCTCACAACTATTCCACTAACTTGTTTTCTGTAAGTATGAAATATTGTGCCGGATGGCTGTGGGACGCGACAACACAACTCTCTGCCTGGCCGACGACCAGTCTTTGCGTCACTAGATACAGTGCTTATTTTATTGGCCTAAATATTCTGGGAACATTAACAAATTAGGAATTAATTATTTGAATAACTAAGGTTAACTTAAAAACGAAAAATACGGGTATATTAAAACGATTAGGTTCATAAAATTCATAACAAAAAAACAATTCCTTAGGTTTGTGTTTGTAGTATTAATATAGTTGGTTATATTAGTTAGGGATGTAGAATAATTGCTCATAAAGTATAGTAACAAGTCTGTTAACTGCCATACAGGAACTGTATTACAACCAACATGAACATAAAATAAAACTTTACAGTACTCACTCAAAGCCTTTCCATAATGAAAGCTGTGACAAACTTTAATTTTAGTTAACGGACAGAAAATGGCATGTTTGTTTGTTCAGTAATTATTATCCGTGCATATATGCAACGACCTGCAATGAGTAAACACACGTGTCAATTGTGCAGAAAGATACTGAAAATAAGTAAGTCCAGGAGCGACTATCAGTCGGCTGTCAGCCCACCGGTTGTTGTTCAAAGTTGAGCAACTTTCCCTCTTCACATGAAATCGACGCGATGAATTATGCATGAGAATTAAGTTTGACGGCAGATAAGCGGCCGAAAGATTTATTTGCCGATATGATGTGTAGAAAACAATCCAACTTGTTCCCACTTTCTGAATTATGGTCGTTGTTTTATTGTAAGCACGTCAAACGTTTGCCAACTTTTGGACAGCTACCTCAAACTTTATTTACAGTTTTTCTTATATCAATACATAATTAAATAAGCATCCGCAACTTCGTAAGCGTGTAGCTTCTGTGTGGCCACATTTGTACGTGGAGAATGTAAATCACTAATATTCTATTAGTGTATAGTGTATTTATCATTTCTAAAATGTCATACCAACACGGAATCGGCATTGTGGCCGTGTAGCCTTTTATCAGAGTTACGCACGCTCTTACAGGACCTTCCCGGAAATTTAACTTCGTTAAGAATGAAATATGCCCCGTCGTTATTCCACGGCTTGTTGCGCGAATACTTACATTTCGAGCTCTCCACCTCTAGTTTTCTCATCAGACCCAACGGAAATAATTTCAACCGAGACTGAATTATGACAAAACTCCGACGGACATTGCCGCATCCGTAATGAGAATGAAGTCGAGATATGTCCGTAATTTATTATCACATGCTCCGTGAACGTGCAATCCGCTTTGTATAATTGACCGTTTTTACTATAAATGGTATTTACGGGGCATAATCGTGTATTGGCGAAGGAGTAACCTCATATTCATGAGCAGCGCTAAACGTTTACAATGTAGCGTCAGAGAGCAATAAAGCGAGCAGTAGATAAAGTGAAATAGTAGGTTGGTGGGTGGTACAAGGAAGTATTTAATTAAATCTAGCGGCGGGGGCTCCAGGCCGCTTTACATCACCACCGCTAATCACAGGTAGGCCGTCGACACGTTCGCCTATTTGAATACCAAGCAGTTATTTTGAAAGTGCCCGAAAACTCATTAACCAGCTGCTTAGTGAGGCTTTCTATGGCCGTTTTAAAGTTGTGGAACAACCTAGGTTTACATTTGATATACTTAGTTTTATTTCGTACTTACACTGATTTAATGATTTAATAATGTATTATCATGTAGATCGAGATATTCAGTGGAAAGCACCGGATCGCTCACCATGGATAGTTGTCTGTAAGGGACAACGCGGCGCTTTCGAAGGCGGTGGACTCGGCTCTCTCCTGATTTCAATCTGTGACCACTGTAGCGGTATCCTGATCCCCACGATTCAAAGACTAGGTCTACCCTCTAGTCTAGGTATACCCTTCAAGTAATAGTAACTAACGTTTTTTAAGGAAGTCAAGTTTTAAGAAATTAAAGTTGTATATTAACGGCCATGCGATTTTTTTAAATTATATAACTAAGCTAAGTATAAACTTGTGAAGACACAGAAGTGCGTTATGCATTGAGATATTTAATATCAACGGGGTCATGTAAAAAACAGTGTAAAGTCTTAAGTCCGCACGTAGTACAGTTTACATGTATAGTATAGCAAGCCCTTCCGGTGACGGCATCGCTCCTCTAAATTTTAATACAAACTCTTTGTGAAAACAAACTCGACTATGTGTTCTTTTAATAAGTAATATACTATTAATGATTAAATACTATTTGCTAGAGTCTTTATTTAAAAAATATGGAAATGTGACATTTGTGTTGAATATTTTTACAAATATTTTTAAATATGAAGAGAACCAATATTTTTCAAACAATTCAGGAAGGCGAAAATGTAAGTAGCATTTATGCCCAGACTTACTTACCTACTGATCACTGTGATTACAAAAGACCCATAACTGAAATCCCCGAAGAAGAAGAAGATGAAGATGATGACATAATATCATGGGAAGACGAAGAGAAAGACGAATGGATATCACCAAGTGACTTATTAATAGGAATTTTGCATTTGAAACCACCTTTTACATCAAAAATAACCAGAGGTACGACACATCAAGGTATTTTAAAAATAGGTGATGCAATCTTGGAACGAGAACATGAAAAGTTTTTAAGTTATATGACTAAAAAAATCAAGGAAAATGATGCTTCTTGGAATTATATCTTGGAGTATGAGAAAGCTGAAACTGCTAAAAAAGTGAAGGCACTTTATCATGATATTCTAACAAAAAAGAGCAAGATTTTAATGAAAGAAATAAATATATTCTATGAAAACAGTTTGCAAGAGCTGGAAGATCACTTACGAACAGAAGTCCAGACTATGTTGATTTCTGCTCACACTAGTATTATAAGCGATCTTAATTTTGAAATAAAAGAAAATTTAAAGAGAGAAAAGGCGATTTTGGAAGCTGAGTTGCAAAAGAAATACGATAGTGAAGTCAAAAAAATTACACATTATTATAAACTTCTATTAGATAATGAAAATTACAGAAACGAAAGACTTATTAATCATGCTATTTATGAGAGAAACGATGCTATTAACGCGTTTTGGAAACAAATACAAGCACAAAATATTACGAGTACAATGTATATTATGAGCACAGAGAGAAAAAAATGTAGAATACGAAAATTTCTTCTTGAAAATATGCAAAATACTGAAATCGCAGAAAAAATTAAAAAAATCAAGGAACGTCAGGAAGTTATAGATGCATTTAAAGCCCGAGAAAAACATATACATGACATAAATAAAGAATGGGAAGAAAAAATAAAAAAGGTCCTGCAGTTATTTTTGAAATTTGTCAGTTTTAGTTTAAAATTACTACCTGAACAGGCAAGTTTCTTACTTGATCTGGAAAAACTAGTTGTCTTGCAGTTAAATGAAATCCAAAAGACACCTTTGAAAAAGACCTCTATCTTAATAGATCAAGATGATCAAAATATTTTTAAATTTGAAGGCCCTGAGTCAAAAGAGACTGTATGTGATAAAGAGCCATTTGTTATCGAGGGTGATCTTACAGTAACACCTCCACCGGTATACGGCAGTAGAGAAACTTTATTGCCGGATGTCGATTTACCGTACATGAGACTTCAAAGGAAATTTGTTTATGCCAAATGTGGCAGAATGGACGAGGTTAGGGCATTTTTTGACTCACAAAAATGTACGTGTTATGGTGCTCCATTAACAACTGTTAAAGCAAGCCCGTCGACATCGACTGAGTCTACAGTAACACCTGACATCCAAACACCAGTAGAAGTACAAAGTGACTCCTCTTTTGAGCCTTTACTTATGGATGACATTAAGATATTCCAAAACTGTCCTGTAAGACGTTGTAAAGACTGGGCTAATATAAATACGTTTCCATGGTTGGTTGCTTTTTTAGATTTTACTGAAGAAAAATATGAGTATGTCAAAACCATACTAAGTAAACTGCCTAAACAAGCCCCATTCCCTGATATAATTGATCCCTTGTCCATGTTTACCAAAGAGTTCCCTTTTTCCGCGACCAAGGAGCCCTATCATACCGTAGGGACACAATATTCTAGCAGAGATGATATTTCTATTGACTTTAAGTGTCCGTGTATGGAGGATGAACCTAAACATCCAAAGTATACGGAGTCTGAACCCAAAGTTAAGGTGTCTGAAAGTAAAGAAATTCGAGAAATTTTATTAAAACGCCAGGAATCACTACTACGAATAATAAATGAGAATCCCAAGTTACTGAAAATGTTTACAGATGAAAATTTTGATTTTGTTTATACAATAAAAATATAGGTTACTTAATTTAATGTATTTTCCAAACCATTGCTAACCATTTTGTTTCGAATAAATGATTTTTTAAATACGGAAGTTTCTTATATGTTTAATATATTATATATCCGCGCCAATATAAACAATATGTAGATCTAATTGAACCAGGCGTGGGTGTTAACTGCTGACGGAGATCACAAATTACTAGATGTATCTGTGCGGTTACTCGCTAAACTCTATTCATTTGTTCTTGTTTGCTATACGGTATCTGTTTACGAAGAAAGTTTGAATGTAGTATATGTAACATTTTGCAATATACTTATTCATCTATCTATCTAACTATTTTTTGTATCTATGTATTTATTTGGCTGTCCTGTGACAATAATTTTAGATTTTAGTAATTGCAAGTCGTCGTTTATAGTAAGATTTCAGGAAATAGGTATTGAAGTTGTAACTGGTACACGATTGACTATTTTCTATTTTGCATTATACATTACCTATGAATTCACAGCATAACATTTAATGAGAATGAAAATATTCAAATATTAATATTAAAATGAAATACAGAATCACAAACATATACTCAGCAATGATATAAATTAGATCGTTAGCTAAGAATAATGTAGGGACGGGTGTGCTCGGGTATATTGGGTGTTAAGGTAAATTTACTCAAGTCCCGTAACAAGTTAACTTATTAAGTCGTCAGCGTGACGATGCGAGGCGAGGCGACGGTGACGCGACTCATCGCATTCCTAGCGTGGCGGCATTTAGCATAACATTACTCGTGTCACCGTGTTATTTAATTATTGTTTTCTTAAATGAAAACCGTATTTTACGAGAGCTTAGAACAAATTAATGCTTGTGTTTGATTGTATGTTTTGTTTTTTTTTAAATATTTTACTTACTGTGGATTCGGTATTTTCTTGAGATCGGAAATTAAGGTAACTCACCCTGCGGTAGGATACCAATAACAGTTTCAACACTCAATTGTCTTGTTTTCTTATTAGTTGAGATGTTTGTGTTTATATGTTGCCAAAGAAAAGAAGATCTTTGTAGGAATAAAGACGCATATTATTATAATAATGACGATGAAATAGGTCAAACTCTGTGAAGATGCTTATTCAAACAATTATATCGGCAAATCACGAAACAAAGCGATGTTCAGTTAATTAAACATAATCTTGCTCAGTGTCCCAACGTGACAGGAGTGGCTCTTAAAATCAAGATACAAAGACAAAACAAGCACCAACAATAAGTAGTCTGCGTTTATTCATAGATTATTGTTTACTTTATCAATTGCTGTACGATTTCACAATCACAATAACGCTGGTCGGCGTCAACGAGCTTCTCAATAACCGACACAGCTACAACAAGTACATGCATATTTTCAATATAACAGAGCAAAAGCGTCTCACTTTAAACTTATCGATACAAGCGAAAAGCAATTCAGTTTGTAAAGAACTTCGAGACGATAAATTATTTATTGAAGCGTCTTACAAAACGATTTTCTGGTTTTAATTGTACCTGAATGCCTAATGTACCTAGGTGTGTTATTGCTATTCATTATAATTAGGACAAATTGAGGACACTAGTTGTTACAGAATATAATTTAAGTCTTAGTTATCGTAGCTCGGGCTGTAACTTTTATTCCAATTTTACTATCGCCGGGCGAAGTTAAACAGTGTTATGCTAAGTTGACGTTTTGCCATTCCATAATATTGTGTTAAGCGCCAGTTCCCGTGAAATCTGACACAACTGCACAGTCTGAATAAACTTGCCAACTTCTACGTGAAGAGTTCATTCATCTTTTGATTCTGTTTCTATTTTATACATAAACTACGTTTCAAGTTAATTTGCTTCGGGTTTGTTGCGCGATATGGCAACATTTTTTGATAAGACATCATAAAATGTTGTGAGGTAAATTAATGCATTTACTTCAAATGACTACCTTTACACCTAAATATGAAGTTAATTTTTTATCAAAATTTAGAAAACTTCTTGCGTTTATTAATGCTATTGAAATAGTTTTGTAATTAAACAAAACACTTTCCAGAATAAACAAGTTAATTACAATCTAGACTGGAGTTCGAATAAAAGTTACGAAGCATTCATAAAAAGTGACATCGCATAATTTTATTATTGAATTATATTTCGGAAAACCCATACAAGAGTACACTGGTAGCAACGAGGGGCGACTGGGGGCGAACGAGTAGCGACTATTGATCAAACTACACGACACTGAACTACTAAATCATACACGTTGAAATATACACCTAGACACTTTATATAATGTTTGTTTATTTTTCCCTCCATTCAAAACAACCAAAACTATGAAACACGTATGCGTTTTACAAATTTATTACATATCTATCTTTCAGTTTACAATAAAATGAAATATTAGTTTTCATCAAGTGGATTATTTTGGATCAGACAAAGCATATTGTTTAATTTTAATATTTTTTTCCATATTATAGTTTAATTTGTATTTAATTAAACGTGGCAATGCTGCCAGCCTTCTGGGCACATGCCCCATTGACAGCGATGCGGATGAGTTTTTTGACGCCCTTTGACCTTACTTTTTTATTTTTTTTAACTGTACATAGTTTGTAATTTAATTATTATTTAGTTTTTTTTTTTCCATTCTAATTAAATAAACAAATCGGAACGTCACACCAATATCAGGAATATTTTACGATTTTGTTGTTATTAAACGATAAATAAAGCTATATTAAAGATTTAGCGAAAAGCATACGGATAGGCAGAGCCCCTTGTTTACGTGGTGTCCATGGAAACGAGTCAATAAACCGCAGACTTAAAGATCACATACAGAAGTTATCATTTTTTTTATTAACATTGTATTATGTAGATACCTACAATAACTGTTATTATAAGATAATATTCAGCATATGTACAGGCTGACTGTTGTGAGTGAAGTAAAAGTTAGCCTGCATAATATAATTATCAATTTTATGTTTTGCAAATAATAAGACCCACATAATTATTCTTACATTGATATCTTGAAAACACATCTGAAATATACTTGCATAGATTTAAGATATTCCATTTGTTTCTAAACTGGCATGTCATCTAATAAGATAAGCCTCACAGAAAACTTATCATAGGTATGTTAGTTATTGTTGATTAAGTTATTGTTAGCTTCTCGGTTGAAGCATGTTTTAAAGGAATTCTATTTAAACAAATATTTATTTCAGTTATGTATGAAACTACACCTATAATATGCACTGCAATTCAGGTAATACGGCATTTCCTCACCAAGAAAAATTGGACCGAAAAAAAACGCCGAGGTTTTGAAAAATATTGCCATGTCTATTCAATAAAGTAGTCTGTAGAGAAATAGTCTGTCTGCATTTGTTCACCGGTAGCGAACACTGAAATCACTTGACGCGGCCGTCGAGCGCATAACGACAGCTTTTTATTAAATCTATGTGGTTCCTATTGACAAACCAGCCACGTAGACTGTAGTAGTGCCTGTAGACATGGACAGCGCTCGAACAGAAGGAAGAAGAAAACCACGCAAACTCATGAAAGTTAATGAAAGCATATGCTTATCCAAGTACATGCAAAATAATAGAAAATACTGGAATGATGTGTTCCATAAAATGGATACGTATAAAGAATCAGCGGCAAGTAGAAACAGTATTTTCATAATTTCGATGGAAAAATAAACATAACTCGTTTTATTTAATTATTTTTTTCAGGAAGACGAAAGTAAGTTGTTAGCAGAAGTGTTGCCGAAAGATCTGTATGAAAAAGTTTGTGCTACACTGAACATACCTAAAACAGAGATTGAAGAAGAAAAACGGGAAACAATTAAAGGTGAATAAGTTTTAATCCTACTACTATTATAAAGGCGAAAGTTTGTAAGTATGGATGTATGGATGTATGGATGTTTGTTACTCTTTCACGCTTAAACGGCTGAATGGATCTGGATGAAATTTGGCACAAAGATAGATTATAGTCTGGAATAACACATAGGCTACTTTTTATCCCGGGAAAATGTACGGTACCCGTAGGATAACACATCAACTGTGACGCGGACGATGTCGCGGGCAGAAGCTAGTAATTATATATTTTTGATTATGTGTATCTCTTAAGGTAGGTACTGATTGTTTTCGCTTATATTATTTCATATAACGGTAATCACACATTTCCTATAGATCGTAAAAAATAAATTGTGTTTCAGTGACACTACCAAGGCGTGCGATAAAAGAGCCGCAGATATCTTCTAGAAAATGCCTGTATATAAACAGAGAGCTAGATTCTGACACCGATGTGGAATATTTCACCAGGTACTTATAGCATGTCACTAGCGCAAAAAAAAAATGGTCTTGACATGGTTTTTTTTTGGTAACGTAAACTTGAGATATTTAGAAATAAAAGGTAAGGAGTGTAGGGCGAGTGAATTCTTGAGTTCGAACCCCACTCGTTGCTCTATGGAATGAATGAATCTACTGATTACTTAAACGACTTAAAAAAAACAAGTGTTGGTAGGTCTAATGTAAAATTAAAATATCATCACTTCTATTAACACTACTAGAAAGACGTATCTGAGTATTGAAAGAACTAAATGATTTCTTATTATTCCATTCTTGCACCTTTGTTTACCGTTGTAGTGATGAAGAAGACAAACCGAACATTCACCTAGATTTGCTGAGCAAGCCGGTGCGCGAACAGATAACCTGGGCCACCCGGTACCTGCAGCCTGAGAAGGAGGAGGAGAAGAGCCTCGTTAAGAAGGCTGATGACCTCACCGACAGGGTACTGTCAAGAGCAATTTTCATATTTTCTATGTGACTTTCCAAGTATTTATTTATTTATTTAAACTTTATGCACAAAAAAAGTACAAAGGCGGGCTTCATGTCTTAGGCATTCTCTAGTAAAACCACCAGTAAGTACCAGTTAGTATCAGTTAGTATCTCACTATTTTGAATGTACACATACCATCACGCCTGTTCCCCAAAGAGTTAGGCAGAGGTGTACCAACATTGGCGTGTGGTTCATATAGGCAAATAGACATTGTCTACCCTATAAAATACGTATTAATTTATCTTATTTTATTTTGATAAGTATGTTTATAATATCAGCCAATCTATAGATACTTGAGGTGGCAAATCATATACATCATTATTTAATCGACAAGGCGACGAACCAAAACCAACATGTAGTAGGTGTTTTTGCTAGGTAAATTTTCTGTCTACCCTGTCTAAAAACTCTGTGCACGCCACTACCAATGTACAATTGAACCAATCCACCGCGTTGGTATGTTTTAGGTCCCATGTAATAGGGGGCGAGTCAGTTTCCATTAACCAGGCACAATTCCTAACTCTGAGCTACTACTAAGAATTTCATAGAAAAACTCAATGATACTTTGTTCGACCTGGAAATCGAACGCAAGACCTTTAGCATAGCAGTCGCACTTAGGACCACTAGGTTAACGAAGCAGTCTATTTTGTTGAATTTAATTTTGTGAAAATTCTAACTAGTTGACGAAATAAGGGTACAGTAGAGTTCTGCCTTTTCCTCGGGAAACTTAGGCGTGATGTTATGTGTTGTTTTGTGGCAATTATAAAAAAAACACCAATGTAATTAAATTCTGACAATCACTTGTCCATTGAACGCTTTTCATAATAAAAATTTAACCTATGAATTGTTTCAAACTTTCACAGATTGCAAATGAGTTTTGCGAGTACATGAAACAACTGGGAGGCGACCAGCAGTCCAAACTGTTTACACCTAAAGCTATCAAGGAACTTTTCCAAGTAAGTTTTGGCGTCCATCAACCATGAACTATAATTGCCTAGTGAAGCTTAGTAAAGATAATAAGTCTTTTAAAGTTAGTTAAAAAGTTTTATTTCCCTACTAGCTTAATCAGTCTATCTAACAAGAGGGTTTTTTTTAAATCTTTTAGTATAATCATATTCACATCGGTAAATCATTTTAATTGTATACAAAACTAGCGAACCTCCCGCGTAGCTTATTTCACCCCTGTTGTTGAGTGACGTCTTTCGTTACTGCTCCGCTCCCGTGGGTCATAGCGTGATGTAATATAGCCTATGTTACTCAGGAATAATGTAGCTATTTATTGGTGAAAAAATGCTTAAATTCGGTTCAATAGGTTCGGAGTCAATTCGTTACAAACAAACAATCTTTCCTCTTTATCATATTAAGTGTAGATATACCCAATTAACTGTTTTAGATCGAGTTCGACACTCATGTAGCCCGAAGTCTCAGAGTTGTGCCGAAAGAACTACCAAGTGTTGAGGAAAAAATAGCCATTAATACAGGAAATCCAGAGGTACAGTATTTATTCCTATATAAGTCACAACAGATGTCTAATCTTTGACTCGGAGAATTATATATCGTCATCAGCCTACAACAGTCCACTCCTGGACATAGGCCTCTCCATTTGGCCGTCACTTAGCTCGACTCTTGGCAACTCTCATCCAGTTGCTACCAGCTACCCTGCGAAGATCATCGCCCCACCGAGCCTGAGGGCGTACCACCTTATTGCCGATTCGCGGAATTATAGATCATCATCTTCCTACCCTTATCCCATCTTGCTCGGGGTCGGCGTAACACGTTTTCTTCTTCATGCCATGCCGTCCTGTCAACCGTCATGATATCACAGACTCCTTTCTCTTTCATATCATTCTTCACACAATCCATCCATCTTTTCTTTGACCTCCCTCTTCCTCTCCATCCATCCACATTTATATACATTACTCTCTTGGTCACATGTGTGTCATCCCTCCTTTTCACATGCCCATACCAAGACAAACGGTTCCCTTTCAGCTTTTCTGTCACTGGCGCTACTTTCAAACTTCCTCTAATATACTCATTCCTTACCTTATCCATTCTGGTCACACCACACATCCAACTCAACATTGATGATGCTCCATAATCTTATTACTAGATTACATCTACAGTACAAAATTTTAAATCCTGCAGAGGTCCCGCTTCGCAACATTAGACCGGGAGATCACCAAAGACATCATCGCGGAACAGCGTCCAGTTAAAATCAAGGCGTTCAATAAGAGCCTGCCGATGCAGGAGCAGTACCACCCTCCAAGGAATCACACCAAGAAACTGTGGCGATCAGCAAGACACGTGCCGAAAGATCTTGTCACGCTTAAAACTGTATGGGAGGGAATCACTAATCTAAGGTACATCATTATTGTATTTAACGGTAATTTAGCGGTTGTTAAGTGCCCCGTTGGTCTCGTGGCGGCGAGCATGACTGTTGAGCGTCGGTTCGATTCCCAGGTCGGGCAAAAAGGGTTATTGGGTTTTTTACATTAGGAATTTCTCAGTAACAGCTCGGAGTTTGGAAGTCAGTGGGGTGTCACCCTCGTGCCTCAGACAGCACGTAAAGCCGTTGGTCCTGCGCCTGATCTCTCCCTGGTTGTGTCGGGTTGCCGTTCGGCAGAAAAGGATTAGCAATCGCAGTTTGTTATCAGGTTCAAAACCCAAGCTTTTTCCATGTTACAAAACAGCTTCTGGTGACACGAGAAGATTAGCACTCAATAAACTACTCTTGAAGTTAATCGACTTTTATAACATTTGAAATTACGTAGGGACGACCAAATTAATGAAGCAACCACATTTTATACCTTTCTCAATGATTTTATTGTAATGGGTTTAAGTCATCTGGTCTTTGACTAATGATTGTTTATTAGATAGCAAGGTTAAACATATTTATAGTAATAATAATATTTGTTACAGGAGTGTGAAAGAGTACTGCCGTTGGATGATCCATCACCCTGAGCACCGACGGCCCCCATATCTGAACAGCCTAGGTCTCTTCGACCCCGCTGTCTTAGAAGCTAGGCTGACTATGGAAGCCGAGTACCAAATGACCCCCCCCTTGGGATCTCCCCACGATACCCCCGCGCCAATCGAAAACATACGCAAAAGATTATCCCACTTGATAGATTCTGAATAAAACGCTCATAACCGATATTGAGGATTGTATCAACGCTTATCTATCAGAATACAATTAATCACACTATGCTGTACAACACAAAATACTTGTCATATCACTATCGATCGTCACTAATCATGTTACCTACCTTAAACTAACGCGTGGGTTGTAAACTGTCCGAGATTATCTACTTTTGTATTCTTTTATCCGTTATATAAACAACAGATTCAACGAAAGGTCTAGGACACAAAAAATCCTTTTTAAGTCTCGTCTCTCTTATAATTGAACCTTACCACTTGTAATATAACAGTTCAGATTAGAGCATTTCTTTAGTAAGTAGGGAAAACCGAGCATTACTAGCGCACAACCTGTAATGATACAATGTTCAACATTACATACATACATACATACACACATATCATCACGCCTGTATTCCCCGAAGGGTTAGGCAGAGGTGTACCAATGTACACCCACAGTTCGCCGGTATGTTTAGGTCCCATGTATGTGTGTTGTATGTGTCCATTTATATGTATGTGTTTCAACATTGCTGTAGTGAGTGAGAACATCTGTGATACAATTTGTAACATCAGTTTGTATCCACTTGTATGTAATTATTATTACTTTTATATGGGAATGCTCGTCAGTCACTGAGGCAGTACGTAATGCATAAAACAGACCACAGAGACAGAGCCTTCGATTTAAAATTGATTGAAACGATGTAGGCAAACTACTATTGTATGTACTAGGAAAAAACAATAAAAATATTATCGCAATTTAATCGCAGTGGATTATAAACGTAATAAAAAGAAAACGTGGTGAATGTAGAAAATAACATCGAAAAGTCTAGACATTGAACAAATATATTGTAACAGAATTAAATAAATACATTGCAACAACCGATTCTGAAAACATATTGAATAATATTATAAATTGTTTTATTTATTGCTGTATACAATAATATATATATTTTTTTTAAATTTTACATGCTAATTTCAACTCTCTGTTTGAGCACGATTAGTCCGAGCTTTATTTAAGTTATTAACGTTCAGAACCCCAGTTAGTATTTTACCAACATTTACTGAACGCAGTTCCAAACTGGTTAAATGCTTTGACTTTGAATAAATTGTTATGATCTGAACGCCCGATTTTTGTCTTTTAGCTCATGAACGCCTTCAAGAGCAGTCAAATGTATTTATGTAACTACCTTTCACCAAAATATGTTTATTGTAATTTATTTATTGTTTGTTTGTTTGCATAAAAACTGCCCAATCAATGATTATTGTTATTTCATTACAGGCGTTTGTGTGAACTTAGTTTTCGTAAATATTATCAAAATAATAGTCCAATCGATTTTACGTCAACTGACATCAAACCAACTGTTACGTATTTTATGCAGAATTTTTTGATGAACAGTTTTTTGTAACGGTAAAATTGAGACAATCTTTACAGTGAATTACATAATAATATTGCCTATAGCCTTGCCTGAAACAATTTCATTGTATTAGCAGTGATAATACTTCATTATAATACTTAAGATAAAATAAATACATACATAGTTTTCGCTCTATGATATACATTAATATTGCCGTCTAAGTGTGGGATTCAATGCTAGATAGGAGATAACGTTTATTTGCTTTTTTGATAACGATCATATCATACTCTATATAAAACAGTAAGAAGTCTAAGATTACCATATTGACGAGTCTTTTTTAAATGCATTAGTAATCTGTCAATATGGACAAGGAAGCAAGTGAACGTGAGCCTGTCGATGAGTTCGACTCAGTGTTGTATCGTGAAGTGGGACAATTTGGAAAATATCAGTTGCTAACTATTACTCTATTGGCTTTCCCTTCGCTCATCTGTGCGTTCATGGCGGGAGACTACATATTCACCGCGGGCAGTCTTCCTACTCGATGTGCGATACCAGAATGTGATGGACCAAATCCAGAATATTCACCGGACTGGATATTGAGTGCTGTGCCTGCCACCGCATCCGGGTTTGATAACTGTAACCGATACGTCAATGCAACCAATAGTGTGATCTCATCCGACGGACTTTGTCCCGCTAGCTTATTCGACAGAGATATAATCGTGCCATGCGACAGCTACGTACACGAGAGGACTAACACTATGGTGTATGATTTTAATATAGAATGTCAGGAATGGTTAAGAGCCTTGCCCGGGACGTTAAACAGTGCAGGAGCAATGGTAGCACTAGTGCTCGCAGGGTTCATATCTGATCGTCTTGGCAGACGAGTGTCTATAGTTTTCTTTTCGTTCAATGTGGCTCTAACAGGTGTCATTCGTGCGTTTTCAGTTAATTTCGCGATGTACACGGCATTACAATTCATGCAAACAGCAATCGGTGGAGGCGCGTTCAGCGCTGCCTACATACTGGCAGCTGAGATTGTGGGGCCACAGTACCGAGTGAGGACGAGCGCCACCATCTCTAGCATGTTCGCGCTTGGACAAGTTGTCTTAGGCATACTTGCATATGCTGTGCGCCCATGGAGGACACTCACACTGGTGCTGTACATACCAGTATTTCTCATTATATCTTACTACTGGATATTATCTGAAAGTTTCCGCTGGTTACTCAGTAAGAACAAGCAGGAAGAAGGAAAGGCTACCTTAGAATATGCATCTCGTTTGAATGGCAAACAAATCTCTGACAAAAGCATGGATTTTCTGTTAACTGCGATACACAAAAAAGTGGAGGAAAATAAACAGGTCAACAAAGAGAACCTCTTACTTCGAGTCTTGAAGTCGCCTGTTCTACTGCGGAGATGCTGCACGACACCCATCTTGTGGATGACCACTGTGTTCATTTACTACGGTTTGTCAATTAATTCTGTTAGTTTATCAGGAAACATGTATTTAAATTATATTGCTATTGCTGCTATCGAGATACCTGGCTTCTGGACAGCCGTCTTAGTGTTAGATAGGATAGGTAGAAGAGTAACATTATTTTGTGGTTTCATGATCTGTGGGATTTGTTGTTTAGCTTTTGCTTTTATTCCTAAAAATATGTACACGTTGTCATTAGTATTATACCTTATAGGAAAGTATTGTATAGGTCTAGTCATGACATCCCTATACTTGTATACATCAGAACTATATCCTACCAGGTATAGGCATTCATTTTTAGGTTATTCTTCAATGTTAGGGCGAATTGGGTCTGTTGTAGCGCCATTAACTCCAGCTTTAATGGTTTACTGGTCGGGTATACCATCAGTAATGTTTGCAAGTACAGCAATAATATCTGCTCTATTAGTTCTCACACAACCCGAAACTCTTGGTCAAAGGGTACCAGATACAATTGAAGACGCTGAAAGTCTAGGTAAAAAGTAAAATAATTTTAATATGTATTATTATGTTAAAATGTTTTATATTAACTTATTTATCATGGAATTACATTGTAAGTATATTGTACCACACCCGTGTCTATCTAGAGCGCCATCTATACATTTTATTTCAAACCACTAGGATTTTTAGGTTACGTGAACATCGCTACTTTGTTGTTTCTGGAACTGATTTTCACTCTATACTCATTTTCAAGCTGCCTACTAAGTAGTGTTGCTAAAAAATCGTAGATGGCGTTGTTTCACTTCATATTTTTTATTTGTTAAATTCAACAATGTTTTGGTATTAACATCGAAGTTAACAATTCTATTTTTTTTTTAATCTTTGATATGTATGTTAAAGTACTCTATATGTTTATACAAAATATTTTATTTTATTCTGAATAAGTTCCTATTTCGTCATCGTCACTTTAATTGATATTGAATGACGTTTAAAATAAAAGAAGATTTTTGTACATAACTCTTATATTTTCTGTCATCTGTTCCAGTCTAAGACATTTTTTAAGATCTTTTATTATTAGAGATTTTGGCGATAAAAGTAAGGTACCTAGTAATAATTCACCATGCCTTGCGGAAAGCGTCCCCTTGTCAAGAATTGGGACAAACCACGAAACATAAAGTTTATCAAACCATCTCCCTATGAACAAACTTTAGACTGCGTTAAAGAACACTGGCAAACTGTTATCAGAGACTTGGAGCTGTCCTACAAAGATGCAAAGGTGAAAATACGTATGTTGATAAGAACCGTAGTGTATAGCCTGCTTTCACCATACCTATACCTATACCATATAAATTGTTATTATATCACTAGTCTATACTAATATAGTGATAATATTATAAAGAGGTAAGATTTTTTGTTTGTTTGTAACGAATAAGGTCCGAAACTACTGGACCCATTTTACCAATAAATAGCTACATTATGTAACATCACGCTACGACACACGGGAGCGGAGCATTAACCAAAGCCGTAACTTAAGACGGCGAAATAACCCGCGCGGGCACGGGCAGTTCGCTGGTCCAATACATACTACTTCATCCGCCCCGAACTGCCCCGTTGGTCTCGTGGTCGCAGGCGCGACTGCTGAGGAAGGGGTCCCGGGTTCGATTCCCAGGTCGGGCAAAAAGTGTTATTGGGTTTTTCCAATAGGAATTTCTCAGTAGCAGCCCGGAGTTTGGATGTTGGTGGTGTGACACCCCCGTGCCTCGGAAAGCACGTAAAGCCGTTAGTCCTGCGCCTGATCTCTCTCCGGTCGTGTCGGATTGCCCATCGGGCTATGAGAGTTAGGGAAGAGGGAGTGCACCTGTGTTTGCGCACACACTTGTGCACTATATATCTCCTGCGTACGGGGCTACTCTGCATTAAGGTTAGCCGCCGTGGCCGGAATCAGCCTGGAGAATTTCATTTTTTCACTTCATCCGCGTGGATCCAAGACCTCCCGACCCTGTTGCACAATCCGTTCTTAGCTGGCAAGATTTCAGCTTCAGTTCAAGTAGATTTAAGATTACGTGTTAATCAATGAGTGCATGAGTGATCTTAATTATGATTACATCATACCTACATTCCAGTTTGTTTTTCAGTATTACTTCCATTTTATTTGACAAGCTCGACAAAGCCTCTTTTATACCTTTTCTTTTATTCATTTATTTAAACTTTATGCACAAAAAAAGTAGAAAGGCGGACTACCAAACCAACCAACTGCGCTGGTTAATTGGTCAATAATTATCGGTAACAATACTGACCGATTAAACACTTCCACTGTCTTATACATTCATATTTAAGGCGTATACCTGCCTATACTACAGGAATCTCTGAATATTTTGACAATGTCACCACACCAATAGATCGACGCATGAGAGTCATGGGCGTGCCGCTGTTTAAATAATAAAGCAGTTTAATCGTAGAGGCATTATAAAATGCATTTCCTTTTTCATCATCATCATCATATCAACCGCAGAAGGTCCACTGCTGGACTTCTACACACACACACGTCTTCCTGTGGTTTTAATCAGCCCGTCCATCCACCTTGTGGGCAGATGTCCTACGCTGCGCTTGCCATTACCTTTATTTAAATCATGCTAAAAATATACACATACGAACTACCTACAATAATGTTTTTTTTTAGTTTTGGGAGTCTAATTGTGACACTGTACGAGAACTAGTGGGCCCTATCATCTTCCAGCGCATTGCCAAGATATTTGAACTTCCTGCGGACGCAAAAGAATATGAGCCTGGAGACCAATACTTAGACGTAATGCCATCCGAGCAACACGTGTCCCATGTAAGAATGAAAACACATTAATACAGTTGACGTCATTTCCTTTTGAAAAGTATTTTTTTTAGTGCTATGGATGAACTATGGATTGTTTTGAACCTCTCCTAAACAAACAGGTAAATAGGTGCCTTAAAAATGGCGCAACATATCGAAAATCTAAAAAGAAAGTAGGTTGTTAAACGGACATGCATTACCCTTATTATTATTATTATACGGGGGTTTTCAAGGGTAAGATGAAAGTGTTTTCTAAGAGAAGTGTCATGGAATTCTAGGTAAATGGTTGGACACCACTCACCTAGAATTCAATAGAATTTCTTTGAAAGAACACTTCATTTGAGCCCTGGTTTAATTTTTAATTAACTGTAAAATTAAGTCACGTCGCTGGGCCCTATTGCGGCTCAAAAACGATGAAAAAAAACTCGTTGAGACAGCTAATAAAAAGTATGTCAATTGATTGGTATTGTCTACATCAGTATTGGAAGTCATGGCAATCGACCAACTGATACCATAACAATATTAGTTATTAGAATTATGATTTATGAACTATTAAGGCAATTTATTTCTATTAAGGCAACAAGCCTTAATAGAAATATCTTCGAACCATTCTTATCAGAAAAACTATTGGTTTTTACTGGCATATACCGAATAAGTTTGTCAATCAGCGCTAAGCATTCTAAATAATTGTTATTATTGACGTACTTAGGTATGTTAGTTTGCAAAAACCCGCTGTATTTTAATAGCTATTTACTCGCAATTTTGTTTTTTTTTTTATTGTCAATGTTTTCTTGGCTTCGTAATTATTATTCACACGAAGCAACAACTTCAGCTACGTTTAAATATAATATTTTATTCACGGATAAAATGCGTACCTAGGTAAAAGCAACGTGTGTTTTGTTTTTTTAACAGCTAAACAAATTTCTTTCTTTTTAAATTCAAATGGCAGGTATAAAAACGTAAATATAATTAAGTGCCTACCAAAATAAACTTTCCAACAAGGCACATTGATGTTCAAAATATCGTCAGAATTCAGTTGTTAGTACAGTCCGCGATGCGTAAGCTGAGCTTTGCATTTGTGTGAGTGTCCATATAGATAGGGTAGGTGTGACGTCGGCCTAGATTACGACGCGTCCTTTGCTTGGTTTGAACCGGATATAACCGAACATATCTCTCTACTTTTGGTAATCGCTCATAGAAGTGCAAAGCTCGGCTTACGCCTTGCGGACTGTACCTGCCTACTTACTTCTTATACTCAATCCTTTTATCTCATTTAGCATTACCATAGGTCTAAACATAACTATTCGGATAATCATTGTTATGTCATCTCAGGTGGCAATAAAAACTGGTTTTTCTACTCATACGGATTTCGAATGGGCAGAGCGTGAAGAAGCTGAAGCAGAGCATGCCGAAGAAGAATCGCACTGGACCGAGTCTACCATAACACCAGAAGAGAAGAAAACCGCCACCAAATTAGTTGTACCAAAGGCTATATCCAAAATTCTGTCTAAATCTTTCTCGTTAATGCGGGGGGCGTCCTCCCATGTCGTAGCAGAATCATTCTCCACCCCCCCGTCGGAAGAATCGAGTGCGAGTAGCTCTGATGACATTCAAGTGCGTGCGGGAAGTAGCTCAGATGTAAAGTAAATATACAGTTACTATGTTATTTTTGTCTTCATATAATGCCACTATACAGCGTGTACTAGAAATGTGTGGTGATTTTCAACGGGACTGTTCTTAAACTGATAGAGTCCACACATATATCCCGCATCAAAATAAACTTTACTGAATTTTCGTGTTATTTTGCCTAATGAATCTTACTGTTGTATTTAATCAAAGACTTGTCAATTTTCACACGGAACTATTCATAAGCGCATTGATCAATTTCCAGAAATGCTATTTAAACACGAACTACTAATAGAAGTCGTGTTTATGTGCCGCAACGTTATTGATTTCTGTTTCAGGCGTCAACGTCAAAAAATATCAAACCCATATTTTGATATGCTATACTGCAATAAATCTGAAACGGACATGATAAAGTGGAATTCCAAGTACAAACAAAAGACTGTCGAGGTGTCCGCGTCAGATGAATTTAGCAAGAGAGCAGAAATCCTGACGAAAAAAGTAATTTGAACAGGTTTTTTGTATTGTTAAATAATGTATTTGGTAAAAATCTTACAGCTTACTTTATGCTGAGTGCCTCGTTAGCCTAGTGGTCCTAAGCGCGACTGACTACGCTAGAGGTATTGGGTTCGACTCCCAGGTCGAGCAAAAAGTGTTATTGGGTTTTTCTATGAAATTCTCAGTAGCAGCTCGGAGTTTGCAATTTGTGCTCGGTTAATGGCAAATAGACTCGCCCCCTATTACATGGGACCTAAAAACATACCGGCGAACTGTGGGTGTACATAGGCACACCTCTGCCGAACCCTTCGGGGAATACAGGCGTGATGGTATGTATGTAAGTGTATGTAAGTGTATGTATGTAAATAAAATATTTGCTTAAAATCTTACAACTTAGTTTATGCCGGTTTTGCCTCAATGGAGCTTAGAGCAAAATGGGCTCAAGACATGGCCGCCTCCTACTAGTACTTTCATAGATATATGTATATCCCGCATTATATTTTTATTTGTGTTTTCTTTTTTTATATTTTCTTTTTTTTATATTTTTCTTTTATATTTTTAAGTATGTTATATTGTATGCCTTTAATGATTGTAATTGGTTCACTTGTAACCGTTTTAATTAAAGTAAAAAAAAAATGAAAAGAATTAGAACGTTGCGGGCTTGTTGGTCTTCTACAGACATCCTCCGCGTTTGGTTGATGTTTGTACCTCCAGCTTATACGAGTTAATAAGTGTACAAATAAATTATGTCGGTTACATACAAAGGTCTGTATGTTTTAAAGAAATTTTACCTATAAATTAAGAAGATTTCTTATATTTACGTATATATTAGTTAAAGCATTTCCCTACAAATATTTACCTGTAATTTTGTGTGTACATTTTTAGATATCTGCCGAATTTTACGAGTGGTGGGTTGGTTTAGGAAATGTCGAATTCAAGAGTGAAATCAAGAGACCTGAGGACATAGAAACACTGTTCCAGGTATAGTATCCTTATTAATATTTGTATCACAAATATCACATAGTAGTATCATATTTTTGCTAATGTAATAGTGTTAGCCTGGTGGCATAGTATAAAGAAGGGAAGTAGGTTATCTCCGGGCCAATCCGCGATATAATTGCCTACTGTCTCAGGGTTGTCACGGGCGCGGGCGGCATGGAGCGGTAATGACCACGAGTAAACGGTAGGTTACTGATAGTAGGTACTGCCAGGCCTCCGTTACTCGTTCAAGGTTACACGCTTAAGTGCCTACGGGTCGCGTACGCCCGGGCGCACACTACTATCGGGCGTCTGCGTAAAGTACATTTTACCGCGCACGAACGCTTTGTAGGTAAGTAATTATAGCGTTAAGTGTTAAGTTCTCAATGGAGTGAAGTATCTGTACTTATTTAATCGGTGGTACTGCCTACCAAACCAATTCATTAGTTTAAAGCCCGGCCCTTGCCATAAGTAACACATCTCTGTATAGCTACCTAATTCAGTGATCATTAGTCAATAAAGTTCAACAATGGTTTTCCTAACAAATACAGAATGTATTCAAGATTCAGAGCAGTAGGTATTATTTTCAAAAAAAAGGGATAAAATAAACCGGCGAGGCGGTGTGGCCGCGACTGTCCGCACTTTGTCGGACACCCAAACACACAGAAATACGTTCTCCTGCGATTGTCACACATTTTTCATTCATTAAGCGGTACCGAAAAGCCGTAACGCGCGAATCTCATGCGGTGTTAGCCCCGGCTGGCGCACTGAGAAACGGGTTGAGATTTTGTTAAGTGTGCGTGCGGCGACGCGTAGATACTATGACGCACACATACAAGCCGCGCGCGGTGCGTTTGTATGAAGATAACTTACTTCCCCTCTTTATACTATGCTGGTGGTCCTAAGCGCAACTGCTACGCTAGAGGTCTTGGGTTCAACTCCCAGGTCGAGCAACGTGTTATTGGGTTTTTTTAATGAAATTCTCAGTAACAGCTCGGAGTTAGGTTTGTGCCCGGTTAATGGTAAATAGGTTCGCCCCCTGTTACTTGGGACAAAAAACATTCCGGCGAATTGTGAATGGACATTGGTACACCTGTGCCTAACCCCTCGGGGAATACAAGCTTGATAGTATGCGTGTACAATACTGTAATAAAATATGATATTAGAAAAGGCTTCTAAGAAATGTTTTTTTTATTAAAAAAATACGTTCAATTTTCAGGTGTGGTTCGATGAGCATTCCTCACGCGGTATAATGCTGGATCCCCGAATAATACCTTGTGTATTAAGAAGTGTTGCTGTCAAAACTGGCGTGCAAAGGGTATATTTTTAAACCTAACTAAATAACTTGGATTGCAGCTTAGTCATAGTGGAATAGAGATGTTGTCTAACTTGTCTATTTCACTAAACTGCCCCTTTGGTCTCGTGGTGGCAATCACGACTGTTGAGGGTTCGATTCCCAGGTCGGGCGAAAACTGTCATTGGATTCTTCCGTTAAGAATTTCTCAGTAACAGCCCGGAGTTTGAAAGTTGTTGTGGTGTAACACCCCCGTACCTCGGAAAGCACGTAAAGACTGCGTCTGATGTATCCCCGGTTGTGTCGAATTGCCGTCCTATCTGATTATGAGAGTTAGGGAAGAGGGAGTGCACCTGTGTTGGCGCACTCACTTGTGCACTATAATATCACCTGCGCACTTGGATAATCTTCATTAAGATTAGCCGCCGTGACCAAACCTGGAGAATACATTTTACATTCTGATAATAAATAAACACAATGTTATTGACTTTATTGTGCTTCGTACATTTGCTAAATATTTTTCTGTTGCAGGCTTCATGTATAAAGGCTCTGAGGCGGCAAATAGCATACGACGTCCATGCAGAGACAAGTCCTGCACATACTGGCGCGTTCGGGACATCTCTGCCTAACAAATTGAAGCACATACCGCCCAAGAACAACACGTACAAGCAGTGGCGCAGTGTCGAGATACCTGATGATCTGCGCACCATGGCTTGCGTCTGGGAGGACATACAGCATCTCACGTAAGTGCTCACAATATGTATTCGGAGGTATGAGAAACAGGGTGTAAAGTTTCTCATCCTTCATTGAAAAGAGAGGATCCTCCAACCAGATAGGTGTTGTGTCTGGTGGGCTACTGCCCGGCGTTTGTTGTCGGGATTTTGTATATATGCTAATATCGCGGTGAACTTTGATAGCGATCTAGGCAACGTCAGTTTTGCCGTAGTAGTTCGCATGCTGATCGATAGATGTCGCTACAGTATTTAAGTAAGTAAGTTTGTACTTATGTTTACTGCCCCGTTGGTCTCCTGGTCGCAAGCGCGACCGCTGAGCGAGGGGTCCTGGATTCGATTCCCCCAGGTCGTGCAAAAAATGTTATTGGGTTTTTCCATTAGGAATTTCTGTGTAGCAGCCTGGAGTTTGTTAGTTGGTGGTGTGACACCCCCGTGCCTTGGAAAGGATGTAAAGCCGTTGGTCCTGCGCCTGATCTCTCTCCGGTCGTGTCGGATTGCCGTCCCATCGGACTATGAGTGTTAGGAAAGAGGGAGTGCGCCTGTTTTTGGGCACACACTTGTGTGCTATAATATCTCCTGGGTACTTAGCTGCTAGCTTGGCATTAAGATTGGCCGCCGAGGCCGGATTCGGTCTGGAAAATTACATGAAGTCGTAGTTTTTTCTTTGTCCAAGATACCTAGAAATACGTCTAAAGATCTGCACAAACAGAGCAGCAATATACTCGAGAATTTTACTGCTCAGTCTACGCTAACCCTAAATATCAACTTAAAATAAATTTAAATCTTATATACAAAAGCGTTATTCTTCTATTACTATATCTGTTAGATATCTACTATCACAGACTTGTTTATAGAATTAATTAAGAACAGTGTTTTATTTATTTCCAACTATTTGATCAACACATGTCGCCGATAAAGCATCTAATCAGCTTATTTTTCTTTGGTTTGATTTACATATGAAAACAATAACATATATTTTGCTGTAAAACACTACAAGTGAAAACAATTATCGGCCATGTGCACTAGTGTTAACCTTCGGTTAATAATCGTTATTATTATTATTATAATTTTTGTACCCTAATCAGTCCTAACTTCCAGAGCTTTAACGCATATTTTACCTACACCATTATAATATTATAATTTAGCCTACATTAATTACCGGACGCCAGAACGGCTGATCGGATATGGATTATTTAGCACAGAGAAATAGCACATAAGACTTTTTATCCCTGAAAAAATTGCGGTTCCCGTGGGATAATATATTAACTTTGACGCGGATGAGGTTGCGGGCGCAAGCTTGTATTTTAGTCTATCACGCCAAAGTACAGTTTGATTAAGAAATAGTCTTCTTCTTTATTATGTGAGCAGTAAGGTCAAACGACCCCACTCACCCTAGTGTCAGAGTTTCTAAACCACCTCAAAGGCCTCTGAAAAGGTAACAGAAAGAAAAATAGAAACCTTTCATCGGTTCTTATTCGTCCTAAACATTTTCAGGTCAACAAAGGCATTCCAGCAGTGGCTAGGTCAACATCCGCACATGCCAATGCCTCCATTCTTCAAGCAAATGGATACTCCTGGAGACAAGAAGCAGCTGTTCGTAGTGCCGTCAGACTACATTCTCAAGGAGAAGGGAGCTTCGGCCACTTCTGCTCCAGAGCTTGCCCTCCCAGTCTCACAGTTCTCTTTGGAACTGAAGGAGGTGCTAAGCAAACTCATGGATACATAGAGGATATTTGCTACATAATAAATTTTGATTTACTTGATGTGTGATTTATGAATTTATTTTGATTTCGAATAAACTTAATCTTTGTGTTATTATTTATTGATTTTGTTATTGCTCATGTTGCTTATTGAAATGAAAAGCTTGAGGAGACAATCTAAAAATGTTGTAGTAAGTACTAAAAAGACAAAAGATAAAACCAGACTGCAAAAATGCAACCAAAATGTTCGAAACAAAAATTTTCATGCAGGCGGTGGCATAAAAACTTGGAATTGAAATTGAATGATCGGTGACAGTTCACTGGATGCATTAGATTGCTGGAAAAGCCATCAGTCAATGTCTAGAATGTTTTGGTTGTCTTATTACTGCCAGGTACCTACTTCGTTTTTGAAGTGAAAACTTCTTTAACGGCGTTATGCACTTTTTTTTGGAATGGGTAAAAAATGTTAAACTCGCGTCAGGTCACGTGTGTAAATGAAAACGCTAAAGACGTACTCTAAGTACGTCTTTACGTACTTCTGCTGGCACTCCCGGAGTGCAACCCGTCGTTTTTTTTTTTAATATTTTTAGAGTTTCGTACCTGCCTGATAAGAAAAACAATGGAACCTTTACAGGATCACTTCGTTTTCAAGACCCTTTCTTCCTCACAAACTGTTCATAAATCAGAACTTAAGTCCACGGTCCCTTGAAGCTGCCAACTACAGAATCCATAGAACTAAATCAGGCGGATATCTTTTAACATTAGCTTTTTTTTCAAAACTTTTTTGGATCCACGCCACGCTATGCTGCGCTTTGGGCGCCGCGCAGTTCCAATAACATCTCAGACGAGTGCGTCGATGTAATGATGTTTAACTTATTACCTCAGGCACATGATCTTTCATTACGTCAGCACAGATGAGGCTGGAAGCGGCTGAGCAATTGACTGCTGCGCTGTGTGTCGCGGATTCGATTCCAGCACGGAACAAATTTTTGTATGACTTAAAGGTTTGGTTGCTTATACCCACGATACAGGAAGTGTAAGGTAACGTATAACAAAGTAAGTATTACGCGTCCTTTTTAAAATTTATATGCATTGTAAAATAATTGTACATAACAAAACAATGTTTCTACGGTCACAGTCAGCAGTGCACGTGCATGTAAAATTTATCAACAGTATATTAAATTGATAAACAAATAAATGGATTAATTTTATGACTGCACTTTTAACTGTAAGGTGAATTCTCCTCATAATATAATCACTCATAAATAGCATGACATCATATTGTATTATGCGTCTATTATGTTGTCAGACGCAACATAATTTTAGATTATAATGCAACATAGATTAGGACATGAGTAACGGTATAAAAGGTTGTGACCAACCACCTTTTTATTTATTGACTAGCGAACTATGTACCGTGACTTCGTGTGCTTGGCTTAATTATTTCACCCGCGGTGCGTCTTTGGTTACTGCTCCGCTCCTGCTGGTCGCAGCGTGACGTTATATAGCCTATGTTAATCAGGAATACTGTAGCATTCTAATGGTGTATTGTAGCATTTGAATTTTTGAAATCAGTCCAGTAGTTTTAGTGTTTAATCTTTACATACCTACATACATACATACATACTGTCCTCTTTATAACATTAGTGTAGATTGCTGTGGTAACTGGATAAAATGAACTTATATACCGTCACGCCTGTATTCCCCGAAGGGTTAGGCAGAGGTGTACTTATGCACACCCACAGTTCGCCGGTATATTTAGATCCCATGTAATAGGGGGCGAGCCTATTGCCATTAACCGGGCACAAATCCAAACTCCGATCTGCTACTGAGAATAACTGAAAATTAACTTATTACTATCCATTTGAGTATTAGTTTCTAAGAAGCAAGGGATTCATAATCTGACATTGTTTTTCAAAGTTCTGAAATTATAAGTGCAGTTAGGAGAGGTTTTTGCGAAAACATATTATTACCTTTATTATCTTTTTAGAGGGTTCTGTACCTACCAAGATGTCATGCTATTTAAGAGGCCAGTGATAAAGCTATACAGGTTACTCAATATTAGTCGGACAATATTTAATATTCAATCGACACGAAAAGAAGAAGGTTTCCGTAACCAAACGGAACCCTATTACTAAAACTCCGCTGTCTATCCATCTGTCACAAATGCTGTATCTTTTAAACCGTAACAGGTAGAACTCGGCATTTTTAACCGACTTGAAAAAAAAGGAGGTTCTCAATTCATCTGTATATTTTTTAATATATACTCTACTCTAAAATATACTTTAAAAAATAATTAAAGAGTGAAAAGTGTAATAATAAATATTGTACAGTGGTACGGAACCCCTTTGTGCGAATTCGATTCGGTTTTACTATTTCTCGTCGTGTATTATTCATAACACATCTTGTATTTTCTTTAATCATTTTTAGTTGGTGACCTGAATGAGTAATCATACAATAATATTATTACCTAATGTAGGTTAAATTACTCATAGTCATATCCATATTCTGAAGGTAGACTAAAAAAAAAAAAAAAAAAAAAAAAAAAAAAAAAAAAAAAAAAAAAAAAAAAAAAAAAAAAAAGGTAGACTTAACAATAAATAATGATATAACAAATCCTCGCTTTTGTTAAAAATTACGTTCAATAAAAGTAATTATTGATCTGATGACTAATTTTCGTGATAATTATCATCGCATATCACGTGAAATCAATCTTGATATACCTCCATTGATTGCGTGTTTAATAAGTGCAAAAATGATTAAAAACTAATAAGAAATGTAAGAACGTAGTCATCATGAAATGTTTTTGGCGAATCATTACTCTTGGCAAAAATAAATCAATAAATTCGTTTCTGATTGACTCTGCACAAATTTAGGGCTGTTACTGAGAAATTTTTAATAGGAAACTCAATAAGACTGTCCGACATCGGAATCGAACCTAAGAACTCGATCCTAGTAATAGCACAGGCGACCGCTATACAGAACCTTAACTAGCCTTTTATGCGGCCTACGCGAGAGTATATAACCGCGCCCTTAAAAAAAAACCGGTCCTGTTCTGGTCATTTCTGCGCCCCTCCAGGGTCTGCGCCCTGTGCCTGGGCACCGCTAGCACCGCCCTAGTTACGGCCCTGCTGCTATACACCACTGTTGCTGTTAACAGGCTAGCAGGGTTCATGTTTAAAACTTATACTACTTATGTAACATCGTTGAATGCGTAAAAAGCAGGAATAATTAAAAAGTATACACCAATTTGCTTTGGCTTTGTAATAGAACTTTATAGAAGACGGTTGTTTTACTATAAAAATGTTACCTCGCGCACTTTCTCTACCAAGTTCTCACTCACTTAACGATCATGAATTAAGTGATATAAAAAATAGCCTTCTCCAATTTTTAGGTCAGCTAAAAACAAATGAATCCTATTGGGCGGCGCTTAAATAAATCGTGTGTTATCGTTTAATTAAATACATAACGTAAACAAATCTGTAATCACACAAAATTAACTATGAAGGACTAATGTCTACTCATAAACAATAATATAGAAATTATCAATTTTTCCGTCGAGAATAACCCAAAGAGGAAGTGTGCAACCATCGTAAAGCAATCGCGATAATTACACCTTTATAGATACGTCTTTACTTGATAACAGATAGGAAACCGATCATGTTTTATTAATTCTTTTCACTGTACTAGCTTAGTGTCAATAAACATGTCGTCCAGAGAGTGATTTACTTTAAAAAAATAATAATAGAACAATATTTTTTTTAAGAAAGTGAAAATAAAAACTCAATAATGACGGACACTAACGCGACACGGAAGGAAGTTTTAGACCAAATAATAAATAGGGGAAAATTGGGAGACAAGAAATTTCACTCGGAGACATCGCTTCAACAATTTGGTGAAGATGAGGGGGCGGATGCTGCGCAGACAGGCGCCGGAGACGATCCTGGGGTGCGTACAGACTATTGTATTTGATTAGCCTTCTCAAGGCGGAGACGTGTTGAGACACTTGAACCAAACACTAAATATGCTTACGTAAGGATTATTTAGTGACCATAATAAAAAAAATAAGTTTATTATTAATTTATAGTGAATAATGATAACCATAACAGGGTGGTAATTATCTATACCTATATTTTGTTAATAAAATCTAAGTGTTTCTATAAACATATGGAACTAGATTTGAAAGGTTGCTTTGTTTAAACACCAAGGGTCTTACTTATAAAAATAACGCTAATTCATTCTTAGTTACCTCTTACTTGACTAACTGAACGATGAAACACTATTTTAATCTGCCAACACTTAGACGGTCAGCATAGAGCATGACCAAATTATTCGACTAAAGAACGAAATCGAGCGAACAATTAAGCATAATTGTCAAAATTTACAATAGAATCCATAGATCAAAAATGACATCGTCACAGCTGATTGAAGCCCGCCATCTTACTTCTGAACTATACTTAAACAACGGGCCGCCGCTGTTTAAATTTTCTGTCACTTAGACAACATCTCAACGCTGATTAACGTTTATAGGTAAGATTTTTCACCCGAGACACCGTTGAAAGTGGTTGCTAAGTGAAAAATAATTGCTTTTTAGTCAAGTATTTAAGAGTTAATCAATTGATAAGTAGTTAAGTATTATTTAGTGTTATTTTTATAAGAAAAACTGCAAAATCTCGGCACTTCAGCGCTCCTTTTTAACTATTTTTCTAAAGATATGTATTGTGCCAAATGTTAGGCACCTTTGCATACATTCAAAGTCATATTAATGGCAAAGTATTTGTCCTGCTAACAGTCAAACAGTCAAAAGTTTTCTTAATAGGCATTGATTTCAAGTTTTGAGTTACAACTTCAACTGAACGAAAAAGGTCTTTGTTAAACGAGCGTTTAAAAACAAAGTAAAGTAGAACACTAATTACAATCACAATACAAAAATCTTAACTAAATACATTGTCGAAGTGAATCGTCGGCATTTATAGTTAGTGTACGACGGACTGTCTGTCAGTTGCCTATCACGCAGAGCTCATAAGCGTCTTACTCACAGTTGAGATGTACACTGGTGATAGCAGCCGGACTACGTTAGGTACATATACACAATGCCTCAACGTGAGTCCCCATTGTTTAAACTAGTGAACCACGTCCAATTTAGATGCGACAAACCTGTATAGTGTTATTGGCCTGTTGTTTTAAGAGACTACCGGCGAAATATTGCAGTAATATAGGATAGTTTGGTACCGTGACACGGGTGATAACAGCTCAAATTCTAATGAGAATCAGTGCCATGCTGTCATGCCTAAAAGCCTCTGGAGCTAGGAGTCACGTGAGTAGTACTGACTTATATAACAAAGCTACTATCAAAGCCGATGGCGCCAGTTAATAACATGACTCAACTATATTATACAAAGCACTAAAGACAGTTGATAAGCTTACAATTAATAAAGAACTTTTCCTTTTATTCTCCAAATTAAATGGTCATATAAACCAAGTACCTAGTTATTATAAAAAATAAGATAATACAGTTCTAACACGCAAACTTGGCTTCCAAGAAAAAAAAATGTATTATGATGCGTCGCTTATTGCATGTCGTGATGATCCGGTGATTAAGCGCCCGATTCATTATTTCTTTATTCGAAATGGATAAGCTCTTGACTCTAGTCTAAGTTAGAGGTGACATAGACAAAGTTGACGATGGAGTGAGCTTACCCAGAAGAAGCCCGTTCACTCTAACATTGAAGAGATTAGGATTGAATGCGTTCAGAAATACAGACGCAGGCAGAGAGTTCCACTCCTTAGCGCCCGGTAAATTAAAAAACAAGTACCGGGGTTGTTTTTAAAAATCGTATGTACGTTTTAAGTTTAATTTGAACATCACAGACATGAGTAAAGGAAAACATCGTGAAAAAACCTGGACCATACTGAAACAGTGGATTTCATTTTAACACTGAACTGAACTTTAATTTTTCTGACCAGAATATTAGCACATGTCGCTCACTGTGATTATAATGTTATCAATTAACATATACGTATACTTGGTTAATAATGTAAACAAGTATTTAATGATTCATATTTTAATACGGTTAGCAAATAATAAGATTGGCATTATGGTTTGGCGTATGTAGTACATCCAATCAAACGCTAAAACTATTTGGTAAACAGGCAAAATTATTCATCTTTTTACTACACTGCCAATATTTATTTTTATTGTATGCGTAACAACTTTTTAAGTTTATGACACATTTAAAGCGTGATGTCAATTGACTGATCAGCACACTCACAACGATGTTAAAAAGTAATTGCAAGTAAGCTGCCTGTATACCAAATAGTTTGTTTGACTGTACTACATGTATGTAGTTATCACCGTCTAGTACGTAGAACAACTTATGCCCGATTCTTAAAACTTACTAACAGACAGGAATTAGTAAAACATACTAACAAACAACTGCCTTCGTATTTTCGCTGTTATTGCAGTTTATTCACATTCAAAACATTCAAAATTGTCACCAGAATTTTCACAAACGACCAGTCAAGCAATTTAAAAGAATTTCGACTGGTTAGATATACTATCCGTTTTGCATATAGGAACCGAGCATTAGTTGCGTAGCATTGCTATATATATGTTAGAACTGATGTTCACGTATGCTTTAAAGAAAAGTTTCTTATAGTTCATTTCTGCTCCCAGGTCCAGAATGCTTCAGTTGGTAACGGGTCCAGTTCTGAGGAACTACAAGGGCGCAGGCGTACCATGTCACAACCGGGGCCAATTTCGGGGAACCTTGTGACCGCAAGCGCATCCCGGGCGGCGCGCCGGAGACCGCAGAGAAATGTCATGTATCACCCTGACATTGAGCGAAGTGTAAGTGGATTTTCATCTATTATTGTTAGAATGCATTACAGATTTTGAGGGGACAAATATAACTGCCCCGTTGGTCTCGTGGTCGCAAGTGCGACTGCTGTGCAGGAAGTCCCGGGTTCGATACCCGGGTCAAGCGAAGTGTTATTGGGTTTATCTATGAAATTCTCAGTCGCGGCTCGGAGTTTGGATTTGTGCCCGGTTAATGGCAATAGGCTCGCCCCTATTACATGGGACCTAAATATACCGGCGAACTGTGAGTGTACATTGGTACACCTCTGCCTAACCCTTCGGGGAATACAGGCGTGATGGTATATATAAATATAACATTGTTGTAACTCGGGTTTTGATTCGATTATGTTCATTTTTTTATAATATCTGTAACATGACCAGGTAGTATAGCGTGCGGAATAGTTTTCGGTGTTGCCTGAAAGTGTTTTTTCTTAGCACAGTATAAGATAAAGGATTTGAATATTCTATGGCCGGTCTACAGTTGCTTTCTTTTAAAATCGCCAATCATGTTATGCAAATAGTAACTGTATTTTTTTCAAATTGAGCTGAAACGGTTGGTGAATGTGCTTCGCTTCACCTCTCTCTCATTTAGGTAATCAGCCAGAGCCCTCATTAGCGTATAAGTTGAACACTACACTATACTTATAAGTACAGCTATACATGCTCCTATTATAAAACATTAAAAATCTTAATCAGAAATATGCATTCTCAAACAAAAGCTGCACGAATTCATTAAAAATCGAATGTCAGCCATTGGCAGCGAAGACTGACAGTAAATTAATTGCCGGTTGCGTTAAACCATGGCAGCTGAATTGGTTATAACAATCCGTAACGAATATTAACTACGTCTGCTATTACTCGCATAGGATCACAAGTCATAAATTCACTTAGGCCAACTAGATTAAACGGTTACAACCGCGGAATCAGAAGGTTAACATAGATTTGTACGCAGATTTAACTGGAAACAAGCTCACATCGGTGTTTATAGATCATTATGTAGAGTATGATCACATAAATAGTTGATGTTGGAAATGTATTCATCATAATATTCTCTGGCAAGCCACGTCTGTAGATGGAATACGGGCAGCAGTACGGGAGTCAGAAGGAATCGTTGTGTCGATATCTTATGTAGGTCTATGTCCCGCAGTGGACATCTTCTACCTGAAATGATGAAAGTAAACCAAGCTTTAGAGTTCACAAAACGGTTTCAGACGAATTCAGTTCAGATAATATCAAAGTATTTATTTATATTATAGTAGTCAGTGGGTGCTTTTGATTTTTTAAAGATTAACTCAATTAGTTAAAAAAATCATATTCGTTTGTTTGCTTCCACTAGGTAAAAGACGTTAACGAAAAGCTTACAGGCTTACACCTAAGAGCCATTGTAGACTCTGTCAGGGTACAGTCAAAACTATTATTTGAAATACACAATTAACATCTAAATAAATAGTATGGACACTATTTATTTAAATGTTAACATTGAACATATCTCAAAGCATTCTGCAGATAACACTCACAACTGAAAACGCTTCATAATTGTAACTTCTAGTCTCAATAAACCTTATCAGTATTGGTTTATGAGACTCCTCGGCGATATCAAACTTTCAGATCGTATAAAAATGCATTGGGCGAGTCACTATTCATTGCTTTAAAATCAATCATAGGATGTGAGCCATTCTATGCGTAAACATTAATCAGGCCACAATGATTTGAGTAGGAAATGAATAACTTGTATTATATCTACCTAGCTGAATCAATCAAATAAAATGACAAATGATAAAATCTAAAAAAGGGACGTCAATTGATTGGAACTAATTAGTGGCCAATTAATGTATACGTATACTGATTATTATTGTTGTGAAAACTAGCTTATGCCCGTGACTTTGTCCGATAAATGTCGCGATTTCTGCGGGGTTTTGCTTTTTTTTGGCATAACGCTGATCCTTTTTCAGAAACAATAGTGCCATTGGTTAGTCCTTATATCATTTGCTATATTTGCCAGTGAAAATTGGTCCAACCGTTTCGAAAATTAGCTGGAGGAAACATACAGACAAAAATTTATTTGTATGTAAAAATTAATATACATTGAGTATACAGTTGTTATTTTCACATAACAAACAAACACTTCTTAAAATTATATCTATTTGTATGTTAATATGTTATTGTTTTTAGTAGTGGAAAAATAATGTTATCTATTTATATTGTTACTTTATGAAATTAGCTTTTGCCATGTCCTTGCAAGGGGTTCAATCTTAAACCATAGGTACTAAATGCATGGGGCCACTGAGGGCCGATGCCTGCCGGGGCTGCGGGTTGTTCGAAAGAGATACTGCGCCCCCGGAACGCAAAGGGCACATGAAGGAACATAGACGGATTTTAGTCAGTAAAAGTCTGACACTCCCTCCCGCCCCGCCCAGGGCGGGGGAAGTTATTTGATGATTTCCCGTCTTTAAAAAAAAAAAAAGGTACTAAATGCAAATTTCATCAAAATCGGTTCAGTGGTTTAGTTGTGAAAGCGTATCAGAGAGAGAGACAGTTACTTTGACACTATTGTGATATATATAGTTTAAAGTACGGTTAGGACACGTTATTTTACCATTAAAATAATAATATAAATAAAAAATAAATATACCATCACGCCTGTATTCCCCGAAGGGTTAGGCAGAGGTGTACCAATGTACACCCACAGTTCGCCGGTATATTTAGGTCCCATGTAATAGGGGGCGAGCCTATTGCCATTAACCGGGCACAAATCCAAACTCCGAGCTGCTACTGAGAGTTTCATAGAAAAACCCAATAACACTTTTTGCTCGACCTGGGAATCGAACCCGGGAGCCCTTGCACAGCAGTCGCACTTGCGACCACGAGACCAACGGGGCAGTTCAAATAATAATAATTCTTAAACGCCCATACCCAATTTTTTTAACTTTTATCATACTTTTTATTTTCAAGTCAATCTTGCGTGCCTACGGTCTTTTAGCAATTTTACAATTTGAACGTATTAAGACTGCGTATGTACATGTGAATAAACGAACGGACGAACAAACAGACTGACATGGCAAGTTTATTAGGCATATGACTACAATACCCTAAAATCAAATAACTGTAAACAAATTAAAGGAAAAAACAGAAAAAATATAGAGCAATAAACTAAGAATCGCATGCATAAAGAAATAAAGGTGAATAATAAATTGCTTATGAGCAAACTTTTATCTAGAACTCGGGGTTTTCTATACTGATAAGATTCTGATTAGATTTATTACTTATTCAGTGAAATCTGTTTATGGCATCAAACTAGGAATAAACAAAATATGTTGCGGTTCGAACAATATAAACAGTACAGCAGTAAAGAGATAGCATTGCTAAATAAAAAGTAAAATATTTTACACATGCTGGTAAGAAAAAGTACCTCACCTATGGACGGTAATTTTCGTAAAGGTTTTTATAAAGAAGGGCGAGCTTTACAAAAAACTAAACATCAATTAATACACCACATCGGTAGTAAGCGGCCAGTTGTTTCTTTCCTGTTGGGAAATCATCAAATGACTTCTCCCGCCCGGGGCGGGACGGGAGAGAGTGTCAGACTTTTACTGACTAACACCCAACCAAGTTCCTTTTTTTGTCCTTTGCGTCCCGGGGGCGCGGTATCTCTTTCGAACAACCCGTTGCCCCGGCAAGCAAAGCGGCCAGTCTTAACATTGCCATTCAACGTGGTAATGCCGCCAGTCTTTTGGGCACATTTCCAGTTGACGGCGATGTGGAGGAATTTTTTATGCCTTTTAGTTTTTTTTTATTATTAATTGCATCATGGGTTGTTTATTTTGGTTGTTTAATGCATAAAAAAAAACAACTAAGGGAGGCGCTTCCTAGAAGTTTGTTATAAGAACGCTGCTTTATCAAAATTTCAGTAGCGATCCAGTTAAGATTAATAAAAGCCCCGCATAATGTAAACAACTGATTCATTAGCCTTTACGCGTGTCTGTCACTAAAAATAACATTGTAAGGACCTTCACTTGACTGAAGGTTATCAGTTTATTGTAATAATAGCTTCCGCCTGCGACTTCGTCTACCTACGTGGCTTTTCTTACCCGCGTTAAGTTACGTCTCTGGTTACTGCTCCGCTCCCGTGTATTGTAGTGTGATGTTATATAGCCTATGTTACTCAGGAATAATGGAGCTATATATTGGTGAAAAAATAGTTATAATCTGTCCAATAGTTTCGGAGCTTATTCGGTACAAACAAACCAAAAAATATTTCTTTTTTATTTATAATATACTAGCAAACTATCCGCAACTTCATCCACGTGGCTGCGGGTTGTTCGAAAGAGATACCGCGCCCCCGGAACGCAAAGGGCACATGAAGGAACATAGATGGTTTTTAGTCAGTAAAAGTCTGACACTCCCTCCTGCCCGCCCTGGACGGGGGGGGGGGGGGGGGTGATTTGATGATTTTACCCTCTCTAAAAAAAAAAAAAAAAACTTCATCCACGTGGTTTATTTCACCCGCGTTGATGATGACTGATAAAAAATACAAATCTTTCCTCTTTATAATATTAATGTAGATGTAGAAGTATAGATTTTAAAACAGAAAGTTTACACGAAGCAAATGAAATGCCATTGAATTAGTTTGACTGATAATCTTTTTTATCATTCAATATTTCCAATTTTAAGGTTACTATGAAATGATAAAATTAATGAACTTATCAATGCAACGGAGGTCAATGATTTTTATTGATGATGATTAAAATACATAAGAAACAGTGCACTGGCAAAAAATAATTAAAAAGTAACAATCAGGGCATATTTTCATCGCAGGCGGAATAACTCTTAGATATGAAAATGTTCCATAGAGTGGATCACATTTTATTATTTCTAGCCTATGTTACTTGGAACGGTGCAAGGATTTTAATGATGCCATAATGATGATCATAGTTACATCTAAATAGGTTTTAGAACTGGCGGGATAAGAAACTTACATACATGTACCCTGAAAATATAACACTTACAATTCTTTTTGGGTCGGTTGTATAAACCTAGGGGTCATTTTGCTTGTACTTCTTTGCATTATTTTAACAATACTCTTGAAACACAATTATCGCTACAGGTAGCAGCAATTATGATATCCATGGCGTATTATAACAATAACATCTTTTTGTGTTTTTGGTGATCACACCTACATACTGGACTTCCTTGTAAGAGTGTGCAGTGTACTAAGTTTAACTTTCAAAACTGAATTATCTTTTTTGTCTAAATTACTATAAGCTTCAAGATAGAAGGTATCAATAAAATTCCAATCTATTGCATAACAAGCAATTATTTGTAGGTAGTTCCTACTATTACAAATGCGCAAGTTAGTGAACATAGATGAATGGATGGATGGATGTTTGTTACTCTTTTACGCTTAAACGGCTGGACGGATCTGGATGAAATTTGGCACTGAAATAGATCAAAGTGTGGAATAACACATAGGTTACTTTTTATCCCTGAAAAATGTACGGTTCACATGAGATAATATATAAAATTCGACACGCACAAAGACGAGGGCAGAAGCTCTCAACAATAAAATATTCTTCTTTTGTATTTGTCAGCGTAAATTAAAACAAAAAATATTAATTAATTTGTAGTGCCTATCACATTTTAAACACCGTCACACATTTTCATTTGTACTGGGAAAACCCAAATAAAGTACGTTCAAAGAAAATCAAAACCATTAATCAAAACAACGTCGTCACTAATTAATTATGATAACCTATCGAGATTATGCGATTATGTGAGTATTTGTTACAAAATTCTTTAGCTGTCCGTAAGATAACTTTAAATATTTTTAGTTTTTTCAAAATATATGTTGCAACAAGGTGCTTTAACCCGTTATTTCAAGCGTCGTTCGTAGTTTAAACAATGAATTCGTAAATGTGGGCCCAATGGGTTGTAATGATTTGTACTCGAGCTAAACGTGGATACGCCTTAGGGAAAATTAAATCTAATCCGTGTTTTTTTCAGTTTTTTGCTGGAATTACTTGTTTATTAGCTATTGTATAAACACTGCTATGATGTATAAACCAGAAATAGTTAGATTTTTGTATAAAATTGTTCTAATTATACATATATTTTTTTGTTTCCTTTATTCATTAGGAAACATATATTTTTTTATGCCTCTGTTATCCAAGCTTCTCGCGACTATTAACATTTTTAGATTATTCTCTTGTTAGGTTTAGCCGTCCGTCACAGTGAGATATCTATCATAGGATACGGTAAAGAGTTATTGTATGTATTGATCGTTTAGGAAATATTAAAAAATAACACTTCCTACAGTGGTGTAGGTTTAACACGAATACCTAAAATGGCAGAGAATTTCATTAATTAAAACAATTTTGGAACAACAGTGCTTCTTCATTTTAAACTTCCAATAAAATGCAGTTGAAAATGTCTCTTTTAAAATTCGCTCACAATGTATTCAGTTGAACGTTTTAATGAAAGGTGTCTATCAAAATGATCATTCCTGCAACAAAAATAAAATTTATAAAAGGTTTGTAAAGCGCCGGTACACTTCCATAGCGCCGAGCGGCGAGCGCGGGCCGTGTTTGTGAGGCGGGTCACTCTCGCGCAGCCAACTGTAAACCTTTTGAGTCCAGCCGGCCGCGAGCCACCCTCGCCCCCTGAACTCAACCCCGCTTGTCCAGCTCGCCCCCACCTGCCTGTTAATACCGAGTGCGGACACACCGTGCCGCCCCAACGCCTCGCCTAATGAAAATTCGATCTCTACTTTTTATTTCCCTTACAGCCACTGTTAAGGTTTATAAAACATACTCATTTGGAAATGTCATTAGCCGATTGTCGTCAGTGTCGTTTCATTATTAACCTTTGTCTAGTGGTGATTAATTAAGCGATATTTCGTTGTGTTGCTTCGCAGTTATCTATTGATATGAACTATAGGCCGGGAAAGACAAACGTATCGACACGTGCTTATTGAAAATTTGAAATTTTATCACATTTGATAATCTAGTTACGTTTTGCTATTTTGTTTAGTCATTTTTTTTTTCAATTATGACTTATTAGCTGAGTAATAGTGCTTGAAAATGAACCTGCAACTCTTACAGAACTTACAAATAGTCTTGCCTGACAATAGGCACAGTCTAAACTTCATAAATAAATATAATTATTCCTCTTTTATTCAACTACATACTAATTGAACACTTCTGAAAAATAACAAGCGAAAATAATAATAATTAAGTAAAATCAGAACACATGCGGCACCATAAACAATGATAACAGTTATGGCCTCTACAAAGGATTTCCGTAGTTAAGTTCATTGGAAGTATCGTAGCATACAAAGCGTTTTTTTCGCCGGGCGTTTACAGCGCGGGCCGAAATTCGTTGCAGAGGAACGCTGAAACACCGTAATGGGATTATAGTGAAATACAGGGTGGTGTCGATCGAGAGAAACAAGCGGCTAATGAAGTTATTAATCCGATTTTATACGGCTTTCGATGTGCATGTTTGCCACTTTTTTAGCGTGCGCCGTAGTTATGCAGATATGAATTTGCAGGCAGACCTATTTGCAAGCGATCGCGGGTTTTATTGCCTTTCTTAATTCCTTATGTTTTCACAGGATTCGGCAAACGAGAGACAATCGCCCAGGGTTTTTAATCTTAGTAGAGGAGAGGAGTCAGGAACTGCTACACCTATTGGTGAGTATTTATTGAAATTTGATTGTATAATTTACAAAATGTTACGAAGTGCTAAGATATCCGTGTCCCTACAAAGGTATTAAAAGTTCGCAGCTACATGAAGATGTACATACATAGTAAAATAATACATTAAACAAGCTTATTATTTATTTCTCAGGTGATCGCGCCAGTCCAATGTTATACAATGGTAACCTCAGAAATGGAGACGCAAAATCCCTTAGTAAGTATGAAACCATAGTCCTAATTTTACAAACCGACCATGTGACGCCATAGATTTGAATTGATCAAACAAAATCAATAGATACCTAATTTGTTCTATAAGTACTAAGATAAAAAAAAAAATGCTTTTTAAATAAGGACATTACGTACACCTACTAGGCAGTTATGCAAAAAATATCTATGTAGTAACGACATGTTTATGACTTGATTTAAAAGATTAACCAAAACACGAATAACAAAATGTAAAAAAAGACTGTCTTAGATGATAAATACCGTGTGTTAATCCTACTATCGGTTCGCAATCTTGGTATCAGTGCAAATCCACTGACTTCCGCAAGATTTAAAATTTATATGTTTTTATCTACTTTGGATTTAAGGGTATGTTTGGATGATTAAAATCATAAATTGTAAATAAATATTTACGCAAAGTTGGCAATATGCAATCTGCAGTTGGAAGCACCCTCATCCTTTAGATATGCATATTGTGTAAATTCACATAGGTATCTACTAAACGGATTCACATGACACTTTTATCATATAAACGTAAAATGTCACGACCAAGTACCTAAACAAATTCATTCTTACGTCATAATAATCACAAAATGATAAACAATTATCCAAATTCTCCAGGTTGGATTATTGTTCCAAGATTGAAAATTAATTGATAAAACAGGAGATTACATTCAAGACGGACTGATTTCACGATAAATTACACGCAACGTATTTTAAAGCATTATAATGTCTTTAAAATCGTAAAACACACTGCCACAGGACGGAAAAATACTGGCTTAATTTTTATTGCGTTCTTAATTCCTTGCGATCATTTTTAAATCACATTGTATGAGTGAAAAATGGTAAAACGCGTTTTTAATATTTTCATGATTGAGAAGTATGAAATAACATTACTTATACGATAATGATGGTGTGATTGCTATCCACCAATTAAGCGTCTCCGCACACGGCCGATTTTCTGACCGATTATCGGGCCGATTTTTTACAGATTTCTTAGTCGGCGAGAAGAAACTGTCAAAAATCGGATGCGGAGACGCTATAACAAAATATTTTCGTTTTATTTATTTAACACTATCACGATTTGTTTGATTAGTTACTTTCATATTTCATCACAGCTAACAACTGGTAGGTTCGTATATATCCCTTCGTAAAGTGTTGTTTAAGGACTTACTAGTGCGTGCATTGCGAGAGGCGTGGTGCATAGAGATAGGGTGGCGTATATTTAGCTGGCGCTGGTACGCACAATCCAAAGGTTTATTAATAAATCCTTGTCCCTCGCTTAGATTAAAAGTTCTAGAACGCTTTTTTTTAAGTTTATTACAAGTTTATTTGATAAAAAAACATAACCCGCCTTCTGGATCTGTTGGAAAATACAAAGAGCGCTGTGAAAGCCCTCGTGATGCTTCCCATTGGTCATTATTTGGAAACCGAGACTCTTTTTCACTCATTCTTTTTTTTATCTGCATATTTTAATTGGAGGCTTTCATCAAAATATATTTCAGCCCCATCGAAGCCTTTTACACTGGTTTAGCTTATCATTATCTGCTTAGCCTTTTGCCATGTTGGAGACGGGTTGCTCATCGGTTCACTAATTCTTTAAAATGTTAATTTCAACAGATAGTTACCGCCTATACATGCCGCAGAGTGATTCAAGAGGCAGCGCGACGCCTCGCAAGCGATCTGTTGCCACGATGGATGCTCAGTCCTTACGCTCAATTGAGACTCACGCTCCTCCACCCACCAGTCCTGAAGACAATAAGAGGCTTACCAAGTAAGTTATGAAGACCTTCAGTACGTAGGAACTAAGTTTATTTAACTCTGGTTTACAAATACTTAGACTTTAACTGCCTCATTAGCCTAGTGGTCCTAAGGACGACAGCTACGGTAGAGGTCTTGGGATCGATTTTTGCTCAACCATAGCTTAGCGTTATTCCATTTTTATAGGAAAACCTATGAAATTCTCAGTAGCAGCTCGGAGTTAGGATTTGTGCCCGGTTAATGGCAATAGGCATGCCCCCTTAGGACCTAAACGTACCAGCGAAATGTGGGTGTGGGTGGGTGTACATAGGGAAATTTTGTGTTGGTAAGCCATGTTGGGAGTTAACACCCCGGTGCCAGACATAGTTACAAATATAAAGTGTATTTTCCAGGAATCATTTTTGTTCAATGTTACTTAGTATGATCAGCAGTACCTATTAGATACCTTATTACACTCCGTATTGTGTTTATCCTGGGCGAAGTTCGCAGCCATAGTTCACTACGCCCGGATTCACTGGCCAATCTTTAAACCTACAGAAGTGTAATACAAAATATTTTCAACTGAACTCGTCGATTCAGACCTACGCCCCAATATTACCCAAAATACATACAAAATATTCAAATTTTCATGCTTCTTTTTCTAGAAAGTACCTGACCCTTATAATAAGCTGCATGTATGCAATACTGCTGGTCACTCTCGGTCTAGTGGTGTACCTGGGCGATTCCTTCGTGAACATGTCTATTTCCGAGGTAAGACTTACTTTTATCTAAGTGCCTATCTTCATCTGATTTTTATTTACCGACCTAGTTCTAGTGCGAGCTCAGGTAGCCTAAAGATGGGTACAGATGCCATGAGTTCAATAAATTATCTTATCAATAAAGTAAAACATATGTAGGTAATCATTGACGTAGAGTTATTTATCTTATCTTATTCATTAATAAATGTACAATTATTTTATTTCTTTGCAACAAAATACAAATATGAAAAACAAATGATAGATACAAAGTTTATTCTTTTCATTCGTTCATTGACTTACCTATGTTTCTTATAGAAAAGCGACAAAGCACATGACACACAACATCCATTCGTGATCGTGTCTTGTTTTGACTTAGTTAATTTGATTTATCTCTTTGGTATAAATATTCTGTACACTTATGTAACATTATTACATTAAATGTGTACAAGTCTGTACCCACCATTATTATACAGATGAGTATGAATATATACAAATCTATAACTTACGAAACTTGTGGCGGCTACTCCATTTCTTCTGTAGATAAAAATATTTTCTATATGATTCTTCAGTAACTTTAGTACTTTATTGTTTTCAGATGTTTTCCATAGTGCTTTGTGGTGTCGGAATGATATATATCGTATTCCTAATAGTCGATATAACAAAATACAAGGGTGTTGCAGCCAGAAATCACAAAATCAAAGCTCAACACGAAGAAAAACTTATGGAATATTTTAGAAAACAAGAGGTGAGTGATACAATATCTTAAATATTACTATTTGGAGAAATTATAGTTATAATGACATTTAGTGGCATTAGTTATTTAAAACTCAACTTTCAGGTTCTTTCAATGTACTACTACTACACTACTATAGTAACACACACGTACTATAGTACGGTACTATAATAGAGGTTTTATATAGCTTTTACAGTTGCAACTAACTACTTATGCAGAATCATCATCATCATCATGTTCCTGCCCTTATCCAATGTTACTTGAGGTCAACGCAACACGTTTTTTTCTTCAATGCCAGTTTTCTTCTCCAGAACAAAAGCCTAAAATATTAAAGTAATTTCCTTAATAATTTCAGGATCAAACCGGTACAGTAACGCCAGGAGACCGCACCCCTGACTCCATGTACAGCAGCAGGATGCCCAGCATGCCAGCCCCGGTGCTCATCCCGACCAAGCATGAGTACTGCTTCAGTCAGGGCAGGCATTCTGGAAGCTTCTACCTGAAGATGGGAGCCGCTGGTAAGACATCATCATCATCTGCTTAACCTGTTCCCAACTATGTTTGGGTCGGCTTTCCAGTCTAACCGGATGCAGCTGAATACCAGTGTTTTACAGGGGCGACTGCCTATCTGACCTCCACAACCCAGTAACTGGGCAACACGATACCTCTTGGTTAGACTAGTTGTCCGATTTCTTGGCTTCTGACTATCCATAACGACTGCCAAAGATCTTTCCGAGACACTAGGGTGTCACACCACCAACTTCCAAACTCCGGGCTGCTAGTGAGAAATGCATAATGCCTTATTTACCAACTTCCAAAAATCGCTAAAATAGAATTTTAAAGCTCGAACCTCAGAAAATCCAATTGTAGACTTCTTCAGCTCTGTATTACAGGGGATAAATAACTGGGAATAGTAATTTCAAAATCCGGACTGCTTATTTAAATATATCGAGAGTAAATAAGAAAAATATCTACTGTCATATAAACTCAAGTCTTTGCTATACAGGAGCCTCTATGTATGATATACAAAACCTTATCTTATCCGTCGTAGCCTCGTGGTCTGGCGCACCCTGTAAGTCAGCTTAGATATTATGAATCCTCCGACTAAAGGGCATCTTACAATCTCTGAGACTGTTTTATGTGTCTTTCTTGAAAATAGTGTGCTCTATGTTTATGTGTCGAAAGCACATTATTTTTATGCTTGAGGTTAATAGTTAATAGTCTGAGGATAACACAGAAACCTCCCATATGTTTCTGTGTTGACGTATCCGTGTGAATAAAAACCCCTAATTAATAAAGAATAAAAAAAAATACAGAAACATCACATAAATAATACAGTTTAGCTAATGTCTATTGACAAGACTTTTTTGTTAATGAGAAAATTAAACAAATCTATTTGCTGTCTACAATTTCATCTGTAATTGATGTCATGTGTATACTACACAATAAAAAATAACTTTTTTTGAACGGCATGTATCCATCAGCTGAAACCAATTTTTATTGCTTATTGATTGCCTAAGAGTTGTGTAATTCTCGCAAATTTCGGTGGTTTTCAGTGTCGCACACTTATTATTGACTGATAATAAATCATTGTGATCAGATAAAAACGATAGCCTTTATTAAAAGCATGGAAACCCACATGACGCGCATTGTTTTATCAAAATCTATTTATACATGCTTGAATGGAAATTCTAGTTATTTTATATCCTGTATAAAAATGATGTTATCTAATTTTATTGTGCATGTGAATAAAATATTTTCATACATGATCGATTTACCTATTGTATATCAATTAGGTGCCGCATTGTAAATAGTAGGTACCTACTGTCGTTTAAATTTCTCTCGGTGACCCAAATAATTGTCCTTTATGCGAATGCAATCCATTTTACAGATACTTTACAGAGCTTTTTTATTATTGCAATTAACTCAGCGTAGATTCCTACGCTGAGTTAAATAATAAAAAGCATAACAAGTTGATTTATATCTGTAAAATGCATTTAACATTACAACAACAACAGCGGTTTTAGAATCTCATACCACCAGTGATATTATATTAATACTAATATTATAAAGAGTTCTTTGTAACGAATAGGCTTCGGAACTACTGAACCGATTTTAACAATTTTTTCACCAATTGATTAGACATTATTCTTGAGTAACATAGGCTATACAGGAAAAGTTTTTAACCAGTGCGTAAATTTTTTTTGGTAGTTCAGTGTCAGTAATAGAACACATTTCCGTGTTTAGTTAAAAAAAAATAACATAATCTATTCGCCATACTGTCAATGAAAATTCGCGGCCGCCGCCCGGGCGCATGGCTGGGGTGAGGGGGTGGGGAATGCGCTAGCGCCGAGTGACAATAAAATATGGTTTTTAAGTAAACATGTTTCGTAAGCGATAACTTTTTTTTTTAGTACTAAGACATATCAAAAGAAAATATACGTGTTTAATAAAACGTGTTGAAGTTTATTATGGCAAAATTTACGCACTGGTTAAAAAAAACTCCTGTATAACATCTCACTACGACACACGGGAGCGGAGCAGTAACCAAAGACGTAACTGAACGCGGGTGAAATAAGCCACGAAGACGAAGTCGCGGGAATTCGTTAATTTTATTATATTTGAGCAACGAGTCTTTACATACAATTTTATTAAATTTCGGTATCTCAAATTATGTTTTCCCGCAGGTTTCGCGTTAGGTCATTTAGTCCACTCACTGCTTCTACTGGCAGTGCAGATAGGACAGCTGGTGGACGAGAATCTTGACAACGATGAATGTGTGAACATGTTCCAAGTGGTACTCGATGTAATGTTCCCGCTCTACTGCTTCCTGCAGCTGTACTTCATCTTCAAATACTCTAATGTGATCATCTTGAAAGCTCAGGTAAAAATATTCAACACTAACAAGACGTATCTTAACAACTTCGACAATCTCACTTACAAAAACTCTTAGCGCTTTGTTTAGTTTGCTGTAACTTATAGGACCCTTACTCCGTACTCTGTTGGCTAATGATCGTGTTAAAATAATATCAGGAGATATATTAGATATACATAAGTGATATGACCTTCATTGTACGACATGCTCCACTTATTTAACAAAGCGCTTTAACAAAGCTGTGTAATCGGTGCTTCGTTAAATGTAACATTTAAGTATTAACTTTCGATTACCCAATAACACTGAATGCATCTCCTAGTCATGTGAGTATATACAGACTAGGAATGATTAAATTATTTATATTAATTTGTTTGCCTACCGTAATGTCAATAAAGGCTTAAAGCTAAGGTACAATTATGTACCCTGTAAGGGCACAGCATAATAAGTAACAAGGATACATTACAATTAAATTCAAATTAAATAATAGCTTTAGAACATAACTTATGATTCTTCAATGCTCTTATCGTAGATTGTTTAACGCGATGTTTCTAGAATAGCAAAACAACAAAAAGAAAGAGGTTATCATCCGCCAATAGACATTTGTAATCATTTCAAGCGCAATCTCGTCGCATCGCCGAACTCGTTTGAATAAAAAGTTCGAAAACAAACCGAATCAATTTTACAAGGTTGTTTGGTCGTGTCAAAATGTTTTATTATAAGGCAATAACTAAATTATAATTCCTTCAGTATGACGTCAATATCGATTTAACAACAATAAAATGGCCAATCAATAAACAATCCATTATACTATTAGGGTTTACAAAAAAAAACAAAGTGCTGCTAAATCAATTAAATATCAAAGCCGTATCATGATTTTCCGAAAATCTCTTAATTAAAGAAAGTGTCCTTCCATTTGTCAATCAAAACGAATACCACAAGTCTACTGAAATGAAATAGGTAAAATAATGTATTAAATAATGCCAACAATTTTCAGGGCTTAGCTCACTTCGCGCTAATGCATCTAATCGGCAGCAGTCTGTGCTTCTGGATATCTGCGATCGTTCGTGAGACTACCTTAGGATTGACGCTCTACGCTAATTCTCAGTACGGCAACGGCGGGGGGTACTTGTACTTTAGAGAAAACGCCACAATTACTGAACATGGTAAGATTTACTTCTATAAATATTCATTTTAACCCTAGAGTATGAATGGTTTTTCTATAACTACTTGCATTTAAATACTAATGTATTTTATTTTCGTTTTCCATCCACCTTTGATGTTTTACTGTTAAAGCTTCCTTGATAACTTCAATAATGATAATTATTTCTAATCTATGTTTCCAGATAAAACCCCGGAGAGAGAGATCGCGAGGTTCCTCGACGTAAGCAATCTGTACAACCCCAACTGCAACAGTTCCGCAGCCATTAATTCGATATATGAGAATTTCTCGCCGTACCTCTATCCGTTTAACGTGGAATTTAATATTCTTATCGGTACGTATCACAAATTCCCGTTGACTGGTAAATTGGAAAGGAAAGAGGCAATGTAAAAGATACTTATAATTCCAGAAATATGTGTGAAAACGTTCTTAGAAAAGACTTTAATTTGATTGACGCATTATAATACTCTTTCTTCTTCTTCTTGCTTTATTTAAAAACGTTTCCCCATCCTTGGAATTCTTTCTGTATTGTGGGTGCGTTAACAAACACATAAACTCATATACACGAACAGCTAGACCCGAAACAAAAATCTGTAGATCATACAAATATTTGATCTATGCGGGAATTGAATCCTCGACACGCAACGCAGCAGTCGACCGCTCGGTTACTGCGCCAACCGTGTCACCAATACTTAAATGTATCATTATTTCGGTATTTTGACACTCATTGTGTTTTATATTTTCAGTTGGTATTTACTACATCATCTGGAGTAATATCGGCAACTGCGATAACGAGGACAACAATAATTCTGATGTCAACTCCAACAGCGATGATGACTATCACATGTGCAGGTACAATATCTACTTATACTATTACCCTCTTTTCGAATTATTGTACATAGTAGCATGTTATGGTTAGACGTGTCAGTATTTGCAGAGTTTTTTAATCCTGTAGTCAAATTCTAAACATGTTTTATTGTCATCTCTACGGGCACTTTATAATCCGGAATTCGAAACAAATATTTTTTTTAAACCCTCAATCAAATTAAAAAAATATTTAATTTTCATCTCCACCTCAACTTTAGTTAGACAATTACAAATAATACTGTTTTAAATGTTTATACAAAATTTTAACCCTTTCCCAGAGCAGTGATACAAGCAAGGATTGACTGTTGTTCTATTTCATGTTGCATACATTTATAAATAAATATATTTTCCAGAATCCCAACAGCAAACGAAGACAATGACTTCACTAGCAATATCGTGATCTACGCTGACTGCCACGCCTCCAACCGTGGCCTGTTCTTAGGTCTCATCGTGATGGTCGTCATTACCGGCATGCTGATTATTGGCTTCGTCTTTAGCAGCGTTGGAGAGTAAGTTTAGCATTTGTTTGCTGAAAATCTATACAGACCTCAAATCTAACAAAAATAAATTATACTTATTATACACCTGCAGTGACTTATACAAAATTATGTTTTGCAGATGAACTCAATAGTCGAAAGTCAATAGTAAAAAAATTGTGAAATTTAATTGCCAATAGAAAAATATAATAGTAGTCAAATAGTCAATAGTATACACGTAATTTTTTTGGGAAATTTTGATTTTCAGACAGCTTTTGAACCTAAGTCAATTCAATTTTCCTATTCTTTATGATACTCTCAATTTTAATCATACGTTACACAACTATTGCATATTTTTGGATGCTCAGAATCTTTTTACGTCTATTTTTCCAGGGACTTCGTCGAGATTGGTTACCTTCTCAACTCCTGCACGAGCTTAGGCCTCCACTCCCTGCTACTCTTCGCCGTCGTAATTGCCTTCAATCAGATCCGTCAGCTGGACATCAATGAGCATCCAATCTCACTCCTCGATGATGTACTGCTTTTCATCTGTTTGCCCGCCTTCTTCATGGAGACGGTCCTCTCACTAGTTGCTACTATCACCTTTTCAAATATTGTGAAGTCCATTGATTTTATTATTATGGTGAGTACGATTTTAAAAAGTAATAAGTGATATTCATATTGCGCCACAGATTTTATAATATTTGTATTTTTGAGAGGTAAAATTGTTTATAATACGAGTAGTATTGAGAGATAAAATTGTTTGTTTATAAGAGGTAATTGAGGCATTCCCTGAAAGCACTAATCCTATTACAAAAATGATTTTACTATAGTAAAGCTAGACTATTGCCGGATACTATAAAGAAATGTTGTATGATATACAACATACGATACGCTAGTTCTTAATTTATAAAAAAAATAGAAAAAAGATTTTTTAAATAGAAAATAATTTAATTTAGTAGCTTTGTTGTTAAAAATAGTTTTTTTTTTCTATTTCTATTACTCTCAAAAAAACAACCATGTTAACTCACAAAAGAATACTTAACCTTTTATCTTTTATATATCCCAGGTAATACAAGTCCTGATCCAGACACCACTGATCATGGACGGCCTCCGCCGCTGCAGTAACACCAAGAAGCTTCGCAGGAAGAAGCCAGGCCGCGAGGTGCTGATGTTCCTCCTCATCGCCAACGTCGCCATGTGGATCTTCAACACCTTCTCCTACAAATCTCCCGACAGCCTCGACGAGAGGTACGAGTTCTACGGCAAAGTCATCTGGACTATACTAGGCCATATTAGCTTGCCTCTTATCATGTTCTATAGATTTCACTCCAGTGTATGCTTCGCCGATATTTGGGATTCTGCATACAAACCTGGAGCAGAACATTGATAAGAATAATTAACTAAAATTGTATAAAATTATTTGTTGTTGAGTAATATCGAATTAGATTGAAAATTAATGGATAGATACTTAGAACATTGTAGTTTTGAATCAAAGTGTGTTAGACATCGTACTAACTAAAGTTTGGGAATTAAAAGTCTTCATAATTATGAGGCATCGAAAGTGTGTAGGTATGTATAAGAAAACATAGTTGCAATTGCAATATAGTATAGTAGGAATGTTGCATTTAATAAATAACAAAAAAAATAGTTGAATAATAAGAAAATGCGAAATGTGGAAAAAATTGTAAATAGTCAAGAGTAGACTTATTATTTATGTAATTATTGTTTATTTACAATAAATCGAGATTATAATATTTTACTACTTTTATCAATAAGTAGTTGTCTAAGTAATTAATTAATTAATGGAAATTAAATTGTTAGAACTAGTTCTAAGGTTTGTAATTGAAATTTTAAGATTACAAAGTTTATGAGATTAAAGTTTATTTTTTATAACGTTTCCTTCTACCTATGTGTGTTTATATGGTTGGAAAAACCACCCCCACAACCACCCACAAACCCAAGATACAGGAGAAATTCCTAGTGTGGGGTGACGCTTTTTTTTAGATGACTTCATCGAAGGAAGGGAATATACACAGGAATCACACTTCACGGTACATTCTCGGCTAAGATTAGACCACCCACACTGCTCACGTGGGTGTCACAAAAGGTCTAATGGCTACTGTCAATATGATACGCCGCAATATCCTCCTATAAGTTTGAAAAAATACATCAGCTTAGCTTTTTTTAATTACGATATGTGTGAAACATAATAATATGGGTGCAATAACCTGTTTCATCTAATTTACTGTTACTAGTCTATTTTTTTTACTGTTAATCTTTTATATTAATTAAATAAACAAATAAATGTACGGTGAAAAACAAGTTTGTATAATATAACAATTTCATAGAAAAACCTAATAACACTTTTTGCTCGACCCGGGAATCGAACCCAGGACCTCTAGCTAACTGTATGTGGATTGAGTAATATATGTATATTCGACGCCTTCTTTATTCCTAAACGAAAAATCTTCCTAAAAGTACTCCTCTACCATACTATGCTTTAACGCAAGAAGAAAAACCCGTCGGTTTTAACTGTTACGTACTTATCATAGTATAATAACAATGTGTTATAACATACCAAACAACCCGCTGCAGGTGACGGCGGTTTCTCGCAGCCACAAAGCACGTATCAATACACCGTCTTAGCTGACCAACTGAGAGAGCCTGCTAACTATGTTGCGGCCCCTAACGCAATTACCGAATATTAGGTTAAGTACTCGGACAGTCAGGCGCAGCGCACTTAGCCGACGGCCGAGATACAAACTAGTTACTGCGACCACGCTTACATGCGAACACTATGTGCATACGTAAACCTCACATGCCATTTACCGACTGTCGTAGGAAATAATTAAATGGGGTTTTAGTTTTAATATTTGTATTTCAGCCTACCGTGTGTAACGTAAATAACGGGTGTAAAAACACACCAAAGGAAGAGAATAGTTTTTTTTTGTTCTAGACCATACCTGGGGCGCTCTGATTATTAAAAGTAAAGTTCAAATTTTTCTCAGGTCTTTTTTCAAAAACTAGTGTTAAATTTTTTAACTAAACTTCAAATAGGTACCGCACGGCCCCTGTACCGTTATATGTGTCCGTAAGCGTAATGTTTTGCGTGCTATACATAGAGCACTACCATGAAAAGTGATTTTTCACTTCAAAAATAAAAGTCGTTTGTATGTATAACGACTATTTGATATGTCTTATAACACCCCATACACCAAATCGAATTTTAACATGCTCGACATTGTACCACCCCCCATACCTACTACTTATGTAAAAGTTCCATGCGTCATATCTACGCCCGGTAAATGTAAAAAAATACCAATATTTGCCTAAACTGGGCAAATAGTTCTTTTGCCAGGGTCAATCAGGTAATTGCTGTTTAAAATCAGAGTCAAACGTTATATCAGTGTGCTCGTTAGCTGTTTGAGATCAAAGGTTAACAATTTATAAAAGTACTAATGAAGGACGTAACACCGTATGACTAACTAGGCAAAATGTTTAAGTCTAATGTGCATAGGTGTCAAAATAATACACTTCATCTACATTATATCATCTACTTTCTTATTTGACGCTGTAGGATCGAAAAATTAAATAACCTACTTCAAAACCAAAGTGTTAAATAAACAACCGCCAGATATTACAATAAATAAATTCCGAGTCTGCGGTACCTGCCCTTTCATTAAATGTGAGCATTGATTAAATGCCATCGCATACAAGCACGCTGACCGATATTCATATTCATTCGTTGAATTAAAATAAGGCGAATTCATTTATAAAAGGAGTAAACATCCCACGTCCACTTTAAATGCGATATCGTGCTTAGACTGCATAGATATAAGGTTTCATTTTGTTTAAGTGTCTATTTGTTTCCATGCTGAATCGGCACTGGAAAATATTCGTGAGTAAATCAGTAGGGCAGCGCGACGCACGGATCTGCGCTCGGCTGACCAATGCCACTGTTGTCTAATTGTTTCCGATCTCTTCTGAATAACCACCGCGTTGTATAGACAAAATTTGAACACGTGACTGACGGCTGATAAAGGTATTCAATGCTCCAATGATCTTTCACTCGCTGTACCAATATTTCGATTGAAGCCTGACAGAATATAAAGGTTCATTTTAACTGCAATTCTGAATAAAGATAATAAAATATTTTAAACCTGCTGCTCAGGTGGCCGCCTGCCATTACATATCATGTCAATATTAAAATTAATACTCCTTTGTTTTCAGGTTATTTTAACCGTGTGCATTAATTGCATCATAAAAGCTTTTCCCCTACCTCTACCTACTGATTGGTTAATATCATGGGCTTCATAATAAACAACAGATAAACGAGTTTCCATTTAAGACTAATGAAAGGAAACCGCAACAACGTTCCATCAATTGGCGGGTCGGAACCTAAGTGCTTATAAAATATGGTCTCTGTTAATTAAATCATGTAAAAGCTTTTTGATCGTGTTCATTACCCGAAAGAGCCTCATATGTGTGTTTTATTCGTGTATGCATGAAATCATTTTATAGATAGCTAGAGTTCATTTATTAGATGACAATAGGATATTATGGAGCGCGGCAGTGGTCGGTCACGCTCGAGGTCGCGCGGCGCCGGCGCACACCGGAAGGGTGCGACGCTCCGCGGCGGAAGCCTCCCCACCACCGTGACCTGCGTGTGCACACGCGCTTTGTTGTCCACCAGTGACACACGCGATCTCCTCACAAACTGTGGAAACCAGACAAATAAAAAATAAACTTCAGTGTTGCAACAATGCTTGAAGTATAAGGAGCTAAAAAATCTAAAGATACCGACAACAAACAAACTCAATAAAGTAGTTAATTTTATAAACTGAAACACAAAGAACTTCAAAATGATTAGTTCGCATATAAGTACTGAAACCTCTGTGTTCCCAATTTGCGGTAGAACAAACGCCAACACATCTCGACGTCGGCGTTGATACTAGCCCACTACATCAATAGTATTAGGAGTGTAACAGTGGAGAGTACTACACTTCACCACTACTGCTCAGCGCTTCTCGACATCGAGAGGCAATCCTGGATCTTCACGGTACACGGACAGGTGAGATTAACATTCTTATATAAAGGGTTGAAGGGTATGCTTTGTCTTAAATAAACTTAATCGAAAGAAGTAACTCACAAATTGATAAAAGTAAAATCAAGTTTTTAAAACCTACCCGATTTTAATGTAAGGATTCAACAAATAAAGAATGTAAATGTAAAGAAATCTTTTTTTTTTAATCTTTCATCAAACATATAATAAAATCACAAACTATAAATCTAAAACAACATGTGAAACAAACAAGATTTCCAACTTAATAACTTACAAAGTTACCTAAATAAATATAATGTACCAATTTTTGTGACATTTCTCAACAGATTCAATATATTACAGCCATATTTCACTAAAAGCAAAGTGCTGACCGACCGGTAAAATCAAATAAATTATAATACACATTGGATTATTTTCATGACGTAACTGTATTTTCTTTTACTGGAAACAGTGGCAATAGAGAACCGACATTTCGCTGTAAAGAGTAGAGTAATAATATGTATTTACATTGCTCATCTTCTGGTCCATAACATGATCACAAAATGAGGTAGCGACCTGATTACACTGTCTTTGCAAGTCATTGTTGTATGCATAATTGCTTGTAAACATAGGTACTGGAAGTAATGTTTAAAAGGTGGAGCGTAGCTTTCAAGACGTGTCAGTCAACCCTTGCCTCGCCCCGTCCCCGGCATTTTGTGCCCACAAACGACGAGTGATCAACCTACACGTGCTTGCGAACAACTTATTTGGGGTGTAAAATTGAATTACTTTGGGGAACAAGTACCTACTTTGGAAAATGCTTTTAGTGATGTACACTGACACGGCTTTCAATACAGTGAACTGTCTTCCGTGAAACATAATATTATTATTTAATTTTTATTAGAAAACCAAACTGATTCGTTGAAAAGAAATTCTGGGTTATTTTTTATTGTAAAATAATAAACAAGGAAAAATTACAAAGTGTTCATTACGTGTAAAACCATAGTTAATACTTAAATTTTTACATTCTCGGGATATAGTCGGCGCTGATCAAAGACGCGTCGCCGCTCACCCGGAAAATTGCCCGAGCCCAATGAATATTATTATACTCTTCAATAGATACACGTAGTTTATTCTAGTTAGGACAATATTGCGCAACTGCTTCACGTTAGCGTCTATAATATGAACACTGACTATTCATTTATTTTCACTATTATTTTTTACATCGTTCATGACCATACAAAACAAGAGCGCTAAAAAGCAATTATGTATGAAAAAATATGTAACACATAGAACCACCATTGTGAAACCAACAATAGCTTTTATGTCATACTCTAAACGTGCCAGCCTCAATATTTCATGACAAAGTTACCTACGCCTACAGTTCAAAAATATTGTATAACACAAAATAAAAGATAAAAGCATCCCGTTAATTTGGTATTTAATCGGCAAAGGATGGAGGCGCACTTGACGGTGTCATACGGGAGCCGAGGTGTGGGCATGTGGGCTTAATCCCGTGTTGTAACTGTGCAGGCGACGTCACGCTTCGCCGGCCATATTTAGAGATATGTGACGATCCAGCGGCTGCCCAGTGAACCGCGAGAGGATGTGAGTTATTAAGTGGTACACTTTCAGGTGATCTGTCGAGTGAGAGAATCGTGTCCCCGCTCCGCTCGCCCCACGCGACCTGCAACTACTAAATGTTTTGTTGGATTTTGTTATGTTATTTTACAAATAACTGTTATTAATTTACACTGGATATTCAATAACTGTCAATTTCTTTCTTTTAAATCTGTATTATATTTTAAAGTGTCTAGGCAATGATTTGAATCTGCTATAACTTACAATCTATTATAAACTTTTATCAACTGGATTTAGTCGTTTTCATATTCACTTTAGTTCCAACAAAAACAGCACTAAAATTACAAATTATTATTGATAATAACCATCGCTCTGATTATACTCACTCAAAACGCTCAAACATCGTCCAAGCACAAATAATGACACATTACTAAATTGAAACGCCGCATCCACTGATTTGAAACAAATAGAGTGCACGTAAACATGATTCGTATGTCGGCCTCGCTCGACTCATCCATTTGTAACGAGCCTGTGATGTTATTCATACCATATCAAACGTTTAGAGAGCATTATACTGATTCCGACTGTTTGGATTTACCTGATGGTCAAGCTTAGCCATGTTATTTTAATTTCGTAATCGCCGATTGATATACAACGGCATTGGAGTGTTCTGTGTTATGTTGCTTTGAATAATTTGATTAGGTTTGGAAAACAGGAGTGATTACATGAATAAGGATTACCTATATGTTCGTTGGCTGTCAAAGTTACAAACTCTCTTCTTACCATCGAACATATTTTAACGTTTTAAAAGCATTGATGCTCACCTATGTGTTATATACATCATACATGTTACTACCTACCTAAATCAGAATTTGAATGATTCAAAGTCAAAGTCAAATCATTTATTCCAATTAGACCACTAAAAGGCACTTTTGAAAGTCAACTTTATGACTCGTCTGTAAAATTTAAATTTTGTGATAGACGAATATGCGTTGTTAGTGTCGATTTGTTCTAAAAGAGCAGTCACTAAATGCAACATTTTTAACCCTAAACTTCACTGGGGTAAATAATATGTTACACAAACGAAGAGGAAATCGAATTGTACGGCAACTCTCCCCGTCCAAAAGTCACCCTCGGTCACTCCGATTTTCTGCTTCCTGTGGTAATGGTTGTAAAATTCGAACGAGCACATAATCGTTTACACTTTCCATCTTTTACTATAGTTATGCATAACTATAACACAAATGTAAAGAAAATTATATTAAAAATGTTGACTATATAAATCGCAGAAGGTTAAGGTGTAACTCTGCTTATTCCATCGGGGAAAACAAGCATGATGTTATTCTACGTAACTAAATTACACTTAAAATAACGAGCAGTTTCTTCGTCAAAGCCCTTCAGGCTAACTCAACTATCCGGTCAATTTAAAATATTCAACGTGAACGAAATTGCATTCGATCTCGGCGTCACATCATTAAACAGCGAGGCAGTTAATTAGGCGGCACATGACGCACAAAGCTGATGTATCTGTTGCAGTCGGAAGTGGCCATTGGCTCGGTAAATCAATATCCGGTGAGCACGCCTATCAACGGCCTCTGCTGCCATTTCAATAAAATCACTAACTACTTTCTCAAGTTTAATGCAGTATAACAAGGGTTGTTCGATGCCCCTAACTTTGTTGTGGAACTAGTTTGTTAGGTTACCTGTAAATATTTCAAATATAATAGAATCAATTTGTTTGTTGCCATACAGGAAAAATTTTTAACCAGTGCGTAAATTTTGCCATAATAAACTTCAACACGTTTTATTAAACACGTATATTTTATTTTGATATGTCTTAGTACTCAAAAAAAAGTTATCGCTTACGAAACATGTTTACTTAAAAACCATATTTCATAGTCACTCGGCGCTAGCGCATTCCCCACCCCCTCACCCCAGCCATACGCCCGGGCGGCGGCGGCGGCCGCGAGTTTTCATTGATAGTATGGCGAATAGATTATGTCCTGGATGTTTTGCTTATTTCAAACTCGGATAAGGATGAAATTTTTTTAATTTTTTTTTTAACTAAACACGGAAATGTGTTCTATTACTGACACTGAACTACCAAAAAAAATTTACGCACTGGTTAAAAACTTATCCTGTATATGCAATTAATGGAGAAACAAGGAATGTTTAAATTCATACAGCCTTACTTATAAAAATAACGCTAAATTATACTCAGCTACTTATCAATTGATTAACTCTCAAATCCTTGACTAAAAATCAATTATTTTTCACATAGCAACCACTTTCAACGGTGTCTCAGGTGAAAAATCTTACCTATAAACGTTAATCAGCGTTGAGATGTTGCCTAAGTGACAGAAAATTTAAACAGCGGCGACCCGTTGTTTAAGTATAGTTCGGAACTAAGATGGCGGGCTACGATCAGCTGTGACGATGATATTTTTGGTCTATGGATTCTATTGTAAATTTTGTCAATTATGCTCAATTGTTCGTTCGATTTCGTTCTTTAGTCGAATAATTTGGTCATGCTCTATGCTGAACGTCTAAGTGTTGGCAGATTAAAATAGTGTTTCATCGTTCAGTCAGTCACTTAAGAGGTAGCTGAGTGAGTATGAATCAGCGTTATTTTTATAAGTAAGGCCCATAATGTGGAAGACCGTTTAGCTACAATATTGATTTACTATTAATGAGGTAACTAACATGTTTAATTTTACAAGGTGCTTCTTTAAGTTGTTGTTGTTTTCTTCAGGTACAAAGTTAATTTACTTGTGTAATGTAGAGATGTATCAAGGTAAAAATAACGCACACCCTTTCTGCTCATAAATATTAAAATGTCAATGCTATAATTAAACCACCTTCGTATCATCGTAAACATCGCGCTAAATATATAAAAAATAACGTTGTTGGTTATTTTCCATGTTCCTATGCCCTTCTTTTTGTAAAAATCAATCATAACTAGAACATATCAAAATAATTAAGTACTTAAACACTTACAAATATAATACGATATTATACCATTTCATACAGAAAGGTTTTTATTAACATTATTAAACTTAATCAAAAACATCGTGAAGAGAGATCAACTACCCGTGTTTCATTAAAAGTTTGTTATTGAACTGAAGTTTCATTGCTTCATAGAGTTTGAAACATGTCGGGTGGAATTTTCTTGCAATGTTCAATTCGTAATAGGAGTAAGCTCTACTTGCTAAGCCTGGTTCATATGTAAGAGTGATGTAAGAATAACATTTATGCAATCAGTTGGTTTAAACTTAAATGTTTTGAAGTATCGGCAACTTTTTAATTTTGTTACATTTGGTATTTTAATCACATTCACGACGACGAAAATCTATGCACGCTTCATGGTATAAACAATTGTTTGGTGGTTAGGTACATGTTTCACCGAAAACTCAAGTGATCATACCCATGCCCATGCCCAATTTTGTTGGAGTGTTGAGACCCACACTCAGAAATGTGCAAGCATATATGTATACATAGGTACTTAGAAATTAATGTAACGCAATTAACTAGGTCTCATACTGGAACCAACCCATAATGATTTTCATTATTTTTCTTCATTGTAGGTGTATGAGTAATAAATATGTATTTTTTGTGTCAACATTTTGTATCGTTTACTTCTCCTCCATATCGAAACCAAAGATACCAGAACCAATAATACAAATATTCCTACCTTGCCAATAAATATCAATAAGAAAGCGTCATACATAACCCGCATTTAATTCATCCCTTAAATATAAAAACGTAGGTGCAAGAGGCGTAAGAGCATACGTCGGAGTAATGAAGATTTGGAGATAATCGAAAGAGCGGGCGCACGGTAGACGATTTATTTGCAGCGCGACCGTCCGGATAATAATGCCTTTAACAACGCTTCTGGGCGCACCGAGCCGCGTTCTGACGTGCCAGTGGACTTGCCTGCAACTTGTGATCATAAAATAGGACAGCAACAATAACAGTAACAGTAGAATAACAGTTTGTTTTAATATAACGCAAGGTTTAAATAACAATTTAAACCTTGCATTATATTAAAATAAACTGTTATGTTATAACTTAACAAATTGATAAATAAAATGATGAGGCAAACCGTTAATTAGTATCCCTTAATCCATTGAAAGTACCTACATAAATGGCATATTGTAATTACTTTTTACGATAGCGCTAGATGCAATTTTCGAAATACGTCAGTTTAACTATTCCTGGAAAACTCTGACACAGATGTGTTAATGTTGGTATGATCTATGGGAAAAATCTTGGAAGATACACGTCGGCGAAAATCAACACAATCATAATAATTAAAACGATATCAATACGAGTAAATAGTAGTACCTAAGAACAGCAATGGACATATTTTACATACAGGACATATTGATTTATGAAAATCAAAATAGTACTTGGACCTAATCGTATATTTTACCGTATGATAATGCTCTCTCTTAATGGTCAATTAAAAACTGAGCATTAGCTAACTACTAATTATAGTTGTATTCCTCGGAACAAAGAAAGGAAAAGTATTCAACTCGATCCCGATTAACCGGTATTCGTTCAAATACAATAATTATAAATGTAGTACCTAAAGCTACGTTTCTTTGTAATTCCCATTATATTTGATTAGTTTGAACAGTTTTACAATGTAATGAAGGAAACAAAAGAGAGTTAAATAATAGGAAAAGAAATAAGTATTATTCAGGAATCCTACTTGATTTTATAAATGAGAAAGTTTGTGAAAATGGATAGATTTTTGTTACTTATACACCAGAATGGCTGAACGGATACAGATATTTGGCACAGAGATAGATTATAGACTAAAATCGCACATAGGCTACTTTTTATCCCAGAAAAATATGCGATTACTGAGGGATAATATCAACTTTGACACGGACTGGAACGAACTCGCGTTCAAAAGTCAGTAATATTAAAATACTTAGAATTTTATCATCATGTTATGTTTATTCATCATGTTGTGACGGGCCTGTTGGTCTAGTGGTTAGTGGCCTTGACTGCTAAGCCGGAGGTCGTGGGTTCGATTCCCACCCAGGACAAACTTTGTGTGATGAGCATGATTGTTTGTTCTGTGTCTGGGTGTGATTTATCTATAATATATGATGTATGTATGTATGTATATCAGTTGTCTGGTTACCATAACACAAGCCCTGCTTAGCTTGGGATCAGATAGCCGTGTGTGAGTTGTCCCAAGATATTTAGATATGTTTGTTGCAATAAATAAAGTAAATAAAACCCAAATATTTTTTATTAATATAATTCGGTTAGTTAATACCATCAACATTATCTAAAAACAATTATGTTTTGTAACTAAACATCTTCTAACGTGTGATCTGAACGAGGCACGGAGACCGTAGCGCCTTCGAGTCATGCCGTTCGCTTGTTGATAGACTTTCGACCTCACATTAAGTGTTTTCTCTAAGCCCCTAACATCTGGTAAGTATTACACAACATCTTCACTGTGTTTTCGGCACATTTGAATCTGTTCTGAACTATGTAATACCTTTACTATTATTACGCTATGCTTAGAAAGAATAATAACCTATATTTAACCACTTGTGTTCAGTTACGTCTTTAGTTACTGCTCCGCTCCCGAGTGTTGTAGCATGATGTTATGTCTATAGCCTTCCTCGTTAAAAGGACTAACCAATACAAAAAGATTTTTCAATTTGAACCAATAGTTCCTGAGATTAGCGCGTACAACCAAACAAACAAACTCTTCAGCTTTATAATATTAATATAAGTATAGACTTTTAGAAATAATAATTATGATCTTAACAAGGATTCAAATTTTTATAATGAAGCTATAATATCACGTAGGTGTCGGTCACGCATGAACACTAAAAAAAATATTGTTAGATCTCGGAATAGATCACCTGTTTAGGTTCCGTGGATGACTAACTTTAGGATTACCTATTTCAGAACAACGGGCTGTAGCATCTATAATTAAATACAGTTATGACGTCATAAAATATTAAAACCAGGCTGCCTATATAAAGTTTCTAAAATTACACATACCTTAAAGCCTGTATTCCCCGAATGGTAGGGCAGAGGTGTAACAATGTACACCCACAGTTTGCCGGTGTGTGTAGGTCCCATGTAATAGGGGGCGAGCCTATTGCGATTAGCCAGGCACAAATCCTAACTAACTAACAAGCTGAGAATTTCATAGATAAACTCAATAACACTTTGCTTGACCTGGGAATCGAACTCAAGACCTCTAGAGAAGCAGTCGCGCCAAGAATCACTAGGCTAACGAGGCAGTCCTAAAATTATAAAAAAAATATCTAAAATTATGAATAAATAGTTCTTTTAGCAGATTTTAGTAGGAGCCAAAATCGAAGAAAACTTTTTTTAAAAGATTCTGTTTTTAAAAAATCCATACAAAACAAGTAACTGTAAACTAAGATTAAAAGCCGTTTTAACATCCCGCTTAAGTTATTGAATAAAGTATTTTTGAAACTCACCTAATAAGCCGGAGTTATATCCCGACAGGCGCGTCAATAAACATGACAAAATAGGCCCATAATAAATATGGAATAGGGTTTCCAATCAAGTCAACTTCGCGCCCTCCCCCCCTCCTCGCCCGGCGCAGGAAACAACACAGACCAAGTAACGTTTTAAAGGTACCGGAGATACAACGTGTCTGTGGTTAGATATGTCAGAAATTAAAAGCAGATTTACCGCAAGCTTAGTTAGATAAAATGCATAGTCAATGACGATCAAAGTTTACACTGAATAGAATAGTAATGAAGGATGAAAAATGTTTCTGAGTAATAAGAATTTAGGTTTCAACGAAACTTGGTTTCTACAATAAAATTAGTGAAAATCAGATCTACTTGTAGGTAATAATTGTGCCAGCCAGTTAGATAAAAGGGTTCACGAAAAAAAAAAAACTTTTTTGAATTGTGAATTTTCTGAAGAATACTTTTAATAGCTAAAGTTGCTTAGTGTAAAATTCACCGAAAAGTATCAAGTCTAAAACCACTACCAAACCATGCTACGGAATATCGTAGCAGTTCTCGTAGCGTCGTAGCACTGTAGCACGGGCGGAGGCGACGCGGCGGGCGCCCTGCATATCTCGCCACATAATATAGACAACTAGGCGACGCCTTGGGACAAATTTTTAAATTGCCTCCTGGCCCTACAGTACCGACTGACGGCAGGTCAGCTTCGCGCTCATTACTCACGCAATTTTATCAACCATGTTTTTTATTAATGTTTTAAATTGCTATTCCTGAAATTGTATCAAAAATCGTTCTGACTACTCAGATTCCTTAAATGACTTATAAAATGTACGTATTTACTCGTATATAACAAAAACACAGACAGATGTAAAAGTAGGCGGAAATCACACAGCATACATGTGGAGACGACCTATTTTATTAAATCATACATCATGTAATACTGCGTTTTCAACGGTTCTGTTCATGTAAGACTCCAACTAAATGATGTCACCGCGTTCATTATTATAATACCGTTACATATGTGAGGAACTAAACATTAAATCCATAAACATCGGTTTACCTGAACCTGAATTAATTTTGGGTACGTCACTTTGTTCCGTACATCTCTCTCATTTCATAATTTCAGTGTTCACTTTATTCCTAACCGTATCATCTTTTCCAAAATCCTTGCGGTCGAATTTCTTCTAATCTGCCTTTTTTTTTAACCTTCCATATTCATACTAGTGTTTGGTATGAAATTTTAAATGGAATTTAATTGAAACGACTTTTAAACAAGATTGACGACTACTTTTACTTTTGATTTTAACGACTGCTATGCTAGAGGTCCTGGGTTCGATTCCCAGGTCGAGCAAAGAGTTATTGGCTTTTTCTATGAAATTCTCAGTAGCAACTCGGAGTTTGGTTTTGGGCCTGTTAATGGCAACAGGCTCGCTCCCTATTACATGAGACCTAAACATACCGGCGAACTGAGGGTGTACATTGGTACACCTCTGCCTACCCCGTCGTGGAATACAGGCGTGATGGTTTAATTAAAAAGCCCATTCCGCCATCCACAAAACAAACCTTCTGACATCTAAACAGCATACATGATTTTCTCAATTCAACCTATCGCAAAATATGTCCATAAAGTGCTTCCTCATATCTAGCCTGTGTCTAAACATTCGCAGCCGAGATACAAGCAATGGAAACAAAGCAACGGGCCCAAGATAACGCAAACTACATCAAGATACGTGAAAGCCCACTTCGGAACTTTGAGTGTGCTATACCCTGACTTCTGTTTATGCTACTGTAGGCTTACTTTGTTTGTTTTGCATTTTGATTTATATTTAATGTTTTTTTTTAATTAGGGAAAGAAAATTGATGATGAACGATTTACCCGAAGAAATAAAGAAATGTGAAAGTATTAATATATTTAAATCTAAATTAAGAAAACACATCTGTAATCGATGACGTCATCAACGCACCAGATGCGAACATCTAAAATACTTATCTTAACTATTTGTATCTCATTTTAAGTGAACTGTAATTGTTCTTATGAGAATAAATTCTTTAAACCTAAAATTAAAGTGTTAAAAAAAGTATTTTTTAATTTTCATGACCAAAAATGGAAATCAATACCTACGTCATAGATATAATTAACCAATTTATTTGAATGTTTTTTTTTATACCAAGAATTTATAGCATGTAGTGTGCAAATATATTAATATTTATGAGAGGTCTATAAATTAATGTTCTTTATTAGGCTCATAAAAATGTTTAGCCAAAAGATTTTTTTATTTAATTTCAAATGTCTAATACAAAACAAATATTTACTTTTAAACAAGATTATATTTGTAAAGCAATAAAAACACGTGACTATTTTATTATCTAATTTATTTAACCATTGACAAAACATTTCCTACAATAAACATTGACATTTCAAAACATTAGTATCTAAATATCTAAACAAGTTGTAGCGACATTTATTTGCACGAATATGTATTCGGATCCATATTTACATAATTCAGGCACCGGCGGAATCATTCCGTAGTTGTGTATTACACAAAATGAACGTATCCCAAGATCCCACTTACAAATTGAGCCGAGTCGGTGGGCTATTCTGCACACCCTCTACTGTTGTTTGAAACACATTAAAATTACCAACACTCTGTGATTTTAGTCTTGTAGGATTTGTGCAACGGAAGGTTTGTAAAGGGTAGGGAATCAAAAATGGAGGACTTAAATATATACTAATATGTGGAAGTATCAAAAGAGGTTTCGTATTTTGGGTTTTTGATATTAACATATTTGAAAATGATTTATATTAGTAGGAAGATAAAATATTTTGATTTAAATCTCAGAAATGTACCTGATTATACTAATAACTGTAAATAATAAAACATATTTAAATATATTACAAACATTTATTGATTAAACAACAATAAATCTTAAATCAAAAATGCGACCACGATTAAGTGGTATAGAATAGAGGCGCTTACGGCCCATTGGGACGCTGGCCCGAATGGAGCGCGCATACTAATTCGTGGTCGTTCGAGGAGCATTCAAATAGCAGCCGAGCCCGGCTTATGGGATATGTGAGACGGAGCCCAAGATTTAGTTTACAACTTAGATTACGGCCCTGGTGGTCAAGAATTAAACAAGTAATCTAATGGCACGCGTAACGTGTCCCAACAAACAATCTAATTGAAAGGATTTCAATTAAACATACACAGCACGTCTTTTGCGGTGCAGACTAATAGGATTTTGGAGGTAATTCAATTAATAATTGAAACTAGTTTCAGTGAATCGTAATAAATATAAACTTTCAAGGACTGCATAAATAATGCAAATCCTTTCCTACCTCATTAGTAAAAATCCTCTTCAGGAATAAATCATAATTTATTTCGGCCCAACTCGTGGATGTATACAAATAATTAGAATTGTAAATAGGGTAAATCATATTTTCTGAAATTACTTGACTATATTTGATGCTAAAATTTATAATAATAATATATTATTAAGTACATGAACTTTAGAGCTACATAATGTGATAGCTTTTGAAAAAAAACTGTATTAAAGGAACCAATCACGGCTATGATTGATATTATAATTGCGGTGTGAATGAAATGATAAAACTTTACTTTTCTTTGTATTGTGTATAGGTCATATCTATATTAAAATAAAATACTTTATTATAAGTATATAAAGATATAATGTTAGAACATAAAAAGCATCCTCTGAAAGCCAAGCAAAAAGGGCCACTTAACATATAACACCAAGTTACTGAAGCAGCAGACCGCCAGATTGCGTCTGAAAGCTCTACCTGTTGCGCGACTCGTTTCAGCCTGCAACCCGTGCACGGTGGCTTACAGCTCAGTCGTTTTCTTTTTGTATGCATTTACGTTTCAGATTAAAAGATCCAATCGCCACCCCAACGTTCGGGGGCCTTCGTGTGGGCCCGTCAGGCTTCGCTGGTCTCGCCCACAGATGATTGGCCGGTGCGAAAATGGGGTGAGTGATGACGCGTTCGAGGGAAGTTTTCGCGCTGGAAAATCAGTTGTGGTTGCGGAGCTGAACAGCGCGGCTGTGTGCCGCTGCCTAGGACCGGTCGCCACGTCGTGCGCCGCCGCCTCGAGGGTAAGTGAACATTTTATTCGATTAAAAAGCAATTTCTCCTGAGAAGTGTGATTCGTACACCTTTGCCTAAGCTTTATTAACTTCAATTTGGATAAGGTGGAAAATATAAACTTGATTATTTCGCGCTAAACATTACCTTAATAAATATAGGTAACCGAGCCGTAATTATCTTTCTCATAAACTATAATAACTGATATTGCGTAAGTAAAAACGGCTAACTGCTCTACTTTTCTAAGTAAATCAAATAATCACACTACAATTGAAATTGCTTTTTAAAACTAAATAAATTGTTTGTGTAAAGTTTTTCAGGAGCAGAGTTCTTCAAGTTACTACGACGCGGCGTAGAAGCGGAATTAAAGTTTTTTTTTGGGATTTCCTTCAATCAGCGTACATTATTACGGAAAAGCATACTTAAAAAAAAACCTACGTACTACAACATAAAACTTAAAATTCTACACATTTTCGACGTTACCGTCAAAGAAAATTCCGGTTTAATTTGAATAAACTACAAGAGATTTAATAAAACGTAAACGTGTTTTTAAGTCGGCACATCAATTTTACTACTTAAAATATCAATTCAGCCGCAACCAGCTTAACTTATACATGAAATCATAGAAACAGATTTTTCAACGTAATTGGCACACCTACGTTTATTTCCCAGAGTTTTAACATGACCTCATTTACTGAGCTACCAATTACAAACTACCTACTCATACTTATAGGAACTGTATCGAACAATGGATGAATAAGTAGCCATATTGAAACAGTATTTGTCCCTTATTTTCTTTGCGTCAACATCATTTTCAAGATATAAAGGGTTAAGGGATTCTTATTTATAGATTTAATTCAGAAATATAAAGGCTTTTTTGGCTACATTATTATTTTTAGTTGGAATTATCTTTTCGGTTAAATAAAAGATTTCAATAAATAAAATACTAATGAACCTAAAACTTCATGCAAAATATCTTATGACAAATCATATCTCATAACGTGCAGGTTAAATAAATCTGCGGAATTTAATATTTTTACAATTCAAAAAAACACTTATTACATTTACGAGTATTATGATAAAATAATTATAGTTACTATTATTTTACAAAATACTTAAACTAAAAAAGAAATACCAAAAAAAAAATTGAGATATTAAAGAGAAAATGAAAAAAAAAACCATAACTATAGGAACATCACCAACATTATAGACATTATTAAAAACAAAATATAGCAAAGAAAATTAAAAGACATTCTTTGAAATTAAATTACAACCAAATTAAGTAATACTTATTAATTATAACTATCTATTAATTGCTATTTCTACCTGAAACACTTTTCTTTCGTCGTTTAAGGGTACCTCTTTTAAGAGGGTTAGGCCGCGCAATTTTTACGCCGTTTTTTTTTAATTAGGTAAAAAGTTATTATTCTAACTTACATAAATCTGTTCTCAAGCTATTTCTGTCGCGACAACTTTTCGGATATTCGGTATATTTCACGATTATATCGATCGGTATAACAATCACAGCTAAAAAAAAAAAAATACTCAAACTCGTCATCATTTTTAAAATTGATGTCACTTTATCAAATTTTCATTAAATAGTAAATGAAGCAAGATATCGTTATCTTTTAAGGATAAATCATAAAAAGATAAATTTAAAAGTTTTACTGATTACCCTCATTAACGTCGATGTAGCAAAAAAGGTATTCTCCTCAGATAAATTAAGCGCATTCTTTAAATGAGGTACAATAAGAAATTCTAACGTTTATTTGAATTAAGTTGCATGACTTGGGTGCTCTAATTCAAAGTAAAAAATAATATACTCAAAAAAAATCAGTAGCCGTAAATAATGGTAATAATGGTGAGCTGTAGTAGCTTAGCATCTCAAAATTAAATTAATTCTACCCTTGCACTAATGTGCGCCCGTATAAACAATAAACGCAAACCAATGACAAGAAAAATGAAAAAAGCGAGAAGGAAAATCAGGGAATTCTAAGAAATTATTTACCACAAGTTAGCCGGCTTTTACGGAAGTAGTAAAAATCATCACGAAAAGAAAATTAAGGTTAACCTAATTGCCATTAAACTCTTAAAAACAGTCAGGCTTACCACTTTTAATTAATAATAAAAATAAAAATTGAATATCCAATTAAAATTACTGTACAAAAACTCTTTCATACTAAAATTTTATATTCAGTATTTATTTTATATTTGGTAAAATCAATCATAACGGCACAGAAAGTTAACGATATACTTAATCAAGCATCCGCTGCGTGCACAATGGTCGGCTTAATTTATTATCAAGACATATTTCCAATAAATAAAGTTATCACTCGTGTTTAATACACAACGTTTCCATTAACAATAAGTCTCGTTAATTATGTTAACTTTGCGATCCAATTTACTGAGCATTTCCCTCTCTATCTGCGGTTGATTACGTTTAAAATCAATTTCATAATGTAATCGTGGATTACATCCTATTTGTAGGCTTATTTGCTATGTTCTAAGCAAAATAATTTATAAAAGGGTTGTGTTTTGATAAATTCAGTATCCTTAAATCGTAACGTGAGTTCCGATTTATTTTAGTAACCAAATCAAATAGAAGTGATAAAAACCAAAATCTGTAATAACATTTTGGATAAAACCGTAATTGAATTTAACAACTCTTTTCATCGTCAATCGGAAACATATCTATTTTCTAACAAGTTAAAAATCTTAGTTAAATACAACGAAAGATAATCGACAATCAATACTTCATGAATATCCATAGCTAACTTAAACAGTTAAAGTTAAATCCTAAATCTTTGTGATGAACGAACCAAACTTGTTATAACTACCTAAATTATTATTCATCTTTATTATTACTAGAATTGTTGTTTAAAACTTGTTCCTGTAAATTCATTTTACGGCATAAATTAATATATCATAAATTTTATGCATGGAATTAACCGTTCAAATATAAATTTACTGATGGTTTGTATAACGATACTTTAAAAAAAGTACCCACCTGATATGATATACGTTTTTTGTAGAAAGGTTAATTACTTCTTTCATAAATAAATTATTAAAAAAATATTTGTACCTTTAGCTAAACATTTTAACTTCGCATCTAAACGCTTAAGTAAAATTAACGATAACTAATTTACTTTGTGTGTGAGCACATTCTTCAGCTTATTTTTAATAAATATAAAAATGAGATTATTCTTAGATGTAAAAAATTAGCTAATTCTAAATAGACGTAAAATTCGACACCTGAGAATCAATTGGCCGATTTCCGGTACGGTTTCCTTTTGATTGTAGGTACATATTTTTCTACGTAATGACATAGGACACAGCTAGTAAAATAATATTAAATATTTTTGAATCTTCCACGTTTTACGTATGGGTTACAAAGAGTAATCATGAAATGATCTTATAGCGTACGAAATTCGAAATCAAAATCATCTAACAGTACAGGGCAGCTGCAAAATGCTTTATAACAAAGAGAAATTCCAGCTTTTCACCCATCGGCTGAGTCATCTAGTAATGAAACAGTAGGCTGTAACTGAGCCACTCCACGGCCCACAGTACACAAACTCGTCCTCATTTTTATTTTCACTCACTGAATACTTAGGTAGTGTTTTATTATGTTCGCTTTATGGTATCATAAAATGCATTCAGAACCACAATTGGCTGTGTAGAAAATTGTTACGGTCCAGTTCTATTACAGAATACATGTACTTATGTTTGTACTCGTAAAAGAGCTTTTTAATAAATGAGATTAGAAAACCATCATGCTTTGGCTCTATAAATTATAATTAAACGTTAATTTAAATTACCTTTTTTACTGAACAACATTTTCATTGAAAATTGGCTAAAATAGTTAAATCGAAGCCATAGACAAATATACGTGTTAATTCCGTTATCTATACATATAATTTATAATATATAGTTTACCAAATTTTTCTGGGTTACAAAAAAGAAACATTTTGAAACGGCGGTTATATTAAAAATAAGTATTTTGTATGAACATACATTATTTCTATGTATGTATATTGATATAATTTACCTGTTCGGTGCCAACCGTGCAGGTACACTCTTAAACAAATATTGTCAGGATTGTAGAAAAACGTACAAATATTCATATTCGTACATTTGATTGGTTTTGCGACATTTCTGTTTACTTTTTAATGAGTTTTGACGAATCGACTTGTGTGATTTTGAAACCAATCAAACTTTCTCACGTTAGCCGGGACTTTAGAGATTACATCATCATTATGAAAACAAAACTGAAACTCTGAATTCTATATTACTTCTTGTTACTTTTGACATTATATTTTAATTTTAATTAAAACATATTCAAATGCAACGAAATATCATTTCATTAAAATTTTGTTCCCTTAGTAAAATATGCTACATAAATATCTCTATAAATAACGGCATAGCAACTATTTAGTGCACCAACAAAATAGTTTCGTACTGTCAGGCGTTATCAAGTCCCATACTCCTCATTTTAATACGACCGGACAATGAACGTCGCACAATCATTACCCGGGCAGCATATGGAAGCAGTTCGGTGCTAGATTGATCGAATTCTGCCTGCCTGCCGTAGAATGACTATTGTGAACACGTACGACTAGAGGCACACACCGAGACGCGTTGGCGTGAATAGGCCTGCTCCACGTCACCAGGTGTCATGCACGCTCTCGAATGTACCGTGATTCAATAACTGCACCATTTCAACGAGTCATTTATCACACGACGTCAGTTTGAATTGTAGCGGCAAAGCCAATTTGCGTTTCGGACATTGATAGAAGTCACGGATCATGAATAGAGGTTACGGATTTGGGAACCGAATGTTTAATACTAGTTTTTATCTTGGCATTTATGATTAGTTCGATAACACTCGTGGCATTACAAATTATGTTTTAAGTATGTAGTAATTTAATTTCATAGATACTTCTTCTATACAAAAAAAATTGGAAGTGCCTATTTGTAAATTTAAGTTAACAGCTTTTCACAAAATCCATATGAAAATATACTACATTAAAAAAACAAATTTTGTCAATCTGTCCGTCTGTTTGTTCCGGCAAATCCTCTGAAACGACGGGACCGATTTTGACGGAATTTCACTAGCAGATAGTTAATGTTGTAAAGAGTAACTTAGGCTATTATTTCAGAATTTTTATTTATTTTATAAAAAGAAAAAAAAAAAGATGGTTACAAAACAAAATTGAAACCAATGACCATAGTGGCGGGAAACAGCCAGTCTGTAGTAATTAAAAAAAATAAAAGTCTCTGTTTTAAAATCGTACCTAACAAAATAAAGAGTAATTTTAATGTACTTAACGTTATCTACAAACAAGAGCCATCGTATCCTTCATATTACATCTTCCAAGCCACGTTTAATAACTTTATAAGGATAATATTATATACTAACAACACATACCGACACGAAAATGAAACGCGAGTGAAAATATCCGCGATACAAACAGTGATCGACATAATGAAAGTTGTTCGTAAATACACCAGCTTCATTAATTAGCAGTCGTAATTGTATCGTAACCCGATCGCATTCACCTGGGATTATCACAACTTTTCCTGCCGGGGCTGCGGGTTGTTCGAAAGAGATACCGCGCCCCCGGAACGCAAAGGGCACATGAAGGAACATAGACGGGTTTTAGTCAGTAAAAGTCTGACACTCCCTCCCGCCCCGCCCAGGGCGGGGGAAGTTATTTGATGATTTCCCGTCTATAAAAAAAAAAAAAAAAAAAAAACCCAACTTTTGGAACATTTAATATCCAACTTACCGTCGAACAAATTTAGTTTTTTTATTTAAATGTATTTTTTTTATAATGAAAGTCTCTACGAGCTATTGTAGAAAAAGTTTAGGTTAATGAACATGAGAGATAAAAAAAATATTGTAATTACATATGAAAAAAAAGGTATTACTTATGTGTATAGAATATAGTACATGTAGGCTATAAAAAGGACTTACACCAACAACAGAATATGATCTTTATTAAAAAAACATTGCTACGATTTATGTAGCAAATCCGCTACGCTTCCGTAGCAAAGATGCTACGAAAACCTACGAAATGTTACACTTAATTTTCAAGCTGCTAACTAACATTATTAAAGCGAACCGCATCTAAAACTAAAGGGGCTAATAATAACACAGACATAGGCCGGTTACAATTTGTAAAGTCCGCAGACGAAATAACGATTATGAGCGTTCACGGTCGGGAGGCTTACCTCGCCCGCTTAACTTTGTAAGTCTGCCACAATTACTTCTAGGATCGCTTAATAAGGCGACCTGAGAGAAACATTTAGAGGATTTTTAAGATTTCCCCGTCGCAATGGTCGGCCGCATTCATAAATGAACTTCGTTACACGACCGGTGCACTTTAATCCCCTCAATAAAAGTAATCGTGCGTGCGCTTATTGGAATTGCTTTATCAAAAATACTGCCCTGTCCGTTTTTATCCGAGCAATATTCGTTTATATGATTTTATTTTACAACTTGAGGTTTAGTGTTCATTAAATGGTACGTAGAGTGGATTATTTGGTTTGTGCCACTATATGTTTTTGAGTACAAAATAAAAATAAAAATTTGCTTGTTAAATCATTAATGTCGAACTCTAAGTCAATTTAAAAGTCTCAAATCTCTTATCTTCATGTCACGCTCTTCATTAATAAAATATCTACTGGTACCAACGACTTACTATTACAGCATGTTACAACAACTTTAAACTTGCACAAAGTGACTAATTAAATATACCCGAATAACATTAAAACTAATATAAATGCAAACAAACTAGTCTTGAAATTGTAACTATTTTAACGCAACAATTGAGACGTCTGATAAATGGGATCATTATTACTTAAGATAATTATCATTTTACTCGAAGAAAATCTGCGAATAGTCGAATTTATCCGGTATTTGGTTGAAATCTTAGCCGCCTTGTTGAGGTCGCACTGATTGTGTCGGGCCGACCTCTGCACTAACGAGCTAGTCAGGCCAGCCCCTTTGTGACGCCGCAACGACCCAGTCTTACTGCACTTTCGTGATCAGCTATCTTAGACGCCCCCGGGATTAGTTATACCTCTATCGATGTTAAATATTATTGTGACAGAGATATTGAAATCAAGATTAGGTGTTCGATACATTGTAACAGTATCGTGTTTAACTAGATAACATTACAGCTACAATTAATGAAAATTCGATCTCCCCGCAATTTATCTGACAACACAACAGTGGATTACTGAACAGATTCCTAGAAATCACTCTGGGTGGAAATAATTATACATTTGATCCTTTAAGGGTTTGTGAGGGTCTAATTAACTCTGCTAAGATCACAGACATGCTGTAATTGTTATGCATGCCTTGAACACGATTTAGGGAACCTTTAAGGAATATAAAACTGTTTGAGAAAGAACTTTTATCAGTTAACGTCATAAAATAGACATCGGAAGTATAATATTTTGAAGTAAGTGGACCAAACTAAACGGTCGTCGGTGGACGACAAGTGCAGTGCCCATTGTCCTCGCGGAACCACTTTATTGCTCCCGGAACCAAATAACCTCTCTTTATACCAGTTTTATATCGAGCGGCTTATTGGGCTGCTCGATAAATGAAATGGATATTCCAGGAACAACACGTGCCTGTTGTAAAGTTTCTCTTAAATGAGACACGTTCATGATGCGATGCAATTGGCTATTATCGCGCTTCACAGATGGAATAAGTGGGGATTACTAGAATGTGTCATGGATGCAATTTAAGAAAATAAGGCGTACATTATGTACCTACATATGTATGTAGTCTAAACTATATATATTGTCAAGTAAAACTTATAAAAATTAGCCGGCTGTCACTCTAAATTATCCAATTCAAGATAATTTATGTAACTTTATTTACGTCATTATAATATTTATTAATATTTTCCGACCAAAACTAAAGTACCAGAAGTACTTCCGATAGTAATAAAAGGTAGATAATATAGCACTTTTAGATTGGATAGTAATCAATCAACGGTCATTTTTCAATTTCCATTGATAGCGCTTTCCGAACCAGAACAATAACGTAGACTATATTGTATTTTATTGGTTCATTTCCGGCAATTGCGTTTTATTTTCAAAAGAACCCACTTTGGGTTCGAATAATTATTTAAATAGTAATTTATTAGAACTTATTTACTTGTTATCTCTTTATGTCATATATTCTCCTGTATCGAGGGTGACAAACAACCAGATCCAGAACAACTACCTATAAATATTTTTCCATGCTGGAATCGAACCATACAGCACAACAGCCAATCACTCATTTACTGCGCTGTCCGTATAAAATAACACACAAAATCGAATGAAATAGAATTTTAAATTAACATTCAATCATAATTTGTGTAGTCGAAAGAAAACAAAAAAAAAACTGTATCACAAAGTACAGGCGAGTCCGTTCCATATCAACGTTCTTTTTTCAATCTTAACCGAGAAAAAGGGAATATTACAATATCCATAGATTCATATAAGAACACGTCTAATGGTTGCACGTAGCACGGCGATAACTTACACCCCGTTAACATCTCCGTTCCCACCGCATAATATAAACATACTTTGTTTTATATTTTAAACGAGTATGCATTTATATAGCGCGTGCACGGAGCGACCGGGGGCCATTAAGCGGCCGTTTCGACGCCTTAACTATTTTATGAACATCAAATCTTTCACTGCCCTGTTAGGATTGGGAAAATGAAAACTACCTGCCTAATAACATTTAAAAACTAAGACCCACTTTCAAAAATCACTGAATAAATTTAGTGCCGAAACGTATCTAGAATATCATTGCATCCCTGCCACATTGTTAGAAGGTGACAAACACAGAATGATTATTTAAACACATAAAGCGCTAAATATGTTTAGTGATTTTAGTGTAAGTGGGCCTAAATTAAAATTTATTTTACTATGTAACAGCATAACCTATAAATTTATTACGCAACGGTGTAGTAATGTGAACAGAACTACACAAGTATTAACATAAAATTTCTAACGCAAAAATTCTTAAAAATAATCTACATCATTGCCAAAAAATATTTCATTCTCCTCTATACAATTAAAACATTTCAGAACACAATTTAGTTGTTGTTCTATCAAATACATCCTATAGTATATCGCGATTTACATATACAGCGTTCCTTCGCAATATAAAGTCCTTCGATGTGCACTGTAAAGGAGAGAGAAGAAATGAGGCGTGGTGGATAGCGTGCGACGCAACTACCGGAAGTAACGTCAAAGCTTTCATTGTTACCGGGCAGAGACCGGCGCACGCGCCGCGCCCTCTCTCGAAATGAACATTCTTTCTTACATTGTGAACTGATTTTAATTGTATAGGACTAGTGAACCGCGAATAGTAGCTTGTTATAGATCGAATTTTATATTGATTTGGTTCATAAATTTTGTACCGTATGTGATTTGTTGCGCCGACCTGAATCAACTTCCTGATGCAACTAATGACTATGTTGAATATTTTATATTTATAGTCACTGATTTTCATATTATTCAAGGTAAAATGAAATCTTAAGGAGGCTTCTTTCAACTTTTTAAGAAGAAAATCGAAAATTTTATTTACAGCTCATAAATTACCCAAAAAAGCTCCACGTCATGTTGCCTGTTAATGCTCTATAGTGTAAAGCATTATCTATTTATCGTAAGAGTCGACCCAATTTAGCGTCGTACTCCGCCATTACCGAGGACCCTTCGACAGCACAATAAAAATGATTTATATAGAGCTACGAGATCGTCCGCTCAAGAATATAATACGACTTTATTTATTGCCAGCGAAACTGATAATAAACATCTGGGTGAGCACCCATTTATTTTTCAAGAACTATATTATTACGAACGGTTACATTTTACAGACCGTCTTTTGTTTGAAGATTTTTAGTAAGATCCGCCTAGTTGAACAATCAATAGATTTATACGTAATGGTTGGGCATGGAAAAATGTAACAAATTATTTTCCAGTTCCGATGATCTGGATCAAAATTAACTCCTAAGTAGGTATATCAGAAAAATATTTAGAGAAGCACTCATATGAGAACCAATACGATATAAGCTCTCTATAATAGAAACACCTTCTCAAAAGCAAAGTGTCAAACAAAGTCATACCTATCGAATGACCACCTTTTCAAATCTAATTAATTGCTTTAGAAATTAATACCTACGTCAATTTAGCAGAAGAATTCGTTAGCGTCGGTGGCCGGCGTCAGGCCTGACGTTATTATTGGCCACATATTTGCGGCCCGCCGGCCGCCTCGCTTGCTGAACAAACTAATCTGAAAATTACACGCACCCCACCCCGGCTCTGTCCTTACGGCCCATCATACGAACAATACATTGACAAACTACCCCTTCAGTAGCCAACCTCATACAGCTGCCAGGATAACCACATACATTCACAAACTTTTCACTCATAAAGCTCATATATGTGCCAATAAACATTTTACAGCATACGTCACGTATTTTACGAGCGTACCATTTTAATTATTTTACCGAAACAATTTTATCATAATCTAGTCTGTGGGTGTTCGGATTATCCCAAAGATTTATCAAAATAAATACTTGTTTCCTTTTCTCATAAAATATTTGCGTAATAAAATCCGTTAAACGTTCCCACAAAGTAGAAAATCCTTCGTTGAGGTCGAGACATTAATTTGAGGCAGGCAATAAAGGGGCAGCGAGATGTCTTCACCAAGACGCGGCGGCCCCGCTCCGGCTCGTACGGTGACGCTCTTAAACGTTGCTCTATAAATTTCTCAATAAAAAGTCTGCTTCATATCCAGTCACACTACAATGAACCTTCAGGAAACCACCTAAAACCCATTGCCGACCTCAACCTACACCAGAGAGATGTGCACTTTCATAAATGACGGTAAACGAGAAAATAATTTACTTTGATATGATTCTCCTTCCGTACACGCCGGTCATGCGAAAAGATAGCCTAACACCGACTGATACGGTTTTAAATAGAACGGATAACGTCTGTGTAAATACAATTTTTGGCAATTGATTTTACCTAGGAGATTAATGCCGCGGCTTTAGCTCGCCGCGCCGCCGCCGTGTCGTAAAATGTAAGCGAGCCTTATTCAATTAAATTTGGCGACATTATAGCAATCTCAGGCAGCTCATTTAAGAGGAGGATAACGCGGTGACAGCCTTCGCTTTGTTCATTGTGTTATTTGATTGGCTAGGTTGAAATTCAATGTTAATTTATTTGATATACACTAACCAGCATCACAGCTAGCCACAACATAAATATCAAAATTGCGGTGTCAAAGTATTTAGACAGTAAGCGGGCAATTTGTATGAATAAAAAACAGATATTACAGATTTTTATTCTTTTATCCAAAAAGAGGAAAGCCGTTGTGCATTAATTTAATATTTTAATTAAATTGGCATATTTTAATGTACCTTACCATTCAATACTATACATACGTAGGTACATATTAGATCAACTCCATTGGTACCTACTTCTAAAAGTGGAGTTCCTAAGCTTTTAAGCAAAATTACTGAAGAATAGAGAGATCAGGTAAGAAATAACCAAACCCGAAGCCGGAACCTTGAAATAACAACGCACCATTAGCCAAGTCGTGTTTATCCTGCTGAAGAAAAGGGGATTGTTGATTTAGAACCTCTAACCGCTTGAAAAACCACAGACAATACAAAGACTTACTAAACCAGCACCTAATAAAAAGGTGTTACAATGGTAGTCTACTGGCTTGCATGATTCCGCAGTAAAAAATAATAACACGTCGCATATAGCGCACAAATAGATAAAATTACAGTTACTGTGTGCCCCGTATGTACGCCGCGAACAATTGTTGTAAATTGCGGACAGTCGGTCCACGGCTATTTCTAATCGATTTCGATTGTGACCGGCTTCCATGGTTCAATCTGGCGGATGCACCATAAAAGTAGCACGCCACCGATACCCCGTAGGCTGGCTTCGATACGAATTTCTCTCGCAGCCTCGTAATAGCCCATCGCTGAGCTTATTACCCGTCGCCATCTATTGAGAACGGCTTTACAGGGAAATCCCGAATAGCTTGTAGACGGCGCTCAAGTTAATAATATCTGCTCGCAACTTATTTTTTAACTTTCCGCTTAACAACGTTATTGGAAGGATTTACACGGTAAAGGGTTTTGTGTTGCAATTTGCTTGCAATTTTCAGGTTTGAAACGGCACCTGTAAAGATAAATGAAAATATTAATTTGTCTTTTAAGCATAGGGTAAGTTGGTATATATTTCGTATTTGTGCAACAAACTTCTAGAAATCGCTAATCAGGGACCAAAGATTCCTTTAAAACAGGGCAAAATTTGGTAAAATTTCGCGCTACCTAAATTAATCAACTTCTAACAGGATAAAATAACATCATTAATACCTACTTTGTTGTTACTCGCAAATTGATTAGCTGGTCCCTTTCAAACTTTCTGTTTTGTTATTTAATCAAAGATCTAAATGTTTCGCATACTTCCGCTAAAACTCCGAACTTTAAGTATTAAAAAAATTGACAATATAAGTTCAGAAGCAAAAAATCCTCTTCCAACTTGTAAGTACATATCAAACAAATACCGTAGTAAAAGGTAGGAGATGCTAATTAAAGTGTTCCTAAGTTTGTCAGATGTTGTGGTGTGCGCGGGCAGACGAAGCCATCTACGTGGAAACTTTTATCCCTGGTGGACGGCCAACTTACAATCCAAGGAAATAGTCCGGTCCTAGACTACTACTTAATTTAACATAGAACTATTCATCAGATAGATTGTAGTTTCCCACTTACAACTAATTGATATTGGAGTCAAAGACTGCAATTATTCAAAATGCTAGAGCGTCCACTTCTATCCTAACAGTTAAATCGTTAAACGAAATTATAGCTTCCGAGTTGACTGCCGCAAAGGTAACGAAAAGCTGTAGCTGAGAGCTGCGTATTTGTAAGTTGCAGACGAACCGGATACAATTACAGACGGCAATCGTCGCGGCGACCGTACCGTAGAAATATAAGCTCTCTTATCCGTAATGGAGCGGCTCTCTCTCATTATTGCGGTCCGGTGAAGCTACGCCCAGCCGCCTCTGTGGCGGCCGGCTTGCGACCTTTCACACCACACTTTGAATATCTCCTTCAAATCCTTTTAATATTATTCTTATCCCGCACTACACTAATCCCAGCACGGTCTCTTCCAGATTTTCCGTCAATTTGTAACTTTATAAAGTATCTGTTTTCCTTGTTACTTCTGCCAATTGCTTCTATTTCCACTTGAGTGCGAGTTATCGAAACGAAACAATAAGCAATATTATTGCAGTTTTATTGGATGCAATTCGATATATTTTAATACAAACTCAATAGAGTAACAACGGGGTATTCTGGTGCTTTTGTGTGCTTTTAACGGTGGTGTTTAAAATGATTCACAATAGAGATAGTTGCGAGTGCTGACGGGTCTCCATCACGTTTATTTCAACGCACGATCTAGTTTTATTGTAGTGCCCTCATGTGAAAGCCAATACACAACGCGTGGAGTGGTTAATGCGCCGACCGTAATATCAATAAAGAGGGGCGACGGAAGGCGGAACAGGGGTGGTGAACACCTGTCTCCTCCACCTCCAGGTGTCGCCTTCGTGCCCACTTTCCTCCGATACTTAAAATATGGCGTGTCATTTTCTCAGCTCCGGTTACTCGTTTGTACACTGAGATTTGTTCTACGGTTGTTTAACGAAAATCATTCCCGTAATTCGATGCTCACGCAGTATTTATAATTTGATGAAGTGATTACATTTGAGCGAGCGGGAACCCATACGCGAACCTCAGACACATATCTCATATCTTAGCCGTGTAAGGGTTAGGGAGTCGGTTGATTTTATCACGCGTGGTTGTGTGACGTACCTCGGCAATTTCCGAAATGTTGACTATAAAACATAACTTGAAATGTGTTACAATAAACATGATTTCTACAGAGGTGTCTGTGTCTTGGAAGAAAATAAGACTTAATCAAATAATTTCTAGCGTAAATATTTAAATGGCAAAAGATATATTTTTCTTCAGATAAAATAACACTTTTCAATGTCTATTTCTGTTTGTTCGCCGCGGTATTGTTTGCCTATTTAAATATGTGTCAGGGATTTCTCCCCCAAAAAAAGGGTGATAAAAGCTTGCTATGTCAACACGGTGTGCAAAAGTAATCTCAACAGTTTTTCTTCTTTTTCCTTCGCCCTCACTTTTTGTAAAATTTTCCCAGTTGTTGGACTACATACTTAGCAATGCTCTTTGGTTCCGAGGGTTAAACAAACTTTTTATCATATTTAATAAATGTGGCAACATTTTAGGAACTTAATTACGAGGAAAAAGATTTCCTATAGGTACGAACCATAATATGCCGTTGATAACACAGTCGTATGACCAGTGAGCAGCAAAGCCGCGGCGGCTGTCACGGCGTAGTGCCACAAACACACGGCAGTGGTGTACCGTACGAACCCACCACAATTAGGCCGAGTGCACACGTTTTGATATTCACGTTGTAATACGTACTCGATGAAGGAGGCTCTTTATTGAAAACCTCAATAACATTCTAGACATTAGAGTAACTTTCTTCTCAGGCATGAAGCTGAAAGCTTCACAGATTTTTCTAGGAATTAAGAAAAGACGGAATATTTTTCCTATTCCTAAGTGCCTGATTTCAAAGCACCTAGTTTGTCACTACTTAGATATTCTTTATTTAGATTGCCATAGCTCCACAAAATTGAAGTAGGTAATGTAGTCAAGTTATCATGAGACTAATAAAACTGTAATGAACGCCTAAATGTAAATATTTAAAAATAACCCAGCAATATACAATTTAAGTTTAATTTTCAAAGCATAAATTCAGTTTAGCTCCCCGGAGCGGCGCGGGATTGAGTCTCTGACTCTCCGCGAAATTGCAACCAACATTTTTATCCCTTTGTACTTCGGAAATTTAAGAGAGGATCCCTCTATTCTTTGCGATTCTGTAACTCGTTTTGATTGTCTATCGGCAAACCACTCTGTTAGCTATTATTTTCATTGTGGTTGAGCATTTTGAAGTCTATTGTGGAACTTCTAAAATGTTTTTGTTTGTTTTAAAACCACTCTTTTGTGAGTTTATAATCTTTATTTGCACATTGTATTTGTTTACATTTAAATATCATTTTATGTTTTTTATTTAAAACTATACTTGCATAATAACCAGCAATTAATAAACTAGACGGTCCATTCTTTTTTTACTTTTAAAATCAAGCTTTTTGTTTACCCCCGGTATTAAAAGCACATCCAATAATTATCGTCTTGGCTGAGGTTGTCTAGCAAAATACGGAGAAACGTTGGCCCTTCGCGCCAAATTAAGTTTGCGAACACAATTTTTCTCTAGAAAGTAAATTTATTTACATCTCGGCGTCTATATACCAAATAGCTTGCTCGCACCAATTTTTATAATATTTATTTTACCAAGAATAAAATGTTATCATTCAATTTTCTGGAATAAGGAAGACTTATTCTCCTTTTCTACGTTAAGTAATTGGTCTCTCTTATAAGGTTTCATGTGCTGCACTATTTCATCAACCCACGATGGATCTATCTACAAGAAAAGTTCCCCGTAATCTCAAATCCTAATCCTCTAAAATACGTCGGTCTTTACAACGTTTCAAAAAGCTGTTTCATATAAAAGATAAAATTAATTTCACCTGCACACGACGTGCAGAGAGAGCCTCAAGAAGCCGCACAAAAACAACGATGTAATTCTTTAGCACGACACATTTATCCTAGTTAAGGAAACCGCGTCGTCGCGCACACATGAGTTAGCTCTCCGGGGCTGCAGTCGCAACGTGACATTTAAATATGAATATGTCGTTGCCGGCGCTTCCGTATGAGCCAGCTAATAATCTGTGATTTTTCCGCACATCTGCTCCCATGCACGGTGCCTTAATGCAGCGACAGCGAACGACTGTCGCTTCCAACGCGTTGCAATTAAAGCGTCGATGCATAAAAGACTTGCAAATACGTGATTCACATTTCTATTTATAAGTTACATTTCTGATCATCCTCACTTTATCGGGAAATTCTTAGTGCGAAATGATTTTACAACATCATCCCGCAGTGGAAACTTTTCCTCCGTGGCACACACTTTTCTTGTAAACTTACAAGATAACAACCCCTCGACAGGCATTTGTTTGGGAGTAATTTGAGTCACCGGCGACGGAAAAGCATTTTCTCACAAATTGATGTCACTTCACGAGCGATAAAAGTTTTGATTCTTGTAGAATAAAAAGAACAAGCAATAGTTCATTCGCCTATTTAGATGCCTTTGGAAATATTACGTACGAAATATAACAAAAGTAACATTAATGTATAGACACAAACATTTATTTGCTAAATAAAACACAAATGAAGTGAGTTTGCGTATAAATGTAATAAATTATCCGAATCATTACTTGAACGCCTTTTCCCCCAACTGCTTTAAACCGTTTCCCCACGTGGAATTCAAATTGCGCTCATTTTACGACGACAACATTTCTTCCTAGTTACTTAGAGGTGACAATCGCAAAAATAAAGTGAGTACCCGACAACATCCAATAAAGTGATTCCGGCCAAAGGAAGCAAGAAGATAACCTACTTACTGATCCGGCGTATTCTATTTGCCTGTAATAATCGCGATGACAATCTCATATTACATAAAAGATTTGCCCCTCTTTTCGATCGAAATACGATTTTCTCCCTTCGGAGCTATTGCCGCTCGTCTCGAATTTTTTCGTCATTGAAAATGGAGCTACTACTATGGGATATTTTTGAATGTATTCGAATGAATACGAAATTTTGGCGCCACGGAGAATGCATAATACGTAGGCTTGGAGTGGGGCAAGGAGGCTGTATCTTAGCGAGCGTTAGGCGGATAATACGACCCGCTCCACGGGGACCTTGCACGACCATTAATAAAAATATAAACGTAGGTAATTGTTCGCACAGACTGTCTTTGATTCCTTTGAACTGCAGAAATAAATACGCAAATAGTATCTGTTGGCTAAATAAGCTCTGTAAATAATCTTGAACAGGTTGTTTACGAAATATAAGATGATCAATTAGCGGATGTTGCTAAATAATGAAGTTCTATTTGATTGTACTTGTTACACAATCATAAGGAACTAACCATAACTATTTTGTTAATCAAATTCTCTTTTTTGGAGTCTACGTACTCTTTTTTGGTGTAACTTGTACATTCAAGTTTGATCCCTTGATTAGCTATATTTTTTACCAGCAGCTTAGCTGCACTTGCTTGCATAGAGGACAAACATGTAATTATTATTTTTATTTATACATAGACTATTTATTAAATGGTCTGAGAGTTGACAATCCAATGGGTTAATGATTTGTTTTATTGAAGGATTATATGTAGTCAGCTCATGTTATGGCGGCATACTGTAGAGTCGCCAATATTATCCCCTGAAATAAACATAATAATGATGCGTATATATACAATCTGTGCCCAATAATCCGTAACGTGACATCAATTAGACTTTATAAGTACTTAACTAAATTTCAATCTTGATAGAACTCGGGTCTCGTCAAACAACCCCTCACAAATTGTGCTAATGTGAGTACATACCAATACTCCTCTAACACTATTCAAACAAAAGTAGGCCGCTGGGTTTCGGACTATTATAGAGACATTGTCGCGATGCGTGTAATGTACAGTGTAAAGGTACAACTTGACAATTGCGAGATAACGTTAAAGTGAGCGAATTTGGGAGTCGGCAGCGCTTTGCAGCATTAGGCTTGGGAATAAGTTTGTTCATTACGAAGGGAACAATGCGGTAGGCTCGACGGCAGCAGAGGAAACGTGCGCCGACGCTGCGACAATGGGCCCGCCGCCTTATCGCGCCGGAACGCGTCGGGCCGCGCGCCGCCCGCCCGCGCCCCGCGCCTCCGCCGCGCCGACTTGACGTATGAGCACTGAATAAATGGGAAAACTTTTAGCTACCGTTATGGGAGAACGAACAATTGGTCATCTGTTGCGGAGGAAATGCTTAAACGTCCGTTAATCTTGTACGACCGACGGACGCGAGACGATAGGGGAGACAAACTCTTTGTTCAACTAATTGTTACTGCCCTACTTATTATTAGCACCTTTTCTGGAGTGTTCTTAGTTACATCTTATGTGATACAGGAATAATGTCTTATATTTTTTGTGTACAAAATCTTAGAAATTTATATTGTTGATGCGTATTATTCGTACTTTTATCGTGTGTAACATAATTTATTTTTTACATGTTTAATTTCTTTACATATTTTTGTCAATGATTGTAATATTAATATGTTTGGACATTAGTGCTTTTTACCCTTAGTTGAAGCTTTAAACTAAATGAAAGTTAACAGTAAAGGAACTTTAAATATAACCACCATTTTAACGCGGTGGTCCCAAAGGCAGTCCTAAAGTCGTTTGTTTACTAAGCGAGGGCATTGCCTAATTAATTAATTGCCCATCCATTTGTTAATTAAATTCATGGTAAGTTTACTTTCTTAGAAAAGTAATCATCATTTTCTTCTCACTTAGAAGCCCTATGAGGGTGAAAAGCAAAAATGTTCAAAGCTATAAAATAAGTACCTACCTGGCGAATTTTACTGAAGAAAGATAAAACGAAGACTTCCTAAGAAGAATCCGCATATAATTCGGGTTTCGAGACGACGAAACCGTGATTAAATTGGTTCGTTGTCGACGAAACCTGCAAAATGTGCGGTGAACATCACGCAGCAAACGAGAACACACCGACTTCACGTCACGACTGAGAAGACCGGCCAGCGCTCGGACATCAAGCAATTAAATCTTATGCAACATATTAATATAAGGACAAATGAAATGAAAATGTACACACATGTATGTAGGTTTCCATGTATCTGTATTTCCACGTTCTGAATACTCGTGCCCTATAGTTTATTTTGAATGTGCAAGTGCTTTTTTAATTTGACAGGTGAGTGAACACGCCTTACTCCCGTCTATTGTGTTGTAAAAGTATCGAAATTGAACGAGCGCTGTCCATTTGGAGCCTGTATGGAAGCTGACAATAACTGGGTGGCCATTCGTTTCTCGCTCTCTGAATATCCAAATGATTTTTTCACTATTCCGTTGCATTGACTGGTGCAAATGGCAAGCGTTGATTTCTATTCGTCGGTTGACAGGCCGTGTGTAGTGCGGGCACAGGAGTAACGCGGAATGCTGATAACTAAATTATGTACATTATCTGACATTCTATAATTAGATATTTGAAATTCAATTGTTTTGGACTAATGGATGGATGCCAGTTTAATTAGTCGATATTATACACAACAGTGCAATATAATTGAATGAGTCAACCGCATAGGATAACTATACAATAAGTGTTTATGTATACGTAGCACTCTAAAACCCATTTACCTGTAAGATGTCAATCTCTTAGATGACATCAATGGATAGTAGATAGTGGTTATTATCGAAGGCTTTATTAGTCCTGTTTATGAAAGCTCATAAGACACTAATTAATATGAAGAAAAGTTGACTACAATATAATGAAGTTGAAATGTGTTTATAAAAATCTTTCCTTTTGTTATTGGACATGTTAGTGGGTGCTTTCTTTTGTCATGTCTTTTTTTAATGTATATTTGTAACTCAATCGCCATTCGGCAGCTAATCTACATTCATTTTAAGCTTGTTAGTGCTGAAATTGTGTAATTGAATATTACTTTTAGATTTTTTTTTACTGTATTTTTTTTGTACACTAGTTGCCTTCCGCAAGAATATCCAAATCATTAAAGTCGTCTACTCCCATATCGGTAGCCTATTATCATCACATCTCAAGACACACCATTTATCAATTATCCGATAATTGTCGCTACAATTAGGTGATAAGTCTGTGTCAATAGGTAACTATCGGGTTCTCACTGACAAATGGTGGATGAGAGGATGGCAGAGGCTTGTAGTTGCACGTAATAATAGCTCCATATCAATGCAGATGACTATGAATGGGATCATTAGCATCCGGGCCGTGATCACCATTTGCGTGGCTATATAGGATTGTGCCGTTATATACGAGTATCTAACTATTGGTAATGGTTTATGAGTTGTTCAAGTGAAGTGCAACAATGATTAGTATTGATTTTAGATTGATTTTTATGTTATTACTAGCGACCCGCCCCGGCTTCGCACGGATGCAATGCTGATACTAAAATACGGCCCGCTCCGCCGCAAACGCTACGTCCCGCAATTTTTAAATCTGTAATATCTTCGAAAATATTCATTTAAGTCATATGCTGTAAAAGGCCATATATTAAATCATCAATGTATTTAAGGTATTTAATTGGATAAGGATAAATGCTGTATTGGTTAAAATCGCTTCGAAAATTAGTTAATAAATTAATTAAAAAGTAAATGACAAAAAAGTGTTATTATGGGATATCTATAAGAGATAGACATACCTATACCATCGCGGAGTTTTCTATAGACCTTTTCAATGTGTACATTATTAGTACATTATTTTGATAAATCTCGTAGGGTTCAGCCAGCGTTTGCAATGTAAGCGGAAAAAAATGAAATTATTTACGACATTACATTAGGAACCTCAAAAATAACAGTATTTCTCCGCTATTTAATGGATGTCATTATACATATAAACCTTCCTCTTTAACCACTCTATCTAAAAAAAAAACCGCATCAAAATCCGTTGCGTAGTTTTAAAGATTAACGCGTACAAGGGGAAATGGGCGACTTTGTTTTATACTATGTAATGATGATAATGATAATGATTATTGATAGACTTTGTTACTTGTTACCAACCTACATTTTAATTAATAGAGAAGAAGGAGATCCGTTTATTTGTATAACACATGTGTGAAATAGGTGCTTACAAACATGCTGTGTTAGTATAGCCTGAAAGTATCAGCGTTCATTATGATACTAGTGAGTTAAGTTTGTCATTACAGCCGAGGGTGAATTGCAGCCTGAGCTGATGGCGAGAACATTATGACAAATACTCACGCGTGTCATACTACGTTTTTAAATAAAATAAAACTAAATCAATGTTATTAGTAAAAAAATAAATTATTGATACGTAGGTAACAGTTTTTGGTGTCTAATTTCACAGTTTGTGTTATACTATTGTTAACAGTTTTATTATTATTGGTATTGGTTTTACTTTTGTTGAAGCAGAGCTTCGTATTTCTTTACTTATTATAAAATCTATTATCAGATCGCAATTAGTAAATGATCGTGGAATCTTGTTTTAATATTATGTAATACTGAGGTCTACATGCACCAGTAATACCAAATATTAACGCAACCTGGAAAGAGATAAAATACTTAGTTAGGAGTACCCAGTTACAGATGAGGACTAGTTACAGTTTAATAATCGATTATAATAATTATTTGGGGCATCGTCTTGACATTCGTATATTTTTATAAAATTAATGTAACTACCTATATACAACACAATACATTTTGTTTTTAACCTAAGTGCCCATTTTCCTTTTTTTTGTTTTTCTTTCTTGTAAAAGAAGTTCAAAAGTGCCTTTTATTGGTCTAATGGAAATAGATGATTTGACTTTAATAATTACATTATCATCATTATATCAGTCGCAGGCGTCCCACATAGATTTCCAAAAGGATCAGTTGGAAACGGTCTGCATGCAGCGTCTTCGTGCGGTGTTAATAATTATAAATAGATACCTCGTTAGCCTAGTGGTCCTAAGCACGTCTGCTACGCTAGAGGTCCTGGTTTCGATTCCCAGGTCGAGCAAAAAGTGTTATTGGGTTTTTCTATGAAATTCTCAGTAGCAGCTCGGAGTTTAGATTTGTGCCCGGTTAATGGCAATAGGCTCCGAACTGTGGGTGTACATTGGTACACCTCTGCCTAACCCTTCGGGGAATATAGGCGTGATGGTATATTTAATAGATACCTATTTTGACTGACAGATACTGAAAGGTACTGACTAATTAAAGTTTAAAAAAAAACTAAGCCATGATGCAATATCATCTTGAACTTTCGATTAATTAAACCATGTGATCATTACTTTAGAAACGCCGACAGATTTGATACGTGTTGATGTCAATACCATGTTTGGTGCTAACAGTACTCATTAAAATCTAGATAGATGCACCAAAACCAGCTAGGTTTTTATTTATCCTAACTAATATTATAAATGCGAAAGTAAGTTTCTTTGTTACGTTTTCACGTCGAATAGTGTTCCTGAAGAAAACAGAATTAACGTTATTATGATAATAAATGGCGCCACATGTCTTTCGAATCATGATTGAATGTTAAAAAACCACTAAGCTAGTTTTAAGACAAACCAGAAACACATTTTCCAAAAATAATTGAGGACTTTCATTGTTTTCCTCAGCATTAAAAAAAAAATATCAACAGGCTATCGTTCGCCTTTTGCTCTTCAATTTTTCCGGCGGCCGCGGCGTCTAATTTATGTGGGCCTCTTCTCTATTGCTTGAAGGAAACTTTTTTTTTAATAATCACTAAACGATTTTTAGCTAAACAAATGACCCTGGCTGTTTGTGTATGTGACTTTATATGTTTACTAGCGACCCGCCCCGGCTTCGCACAGGTGCAATGCTGATACTAAATACACTACAGAAAAACTGTGAACGTTGTATACAAAAACATAGCGGCCCGCTCCGCCGCAAACGCTACGTCCCGCAATTTTTAAATCTGTAATATCTTCGAAAATATTCATTTAAGTCATATGCTGTAAAAGGCCATGTAGAACTATATTAAATCAACAATGTATTTAAGGTATTTAATTGGATAAGGATTAATGTTGTATTGGGTAAAATCGCTTCGAAAATTAGTTAATAAATTAATTAAAAAGTAAATGACAAAAAAGTGTTATTGTGGGATATCCATAAGAGATAGACATGTACCATCGCGGAGTTTTCTGTAGACCTTTTCAATGTGTACAATACTTAGTACATTATTTTGATAAATCTCGTAGGGTTCCGCCTGCGATTGCAATGTAAGCAGAAAAAAATGAAATTCAAATTACATCACATTAGAAACCTCAAAAATAACAGTATTTCTCCGCTATTTAATGGATGTTATTATACATATAAACCTTCCTCTTTAACCACTCTATCTATTAAAAAAAAACGCATCAAAATCCGTTGCTTAGTTTTAAAGATTAACGCGTACAAAGGGAATAGGGCGACTTTGTTTTATACTATGTAATGATAATCGTACCCATTGTAACCCGTAACATTTCAAGTATGGAGCAAGGTTTAAAAAAAAATACCAGTGAAACGATACGAACTATTTACTTTTTTCACGTGTCACATTTATGGTTCGGGTAAGGCATGCGCATACGTAGGAGTGGCTAGGACACAGATTAATCAAATTACTTAATTAAATTAAATAGTAAACTAAATTTGATTGTAATAAAAAAAAACTTGGTGATCATTTGATGGTTTGTAATGTTTTCATTCTTGTTACTCACCAAATAATTAGACAGACATACAAAACTCTATGCTGAAATTTAAAAACTCAAGTTTTCAAGCACTTACTTTCACATGCGGCCAGTGGGAACCAAAGACGTGGAAATATACATAGGTGTTACAAACTATTTTATGTTTAAATAGCACAAATAAATGTTCATTTATCATCTTAAATTTCCTTGATTGACAACATACACGTGTAAATTACATTTTAAAATATCAATATAAAATTAAAAACAAAAAAAACCGGCCAAGTGCGAGTCGGACTCGCGCACGATGGGTTCTGTACAATCTATGAAAACGGCAAAAAAGTCATGTTTGTTGTATGGGAGCCCCCTTAAATAATTAATTTAATGATTTATTTTTAATGTGAATATAATACTAAATATTCTGTGAATATTGCAAGCGTCTACCTGTTACCGTTATCACTATCGAGTAAAAACGAGCAAAAAAATCACGTTTGTTGTACGGGAGAATTTGTTGTTATAGCGGCAACAGAAATACATCATCTGTGAAAATTTCTGCTGTCTAGCTATCACGGTTTTTGAGATACAGACGGACGGACCGACGGACGGTCAGACAGACAGACAGGCGGACAGCGAAGTCTTAGTAATAGGGTCCCGTTTTACCCTTTGGGTACGGAACCCCAAAAAGATCCCAATATCATATTTAAACAAAACTTTTTATCAAAATAAAAAATAAAACTTATTACCACTGTAGTCCGATAATGTAATGTAAAAAGCACGTGTGCGTGATATACCACATTGTGGCCCTAAAAGCGGTGCAATAAAGGCAACTTTACGAGCAAATGTATTGAAAATTAAATAAAACTAAACTAAACCTAATGGTCATAATACTGGCTTAATCTTAAATATTAAAAACACACTACTTATTGGCATGACAACTGACGCCACGCTACAGCGGCAAGTATTTGAGAAGCATATTCCATGATTCCTTCAAGGTATTACTGGACCAGGGGTCAGCCACCTCGGGAGGCAAGCTGCCTGATCTGGTACACGGATGGTTCCAAAATGGAATCTAAAGTAGATTGTGGCCGAGGTTTGGTAAGAGTGTTAACCTGGGGCAGCACGCCTTCATTTTCCAAGCAGAGGTGTACGCAATTTTAGAATGTGCGGAGGTAAAGGTGATGGCTAAATGACTGCCCCCGGGCCAGATACATTCTGGAATGTATATGAATCTTACATAACCTCATAATATTTAAAAAAACATTCATGAATTATGTAGTGTTTAATATTTTCCTAGCACTTTCGTAAACTTTTAAAAATAATAAAGTATCTAAAAAAAAAAAGAAAAACTTTTCATCACAAACATTCGCTTATAAATATACAACCTCATTTTCGTTTTTAGTTTTATTATTTTTCGAAAGTGTCAGTTGAAGAAATTATATACTGTCAAACACACCTTTTTTCCTTTTTAGGCAATATTATGTTACCATTATATTATTACCAAAAAGTATCTGAAACTTTTTTACATGAAATACTAATATTTAGCCATTCAGCATTACATTGTGCTAGGTGCCATATTTATATATTTATGGTACCTGGCACATTGGGCAGTGGTCTATACTTCCATTTAGCCATCTCCTTTGCAAAGGCGGTACGTCAACTTATCCAGTAACATTAATTCCAATAGACAAGCGGCTATACTAACGCTGGACTCTAATACAGTATCATCGAAAGGAGAATGGGCAAAAATGTATGGAACGTGGTACCCGCTCCAATAGTCATCATTAATATATCATTGAAAAGACATTTTGATGCAGATAAACGTCTACCATGGCGCCTGTCCCTATTCACGTTTGGGAAGCAGTAATCTCACTAAGTTTTATAAATGAGAATTTACTACAAACTACTTATATTAGTAAAATAAAGCTGGAATAAGATAGACTTAGACGATGATATATTGCCGCCGTGGGATCTGGAGACGCTGGTCCTCGCGCGCCTACACGAGTGGCGCGCGGAGGCACTAGGCCTTTTTTTTTTTTTGACCCTGTGAAAATGCTCATGCATACGCCCGGGCTCGGGGGAGCCCGGGACGTTATGTGAGACTCCTGGGAAGATGTCCCAGACCTACTCACTAAAAACACAGGGTGGGGCGCCTCAGGGTCACTGTGAAGTATTCTACTGAGGCGCTCCGGCGGAATGTAAAGCGGCCAGTTTAGGGTGCCTCTGACTGGGGCACTATCAGTCAGGTGGACCTATTTAGATGCCCGAGTCCCCCGACCCGGACACCTAGGCACCACTATGGCGGGTGTTGCAGGTGCACAAACTGGCGCCTCCTTCTGCCCGTCCTGCGTCTGCGGATCGCGGCAGCGTGAGCGTCCTCTTCCATTTGATGGAAGAGGACGATTTCATGGCATTGACGACGCTCGGCAGCGAGAGATCGTCGTCAATAATCGCGGCCAATGTATGCCTTTGTGGCGCCCAGGCAGCACACTCTTCCAGGGTGTGACGCGCCGTGTGTGCACAGGCGCGTCGCATTCATGGCAGCCAGGCGTCGGCTCTCTACCGGCTATCTGGTGCAGGTACTTACCGAAACAGCCATGACCTGTAAGCACCTTTTTTTTTTGTGAGCGAAGAAAATGCCTAACGCATGCCACGCCATCCGGGGAGACAACGTGGTTATGTGGGGCTTGCACCCACTAAAAACTCCGCGTGTGTACCTACTTACGCCTTGATGAATAGGCCGCGAGAACTGCTACGCATGACGTTCGCGACCCGACCTGTAAGCACCTGCACCAGGCGAAACGTCAACGGGAGGCACTAGGCCTAACCTAACCTAACAACATTTTTGTTATAGTAAGCGCGGATTCAACAAAGTCGTCGGGCCATAAATCATTTCTCTATGTCTATCTCGCTTGCACTGACAGAGCTTATGGAACGCTAATACAAAATAAAAACGCATTACAATAATAGAAGTGACTTTCGCAGGTCCGATGAATTCACACGTGCGCACAGTGTCCAGGTAGCTAATATCGAGTTAGAAAGGATAGGCCCTTTTGTTTGTACTGCTAACCTTTATCTATTGTTATTGGTAATGACCATCTTAAGTGGCATCACCTGTGTTTATTTAAAATACAGAACATAATATACTTAGATAAGTGGGACCTAATATACTATGATATGTATGTTTATTGCCGGGGCCACGGGACTGTCTAAACAGGTTACCGTGGCCCTAGAACACAAAGGGCAACCGAAGGAACAAGGTTTTTATTAGTTAGTAAGACTGTCGTTTATCTCCAAACGCAATAAGATTTGAGACTGGTGGCTATAGTAAATATTGTTCCTCTTGGTAAGACCTTTTAAACGACACTACAATCATATCTATTGGAGCCGGGTACCATTTTGCCCATTCTCCTTTGTAGAGAAATGCATGGTTAGAAAAAGGCATGGTGAGAAATTGCTGCGGGTTGTTCGAAAGAGATACCGCGCCCCCGGAATGCAAAGGGCACATGAAGGAACATAGACGGGTTTTAGTCAGTAAAAGTCTGACACTCCCTCCCGCCCCGCCCAGGGCGGGGGAAGTTATTTGATGATTTCCCGTCTATAAAAAAAAAAAAAAAAATGGTGATAAATTAAACTCTCTAGGCAACAAGAATAGGGTGGTACTAAGATATATGCAAGGACATGCAGGCATCATTGACTATGAACTTGCCGATAAGCTTGCGAGGGCGGGAGCGATTAGCTAGCAGCAGGGACCTTCTGTGCATACCAAAAAGACCAGCTCAGAGCACCCTGACCAAATCATGCCTGGAAACTTCCATAAAGTTATGGAAGGAGTCGCTGGGCATGCTACATTCGAAAGCTCTTATCAAAGCCTATGACAGAAGGCTTAGTAAACTGATCCTAGCACTCAGTAGGAACAACTTGCGCATTGTGGCTAGAGCCACTACAGGACACTCCTGCTTAAACAAGCACATGTCCTACATGGGACTAAGTGATACGCGAACCTGCAGACGCTGTGAGGAGGCTGATGAAACGCTTCTCCATCTTCTGAGGGAATGCGGAGCACGAATTCACAAGCGCAGCAATCATCTGGGCAAACCTATTAAGCCCGGATGATCTCTAACCATAAAAGTGGCGATCACAATAGATCAGCTATGGTCGCAGTGACCACAGCCGCATAAAGAGACTAAAAATATATTAAGATTATGCCACTATGTTTTATAATAATCCATAGAAAACATATTAACAAATATTGTAAATAAATGGTAGCTGAAAGATTTTCAAATAACGCAAAGTACGATACACGGTATACGATAGTTTCAAATAAGTTTTGTAAGATCCTGATACTACTACCTACGTATTTATAGATTAGTTGGAACTTTAAGCATCCGGGTATACGTGTGTATCACTGGTAATGTAGAAGTTGCCACTAGTTCAAACCTTTTACTAAAATTACATTTCATCTGGTACTCTGGTGACTCTAGCATGTATTTACATATGACTATTTCAGTAGCTGTATCAGCTGCAGTTAAGTTTGCGGTTGATCTATACATTTGCTTAAAATTAAATTTAAAATTTAAAAAACCCCCGACACAGCACCTAGTATTTTGTGTCGGGGGTTTTTTAAATTTTTAATTATTTTTTTTATTTTATACTTTTTATAGGTACATACTTATTATAATGTCGATTTTGTTAAGTTGTAAATACATAGGTTCCTAATCCTAATAATTTAATAACCCACATGACCAATCATCTTTAGTTTTTCTTTCCCACTTTCACCCCCATAACTTTTTAATGGCTTAACCGATTTTCATCAAACATGTCTAAGAACATTTGCACATAAATCACCTTTAATACAAAAAAAACTAAATTGAAATCGCTTCATCCGTTCGGGGGGTATGATGCCACAGACAGACAGACACACACACACACACACACCCTCACAGACAGACACGTCAAACTTATAACCCCTCTTCTTGCGTCGGGGGTTACAAACAAGGCTATTTAACCGGAGGCCCACAGGCCATGATGTGATCCGGGAATAGATATAAAATGGCCCACATAACTATCAACATCTGATTTGAGTTATGACGCCTAACATAAGAAAACTATTACAACAGAAATATTGTCAAAAATCTATCCATTGATACAGTCAATTTGATATATAACAATGCTTATGTCGCTTGATGCTACGTGTTTTATTTTATTTTTTTTATAATCAACTTTTACATTTCATAATACTTTTGGGGTTTTGCACAAATCCCAAAAGTAACTGAAAAAGGTATCGGTAGTGGCCTGCCGAAAATATCTTAATCGACAGTTTGACCCGACTGTTAAAAAAGTTGAGCACCCTTGGTTTAAAATAATGTATTTCGGCTTGGATAATTTCGTGAATTGTTCTTATGTTTCTATCAAAGTTTTATACAAAAACAACTACGTGAACTTTATTACGAGTACATAACCTTCTCATCCTCTCATTTTATCAGCGTCCAGGTTTGCATTCACTTGAAAGGCACAATTTTCTACATTTAACTTTTAAAATCGAATAAAAATGTAATTTCCCTGCTCGCTGAAAGCTTCATGATTCGTATTCATCGGCAGCAAGGCAACTTATTCGTTAGCTTTCCGTAAAATATAAATCTGCTAGCGAATAGGCGTGTGCTCTGCATCACCTGACGTGATAGGCTGAATGCAGAACGTACCGTCGTCCAATTTCGCGCGCTAAATTGTTCATAACGGAAGTTCATATCCGGACGTCGGGCCGCCCTGCGCTTCAGGCGAGATTAGGCGGTAATTACCATTTCCTGTGACACAGGATGCAGACACGGCTAGAGAAGAAGCGGCTTCTCTGCAGGACGTAGCGCCACCGGAGGAAGGAAAAATTAGCAACAACAATTAGCTAACTTCCGACATTATTGCCTTCCTAATTAGCTACCGCCAACCTTTTCCACATACGACGCCGGAATCGGAAACCGTGGAAGTACCTACTATCTGCCGTAACATACAACATACTAAGTATCCCAATAAAAGCTCTTCGGAAAAGACATTTGTGGAAGTATTCGCTAGCCAAATGCCAGTATAAATTGAGTGTATACCATTACTGAGTTGGAAAAACTGATTATGTAGGAATTGAGCGGAGTGCGGAAAGGTTGCGCCGTAGTGCGGCGCGCGCGCCTCCGTGCCGCCGTTGATATGATTGAATAAGCGAACACCGGGCTCCCTAATGAAACATATTGAACGTGTATCGAATCACTTAGGCGCGCCGGTGCGCTCCTGCACTCGCTTTTTGGGGCATGTCAACAAGCCGTAGGTGAACCCTATAAATAACATTACGGTGGAGTCTCGTTTTAAGAGAGACAATAAATTGAATTAACTCTGCCAACTTTGAACGTCAAAGGAGAATAAAAAAATTCAACTTCATTTTACGGAATATAATTTCACGCGGCATCAGCGTCTCCCTTTGTGTCGCTTAGAAAATATTTACGCAAAGCTGTGCCCCTTAAACCCACAAAAAGGGAGAATCCTAATTAATTCATTAATGTCATTATAATTAAGACATTTGTGGCATTTAATATGCATTACTTTCAATCTTCTCTGTCGTAGTAAATTTTACGAAGAAACAATGAGGGTGTAATTAATACACCTCCGAATATTTCTACAATGCCTTGACTTTTTATAAACTACTTTTGTACTTAGTTCGAAAACAAGATTAAGTTAACTAGACTTAATTAGTAGGATTGTTAATTGTTTAATACTAATTAGTCGGTATTTTAGAAGAAACTTTACTTGTTTAATAAAACAGGTTCCGATACTATCTATAAACAATACAATTATCGAAACTTATTTTCACCATAGTAACAATTTAAATAATTTAATCAAAACAGGAGCAATTCTGAATTACGTCAGCAAGTTAAGGTGTTAGTTGAAATTACTTGAGTCATTGTTAGTAGCCATATCCGAATAAAGTACCTACTAAATAGATATTATAAAACTTGCGTTATAAAGAATACACTTAAATTTATTTTTCGAATCTTGACAATCAGACAAAAATGGTTGAATATCAACCTTAATGAATTAATGGGATGATAACTTTGTTTAGAAGGATATAGGATATCCTTTGTTTGTTAGGTACACCATATTCCACCTTCCGGTCAAGCAAATGTTAAATCTAAATTCAAATAATAATAAGTAACATTAGCATTTGGAATTTAGAAAAACAATATTTTATTTTATTTTTATTTTTCTTACAACATTTAACTTTATTTATTTTAAACTTGATTAACATTAATTTGTCAATCAAGTTACCCTAGCTCTATTACAATCATTTGAGTTATAGTTATTTATATCTACACCGAATCTACGTACAAGACCAAACCAATTCGTAATAATTAAAAGTTTTAATACTTAAATATATTATTTTAAATTAATTCATAATAATTTTAATAGTTTCAAATTAATTTATAACATTTATTTTAGATATTTAAATAAATTCATAGTAGGTCCTGATGATGAGATGTAGTACCTACATTATTAAAAGTTGTAGAAGTTTTGAAATCCAATTCAATGAATTAAAATGTTTATAATTATGTAGAAAATAATAATTATAAAATAAATATTTTAAGCTGTAATTTTAAGGAAGTAGTCAAGTGACTGCAATGATTGCAATACTGCGATTAAAAATATTACTTATCTTTAAACCTGAGTAATGAAAAGATAATACATACTATGAGAATATTACAACTTAAATTGATATTTAAAACCTATTCCAGTATTTCCAAACTAGTTTCTATAGAATTGGAGTAGGTACCTGTCCGAAAAAATTCTAGTTTATCCCAGCAGAAAAAAATACGCATTTTGACACGTCAGTGGTGTTTTCAATCATGTTTCAGAGAGGGAGCGTGTAACGGCGAGGCGTGACCGGCTCACAAACACTGCGGCCGACACCAAAGCCTCTTTGAACACATTCGCTCTGCCTAGTACCTAGAAATACCTAGTGGATCCGTAGCTTTGTAACACTGGTATAGTTTACACTATATGCCTAATGGATTTGTCGAATAATTTTAGTCACGGAACACCTCTCGTTATTTTAAGGATTGGATTGTACAATTATGTGTATGTAGAGGCGTACAAAACAAAAAAAAAGAAATGTAGCTGTTTTTTAATCATGTAATATTGTGTTTTCATACATACATTTTATTTGGTGTTTGCGTTCATAATAGTGTTTAATATTTGTAAGGTACACAGAATTCTGTCTTGCTTAAATTTCTTACATAAAAACAGGTAAAGTTTGTTTCTTTATTTGTAAGAGGTAATCTCTGAAAATATTCGTCCGATTACAAAAAGCTTTCATTGATGCCAAATGTTTTATAAAATATAAATAATAAAGCAGTTATATCAAAACCCAAAGACTCTGAAGTTTTTATTTTAACATGCAATTAAGATATTATTATAATTACCAACATTTTTTTTTATTACTACAATTATAAATTGAAATATGAGTTGGAAACGTCTCTCCTTTTCTTCTCCCTTTCTCTGTTCTCTCTTTCTTCGTCTGGTAAGAAAAAGCTGTCACTTTCTGGACTCCTGAGGGCGGACGTTACCTTACAGGTTGAGAACGTGATGTAACAATTTAACCATTTTGCAGAGCTTGCAACTAAGCATAGAAATCGATTAAAAAAGAGGCATTGAAGGGAATATGGCGTCTGCTCAGCGGTAGGACTTCATATAATTAATTTAAAATATTATTCTGCTATTGTAAATAACATATATTTCATATAACGTTCAGTCACATGCACAAAGTTGGCCAGAAATATTTGCTAAAAAAACGAAAGAGCAGTGAACTATTACTGTGTTTTACTCAAATTAGTTAGTAACTATTTTATTTGAAGAACAAACCAGTTTTGTTGATACAAATAGAGCAAACATTTAGTGATGGTAACTTCTAAACACTCCATTAGAGAATACTACTGTAAAATATAAAATATAAATTGTAAATAAATACACGTAGATGGTCGTGTTTTATAAATCGATCGCGCAATTAGCGAGCGTCTGTTGTGCTGCCTAGTTGATAGGTGTCGTGTGATAGTGCTGTCAAAATTGTTGCAAGTTCCGAGCGAAGCCAGTGGTCATAATGTTTTTATAATAAATTGGAAAAATCTTTCGGGATTTTTTTAGTTATCCCCAGGATCGAAGTTCTCGATATTGTCCAAGGTGAGACACTTTTTATGCATTTGTTTTTTAGCAAACTTCAACCTTAAACCAATTATCATAAAAGTAGGGACAATATAATACTGGACACTTGTCTCATTGTCAGTAATGCAGACAAACCTTTGATGATCTACGAGCGCCCCTTCTTTATATATTGTACATAATATTATTACAATAGCAGAACACCTACCTACTACTATTACCAATTAGATATTTTCTAGAATACATTTTAATATTTTGTAGTTTTGACAAAAAACAAACACCTGATTTGAATTTCATATTTTATTTAGAACAAATAAACTGATCACTGCTTTCTGACAATAACTATTCGAAATGGTATATTTTTGTTCGATTTTTCGTACTTGTTATACATATATCAATAAACACACCACAGACAAAAAATATTTCATTAAATGACTGCCAAATCAGTGATAGTACTTTTAACTACTTGTGCTACCAGTACAGAAAAGAATATTGCTACTTATAAGTACCTACTTGCCTACTTATAAACTCTAAAACGTTAATCTCGTCGTCTCGTCTACAACAATCAGTTGAAGATAGCGAGTGGTCCATTCCTTTCTTGTAATCACACAACAAACCTATATTATGGACCTATGGCCCTTGAGTCCTGGAATAGTTGACATTCCGCAAATATTAGTGATGGGACATTCAATGAAAACAATTGAATCAAATATTATCGATACTTAGATATACGATTAAATCGTTTATTTGAATATTTGTGTTTTTATCAGTTTTATTTGTGTGTGTTGTGTGCGTGTTAATCTGTTTAGTTATAACTACTAACTAAACGTATTCAAAGACGCAATAGTGTAGGCGGGCGGTCTTCCTACTGCGCGTGTACCTTCAATCTATATCACTTTTGTTTGTATAAAATAAAATCGATAATTCCGAAAACTAGATGGTTTGATTAAAAAGCTGATTGATCTTTGGTTTCGTGAATTACGTACTTATTCTTTGAAGCAGATCCATAGCTAGAGGTCCATCTTCTCAGAAGTAATCATGTAATGAAATCTACTCTCTATTTTGAACAAAATAATTACAGGTTTGTGTTATTGCTATTGCACGTAGGTACCTACAGCTATTTAAATAAAATAACAACAACCTCAATCAAATTAAGTTTTCATTTTCCGATCACCCCACAACACAGATGCAGCGACTTCGATAGATAAAGAAAGCATGCAAAAATCAATGTACAACACAAGTACTTGTAGTTACTTAGCTATATAAGCACCATTACATGGGCAAACATTTAACAAACAGTTTGCCCGTACACATAGAACATATGTAGCTGAACGGTGCAAATTGGAACACATCACGACTCAAGGCGATAATAAGTGCATGGCGTTCTATCGACCACTTATTATATCAAACATATTATTATAAATCGGTAATTGGATCTAGTACGAACAAGATTTATTACGTAGGAAATACATATACTCAAAAGAAATCACCAACATCATTGAACGTGTGTGATTTTATGAAGATAAAATACTGACCCCCGATTTCAGGAACGAAACATTAATGCGACAAATTGCCAAGCGCGCATAAGAGCGTGTATACAGAAAGTGGGGAACGTCGCAAATAGCTGTCAAACATTTCGCTGTTTAGATTAATTTGTCAATATTACTATATGAAAATAAGAAATATGGCTAACTAATGAACTAGAATATTGATTATGAAATGCAATAATTAATATCGTAACACCGAATATTTAGTTTTAGATGTAAAAAAAGTATTTGGAAACTTTACAAATGCCTTTTTTGCACCTAAAACGGTTACAACATCAAATTCAGTGTTTTAATTGCAATTCATGTTTAATCACCTATGACTGGTTATAGCTGTACGTATAAAAAACCAATCACTGCAGCTTATGCTCAATTGACAATTTGTCATATTAATCTTTCGTTTATGAAAGTTTGGGTTTATCATTGATTTATTTTGCAAATGTTTTGAAAATGCCTTAACCAACAGTATTGTATAGGCTTAAGATTTTGTTGTTACCAGTAAGTTACTCAAAAGCTATAAATAGATAAGATAAATAGAACTTCAAGAAATAAGTATTTTCTTTTTCTATAAATATCTCTTCTATGACATAAGCTCATAACCATAGACTGCATAAACATGTACTTGTACGTCATAAACTACAAACTAATTAGAGCAACTCTGTGCCAACTAAATACACAGCAAGTCGGTCTATCTACTTATTCATACATATATTTAATACTAACGACCATCTTTTTGATTCTTTGAGAATATTATATTTTCCGGGAATAACGCTCGTATGTGAAGCTTATTATACGTATGTGTGCAAGGCAATGTGTAAGCCTTGCACACATACGTATAGTAAATTGCAATACTTGGAACTCCATCGTTCCTGATGCGCTATTAATATTCAAGACGATAGATACCTTTACGTAAATGATGTTTAATTGGATACAATATTAAATTATTATATTAGTTCCATGTTGTATCATAATTGATCACATAATTAAATAAGTATACCGTAATTTGTTGTATCGAGTATCAGGCAATTTGTGGTTGTGCATTAGTGTACGTTAAATAGGTTATCGCTTTAACAACTAATATTTCAATCATTAAGCCGTTATGGTCTACCATACCACCACGCTGTTTTCAGGAGGATATTTTTCGTCTACAGTTTCTGTGCCCAAAGACGGTCTTCTAAACTTTCTTTAATATGAATACCAATTACGAAAGGGGTGCATTTTTTAAGGATGGGAAATCATCAAAAGATTTCTTTCGCTCTGGGTGAAGCGGAAGGGTGTGTCAGACTCTTACTGACTAAAACCCATCCGTTTTCCTCCTAACAAAACATTTGTATATCAATGTAACAAAAGGATGGTTCTACTAAAATCAAATATCATCACGTCTTCATATTTTCCTTTCACTCTGAACAAGAAACTTTAAACCATATATTCTCGAACGTATCATGAAATGTTAATCCATTCTTAAAGACACACGTCCAAGTAAGTTTTTCACTTCAATATTAGTTAGTGGTCGGTGTTTGTGTGAATCTCGGCAAGTTTAAAGTGCAGCGACATCGTTTGGCATCAGGTGCGATACACTCACGCAAATATTTTATGAAAATACCTAGATTATTATCACTAGTGACGTGATTCTTGTCGATGTTTAACTGAACATTAGGTATAGGTAAACAAATATATATATTTGAATTTGATAGGTAGGCTGTTTTTTTTGTTATCTAATTTTGTTTTAATATTTAATATGTATGTTAGTTTTTAGTTATTATGATAAGCAGTTAGTATTGATATATTGAGATACATAAATAAAAATTAAAGAGGTGTATTCTGAAATGCTGTCACACATAAACAACTAAATATACAAGTATTTAATAATTACTGGCCAGAAGTCGTCATTTTATTTGATTATTTATATATTTTATGACAACCTCCTGAAACGATGATGCAAAACTGCGTCTTGTTAAAATCAAATCATTTATTAAAAAGGCACTTTTGAAAGATATTAAAAAAACAGACATTAGACATTAAAAAAAAAACTAGTTACCAATTCCAAAAGGTAGTTTCGTATGGAGAAGAATTGGTAAGAAATTCCATACACACAATTAAAAAAATATATTATAATTTAACTTTAAAAGAATAGATCATACAGTAGTGTCGGTTTTAACAGGCTCATACTTTCTAGATAACAACGACAGACAGTTGCTTGATGCATCTTATCAACATAATATTATGTTAAGATCTATTTATAAATGTTTGTAGGTATTTACCAACAAAAAGATGTATTCACATCTTGTCGTTAAAATACAATTAGCCGTCAACAAGCCAATTGCGTTTAAAATGAGGTTTTAATATTATTAACAAACCAATGTTTTAACGACAGTTCTTATATCAAACCTTGGTACCTAAATTAACCTACATTATATTCCTTAATCATCATTACATAATTATGTGATGATGATGTATTTACTTGTAGCAGGCTATCATAGCATACATGTCACACGGCAGGTTTTCAAATGAAACATGTATTACCTATGTAGAAATTATCATCATCTACCTAGGCGTTTCGCAACTATGTTGTAGTCGATAACCTAATTAGATCCAGCTGAATACCAGTATGTTACAAGAGCGACAATCTAACTGACCTTCTCAACCCAATTACTGGGGAACACGATACCCGCTACTTTTACAGAAATAAACCTTTTGTTTTGTTGTTTCACTAACACAGCGAGACAGCTAATAATTAGCATACTAAAGAGATTCATAAAAACGTAATTAAAAACTAAATGTTGTCGATATCGAGTCGGTGCCGCGGCGCCCGTGACTAGCGGCGTGCGGAGGGGTGTCGGCGCCGCGGCCGCATCCTACAGCCAAACGGTAAACACTTTGCTGTAATCTCGAGATGAGAAAACTTTCAGTTCTCTTAATTCAGAAACTTATTCAACAACCTAACAACCTTAGAGCGGACCGCCCGGCGGACACAAGACAAACAAACTCACCATTTAATCTTACACTTTGTACTACATTAAAATAAAAATCGGGTTTTCTTAACTAGCCTTTGCGTTGTGTTCGACACCCTGAAAGTAATTTAAATGAAAATAAGTATAGGTATCACTGCATAATAATAGAGCGGGTACAGTTTTTTTTTTTTTATTTCATGCTCCGAATGTTTAACGAAACTTTTTGTTAACTCGTTTAACATAAGCTTGATTTTTATTATCTGTTAACCTATCACTTTCAAAGCATAACTAGTTACGAGAAGGAAAAAAACAGAAGGAAGACATTTTATAATTTTCGGTACAGTACCATCATACTATCCTCATCGGCCCCAATTTTATTTATATTCAAATTCAATATACTTTTTACACGCAGTAATGGAAAAATTCTTACATTTTCCTGAGCCTTCAATTTTATATACGTAATAACTACTCTTTTGCGGGAGGTTCATAATAGAACAGATACGAATAGAGTCAGGTGCAATTTAATCACAAAGAAGAAGTAGTTAGCGGCTATTTACCATAAAGGTGATAAGAATAAATAGCACATGCTGAGGCTCATAACTAAACCAATGAGCGCACAAATCGGTCAGCTCTAGTTTTAGATAATCGGTTAGCTAGAGTTTACCTACACTATTTTTTTATGAAAACTCTTTCTACGCGTCTTCCTATCCTTTAAAGGTAAATATTATAAATCTGTTACAAAGAAAATCTATTGTGCTACTTTTCCTGAACTAAGACACAAAATTATCTATTGCCCATTAAATTAAGGCGTGTCGTGATATTGTTCTATTTATAGACTAAGAAAATAATCCTACAGTCACGTATATTTGGATATCGACACGTTTACATCAATTTAATCAGTCAATTGACAGTAGAAGTGTCGCTCTCAAGTGGAGCATACTCACCGCCATCGGCAAACAAACATTAAAGGATTACCGGATAACTACGTAACGCAGTAATACCTATGCTACACAGTAAACAAAGACGTATATCTTGTTCACTTACCTCAGTGTAAGCTTGCCTTAACCGAGGACAGTCCGTCTCGGCCATATAGGATTTTTATACGAGAAAAAAATGGATAAATAAAAAACACATTTACTGGAAGCGATTTGTTTATATTGTGTCTTACTCACTACGAGCGTCCTAGTGTTGTGGAAGATTAGGGAAATGAAAACATATTCTAGAAAAAAGTCTAGCGGATATTTTGTAATAATAGATAGGTAGGTGTTTGTTTTTATGCCGTTGCTTATTTAGGCACCAGCGTTACTGTTTTACAAATTCTTTTCATCATGTAGATCAAAATTTTGAAGTCTTCTTACGAATAAATAAATTAAACAAATATTTTGTCATACGACATTCAAATATCCAGCCAAATGATGTGTGAACAGTATTTGGTCATGAAACTGTAATTAAGAAACAAGGCCGCGTGATAATCGTGATATGTTGTAGATGAGTCCACCCACTAGAAGCCCACTGTGCGAGCCGACCGACTTACACCCAGGCGTCACCATCACTGATATGGACACTGTGCACGAAGAAAATGACAACGACAGGTAAGAAAACATTACAATATTTTGTGCAAACTAAAAAAATATTTGTGTATATTTGTGTTCGTTGCCCTGTTTTCAGAGTACCAATTTAGATTTAAATGTTTAGTGGCAAAATCTTGTTAAGATTTATGTTTAAATTGTAGTATTTTTTTCAAATCGGTTTTTTGTATACGTATAAAATGGTAGTAGATGTACAAGCTAAATTGAATGCACTAGTCTAGTCGTTTATGAATATTTTAAAATAAATAAATAAAAAAAATATTAAGGTCTCTTGATAAGAATACAAAATGTAACGCTTCATATTTTCTAGATGTCTGGCCCCTAGATTGTTGATTAATTATATTTTTATAAGACTAGAAGACCAGAGTCGAAACTGTCAGATAAAGTGAAAAAAAAATAGATTGGAAAATAAAGCCTCACCTATGCTGAAAAAAAAAATCCGTCTCTAAACAATCTAACCGAATGCAGACTTTACAAAATTAGTAAATTGAAATGCGGAACAATAAATCCCTGTTCTTAATTCAAAAAAATCTGACCCACTCCTATTCCATGAACAAGCACGTGTCTATTGACGTGTGTCAGCCAGTATTCCATTGTACAGAATTGAACATGAAAAGGCATTCTTTTTCAATAGCGCGGGGAAATGGATACGTCGGCTAGCCGGACAGGCCTTAGTCGTCATAAACAAAGGGTAGATGCTAAGCATTTAATTAAAGTTTCTTTTCAACCGCATTTTCCTTTGTCTCGTGACTCAGTTTTATTTGTTATCTAAATACTGGATCTCCTTCCATGTAGTTTATACCAAGAACGCGTTAGTTATTGTACTCCCGCGGCTGCTACAGACACTTTACTTTAAAAAGAGGTGTTTTATGTATTAAGAATAATAAGATCGGTTAGTCAAACGAATTAATTAACAAAGTTTTCTTAAAGACGGTGTTTAACTTTGTTGATCTTAACGATTGTAACAGATTAGGTCGCACCTATTATGATGATCTAAATCAAGGCTGCTCAACCGCAGGCCCGCGGGCCATAATGTGGCCCGCGGATGGATTTTAAATGGCCCGCGGAAAGATCAGATACGACGCCTAATATAAAAAAAAACCAAAAGTCCCAAAAGTAACTAAAACAGGAATCGACAGTGGCCCGCGCGAAAATTTATAAATGAACCATTTGGCCCGACTGTTAAAAAAGTTGAGCACCCTTGATCTAAATAAAACTTAGGTACCTATTATTAGTAAATCAATAGATACACATCCACACGCAAGCATGACGACATAAAAATCTAGGTGTATTATTCTTTTGGAATATCAATATTTTGAGTCTACGGACGTTATTCAAAATAGGTTCAGTGAGGATACAACGAAGCTTAGGAAGACATTTCCGGCGAACGGATGCACATTTTGGAGATTTTGCGCTCAGAACCCTCCAGTCGAAATAGTTCGATACAAGTGCAATTCAGACGTTTCTTTAAATATTCATAATACAGTATGTTCCGATAAAACGGTAATTTAATATTTCAGACGCATTGCATCATACTGTTGTTGTTTATTTAGAATAAATTACGAAAAAAGACCATTGAAAAAAATAGATCATAATTCCTATGAATGAGCCAGTTCCAGATAAATCTTTTTCTCTCCAACGAAACCGATACAATGAAAACAGGCACAATTAAAACCGGCTTAATTTCCATACGTTCAGCAAAGTTTTTCATAATCTTTTTCCCATGAAAATATGATCATTTTGGTACACAAGCGCTGTCAATGCGGCTGACATTTTTTGTAGGCCACGATTTTTCCTTCACATTTTCAAACACACTGTACTTCAGTGTGAAGTATGAAACGCATACACAAAGAGGGATTTCGGTGCAGTCGCAAAGAGCTTCGAAAATATTTATGACGTTTGATAGACTGCTTTGTATCGCGATACGCCCGTCTGCTCCACTGCTGGGCACACATCCTGAAGGATTGACTGCTGTGTGTGCCGTCAAATAAAGATATACAACGCTGTTGTCGATTTTCTTGGTTTATTTAAGCAAGCATACTTCAGCTCGACTACTATCTCTAAAATTTCACTTATGCTAAAGTGTCGTACTCGTAGCACTAGTGACTCAAGAACCCGCAAATATTGACCGAATTTCCGTTAGATACACTTTTTAGTTTTTTCACTATTTACCTTTAATTTCACACTCCTTTTCCTAATTTTCTTTTAAGTATTTTTTTAATGTTTTATACATATTATTCTATTGTTTTTGATCTAGTGATGAATCATCATATTCGGACTTGGGGCAGCTGCGAGAGCGCACCCGGGCCATGCTGGGCACGCCAGCGGAGCCTCTAATGCAAAACTCACACTCACAACCCAACAGTCGCCGAATGTCCTCCGATGTAGAAGCTAAACTTGCTGCTAACTTGAACACAAGGTATGTGCGTAACGATCATTTACGATCAAGTAAAGATTCCCATTTAGGTACCAATTAAGCTTTTCCAAGAAAACCAGATTGCGAGTCCAAATAACAGGTACCTAGTCGTTTCCTGCAGTCTGAATACTACCCCTACTAATGATGACTAAACAGATATTCAAAAGATTTTTCTATTGAACCAACTATAACCTACGACAGATATTATGGATTTTGAAAAACAGCCTTCAATTTGATTTCTTTTTTATTTGAAATGTATAAATTGGCTTTAAATGATAATTGTTACAGGCGGCCATCTGCCATAATTGCAGCGTTTCGGCGTCCATCGCAAGCGCTGGCGTTGTGCGCGGCTACTCAACGCAGATTCTTGTCTGAGCTGTCCCCTCACTCTCGGACCTCAGTGGCGTCCACGTCTCACGACACCCCACCCTCCGCCGCCGAGATATTGGGACAGTAAGATATTTCAAACCTAGTTTTTATGATGTATATCGTACATTAATTTATTAATTAATGTACGATAACTATATACTTGATGATATACTTTTTATGATGTATATCGTACATTAATTTATTAATTAATGTACGATATACATCATAAAAACTAGGTTTCAAATATCTTATCTTATCTTATCTTATCTTATCTTATCTTATCTTTATTTGCGCTTTATTAAGCGCAGTATGTTAAAAAGACGTAAACAATTAGCTCAATCGGATTATTTTTAATGTCTGGCTGGATGTAGATTCAATTATATATCATTATAGTCTTAATGAAGTTAGTATATTGGCGAAACACATTCTTACGAAAATATCTTATCTAGATTTTCATGAATTGAAAACTTTTACACCCCACCTGCAAAGCCACACCTGTTTTATCTTTAATATCCGCTATAACATAAATATATAAATCAAAACGCCAGAAAATCCTTGAGTAAATATTTGTAAGGCTGGAACATACACACTACGATAAATCAGGGCGGGCTGGCACCGGCACATGCCCCCGACACACGCGCATCGCACCGCAAGATCCAAATACTTGACATGGGCCTCCACACCGCAAACTTACACTATTTCACCTATCACTGCTATTTTATATAAGTAATTATAAATCTTATCACCTTTTAGAATTTTCCTAGTTAAAAACTTTATCGTTGATCGTGAATCAATAACGTTCTAAGCTAAGGAGTTACGGCTTTAAAGTTCCAAGAGTTTCACTCGTAAAATTATTCATCGGTTTGTTTTGTCCGACGTTCATTGCAATATCCGCTTATTGACTGTATTATTTACAACGATAAATGGTTAATTAACTGTCTTTTACCTCACCTTAAAATTCCCTGAAGTCTATTTTCACTCGTTCTATTATGAGTCAAATCATGTTTCGGCAACCACGCACCCCGTGTCTTCTATGACACAGAATGATGTCATCAACCGTTTAGTTATATAATATAAGCACAGAGAGAGACCTATTTAGAGGTGAATATTATTCAGTTGGATAGCGTCATGTAGTCCGCAGACAATGAACAGCCTCCGTCGCGTCAGAACCATTGAAAAGCACCCTTTATTTGTTAATAGATAGACACGTGCACAATGGAACTGTGAACATTCAACGCAAACATCACTATATGAATGAATGTAATTAGATTGTGAAAATGTTTATGTATGGAACTTGCCTTACTGTTGCTTTAGATTTTGATGCTTAAGTTGTTGTGCTATCATGAGTATGAGGTATCTACATTATGAACAATATTAATACAAAACAAACATTATTTTAATCATCATAAACTTATACTTAGGCCACATTCAATGCAGAATATTCAATAAATGACTTTACATTTATTTTATACCCCCATATTTTATGGTATGATTGTTATTAAAGATTATTTTTCGAATTTGGTTAAAGTATAGGTACATAATTATGTGGCGTTACTCCCTAAATCTTAGCTATTAATTATATTTTGTGCATGAGCAGTCAGTAAATTTAGCAGCTGAACATTTTGGATTTTACAAATGCTATTAGTACACATTCAGGAATCAGGCCCGCTTGACACCACCAATTGCAAAATTAGTGCTAAAACAATTATTTGAAATTGACAGGAACAGAAGATGTTTCACATATGTTTTGCGTTTAATATATATTTCATAATTTAGTGATTATCCAGTGGTGCAAGCAGGCCTATTCAATGAAGGATTTTTTATTTAAATTTTACTCCAGGTATTCTTTCATGAATCATTGCAAATTGTCTACTTTTAATGCTGGTTAAACTTTTATAGATGTTAAAATGGCATTATTTTTAAAGTGAAGCTTTGAGCAAGGCGCTTTCGGCTCTGTACTGCAAGCTCCTCGTGGTGCTGGGACTGGCCTTCCCCATCACCGAGGTCATCGCCGGTGGAGTACCTGATGGATACTACCAGGTTGAATAACATTTTTATATTTGTTCACCTCTTTTGTTTTCAAAGTGCAGTTTAATATTACTCGTACTGAACTGTTAAGTGCCTAAGAATATTTATTTTAATAACAATTATTAAGATTTCCATTAATATTTAAAAGAAACAGATTAGTAAACGCACCCACGATACTTGAGAAATTCCTAGTGGGGCAATTTTTTTTTGTTAAATAGTGATAAATTATGTTTTCAAAAATATCCTTGATACTTATACTTACATACATTTACATACACTGAAGTAATACAATCTCAATATTAGGCAAAAAATACATGGATTTGAATGTGGAATTGTTAGTGATCATAACTTTTCTTTTCCAGGGATTTTATTTATATCTTTACTTAGTATCTCTAATATTCGTAGTGTTTCAATACGTAAACATAATGCGTCAAAAAGCAGTCAACCTTATCATTAACGACTACGGTAAGAGCTTCTATTCTTATTCAAACAACACTATACCTTCCTAAACAAGAGATCTACAAACATGCTTAGGTGATTAACCACATTTGCTTAACAAAATGAGACATTAAAATCACATTTGTTTGCATAATTACGCCTGCAAAGAATATTACCTTCTTCAGTTTTCATTCCACTAACGTTTTCAGCCATTCGAATAAATGTAGCGGAAAATTTAACTCTATGTATGTTGCTTAACGACCAACTATATGTATTCAATTAATTTTTATAGAGGACACTTTGAAAGAGGATAGAAATGGAAAAATTACACCTGCAGACAGACCAAAAATAAAAGAGAACATTTCTCGCTACGGCAGTTTTTATTTGAGGCTGGGCGGAATTGGTAAATTGGAGTCATTTCCTATTATCAATTTTATTTTCCTTTCAATTTCCATTTGATTTTAAAACTTTTTTATTTTATAGCATTCGGCATTGGTTCAATGGTGTACAGCGGTTTAGAATTGGGTGAATATTTCGAAATGACGGATAAATGCCGGTCCATTCTGTCGGTGATTACGCCGGCTTTACGAATGACCCTCACGCTGGCACAAATGCAGTTCATGTTTCTCACTAACAAGGACATAGAATCAGGCACTTTTAAACTGATACAGCGTTTCGGGTTTATGCATATGGTAGCAACCAATTTATGTGAATGGTTATATGTGTTAGTAGAAGAAACGAAACATGAAATACATCATTTAGAACACACGATACTAGCACCAAAAAATGTTACACTTCTCGTGACCGATGGTGTTCCGTGCAGAAGGTCTAATATGATGGGTGCACTGCTACAGAATGCTGCACCTTTCCTATTTCCTTGCACGATTGAATACTCCCTTATCTGTGCTGTCATATTATACGAAATGTGGAAAGAGGTACGCATTGATAGTGATTTTAAAACCGACACATGACTGTTCACTGGAAACTATAAATAATTCTGAACTAAATTACAGGTCAAATGCACTCCAGAAGATTTTGAAAAGAAATTAGATGTTCCTAAAAATAAATCACGTAACAATTCAGTGACACCTGAGAAAATTCTGCAGCAGTTTGGTAATGTTTTCTTAATTTGTGTTTATTTTTTACCAAATGCGTTTGCAGTTGTATTTATTTACTATTTTTTATTTTGCAGCTGGTATGTTAGGAGTGAGTTCTCCACACGGCAGCCGCACTGCCCTCCACCATTTTTCCGTGGACTGCTCCCACGCACACCGTGGTCTCTTCGCCGGCATCTTAATCATCGTCTTTACAATCATTTCCCTGATCATGTTCTTCGTACTAGCTCACCATCCGGATTCTATTACTGTAATGTAAACACTTGTTTATTATATTTTTCGTTTATTCGTTTCTTCATTTATAAATGTTGTATTTGATTTTGCAGGACGCAATATTCGAAGTGAACATATGCGAGTTAATTTTATATTCGTTATCGTTGATTGCGTGTTTAACTGCCTTAATACAGATGAGAGCATTAGCTTATAAAAGGAAATCAAAGGGTATGCCATGTTTCTTTATTTTTTCTGTAACATCTTAATGATTATTTTCAAAATTCCAATTAATCAAGTTCCAGTGGTGTTGTTTTCTTACCCTCTTTCGGGCTTATTACTATTTTTGTAACCTGTTTTGGACGTAAAGTTAACACTAATGCTTTTTTTACAGCTCTCCTAGGCTTGGATCCATTCCTGCTGATTCTGGCGCAATCAGGAATGTTCGTGTACTGCATGTTCAGTCTCATTGGAAGTCACCACACTCAAAACCAGACAAACAGTGTGGGTCTTACTGGATTTTTCTCTGAATTCTTATCGCTCAATCAGGTTTGTTATTTCTATCTTTAGCCATGTTTTGTAGATTGTTAATGACTTCAAACTTCTCCTTCCTTCTTCGCCCGACTTGTCAATAAACCCAGAGTAGAACTTATACCTGGAAACATGAATGTGTTAAACTAGTACTGAGTAACTTTACTTCAAGTTAATTTATTGTATTATTAGTCCATGTCTAAGGTTGTCAGATGTTAAAAAAAAAGTTTTTCTTTTATCAATTTGTGTGTATAGAGGCTTCTTTCTTAATCTCCTGTATTTCGAAAATTCAATTAATTAATTAAGTTTTGCCTTGATTGTGCATATATCAATATAATATCAATGATTTTCAGACGATTCTCCAAACTCTGTTCATAATTGACGCGTGGTGGCGCCGCAGTACTACTTCAGAGCAAAGGAGAAATAAACCGGGGCGACAGCTCGTCACTTTTCTACTAGTCGCTAATATGGCCATGTGGGCTATTAACACGCTGGAAAAGGTACCTGTATAATATCTTTAATTTTATTAACATTGTCCATGTTGTTATATATTATGTTGTACAATTATATGCTAGTTGTGCTTGAGTCTAAAAAAATCGACTAAACCTATGAAATAATATTATATCAGATTTTTTAATACAACAATTTGAAGCTAGCAATAGTAACTTTTCACTTTACTTTTGTTACTTTTCAGAAACTAAACTACCCCGTTAGCCTAGCGGTCTTGGGTTCGATTCCCAGGTCGAGCTAAAAATGTTATTGGGTTTTTCTATGAAATTCTCAGTAGCAGCTCGGAGTCAGGATTTGTGCCCGTTCAATGGCAATAGGCTCGTCCCCTATTACATGCGACCTCTACATACCGGCGAACTGTGAGTGTACATTGGTACACCTCTGCCTAACCCTTCTGGGAATACAGGCGTGATGATGTGTGTGGTGCGTATGATAGTTATGCTGAACAGTTGGTCGTTTCAGTCTCAAAAAGTTGACTTATACTATCAAAGAATTTATTCTATCAGTATTTTTTATAAATAACGGCGCCACGGGCTACCTGGCGTATTCAAACGTGTATTAATTATTTATTCAACTGCTTTTCAGTCAATTAATATATATTCAATTACTTTTCAGAGTCGCGCCGAGTTCCGACCAGCTCACTTAGCATTCTACGGGCCCTGGGCATGGACCATCATCACCCACGTGTCAATGCCGCTAGCCATCTTCTATAGATTCCATTCCACCATCTGCCTTTTCGAGATTTGGAAGAACTGCTTCAAGAACAAACCTATTTACTTAAATGTTTAAACTACTTATTAACTAAATCGACATTGTTTGTAATCTGGAATCAATGACTGTAGATCCTATTAAATATATATATTTCGTACCTGCATTGTTGTTTTATTAACCTACTACGATTAATATTTATATAATTTTTAAAAGAAATACTTCGGCAGGTTATTATTAATTTCTTTTTTATTCGTTTTCCTGCAGATTTTAAAGTAGAAAGACATAAGGCAAAATGTAGAAAGCATAGATTATGATAAAAAATTATGAATGTTTTTAAAATGAAACTTCAGAGGTTTAAAAATTTACTTAAGCCTTCTATAAATTAATCTTATAAATTTTCTGTGAGAGTGCTATGTTCCCGGGGCGGTCAGGCTATAGTTAAAAAAGGGGCAAGCAAAAATGTGACAAGGTTTCGGCATAAGTAATGTATTTCTATTTTAACAGCAAAAAAAAACACTATTTTATAAAATACCTTTTTCCTGACTGTGATCACTTATTTTGGATGTCGACTGTACAAGATGACTGATACAGTCGGTTCATACATAGGAAAGCTACACTTCATTCATAATTCTACTTTAGATAACAGAAAAATACACTTGCATGTTTTATCAGTTTATTCTGATATTTATGGACACGTCATAGATATCCATATACCTAGGAATGTATACGCAAGCAACAAGCAAAGAGACAAAGACTTTGTATTTTTTTTTATATCGTTAAGATTACGATAGCCACTTAGAGTGACGACGGCAGGATCATCAAACAGTACAGTCAGCTGCGATTAGAACTTTGCTGTCTGTATACGTACTTTTCTACCTAAATATTCGTAATTCATAATTTATTGTTGCGGAACTCCCGGGGGGCCTAGGTACATCAACGAATTTATCGATCCTTATTCAGAACCTACTTATCTAAAGGATTTTCATAGAATATTGCAGTATAAATAAACAATCTGAGTTCCTGTTAATTAACCTGTCAGTTAAATATAAAGTTCATAGATAAATTGTAATTTATACAAAGACTTGTTGACATATTTAAATGTCCGGTGTCCACAGTGACGCAATTCATGCCGTTCGCCCTTTGTCATAAACCAATATCAGCCAACAGCACCTAATTTGTTTACCTCAGCTCTGTTACTAACGACCTAATTATTTTAAATTAGTTCATTTAAAGTTACGACATTTTAAATGTAAAACTAATTGTATACTTGAAGGCATTGCATTGTAACTGCAGAGACAATGAATAGCGATTTGGTTAAAATGCAGTTTTAAAATTGTGAAAAATTTGGATTCACCTCTCAGTCATGAAGAAGACTAAAAGTGCATCACTAGTCAGCACTGCATCGCTAGTTCAGGCTAATTTTCGTCGTTCACAATTAGTAAGTATTGACGAGCCTACCAAAAAATTATGTACGGAACAAGAAAATCATCATTATCACTATATCAGCCGAACGGCGTCCGCTGCTGGACATAGTCCTTCCCTAAAGAGAGCCACAAAGACCGGTCCTGCGTTACTCGCAACCTACAAAATGAGGCACAAAAAATATTTTTACTTTTAACATAACATACCATCACACTTGTACTCCCCGAAGGGTTAGGCAGAGGTGTACCATGTACACCTCTACAGTTCGCCGGTATGTATTAGTCCCATGGTCACTTTTTAAGGGATACAAAACAAAGCTGTGTAACCTCGCCAAAAAAAAATCTTATCACATGATATTAATCACCAAAATATGTAATTAACAAACCATTATTTGAGTCACCGTTATTTACACTTTAAGTCCAGTCATATAAAAAGTATTATAGCGTCACTGCATAAGATTCTGCCTAACCTCGTGTCAAGATAAAGTAGGCTATCTCAGATAGTTATACGATGTTTTAGCCACGTCCCAGTCTTTGTGTTCAGTGCTAAAGATATTCGTTTCCTTTGTCGAACATGGACGACGTCATAGAAGAAGATATTGAATGGTATGTAAATAAACTAATATAAACTAATTACTGAACGCAGCTATTTTATTTAATCATTTCTGATTAAAGTTTCAAAGGCATATATTTCTTCACGTACGAGTACGTTTCAAATGAAATGTAAAATATTTTATGCGAATTAATAGAGCGGCTTAGTTTGTGCTCATTTACTGATTAATTATTTACTTTGTTGTGATACGGGCCATATGCAAAGATTGTAGTTTGCGCCATTACAATTAAGCTCCTGTACGCGCAGTTTAATATTATAATTGGTGCAATTAAAATGTTCCTCTTTGTTTTCCGATCTAAATAAAAAAACTTAATGTATGAAGACGTCCAGTCTTGAAACTCCACCTTTCTTCGTTGTTGCTCAGACAATCTTGTATTTGTTTATTATCTCACAAAACCTTTTATATAAAGTAAAGAAAACAGTAAAATAACTTGTAAATATCAACGACAGGGAAAAATCTATTACCTGGTAGCAGTGGTAGGTAGATGAATAAATTGCTTTTTCCAATAGTGGGTACAACAATCTCGCTTGTATTGAGACAAATGATTCAGATTGAAAGTCTTCCTAAGATCGCCATGAACAAGAAATCACAGGAAAATTATGTCTAGAAATCTGAAACTAAGACTGGCTTTAGATGTTTAGTTTTCCATAGTTTACGTGGATTAGAAGTGTACACAAACATGAGATATGCACTAGATAAGCCTATATGGAGTAGCTAAACAATGTTTAGTTCACTCTTCAAGTATCAGCAGGAGTACTAGGTAGTCGATGCCGTTCCGTCATTTCAAACACAAAACAGTGCTCAAAGTTATTTGTTAACAAACATTATCACCCTGTAACCAAACTAGTCAAGTTGGAATGCAACGTACCATTTAAAGAAGATAACAATTTCAAAACGTTTTTTTTTTTATAATATCTATAGGACCCCGGACAGACGAGACTCGCGGTCAGTCTTCGAGCATGGGTCACATCACTACCACCCCATCAGACAGACAAGCACCACCCTAGAACGAAAACTTCGGCACAGCAGGTTTGTATCCATTTTCACTGTTATAATTAAACTTTCAAACGCTCAAAAGGCGCCGACAACAGCGGGTTTCCCAGTATTTGCTTTTGAGATGAGTAGGTATTTCCTAAATATTGTAATTGTATCTCATTAAGATTGATCTTCTAAAAGAACTGCTGTTTTTGGCCTTGTCAATGTATTTTACTGTTATAAATCTGTTTTACTTAATTAAGGCTTGTCAATTCGCTATTCTGGTTATGTATTTTATATCAGTCTTTAATAAGGGTATTAATTTAAACAGCTTTCACTTCTGAAAAATCTGCCCATGTAACAAAATTAAATAAATAAAACATTGTTTACCCCAATGCTCCACTTTTACTTTGTATGTTATGTTAATTCATTGAAGTTACTAGAAAAGAACAATAACTCGTTATTATTTTTACCCGTCTGTGCCAGAAAAAGGGTTATATTTTTCAGTGTCATGTTTCACTTTAAGTATAGTTGGTACGGTACAACATAATTATAAATAATCCAGATTTAAAATTAAAATACTTTTAAAAACATCAGCAGAAATCGTAGGCAAAAAACGTAGAAGAAAAAGTCATGTAAGGTGCCTTTGAAATGGAGAACTAATTAATCGCTTAGAGATGAGGGTAGCTATGCAGCATCGCATCTGCATATATACGGCCGCCTCGTTAGGAGCACCGTCTGAAAGTGACACCGCCAACGCTAATTACCCATGAGGACAACATCTTACTTACCGACTCTAACCGATATAAATATTTAGCGCAATAATATTTTATTTTGCATACAATTTAACGCTTGACTAGATTAAAGTGCAGTTTGATAGAAAATATCTATTTTATTCAAAATATTAGCTTCCACCCGCGTTTTCGTTAGCCTGGTTTTTCTTAATCGCATTCAGTGTTAACGCCTTTGGTTACTGTTCCGTTTTCGCGAGTAATAGCGTGTTGTTATACAGGGTGTTTGGTGCATCGTGTGCCAAATTGAAATGGTCGACTGAGGGGGTCATCTGCTATCCTTTCAGACCCCTAAACACTTCTCATGCCCTGTGTATTATTTTTCATCGACTTTTTAATGTTTTACAAAAAAAATACCAAAATTTTACATTCAAGTTCATTTTTTTTTTTAAAGTTCACGTCGTAGACTCTCTATTTTAATTTTATTTAGATGTGCATTGTACTACAGTACTTTTAAATTCAAAATTAGTGACATTAGCCATCTAGTTTTTTATTTATTTACTCGCAAAGTTTTGGACTTCAATTAAAGCTGTCCATGTTACAGCTATTTACATGGCTATAAAAAAAAAACCAAATGAGACCGGGATCTAAGGACTTTCTCAAAAATTCTCTAGTCTATCCTCTTGCTAGTGATGTGCCACATGCCATAAAAATCTTTTTACAACTTCGTGAATACCCTAGAATTGTGAATCGAGTCACAAAATACAAAATTCCAAATTATGATATAAAAATTTTGTTTTGCTTAAATAACACCTGAAAAACGTATTAAATATGTTATCTCAATCTTGTAAGATAAAATCTGTCTCGTATCCCTCTTTTTTGGGGGAGGGGGTAATAGAAATAATAAATAATGCATTTTTAACATTTATTTCATATTTTTTTGCATATTCTGCTTAAATTGTTGGCCTTTATTGCGAATGCAGGCCAGACATCTATTTCGTATTTCCACAGTTGTTGTACGAAGTCGTATTTCTTCCTTTGAAAAGAGTTCTGACTTTTAACCAGAAAAAAGGAAAGGTTTAGTGTAAACGTTTGGGCAGGAGTGATTGGAATCAGGTAATTGAACCGCATTACCTGCCCGAAAACTTCAATGGCGACAACTATTTGGAGTTCCTTCAAAATGAAGTGCCCGAATTAGTGGCCGAGGTGCCCGTATGTAATGAAAATGTGCCCAAAGTATTCCAGCATGACGGCTGTCCCGCGCATTGGCGTTTGACTGTGAGGGAATATCTTGATAATGTATTCCATAATGCGCGGATTGGTGGCCCTGTTGCATGACCGGAACGTTCCCCAGGCCTAACTCCGCTAGACTTTTAACTAGTTTTTGACTAGTATACACCACGGAGGTTCCGACTAGGAATGTACTACTTCAACGCATTCAAACGGCGTTCAATAAAGTTAAGGAGAAAATGCGACTTCGTACAACAACTGTGGAAATACGAAATAGATGTCTGGCCTGCATTCGCAATAAAGGCCAACAATTTAAGCAGAATATGCAAAAAAATATGAAATAAATGTTAAAAATGCATTTTTTATTATTTCTAGTACCCCCTCCCCCAAAAAAGAGGGATACGAGACAGATTTTATCTTGTAAGAGTGAGATAACATATTTAATACGTTTTTCAGGTGTTATTTAAGCAAAACAAAATTTTTATACCATAATTTGGAATTTTGTATTTTGTGACTCGATTCACAATTCTAGGGAATTCACGAAGTTGTAAAAAGATTTTTATGGCATGTGGCACATCACTAGCAAGAGGATAGACTAGAGAATTTTTGACGAAGTCCTTAGATCCCAGTCTCATTTGGTTTTTTTTTTATAGCCATGTAAATAGCTGTAACATGGACAGCTTTAATTGAAGTTCAAAACTTTGCGAGTAAATAAATAAAAAACTAGATGGCTAATGTCACTAATTTTGAATTTAAAAGTACTGTAGTACAATGCACATCTAAATAAAATTAAAATAGAGAGTCTACGACGTTTACTTTTAAAAAAAAATGAACTTGAATGTAAAATTTTGGTATTTTTTTTGTAAAACATTAAAAAGTCGATGAAAAATAATACACAAGGCATGAGAAGTGTTTAGGGGTCTGAAAGGATAGCAGATGACCCCCTCAGTCGACCATTTCAATTTGGCACACGATGCACCAAACACCCTGTATAATAACTATAGTTATGAGTCTGGCTTTCATTTGAAAAAGATTGTTTCAAATTCGACTTCAAACAAACACACAAACAACTTTTCAGCTTTATTATATTAGTTTTGTATAGATAACGAAAGTCCACATTATCAGACTCGGTTAAAATTTTCTACACGTGAAACTCCCATAGTATTAATTTTGCAATCCATGCTTAATTATCTGATTAAAAGGTTAAGTTTTAGCAAAGGTCTCTTCACATATACTTATAGTGAGAGCAAAATCAGTACCTATTGATAGTCTCAGTGCTCGATGCTTGTTTACGATTTAAGGTTTCACTTAAACAAGTCAAAGTTTAATAAATATATTTTTCGTCTAAAATCAATTTACAAAGTACCTACTTACATAATGAAAACTGTTAAAGTTACTTCAATAGTCCTATAGCAACTCGTCATGATGGCCCGCAGGTTAACCCTTAACAACCCAGTATGCTTTAGTAACGTAAATGACCAGTAGTGTCTAACGGACACATTAAAAAAATAGATGGTATTTAAACGAAAATAAAGGTATTGTGAATAGAATTTCATCAAAATCTTTTTAATTATTTATTTGACTTGAACAATTACCTCATAAGTCCCATTAATTACAAAAATATAGCAAAGTATGGTAAAAAAAAAAAAACAGATATTGCAAATTTTTTTTTTCACAGTGTTCTGTGCACACGTTGCGTTTGTATTTATCACAACACTGTTTTGAGGCCGTAGATATTTTTGGAGGACATTTATGTGTTATTGACACCTATAGGTAGTCAATAGGAGTCCGATAAATGCTTGTATTTCGATATTATCAGTCTGTTTTCATATGTCTTGCAGCACTCTTTGAGTTTCTGCGTTAGTGTGTTTCACTATAATTTGTATTATATTTTTGTTGAAAAATAGGTTGAAACTTTCTATTGGATCATATATAACTTTGCCCGGTGGAAGAATCACCTTATGAACACCACCACGAATTATGTTGTGATAAGGAGTTCAACTTTGTCTCTCAGGTTCTGATGTTCATGTTGTTCAATCTTTGCCTTGATAAACGTTTATCGATGCATAATTTTGTGGTTGCAAATCATCACCTTCACTCCATACCTGTTCCTCATCGGATTCTGAGGCTGGTTCTGTCGGCGTACTTTCATGGTCCGAACAACTATCAACACAAATGTTTTCATTATCACTGTCATTTTCACGTAAGAGAACATTTTTATCACCACTTTCATCAAGAGCCTGTTGAATTTCGTCCGCTGTTAGTCTTTTTTTAGACATTTCTACGATGAAAAATAAGACCGATTAGGATCACTTTATCACATTTACTAAGTATTGTACCTTACGTAGGTAAAACCAAACAAGTAATAAGAAAATAAAAGCACAAAGATAGTTTTGTAATACGAATAATAACGCTACGCATGTATATATACTACATATATATACATGCATACATATATTATATACTAAACCAAGATACTAAATGGTTATAAATAATGTTTTGTTTATAATTGGACCTACCTACCCTCATGCTCCTGTTAAAAATTGTTATTGTGTCTTGTGGACACTTGTGGGTTGCTGAGTTACTGAAGTGGTTTATTGATCATAAATAAGAAACTAATAAAATTATAAAAAAAATCATTACAGTTTTGGAATCAGTAAACCATAGGGATAGATTAGATAAAAGGGTTTTTTGCAGAGACAAATAGTTTCGTTTTTATACGTCTTTAAAACTAAAAATGTGTCCGCGAGACTCTTGTGGGTTGTTAAGGGTTAAATGACAGTCCTGTCATTTAACCTGCGGGCCATCATGACGAGTTGCTATAGAAACTATTTCAAATCTCCTAATTTTTTTATGGCGTAATCACGATTAGAATCTGTCACGACGATCTACCTACTGTAATAGGTATTAGCTACATCAAAGAAAACGTGTCAACCGCTGCCACGTAGCATACTTGCTAATTATCGTTTGTCTTACTTAAACCTTACTAATAGTATGTAAGTGTATATTCATATAACATTGTAACCTATATTGCACGAATCTTGAACAACGTTTTGGACTCAATTTAGTACCTAAATTACTTTTTTTTTATTATATTATTATTTTTTCCTCTGCAATATTTTTTTCTTCATCCATGGTGTAAGAGCTCAAGATAAACCGTCACTATTTTGGACACATTTAAGACTTGGTAGGTCTGTGCATTTGTCATACGAATGCCTATGACGTAAAAGTTAACTTAGAAAACCATTTATCAACCACATGCGACCGAATAATGAGTAATTTTTTAAGTTAGAAGAAAATTGTCATTTTCCCCTATTAATAATGTAGGGTAATAGTCCATTTTTACCAATTTTATTCTCTTTTAATCTCTGCAAACAATTCAACGTTATCTATTCCAACACCTTCGAGCACTATACCTATACAAAAGACAGGTATTATTCCGTTCAAGTTTCCCGGTAGACTAGAACGACAGGTTTCCAACCTGTAAAGCTGCTTCAGCATTGATTCAACACTATACAAAGGCTGTGCAGGAGACATAGACAGAGCTTATTGTTGCGAGCCGTGCCAATTGTTGCATCTCTATGAATGGAACGCTTTGCTATAGGCACCTGAAGGGACCGTTATGAAATTACCTGGAACGAGGTCAAAGATATATTATGTCTATTGCATAAATAGTTCAAAGGTAATATATTAAATGTTTGGTATGTATTTTTAGGGGTGTTTGTTTCAGGAAGATTGAATAATATATCATTATTATATTCTACACGTATTTTATTGGCTCACCAACAATTGTTTTGCACTAACGAAAGTTACAATAAGTTTTTATTTACTTTATTTTTTTAGTGCAACAATTTCTTAAACTTTGGAGATCTTCAAAGATTAATATCACGTAATCTCAATCCATAATTTTATACCTTGTCGTTATTTAAATGGGATCGCAGAGGCCGTCAACTTATTTTTAAATTATTTGTAAAAAAAAAAAAAAAAAAATATACCATCACGCCTGTATTCCCCGAAGGGTTAGGCAGAGGTGTACCAATATACACCCACAGTTCGCCGGTATATTTAGGTCCCATGTAATAGGGGGCGAGCCTATTGCCATAAGGGCCTCCGCCCACGACCGATTTTTTTGGACCGATAATCGGGCAGAAAAACGGGCCCGTTTTTTAAAAAATTTCAACGCCCACGACCGTGTTTTTGTCGGTGACTTTCGAGGGAGGAGCTTAAATAGCGGTCAAATTTTATATCGCAACTTTTATTTGACAGAGTTACCGATAGTATAAAAATAACGTTAATAGATTTAAGGTTATTTAAGTTACAATTTATCGTTAAATTGTTTAAATTGACGATATTTTTATCGTTTTTTTTAAACAATTGATCCTTCTAAGATGGAAGTAGCGCAGGACGGAGGTGTGGCGGGTAGCCCACCTTTGCGTCGCGCTAATGTAGTGCCTAACAATACTTTGCCCGATTCTTGCGAATGAGAATTATACACGCTTACTTTTACATCGTTCTGAAATCAAAAGCCATGAGATCCATCATAGTACCTAATAGAAGCTATTGGCACTATTATTTTCGATAAATAACAAAAATAAATAAAATAACTCAAACATTTGTGAAATAGTAAGAACGCGAAGTAACGCTTCCTTGCAGTCAAGGCATATTTGTGTGAAAACCTTATCGACTATACATGCGTAAGGTAGCCTTTAAAGAATACATTAATCGATCAGACAGGAGCGCTACTAACATTTAACTCGAATTAACAAAAAAAAAGTGACGAAATTCCAACATCTTTGAGACGTCTTAAAAAAAAACACGCAATAATAACTATTACTCGACTGGAGTTTGTTTCAGCTGCAGAACGATGTTAAAGTAACCGTATTGTTATTATTAGACCTGGTAATCGAACCCACGACTTCACGCTGATCAGACGCGCTTTGCGACCACAAGCCCAATATAGTTAGTCAGTGACAATTAATATAAACGTACAAAACGGCAACTTACCTAATTTAACGGTAAAAATAACGATTAATTCATATTCTATATTAATGTTAATTAACATTATATTACTGGTAATGTTATCAAATAATGTTTTTATAAAGTTACTTTTTTCAAAATTTTCGAGTTCATGGAAATTAACGTTACGTAACGATTATTATTTTTTGATTTCATAACGTTAACAAGCCCTGGATTTAAGTCATTACATATTTAGCAAGCTTAGTCGTTGAAAACGAATGTTATTTTCATTCTTAAGAATTTATTAAATTCGTTTGATTATATATTATTTTTTTAATCCATTAACGTTATTTTTATATTAACGGTAACTCTGTCAAAGGTAATTTTATAAATATTTACCGGTATTTAAAACCCTGCGTAAATCAACACAATATTATTTACTTATTGAAATCATAGACGATTAATTTAGAAAAAAAATGATTTACCATATTATTAACAAATAAATAAGCTTTTTAATAATAAATTATTGTTATTATTCAAATGCTTCAAACTCATAAGTACTAACTTAACATAACACCACAATTGTACACTTAATTCGCAATAACTGCTTTTGACTTTAGACTTTTGACTTTAGCAATGACACAACGTTCTTCCCTAGTAAATCCATGACGCATAGGGTAAGTGCCCCAGTGAATGAACACACCCGAGTGAATTAACAAATCCGAGTATTTTCCAAAAAATAATAAACTAAGATATTACCTTCTACCCAACGCAGTATTTTTTTTTTTGTAAGTGCTGCTCTTTATTCTAGCCTAGTAACAACATTCATGTATTGCGATACTGTTCGTTTTTAAATGACGAGCGTTTAAAGTTGGCAGTGCTGGTGTACATTTTCTTTGTTCGGGCAAGAATTTAGGACTTGGGTCAGACGCAAATTTTTTGATATCACTTTGCAGCCGTAATTAAAGTATGTACTATAAGTTATTTATAAAATGAGTTCCCGGACGTCAGCCTATATGAGATAAATATGGCTTCTTAACAACTTAAGGACAACAAGGTGCCGGGGAAGACGGAATCACTTCTGTACTACTGAAGAGGCCTATGTCCAGCAGTGGACATCGTTCGGCTCATATCATGATGAATTGATTGTTGACGTTGGCTAGGCTTATGAAGGTATATAATGATTAAGTAAGAGATTGAAGGCTTACACTTTGTTAAAAAAAAAATGATTGTAGCAGATTTAGAGGCTAAGGATTTATGTTCATTTATTTATTCCATTTTAAACTGCATTTGATATAATAATAAGGATTTTTCGTAACTATTAATTAAACAAAAACTTGTGTTCATTCACTGGTTCTAATGCTGTACATTTACTGGAAAATTTCATTCATTCACTGGGGTTTTAGGGTATTTTTCAATATATTGCCAAATATATAAAAAAGTATACAGGTTATGTCGTAAAACCAAGTTAAAAAATATTCTTTAGTAGACATAGATTACCAAAATATAAAACCGCATACTTTAGAGGCAACATAATGTAATGATTTTTTGAAGTCTGAAGATTGCTTAAGTGTTCATTCACTGGAGCATTTACCCTATTTTCACCGATAATCGGCGGCCAGGATGCGTAGATTTTGTTTTTGGACCGTTTTTTTCTCGGCCGTGGGCGTTGATGTACTAGAATCCATACGTTCCATTCTCGCCGAGAAAAAATCGGCCGTAAAAAATCGGTCGTGGGCGGAGGCCCTTAACCGGGCACAAATCCAAACTCCGAGCTGCTACTGAGAATTTCATAGAAAAACCCAATAACACTTTTTGCTTTACCTGGGAATCGAACCCGGGACCCCATGCACAGCAGTCGCACTTGCGACCACGAGACCAACGAAAAACACAAAAACAACACACAAAATAACTTTTTTTATAAATAACTTTTGTTATGCAAAGTGCAAATTTAAAAGACTCACATTACTATTTTACCAACTATTTCATAACGCTTTGCAATTTGCTGAAAACATGATTCATGTTATTTTCGGTTTTCTCTAGGAAAATTCCAGAAAATATTTAGATCGTAACTTCGACATCCTTTTGATCCAACGTTATTTCTCAACAAAATAATATTGATAAACTGTAACATAAATACAGTACCAAATATTTATAAGTACAAGTTCAACCCTGTCACAGTTAGAAACTAATTACTAAGCTAACACACGCGGTTCGGAGATGTCGCTGCGTTTTGTATCATCCTGAACAGTCCGTGATTAGCTCTACGACGCACAACATCTATGATAGACCGTGAAAAAAATTAGTTAAAAGGTGAAATATTTAACGGGTTCATTTCAAAGGTAGTTAAAAGGATTTGGTGATGAAAAATAAGGAGAAATCTAATCAAAATGCATCGAGAGACTGGCGACGGCCGTCGGAGCCTCTCGTAGCGGTGCCTGAAGATGAAAGGTGAGGCAAGGCGGCAAGGGTGGCGAGGAGGTTCATTAAAACCCACTATTAGAAGATAAGCGCGGGCTCAAACAAAACAACTTGCTGTAACGTTAAATCGGCACCGCTTTATGTAACAGTTTTAATGTTATTATGTGCGGAATTTGTTTTCAGTGTTTATTTTGTAAGCGGCTTCGTGTAATTAGATAGTGAGTTGTTTGGAACTTTATTTTACCATAGTTTCGCTGAAATTATTTTAGCTTTAATAGGATGGTTTTGCATGCCGAATAACAACTAAAAGGCTTTCATTTTACTCATTAGAGTTTGTTTACGTAAATTATTATATTATTCATGTAATCTCTAAGTCATAGTTCGTAATCTTTCTATCACTTCGTATTGATATAAATATTTTCCGTTTGGTACAAAATAAGTTTTTTTGGTCATCTCTGGTGGTCATAAGAGCGGTTGATGAAAATAATAAAAATATTATGTCACTTTAACTAAACTTTGAAAGACTTTATCCCAGTTCACAATGTATGAACATACGCACATCCCAATCAGCATTAAAAAAAAAACTTAAAAGCAATCATCTTACACTGGTATGTAATAGCCGATTCTTAGTGTATATTGAGGGGTCACCTTCTCAAGGCAGATCTGGTAGATCACTCATGTCTTACTTTAATGTCGAACACAGCAGCCCATAGAGTGCCACGAACGATGAAAGTCGTTTAACACTGAACATTTTTTTATCCTAATTATTGGACAAAGACGTAGTGGACGTTGACGGAATGGATGTAAAATCATTTTAAAATATGCTCTTCTATTACCTGAAATGTCGTACCATTTCATGTCTATTAATATGACATGTTAAAGTAGAAATGTAAAATGGCTTCACACATGACGAAAGCAACATTCTTATCACAATAATTAGTCTCGCGCATTGCCATCAACTGATTAGTGGCTGCATTATATTTTAGATAAGTATCTAAAGCTCTATAATTTGTATGTTTACAGAGAGCAGCCACCGCACTCACTGCCTCGCCTGAGCGTAGTGATGCCAGTGAGTTCAAGTTCCAGCATGGAGCATATCGCCACACCCAAGCCTCGGAGACCACCACTTTCACACGGCGAGTAAGTTTTTATATCTACACATATACCCCAACATCTACACTAATCCACACTTCCTTTTTATCAAATCTACACTAACATTATAAAGAGAAAAGATTTGTATTTTTGTATGTTACGAATAAACTTAAAAACTACTAAGCCGATTTCAAAAATTCTTTTGCCGTATAAAGCTACATTATCACTGAGTAACATAGGCTATATAACATCACGCTACGACCCACGGGAGCGGAGCAGTAATCAAAGGCGTAACTTAACGCGGCTGACATAAGCCACGCAGATGAAGTCGCGGATAGTTTGCTAGTACTTTACCTATACTTTCCTAATGATGTTTTAATACTCTACCTACCACACTTATCACAACCCTATGCATATTTTGCATATAACCAGCATCGATTGCATTCCTTATAATTAGAACTGCACAAGCGCTTCCACTGTTTTAATGAGCATAGGTGGTTCACTACTCAGAATATGACCGTAAAAACCAGAAGGAGAGTTTGCCTTACACGAAAAACAAGAGCCTTTCTCATAATTATAGCACACATAGATTTCTTCATCTTTAAATATTCGGCACACATGCATCCTTAATTTAGTTTTCAACTTATGATTCATAAATCCTCATATAGCGTCAAACTGTAAACTTTCATCCTAAAATAGAGCAACTATGTAATTAATTAGTTAATTTTGTTCACCATTCACTAAAATATCTAATCTGTATAAGCTAAATAGGTAATGGCATCCTTTAGCTGAACCTCGACGATTTTCATTAATTTTGTTACCGTCATATTAATTTTCACGAGCTTCGGATTTTAGATTATTTACAGCTAATTGGTTCAATATATCATATTGTTTCAGTGAATCGATGACCGTGGTCCTGTCAGCATTTTATGCTAAATTATTAATAGTATTAGGAATAGCTTTGCCAGTAACAAGCACTATACAAAATGAAGTTTATACTAATGTTATATCTGATGTAAGTATTTGTCTGTGTAATAGAGGTGAGGGTATCTAAAAGCTTTTTTAAACAAAAGGGTATGTGAACATTTATAACATCAACTATACAATACCATAAATGAGCTGTAGGTAAGTCAAGAGCCTTAAAAATAAATATCCTAGCATTGCACACTTTTAATAACTTTACGTGCTCCTATTTACATGTGTGCATGCTCTCAAATAAGCTGTATATAAAAAAAAATATAAAGCCACCCTTTCCAAATGAGAAACTTCTGAGGAAAATTCAGAAACAATTAAACGTCACAAATAAAGATGTTCCATAGGCTGTAGTTGTAAGCCCACAAAACAAACAAATTAGTGAGAGTCATAGATTAACATTAGCCGACAGCTCACTCATTTGTTATGCTAAGTTTAAAGACTAGTTCTAATAGAAGTTTTATTAACCTATTATAGTACAAAGTAAACTTTAACGTTCTATTATTAACATATGATGTACGAGTATTACTATAGTACCTACATCTCAGCCAACTGGCCTGGCTAAACAAACTCAAGGCTTTTTAAATACGAAATAAACGCATGTAAATCAGGTACTTGATTTACAAGTAATTGTTCAACTACATACCATACCATATTACATACCATCACGCCTGTATTCTCTGAAGAGTTAAGCAGAGGTGTAGCAATGTACACCCACAGTTCGCTGGTATGTTAAGGTCCCATGTAATAGGGGGCGAGCCTATTACCATTAACCGGGCACAAATCCTAACTCCGAGCTGCTACTAATCTTTCAGGTTCTATCTCTTTAATCTTTCAGGTGTTCACAATGTATTTATACATAGTCAGTATGCTCTTTTTGGGGTATACGTTTTATCACCTTAGAATAGCTAAAAGGGAGAAAGATGGTGAGTATTCTATTTTTTCAGCTATATTTAAACCAACATAGAACTATTATAGATTACTTAGGTTGAATTAGTATTAAAAAAAATACTAAACTGAAACAATTGAGCCTGAGTTCCAACTTAATTTTTAGTACAAAATACATTAAAAATGTTATACCTGTATCATATCTACTTGTATTGTATTTAACTTTGAAAATTGATCAAAATATTTTTTAAACAATTTAAAAATCCTTAAGTCCTAAAAAGATTATCCCTTTAAGAATGTTAAAATTCTTTATAGAAAACGTGAAACGCACCCGTTACGGCAGTTTCTACCTGCACATGGGTGTGGCCGGGTTCGGAGTAGGTTCCATCATCTACTCGTGCTTGCAGTTCGGGGGCTACTTCGACCTCTCGGGAGACTGCCAGCTTGCCATTGTGGCCATGAAACCAGCCCTCAGGATATTGTACTTGGTGGCTCAAACAGTCTTCATATTTTCGTACACAGATGTGAGTATCTCGTGGTCATTGTCTTCAAAGGAAGACCGAGCCGAGGTTTTATGTTTAAGTCCGATATAAAAAGTGTCCTTATACTATCATTTTTTTTAAATGGGAAATCATCAAGTTACTTCTCCCGCCCTGGGCGGGGCGGGAGGTTTACACGCACATAGTGTTCTATTCCTACTACTCTCTCAAGTATTTACACGTAGGTATATAGTAGTAATAATCATCTGTGAACATGTGGCATCTTTTTATGACCATATACCCGACACGTAGTATCATTACGTGTCGGATCATCGGGTGCAGCAAACATGTTACTGATTAGACAGCCCCCGTTCCAACTTCCCTGAATGGGTAACCTTCATGAGTTTATGGTTCTTTATTATATAGTTTGTACAGCTTGTGCCTGTAAACATGAGCAACAAAGAAATCATAAGTACAGTTAATTCGTTTTAATAATAAGCAAGAATTATATCTGTTGTAGTCTGTTGACCTTGACCGTCGGAGTACCTGACAGATCAACAGCTGCTAACTGGAAGATCACGAAGAATATTCTATTTTGTTGGGCGCTAACAAGCAAACAGTTTTCATTTTTGTGCGCTATTTCCCGACTTGAAATATGTATTTTGAGCATCCGAAAAAATGCATAATCATCTCAAAATAAGCTGTCAAATTTAAAAATCGTTCTAATCAACCAACAATTTACCAGGTTGATAGTACAGTGACTTTAGATGACCTAGACTCGATTTTAAGAACACAACCGAACACAGGACACAAATGTGTCACTAATAAATGAATTCTCTGAACACAGACGTTGTGGGCGAATCTTTTGCCACTTACAGGATATTTACAAGCTGCTAACGAGAATTCAAGAATATATTAAGATTGATTTATTCTAGGTTTAGAACAGTACCTAACTACCTAGTCGCCTATGTGTTTACCGATATACTACTACACAAATAGTTGAGCGAGCTCGGAGTTCGGCTATGAGCTACGAGAAATATTTTGTGGCTAGAATCTTGAGGAAGGTTAAGTTCATTTTACAGTATTCATTATACTAATCACTTGCTAATTGGTGCTCAACCGCATCGTGGCTTTACAACAGCGCAAAGTTCTATAAAATCTTCGTAATTTTAGGGTGATAACGTTTGCCTTACGCGGATTTCTTGAGGTTACAAAAAACACCTCCATTATGTATTTATAATCGCTGATTGATTGAATCGATTGACATGATTGTTAAACTGCTGTAACAAAAGCAGCTGCTAGAAGTAAAAGTACACTGTCACTCTTAATAAATAATTCCGATAAGATGACGTGATGACTCAATCAAGCTATCTTTTTCCAGATATTAGACCCTATGCGAGGGGTGGTGCTCGACAGATTCGGGCTAATGCATTTAATAGCAACAAACGTATGCGAATGGCTGAACGTCGTAGTTCAGGAGACACGAGATGACATCATCGCAATGGCCTACGACCGCCCAGCATTTATCCGATACGCAAACGTAACTGGACCTTCGAAAATACTAATACGAGACCATGTGGAGAATACCACATACATACGAGAGGACAAACTGCCTATTGGTACCGAGGACCACTATTTATCAAACCTTTCATTAAACTATTCAAATATTACGATGCAGAATATCAGTTGGACCTGTAACGTGTCTGATATGATCACTCCTCTGATTCGGAGTGTCAATCCGTACTTGAGGCCGTGTGGTGTCGAATACAGCCTTTTGTGTTCCATCATCTTACTCGTAATCTGGAATGATATCTGTACAGTTCCGGGATCGGTAAGTGTTTTTTGTCTTAAAATTGTGTCCTCGGCCACGGTAATCACTCAATTGAGATTATTCAAGTACATAACTGCACAACAGATATTGAAGTGCTAAAGTGTATGCTCATACACAGAATATGCACGAGCACTCTTCCCCCGCTCACTCTCATCAATCCTACACGACCGGGAGAGGTCAGATGAAGGACTACTGGTTCTATGTGCAGGGGTGTGACACCACCAACTTCCGAACTTCAAGCTACTACTGAGAAATTCCAAATGGAAAAATGTTATAACACTTTGTTCGACCCAGGTCGAATTCGAACCACACCAACACCAGGCTGAACAGTAGTGCTTGCAACCCCGAAACCAACAGGTCGCAACGTCTTTTACCATTATTCAACCTCAGCTGTGATTTCAGACAGTTTTTTTCTGGTTTTATGCTTTTAGTTTGTTTTGACTTTAGCCGTGGTGTACAATATTTACTATTAACTTTTTTTCAGTATCTCAGTATCGCGGCTACTTGCAACGACTTGCATACACAAACAGTTTGAACAAAAGTTTGTGCAAACAATATTTTATCATTCACACAATAGCAAACAGTTTGCACGGTATCCCCATTTTTCCAGATTGTTACGTTACTTGCTTGCTTGCATTTAGTTCAGAAAAGATAGAGCGTGTAGCTTTTTCTTTATAGTTTCCTTAATCAATAACACGGATTGTAAGATAACATGTGAAATTAGCCTAGTGTCAATTTGCATCCTCGACCTACTTGCAAGCCTGGAATACTCACGTGTGTAATTAGTTCCGAGAACCTGCAGCAGAGCTCTGAATATTAATTAGGTCAATGAATTAATTCAAGCCTCCGTTTCCAGAGACCTATAAAAGACCCTGTTTCTTCAATTACTGGTAAAGACCGACAGTGCTGTGCTCGAGCCAAATCAAGCAACCACTTCTCTGTTGACTGTGGAAGTGCACATAAGGGCCTGTTCATGGGAGTAGCCGTTCTGGCTGGCACTATTGTCAGTCTTATGCTGTTCAACGGTCTGTTTCAGAAGCCAGAACATATGAATTTAGCTTTACTGCAGGTATACGCACCATATGCATAGCATTTACAATCAGATCTTAAAAGTGAGAGTGTTTGCACCAGCAAGTAATCAATCATATTTCGTCTTATTCAGATTAACATTTGGGAATCAATTCTGTTTCTGATAATGACCATCGGATCAGGGGCGTGCATTCAGCGGATGCGAACTCTGCCGCTAAAGCGCGCTGTCTCAACGTTGCCGCTAGAACATGCTCTGCTGTTGGTAACGCAGTGTGGCGTCTACTTGTACTACTTGTTTCAAATTATTGGAGCAGGGTTCCTTATTCAGCAATATCCCGGAGAATCGCAAGCAACTAGGTAAAAATCATATTATACAATATTGACTCTCCTCGGAACAAGTTGTTTTAGACGTGGTGCTTTTTAATGAGTAATTTTATATTCGCAGAGTTATATCCCCTCTATGCGCTGTTATTCAAAGTTCTTGCCAGACCCTGCTCGTGTTGGATGCTTGGTCTCGACGCTGCGCGGGCACTGGCCGACAAAGACCGGGCAGACAACTAGTGACATTCCTTCTCGTTGGAAACTTTGCTCTTTGGCTAATTAACAGAGTCAAAAATTCAAGAGCAGAGTTTCATCCTCTACAGGTATTTACTTCGCCTTTCTCTGAATAATACATTATACTTACATATAAATAAATACTGCTAGCCGAAGGGTGAGGGTGTCGTGTCACATAGCCAACTCCTAAAATCCAGGATGCTATTGAGAAATTCCTATTGGAAAATACCGATAACAGTGACTAACTTGAAAACTGAACAGGACTCTACGCTCAGCACTCGCGTTTGCAAATTGCTTGTTCTAGAATTCTAGATCAAAGGGAAGTAAAATATTTAACGAAGTGTTGTGAAATGACAATGTAATATTTTTTATTATAAACCGCTAAGGTACCACGCCACGCCACCCGACAGTTTGACATAACTATGTTTATTTATTATATATTTTTTCGTATGCTTAGGAGATTACTCGTGGTGGCCAGTTCGATTTTCGAATAAGTTCTTTGTAGTGCAATGATGATCTTGACACACTGCCGTTCTTCGCCAATGTTACAATAAATTCTTAAACGCATACCAACCGTAGATTTTAATAGTACGACATGAAAATCTATCCAGTAAAAATTTCGTTCTAGAAGGCAAAAGACAACTGAGACGATATTAAATCTAAGATAAGATGAGAATTGAAAGGTGTGTAGGTAGGTATTTAAAATAATTTAAGGTACCTATACTTTACAGATGGAGTTCTATGGCGTGTGGGCATGGACTCTCATTACTCACGTGTCAGTCCCACTTCTCGTGTGCTACAGATTTCAAGCCACTGTGTGTTTCTATGAAATCTGGAAGAACTCGTACAAAAGGACGAGGGGAGCCAACAACGTAGATACAGACGAAGTGGAATTAAAAAACCACACACATACTGCTTAGATTTTAATACATAATTATGTACATACCTACCAAATAAAAACTGACTGAAAACATTAAACTTAAGATTCTGTTTTATTTTGTGACGGCCATTAATACATCCTAGCGCGTTTTTCCACTGGCAGGCTCCGACACAGCACTGTCTCCTTAGTCGAAAAGTCGGCAAAGATTGCAGAAAAATGGAGGTATAAATCAATTAATAAAAGCAAATGACGAGACAAAAAATCTGCATGTCCTGGCTACAAATTTTATGTAGTCTCTATTCAACGTAGTATTAAACAAAATGGCCTAGCCCGTCCGTCTAGCGCCTAGACATTATTTCTCATATTTTCATCCTCTCGCTAGCGGCACGTCGCACGTTGCGAACGGTCTTCGATCAAGGATTCTCAGACTAACCTCCTCCATGTTCCTCCTTCCACATGGACTAGGTATGTATACCAGAATCTCATGGCAAAAAGGGAAATTTAAAATTGTAGTTTGCAATACCGAGGAAAGTAGACTATGCGATCTTGTTTTTTTTTTTATCGCCTGCCATTCCTATATTCATGTCCGTTATAATGAATATTCGTGAAAAATTAAAAAAGCGTATATTACTTTCCATACTTAGATATTTATTATTTGCTAGCCTATGCACGTAACTTCTTTGCATGATCGTCGGATATTTTTTTGTATGAAATCTTTATGCACATAATGTAAAAAAATACATAATTTGGACGTAGTTACGCAAAAAGGATCCAACCCTCAAAGTGTAGATACGCAAAAAGGATCCAATTCTCAAAGTGGCACTTTGAGGGTTGGATCCTTTTTGCGTAACTACGTCCATTTATTTTTCTAAAATAGAAGAACATAGCTTATATTAACCTAATCAGCCATCTGCCAGCGTAAATAAAAAAAAGGAAGTTATATAATTTAAAAAAAGATAAACTAAAACTATTTAAATGTCTCAACAGCGGTTATGTCAAAAATTTCCATTAGGGCCAAAGCACATACGCCACTTTTGGCATCGGCTTTTAGACTAAAATATAGACTATCTATAATTTGCCATTTTGCAATAGTATTGTGTATGTTTACACAGCAAAATTAAACGAAAACCATTCAGTTAATAGGTACCTATATTTTTTTTATATTGCTACCGAACTCCATTACTATTATTGGGTTGGGTCCTGGGTTCGATTCCCAGGTCGAGCAAAAAGTGTTATTGGGTTTTTCTATGAAATTCTCAGTAGCAGCTCGGAGTTTGGATTTGTGCCCGGTTAATGGCAATAGGCTCGCCCCCTATTACATGGGACCTAAATATACCGGCGAACTGTGGGTGTACATTTGGTACACCTCTGCCTAACCCTTCGGGATATACAGGCGTGATGGTATATTTCCATTACTGCTAAAGTTTTAAAAGATTAAAGAAATAAATCACTTAGAAATGTATCCTTTCACCTCCTTATCATCATCACCAGCCTATCGCAGTCCACTGCTGGACATAGAACTCTCCCAAGGCGCGCCACTGAGCCCGATCTTCGGCTCTCCACATCCAGTTACTGCCAGCCGCCTTCCGCAGATCTTCGCTCCCTCTAGGCAGGAGGCGTCCCACACTACGTTTGCCTAGACGCGGTCTTCACTCTAGAACTTGTCTACTTCATTGGTTATCCGTTCTGCGATAAATGTGACCAGCCCACTTCCACTTCAGCTTGCTAATCCTTACAGCTATGTCGATCACTTTAGTTCTCTGGCGAATATCTTCGTTCCGGATTCTATCCAACAGAGACACGCCGAGCATAGCTCTTTCCATAGCTCGCTGAACGACATTGAACTTGTGGACCAGACGCACCGTCAGTGTCCACGTCTCTGCTCCGTAAGTCATTACGGGTAGGACAGAATCTCTATAACGCCTGATTTGGATGCTAATGAAACGCATTGTCGCCAAAACGTGATGCAGCATCGATACAGTCGCAGATCGACGATGGTAAAAGTAGCGTGTGTGTTTTTGGCCCTTAGACCATTATGGTTGCCATAATAAAATTTACTTTAAAATGCCACCAGATTGTAGTAATCTATATCTATTAGAAGGTATTCGAACTAATGTTCTATTTATAACGTAAACAGAACATATATTCGTTCAATTTCAATTATTCTGTCCACCGCGTCTCGTTTCTGTGGTAGTGAAAGGCCAATATCAAAATCCGTGGCTATAAAGCCCAATACCCATTACCCAAATTATTGCAAAAAAAAAAAAAAAGAATCATAACCTCGGCCGCTCTCACAGACTACCCTTAACATACCTGTCAAATTTGTGTACAACATTATCCTCATTTTAGATTTAAAAAATAAGGTATTTCTGAAAAAATATGGCTTCTGTAATGGATGTAGATGAAGAAGAAGTCGAAATGGCTTCTTCCAGTAGTGGTAAAGGTGATAAAAAGAGATTTGAAGTCAAAAAGGTAATTAAACATTTACGCAAACTCATTGTAGCGGTACGTTAAAATTTCTTTGTTGTTTTATTTTCATTATTTGTTTCCTAACGATTTTATTTCGATTTCAGTGGAATGCTGTCGCTTTATGGGCTTGGGGTAAGAAAGATGACAACATCGAAATGACGACTGATTGTTCCTAGAAAATGTGTTCCTAGTGACAGTGTTTTCTGTATGTTACAGATATTGTGGTCGATAATTGCGCGATTTGCCGTAACCATATAATGGATTTGTGCATAGAATGCCAAGCCAACCAGGCATCAGCTACTAGTGAGGAGTGCACAGTGGCTTGGGGTGTCTGTAATGTAAGGCCAGTTCTAAAATTCTATTGTTTTCAAATGTCCTAATATTATCTTACATGCATTTTTTTATTTCAGCATGCCTTTCACTTCCATTGCATCTCACGTTGGCTCAAAACTAGGCAAGTTTGCCCTCTAGACAACAGAGAATGGGAATTCCAGAAGTAAGTAAAAATAACTTTTGTTCTTATCACTTTGGGCCAGATTTTTATACGGAAACACAAGTTGCCCTCAATCTCATAACTTTTTTCGCCTTATACCTGCTGTCATAATTCTAGTAATCACTCCCATAGGCCTCTCTTACTTACCACCATTCTGTATTGGTCCTTCTGATCATGGTCACAAACTCATCCTTTACCATTTACGCAAACTTATTAGATTCTTATTCAGCAAACAAAGGAACTCTGGATATGTTGCAAGCAAGGACAACGATACTTGGATACCTTTGGGTGTCTTGCACTTAAGACACTTCATAATTATAATACATTTGATACATACCTATTGATATTGATAAACATTTATTAGACTATAGTTGATATTGCAATCGGAGTTCTTTCATGCTATTTTCAAATAGAGGATTTATTGTAGACACAACTTTTAACACAACTGCCCCAAAAAAGAGGGTGTTATTAAAGTTTATCTAATACAAAAAAGTCTGTGAACTCCTGTAAAAGTTTTGCAACTTAACTGTTTTATTGTGAAAATGGGTCAGGACTTTGTCATTAATTTGAGATTATTTTATAAATCAAAAAATGTTTCGAATGGTAGAGGCTGTAAAAAATACAGACAACAACACACCAAATTATTTTGACCAACTACCTCATGTGTGATATTATTGTTTCAGGTATGGACACTAAAGCAGAATGTCAATAACAGCCATCCCCGCAAGAAGTCTCAGCGTTTAATGGCTTAATGGGCATACCAATGTCAATATTGCATTAAGTTGATAATAAACTAACTCAAAAGTACTAAATTTTTCGTTATTAATTACGCGATTATTTGTAAATTGTGATTATGGAACTCTTGTATTGAAAATAAAAAACCCATAAAAATAGAATCCTGTCTTCCATGAAATGTTTATTTTTTAGGGAGATGATGGATTTTGTCATCAATGAGAGTCCTCTAGTAAATTCTCGAATATCATAGAATTAAACAAAATTTTAGAAAGAAACTTGAGGCAATTTATTGTGATAATAATTGAAATGAAAAATATTTCATGTTTGTCAACAATATGCAACTTGTTTTTATCTAAATTACAGATTTCTTACATACACTATTCCAATGAGGAATATCACATTAGCCAGTCATAAAACCAGCAATTCACAAATAACTGCAGAATTACCAATCCAGCCACATGGTTGTGTGCTTAATTTTTCTAATACAGCCAATATTTGTAAATTAAAGTACACAAATTATTCTACAATTTGTAAAAATGACCACTCTTAGAGGTAGGTACATGCATGGGTGTTGTTATTATATTTTGTGGATATCCTAAATTGACCCATTGTGGCTCACAATTTCTTGTAATAACAAATACAGTAGATATGCTTGATATACTAAATAAAAAATATTAATAAAATGATAAATTTTTATATTTTATTGAACCTCCAGGTGATCATGGAACAACCATAGTAATGATAATTTTCTAATTAAATATAGATAGTCTGTATTCCTTATCCTTTCGAAACTAACTTTTTAATTAATATTCAGTCTGTTGCGTCTAAAGAACTAGACTTAGAACTGATAAAAGTAAGATCTATTTAAATGAAGTCTTCCTCTTTTCAATCTTTTGTAAATAAGGATCTGCTTCATTTCCTACTCAACTGACCCCATACGAATTTTAACGTACCCACACTCTAAAGTTGTCGCAAAATTTTATGTATTTCAAATACTTCAACATTTTAATCATTAATTTTACTGTTATTTACAAACTATTTTCCTACAACTGCTGAACAGCTTTTTACAAGCGTAACACCTGTCGCGGCTACATTTCTTTCCCATACCTAAAAAATCAACATGAAACTGTACATATTAACATTATTCACATTTTGCCTGTGAAAATTTATCAATATTAGAACCAAATTGGATTAAATGGTTATTTTATAAATTCAGCTCAATTTAATTCATTTCTACTACAATGTGAAATTTTAACAATTCATAATCCAACAGATTTCCAATAAAGCTCCCTTCATGCCTACTACACGTTTTTCTGACTGACTTTGGAGATGATTGAATCCTGTCTCGAGACTACACCCTTGTTCAAATTCAAGATTTACCACCTACATATTACTAATAATAATTATTACTCTATAAATAGAGAATTTATTTTACTATGCTCTTCGAAATATCCATACCATATTCAATATACACATTTCATTAAAACATTGATACAAGAACAAATAAATTATACAATGCAATGAGATCTACCTGCAGCAAGTCAACAAAATGTCAACGCATAAATTAAAATGGTAAGAACTAAGCCCTCAATTATAAAAATCCAGTAACAATTTATTTTTTCACACTAAATGGCAGTATAACCTTCCGAGACTTATTTCACCTACTTCAAATAAGTCGTATCTGGTTTTCAATAAACAAAACCCACGGTTTTGTACATGTATTAGCAGAATAACATTAGTTTATAACAGTTAGGTACTAAGTCTAGATCAACTTATTTGACGATCGTGAAAATGCCTGACACACCTAAAGGATATAATGCAATGAATCTGCGTAAATGAAATCAATAAAAACTTTAATAATGTCTGCTTTAATAAATAGGTATATTATGGAATCATCAAATTAAAATCCGATCTGATGCATTATCACACATTACTCAAATGTCAGAACTTCACGTCACCATAATAAATACTAGATAAAATAATCCTAATCAGTGTCAATTAAACTAATAATTGAATAACGGTGGAAAAATAACCATAAGGTAGTTGCGGCTGTCAGTCTGCTGAAATAGCAGTTGGCAAATCAATAGTACGACTCTCATTGCCAAATATTAATCTTAAGCGCTTCATTGGAGGTAGCGGACGGATGGGGCTGTGCTTGCGGTGGCGCTCCTTAGACCGACGTCGTTTTTTCAAGCGCCGCGCAGTCTCTGGGTCAACGCCCTCAAGCCGTAATACTTCATACTCAGTCGCCTCCGTCGTATTACCACAATCCATTACTTCCTCCACCACAGGGCTCCTTTTCACCCGTAATGTGAGTTTTAGTCCGCGCCGTGGAGGTGTACATGGGCATTCACTACTTTTATTAGAATTATCTGCCAACCATGGGGGTCCTGAGTCTGTTTCTTTTTTGGACTCTTCAGTCCTACTTGTAACTTCTATTTTCGGATTCTTGTGCTGTTTGCTATCTTTAGATTCACTTGGATTCACATTTTCTCTAAAATCATATATCTCACTTTTCACACTAGCATTGACACTTACACATTTATTATCAATCATTTGTTCTTGAACATGGGAAGTGCTCACAGAAGTTTCAATCTTTTCTTCAGTAGTAGGTATACCAAATTCTGTTCTTTGCAATAGAGATTCTTTTGTATCACAATCATTCTCTGGTTTTTCTATATGTGTGTCTGTAATATCAGCAGAATCAATATTCTCATTTTGACTGTCATGTGTTGGTTCAGTTTTAATATTTATTTTATCTAAAGCATTTAACTCTGTTTCGTCTTTTGGTGTAGTAAGATTTCTATCAATTTTAACTTCAGTCCCTTGTTTGGATGGGTTTTTAGGTTTTGGACAAGCAGACTGTGTGCAGGTATCAAGTAACCGTTTGTGACTTCGTAAAACTATGCCTGTATGAGAGTCGCGACTACTGCGTGAACTAGTGGTGCTGCAGCACCGGGAAGGAGGTGCTTGTCGCTTAACGTTAGCCGCAGATACCAATGTGATGCCGTTCGTCGCTCTATTGCTGTCCGTTCGCCGCCGCAACCTTTCACCTCGACTGGACGCTGAAGATTCTCTACTGCCCTGTGCCTCTTTACTAGCACTACCATCTACAACATCTGCAATACAACCTTGGGCTATTAAAAGTTCAGCGTCATATTTTGTTAAACCTTTTTGCTTCATTTCCTTCATACTAAGTGGAGAAACTATGTCAGAATTTTGCCTACTAGATATTCGAGATTTTTCAGGGTTTTTACCATTAACATTTTTTTGTGACTGTTTTGCTTTTGTTCTATTTATTCTATTATCAGTTTCTCTAAATCGGTATCTAGTTGCTTGCTCATCATTGTGTGCATTCTGAACAGAAAAAGCACCTTTCCCCCTTCTTTCACAAGTCTCACATTCACAATAACAGTTACCATTTCCAAAAAAGTCTTCTCCATAAAAACAAGTTATTTCTTCTCCAACTTCAATATCCCTCAACACACGAACAAAAGCCTTGCCCCGATCAGTAGCTTCAAAAGTACAAGTTGGTCTACAATCATGATTGATGTATGCTGCAGGGCCAAGCCACAACTGGGCACAATTTTTTCTACAACTATACATTACAGAGAAATCATTTTTTCCTGGATGAAGTAATTGTTTTTCCTCTTCTTCTGTCATCTCAGCAATACAACCAACAAGAAAATCAATTCTTTCATGCTTGAAAAATTTTTTGGTCGTCGATATCTTAGCTCCCACTCGACCTTCCAAGGAATACCTATAACAGGGCTCAATAACAAAGCCTGCTTTTTTATCAAATACTCGTAAATAACGATAAATCTGAAAAAAAAAATTGTAATGAGTTACTGTTCAATAAAAAAAAAATATAAAATTCAATTTTCCACATTAATTATATATAAAACATTTAACATTAAAAACATCATTATATTTCAAAGCTAAGAAATTATTCAATAATGAGATTTACTATGCAACTGACATACTTGGGCATGAGAGACAATCTCATGCCCAAGTATAAAGGTATAAGGTCCCAAATATAAGGTCATAAAGGTTTAGCCAATGTAATACCTCAAGATTCTTCAATTAAGACCTGAGCAATTTTATTTTATTGATAGTTATGATATGTCAATGTGGAACACACAAGACAAAACAATATAAGCTGAATCAGTTATTTAAACATATGATCTACTAAAATAAATACTAACATGTTCTCTTAGCTTGCTCTGTTGGTGTTTATTTTTGCTAAAATGTCTTGGCATCCATTCACCATTTGCTAGTCTATTGTATGCTTTATTGTAATCCTGTGTTTGGATGAACTCCTTAATAATACTCTTCAGCTCTTCTTTATTTGTTTTTAGTGGTCTATATCGAATATTCATTTTGTGTGTGGTGATGCCAAGATATGGGTCCACTATTAGTGCTGTAGCCAAGTCATCGTACTCTGACAACTCACGGGGAGTCATGCCCATTGGTTGCATCTTGTGGAGCACTTGCCTCCCTGGGTACGTAGCTGATCCAACAACCATCCTGAATACCTGAATAACAAAGGACGCGAAAGCTGTAGTTACACACATAATTTTTTCATGTTGATGATCACGGTACGGATTGGTATTTGGGAATAATATAAAACTATAATTCTAATTCTAGCATACTCATCAGGAGTAAAAGTATTATGCTATTACCCATACAATCTCTCAAATTATTTCTAAATTATAAAAGGACAAACATGGCGGCCGAACACGAAAACCAAAAACCGACACGTCAAAATGTTGACACTGTTTTTTATTCTTTGGAAATACTCAAATATGAAAAAAAACACAAATTAATACAGAAAAACTATTCAGCTATTATTAACACTTACTTAAATCATTGAATGTAGGTAAAATTCATGATTATTTATAATAACAACTTCACTAACTATAAGCACTTTCAGACGCTAACCGCTAGGTTATTTACCTAAATCATACATAGCTAAATGTTTAATTTTAAATTCTAATAAATTATTTCATAATTATTTAACAGTAATCAAAACTGAAGCAAACTGATCATTTTCAAATTAATCTCCAAGGAAAGCTGAAAAACAACCATGTTTTCGTGCACCACTCCATTCATTTAGTAGTGATGTACCATTTGTACCACTACCAACCAAACTCATACCATCCACAACTACTATGATCACGTCGAATCGATCACGACTATCACCAATCACGAAAAGGATAATTATCTAAACGAGATATATTTTATCGATGGTTCCCTTGGTTACATTTAGCAAAAAAACGGTAATTTAAAAAACTAAAAAACCCGACTGCTATTCTTTAAAAATCCCTAAAACAAGATAAATTGTAGCAGTCGGGACCCATTCTAGAAATGGAGGATCAGTGAATTGAGAGCACATACCTATATTACATTGCAGATGGTCCCGAATGGGTCCCGACTGCTACAATTTATCTTGTTTTAGGGATTTTTAAAGAATAGCAGTCGGGTTTTTTAGTTTTTTAAATTACCGTTTTTTATTTTTTATTTTTTTAGTGTTTTAAAAAAAAAATTATATACCCAGTGTCACTCTCACAGTAAATACGAATCTAACGACACCTCTCAAGCTAAAATCCATCGAGCCGTTCAGCCTGCAGAGCGTGCCAAACAATTATACATACAAACATACATACATACAAACATACCCTCGAAAAACATAACCCTCCTTCTGTCGCAGTCGGGTAAAAAGAATAGGAAATCAAACTAAATTTTTATGGTTTACTTGCTTGCCAAGCCTTGGCAAGCGCGTACAAGGCCCAGACTTTGTCTGAGAGTTAGCAAATGCCAGGCTCAATGAAATTCACACGATTGCAAGAATAGGTTGTAAATACCTTTATTTGAAATGCAAACAAAATAAAATATAAACTCTTATTATTCCGCGGAAAGGGCGGGCGTATTGATAAAAATGTCTTCGTTCTATTAGACATTCTCCGATTGAGGATTCGATACAACATGTGTCAGTTCCGAGATCAGCCAGGGTACCTACTTAGTACTTAAGCTTTTTATACTTGGCTTTTCAATGCTTGCCAAGACACGGTAGGCAGGCGAGAGATCACAAACACACACGAGCGTGTGAATGGCTGTTAGGTTTGGTTTGACTTACGTGAGCTTGGAAAGATGGGACTGCCCATACGACCAAGAATCGGCCCGATTATAGGGCCGATTTTTGACAGATTTCTTCGTCGGCGAAGACAAACTGTCAAAAATCAGCCCGATAATCAGGCCGATTCTCGGACGCGTGGGCCGACTCTTAGATAATATTAAAGCACTAACGTCTGCTCGTGACTTCGTCCGCGAGTCAAAGTCAAAGTATAAATAATCACGTCAAATAATTCATAAAACACGCAAGTCAAACAATCCATAAAATATCCTACGACACTGCAATACCGTAGCTGTCTAAAAGTTTAAGATTAGAGAAGTTTAAATTAGTGACATTTACCAGACGATGCTTGAAAAGACCAGTTTTAAGGTGCTGTGCAGTGCGGCTCCGTGATGAGCATCGCGATGCCGCGAGGCATATCTAGATACCACTGAAACATGCTATGTCTGTGTCACACGACTATGAAGGCTCCTACAAGGGCTTAGCGAGCTATTGCACGCCCCGTGTCTATCTACTACCGCGCTGCGCCTCAAGACGCCTCGAGGCACAGCCCAAAACGAATTTGAATTGACTTACTGAAATGTATATATTTTCATTAAAAAGTGTGATAGGTTGGTACCAAAGAGCTTATAATAAGTGAAGAGAACACACCCTTTACTAAAAAATATTTCTTCTTTTTCTTCTTTATCGTATGGGCAGTAAGGTCTGACGACCCCACACAGGGTCACAGAAGTTGTGGGTTCGTAACCGGACACGGGCAAGTACCAATGTGACTTTTTACAATTTATATGTATGTAGGTACTTTCAAGTTTATCTTGGACATCACTGACATCAGTAACCATGTCAGAAGCCCTTGAGGCGGTTTAGAAACTCTGACTAAAAATTACTGAATACCAAACATTTAAACTCATTTGATCCTTAAACTCAAAGTATCGATAATGGGGCTTAACTAAATATTTATTCTTTGTTGTATTCACCTTTACATAACAACTAGCGTATGCCCGCGACCTTAGTCGCGAGAAGGTCGGTAATCGGCTTTTTTTTCATAGTATAAAATTATTAAAAGAAGGTAGTATGTAAGGATCGTAGCAGGTGGCGTTCTGTGGTTTCTGCCTACCCCCATGGGAAAAAGGCGTTAGTTTATGTATGTATGTATAAAATTATTTTTCTAAAGTAAAATTAGACTTTGTTACTCGTTATAACATTAGCTATGTACCAGTGTAAATCGCGTAAAAATCAATCCACCTTTTATGAGATTAGCCGGAACAAACAGACAGAAACACAAAATTTTTACAAATTGAATTTTTAGTCTATGTACCCTGTAAATATTAGTGAATTTAGTAAAAAGAAAGCCTGTTATTTTGACATCACAAAACAATTGTTCAACAATTTAAAAGTTAAGTTATTTTTAACACGAATATACCTACCTGGTTTATATAAAAATGATAACACAATAAAGATCTCTATTTTGTCAACACTATGCGCGCAATGTATATCATTGTCTATATCGCAAAAAAACATGGCGGGGAATTTATAGCTATACATGTATACATTTTTAGTGACCATCATGATTACGGGATCATACAAGAAATGCAAATCAAACTATGCACATTATTTAATAAGTATCTATTTGCTACTGTTTATTAACTGAATGAAATATTTGCTACTTTTGTGTTAACGTACTCATTTGATGTCTGGTTGGGTGATCACAGTGATCACTTTGTTTTTTATGGTTTTAGCAAAACATTGTTATTATCTTTGATATCATTATTCAAAATGTTTTTCAAAAAGCTTTTCATAAATTATTTTTTTGTATTTTCTTACAAAGCTCTAATGTAAAGTTATTTAAAAAGATAATGAAGCGCCTGTGCAAAATTGTATGGCAACTACTTATCTTTTCATGTAATTCCTAATTATGCTTGCAGGCACTTGATCAATTCTATTTCTAACAATTCTTTATCTATGTTATATCTATTTCATCGATTATTTTTAAGTAATTATAAGTATTCTTTTTTTAAATATATTGTTTCATATTTCTTTTTTTTTATTATGTACAAAATATGTTGTAATAAAGAATACAGAGACTTAAAATATTTTTCTATGCAACGAATTTACTCTTCTCTTATTTTAATTGGTTGTTAAAAAGCTAATTACAACATACCATCACGCCTGTATTTCACAAACTGTTAGGCAGACGTGTACATGGGGTAGGTACACCCACAGTTCGCCGGTATGAAAAAATAAGAAAATAAATGATATGATAAAGCTAAATACAGTGTGTTAAAGCTATGTTTGTTATGGTTTCACAAGTAACGTGTATTAGTGATTATCATTTTTAGGCGTTTTACCCATCGGTCTACAATTGATTTGTTTGGGCTCTATGATTGTATTTAACTATAGATTATCTGTGAGGTGGGTGACCGGATGACGTGAATGAAATGAGACAGCATTCGTTCACCTCCTGTCCCGTCTTGGTCCCGTCCTTTGTATTTTCAATTTTGGTTAAAATTTGTGATCCTCGCTCACTATCGTAAAATTGATCAACCAGTGAATATAACGGCATTCGAGTCCTATCATAAATTCTAAGGTACAATAATTATCAATTAGTGTATCTATAATGTGTTGTGTAGAAGAAACTATTAATAAAATAGTTGGGAACATTGTAAAATGGCGTCCCATTTTTCGTTACCCTGGTATGTTTATAAGTTTTTGTGTTTGTTTTAGATGCCTAACATAAAACTGCAGTCTTCGGACAGTGAAATATTTACCGTTGATGTTGAGATTGCGAAATGCTCGGTAACAATCAAGACAATGTTAGAAGATTTAGGAATGGAAGATGATGAAGAAGAGGTAGTTCCATTGCCCAACGTGAATTCTGCGATACTAAAGAAAGTGATTCAATGGGCTACATACCATAAAGACGATCCACCATTGCCAGAAGATGATGAGAATAAAGAAAAACGAACAGATGATATCTCTTCCTGGGATGCAGATTTTTTAAAAGTTGATCAAGGCACTCTCTTTGAACTAATTTTAGCTGCCAACTATCTAGACATAAAAGGTTTACTGGATGTTACTTGCAAAACTGTAGCTAATATGATTAAGGGTAAGACTCCAGAAGAAATTCGCAAGACATTCAATATAAAAAATGATTTTACTGCAGCTGAAGAAGACCAAGTTCGTAAGGAGAATGAATGGTGCGAGGAGAAATAACTCTAGAGCCTTAGTATTATAATTTCACTGTTTAGATTTAATTGGTATCTAAAAATATGTTGTAATTATTGTAAGTTTATCGCTATTTAATTTTGTCTCGATTTGTAACAAGAAAAAATTTCAGGGCTTAGCTAAAAAAGGAACTAATTTATAAGAAAACAATTAAAATAACTGATGTATTAAAAACATGTATAATTATCATACTATTTTAGCAAGATTTCCAGTAGTGTCACCTATGGCAAAATGCTTTTATTTATATAATAATAGAATAAATTTCCTGAAATCTGTAACTTAGTTTAATTGGCTTTTACCATTCCTCTTACCATGAATAAGGTGGGCTTTCTGTGTATTTATTTCTGGAATCTGATTAGTACTTTCCATTATTAGTGACAGTTGTTTAACTTCAATCTCGGATTTGATGACTCCAACCAAACTGCATCAGATTGCTTGAAAAATAAACTTGTTCATTGTTGTATTAATTTTTTTCTGTTCAAGTTTTTCAAGATTTTCGTTTTTTTTTTGTTTTCTATCTTTAGGTGAGTTCTATTATAATCTTCTAAAATATTCTTATTTACAAAATTACTGAAGAAAACTACATGTAGATATAACAATACAAATAAGTAGTTTCTAACTATGCTATGCTACGAAATGTGTCCTCAATATTGGAAAACCTGTCTGAAGCAAAATAATTGTCGACACAACTAAGGATTGGGCTGTTGAATCGACCGAGGTATGATCCACAAGATGCAGCACCAAAAAGAACTCCCATAATGAAACCTAAACCGATTAACATTCCTAAAACCAGTCGATACTTATCTTGAGTCCAGAAAATCTCTTTGCAAATACATATGAAGTCGTACACAGATCTGAAACAATTTCTTACCACATTATTCATCACATATTTTGCTTAAATGTTAGGGTTGGTGTGTATTACATAGGTACCCATCATTACAATGTGATGTATTTCAGTAACTACTGTTACAACTATTTTCTACTCTGAATTTATATATACTTTCACTGTGATTGTTGTGTAGGTCGAAGAGGCTGGTACTTAACTAAAGCCTCATACCATACCCACCTGCAACATCTCGTGTTATCGCACAGCAGTTTGTCCGTTTCATCTAAGAGCTTTGCCAGTTGCCTTTGCGCTAGTGTAATAACTGGGCATTTCTTATGGAGAATATTAGCAATTTCGCCTTCGGGGTCTATTTCACAACTACATCCTGGAGAATCGATGTTACTGTCCATTCTTCCATCACTACGAATATCACTTCTTGGCGACGTATCTGTCGCCTCGAAATTATTGTTTTCACAAATGTTTTCATGGGAGCCCCTCCTATTCTTTTTGAACGATTTTCTTGAGTATCTATAAATGTTCTGTACTTGATAATCGTCTGATGACATGACTATTACTTTAGTATATATTAATCTATGGACATGACATCGAAATCTATAAAGTGTAATAAAAGTTATGACTTTGTGAGGTTGTTTATGCTGATAAGTTTGATGGATTTGATAAAGTATAGTCTAAATCATCTTCAAAATGTCTTTGTCTTCTAGTGTGAAAATCATAAAGTGACCTATCTGAGGGTTATATTCTCTTTGTTAAATTGAAGTTTTGTCTATAAAAAAAGGCGACATACAGACACTCTTTTCTTTCTTTCTTTTTTAAAAACTTTGCCCCGGACTAGGAGTTTCTCCTGTATCGTGGGTGCGTTTACAAACATATAAACTCACATACACAAACAGCCAGACCCGGAATAACTAAATTTAGGTCATACAAATATTTGTTCCGTGCGGGAATCGAACCCGCGACACGCAGCGCAGCAGTCGATTGGTCGGCCACTGCGCCAACCGCGTCAAACTATATGACACGTAGGCTTTCAAGTAATAACATATCAATATATCATCTATACTCTACACTAATATCGTTAGTTAGCTTTTGGGTTGGATTCCCAGGTCGACAAAGGTGTTATTGGGTTTTTCTATTAAATTCTCAGAAGCAGCTCGGAGTTACGATTTGTGCACGATTTATGGCAATAGGCTCGCCCCCTATTACAGACATACCGGCGATTTGGAGGTGTACATGCTACACTTGCCCACCCCTTCGGGGAATATAGGCGTGGAGGTATGTGCTTATGTAAGGAATACATTAAAAAACGACTGGATCGATGAAAAAAATACCATTAGAATACTGCATTATCCCTGATACATAACTGCACGCAACGACCCACGGAAGCGGAGCAGTAACTAAAGACCTTAACGCGGGTGAAATCAGCCACGCGGACGAAGTCGCGATTAGTTCGCGCTAGTACAATATAAACGAAGACAAATAATCTTGTTATTATAGAATGACATCATTATTACTAGCTATACCTACCTCGCGGTTTCACCCGCCTTGTCTTTTTTTTACTGCTCCGCTAGTGCCGGTCCTAGTGATGTTATGTAGCCTATAACCTGCCTCGATAAACGGGTTAGATAACGCAAAAGTATTTTCTCAAATCAGTCTTGTAGTTCCTGAGATTAGCGCGTTCAAACAAACAAACAGTATCCAGCTTTATAAAATTGCAATAAATACCAGTCGTATAGGGACAGGCACAGGCGTGCTACCCTATATTTATTAGGGTTTATATAGAAACATAATTATTACTAACATAGTCTTTTACAACATCTACGTTGGTATCTGGCCGTATTCGCGTGGTTGCGAGAAGGTACTGCTACTGCGCACCTGACATAATTGTATCGAACAAAGCGTTTATCTGATAATAAATAGACGTGTATCGGAAATCGTCCTTTATTATGTGTAGGTTGTTGTACACAACAATACCAGTTAACAAGTTATTTCTTTTTCTACATTCATTATAAGTACTAATTAACATTTTTCCCGTAATTTTGTCCAGATAAATTTATCTGGACAAAATTACGGGTTGTATTGCGCACGCAAACGAAGTCTCGCAACAAAAAGAAGCCTGTGCCCTTTCGGGGCACAAAAGCCTTTTATGGCTTTTTTCGTATATTTAGTTAGATTCACGGGGTGGGAAAATAGTTCCCTGAGCCCTTGGTTAAAACTTACCTACCCGTGCCAAATTTCATCAAAATCGTTTCAGCGTTTTAGTCGTAAAAGCGTTAAAGACAGGCAGACATAGTTACTAACTACAGAGACTAGAACTGAACAATAAATAAAAATATAAGAAACTAGCTGTTCCCGCGACTTCGTTCGCGTGGCTTATTTCACCCTCTAGGATACGTCTCGGGTTACCGCTCCCGTGTGTCATAGCGAGATGTAAAATACCCTATAACACTTACATATAACGTATTTTCTATGGGTAAAATATTTTTTAAAATCGATTCAGTAGATCCAGAGATTACCCCCTTGTGCCCCGCGGTATCACCCGCGTTACGTTAGGATTTTGGTTACTTTTCCGTTCCCGTGGCTCAAAGCGCGATGTTATGTAGCCTATAATCTGTTATTCTGAGGCAACTGAGGTAAAGGCTACGGAATGTCACACAGAGTCATTATTTTGCTGCGAAGTTATTTTAAAACTGTGATATCTCCGAAGATATTTATTGAAATTAAATGATGTAAAGGGCAATTTCGTTCAAAATTAAACACTTGTGATGAATAACGTATTTATGTTGATAAGGATTAATACTATGTTTATAAAAACACCTTCGCAAATAATGCATTATTTTAAAACAAATTGTCTGCCCATAAAAATGGCTATACTGAGTCAACCTTTAAAGTTAGGCATGTACTACCACGGACTTTTTTTTAGAATATTTTAAGAGGAACAATTCTCTGATACATTATTTTTGCGTAACTTTAACCGTTTACGCAGCGCACGCAACAAAAGCCCTAAAAAAGAATATTTTTTCCCCGTTTTTGCCACATTTTTCATTGATGCTCCGCTCCAATTGGTCGTAGCGTGATGTTATATAGCCTATAGCACTCACGAATAATGTAGCTTTCTAAAAGTGAAACAATTTTTAAAATTGGTTCATTACTTCCAGAGATTACCCCCTACATACAAACTTACAAACAAATGTTACCTCTTTATAATATTAGTATAGATAGCCACCCACCGGCATTGGCATCGAGAACAGGGTCAACAAAGGTACCGTTGGTCAGGCGTCCTGAGAAAAGAATCTCTTAACAATACACGTGGCCTGTTTAGGAGTACAGCATCTGAATGAAGTTCTTGATCCAACCGCCTAACGATAGCTGTGTTAGGTATGTGTAACTGTGGGTGTACATTGTTACACCTCTGCCTAACCCGTCGGGGAATACAGGCGTGATTGTATGTATGTATAGGGTTACCATATCTCAGGATTTGTCCTGAGATTTCAGGATTTTTGGACTCTTCTCAGGATTGCGGCCGGATTTTGCAAATCTCATGAAATCTCAGGATTTTTTGAATGTTCAATAAAATACAGATTACATTTTAAAGATCTCTTTGATAAAAAATTAAACATACTAAAAATAATTTTCCTTTGGTAATAATTGCACAATTAAAATCAGTACTTATTTATCCAAGTAGGTAGTTAATCAGTTTTATCATACTTAATATGTGATGATACATTTTTAACTAAGATCCACAATGTATAAAAACGATAGTATTACGACTTTATTAAATTGTTAAGTACATTCGAGAGAACATTTTGATAATGTAAAGGATCTCAGGATTTTTCAATGAAAATCAGGCCTTTTCTCCGGACTTTTGATTTTTTCATCTGGTAACCCTATGTATGTAAGTATTTGTATGTTCTTAGGTGTTGGCCAAGGCTTTTGGTAAATATGTCATTGGCCGTTACGACTATTGGCACAATGATTGTGTAGCCAAAACAAGATATTATATCGAACAGGGCATCTGCAATCTGAGCTCAGCCACTTATTATGAAGTATAAATAATGTTCTCAGTTGGAAATGTCTACTTGTCAATTTGTGGGTACGGAATTATTGTTTACGCAACCAAAAATCAATATTAGGTACACACTCGCTTACTCGTAAAATAATAACATAAAGCATCAATATATAACAACAATTATTTATTTATTTGTATAATTCTACATACTTTTTTTGTATTTATGGTACTTGTATATCACTTCGAGCCCGCCTAGCTCTTGCATATTGCTCAAACGTTCCAACACCTGATAACTACTACCTGGATCAAAGTTTATCACAACCGTCATTAAACACAGATAGGTTTAATTTACATCACTGTGGGAATGGAATGGAAGCGTCAATTTCGCTACAAGACGAATTTGATGACGCGAGTAGGCGCGCAAATTCGGGAGAAATCTCGCGCATATCACGGAGGTCAATTCGGTTTAATTTTTAGGTTTTACATGAGATAAACAATAATATTTTTCCACCAAATAGATCAACTTTTCCTGTGAATCCATATTTTTATTGCCCGACCGACTACCCCCCGATCGCGCTCCCGCGGATTCCACATACTGCACCGACAGCAGCTAAGGAATAAGGGAATTCTAGATTCTTAGAGAATGCGCGAAAATTTGCCGGAAGACGCGTGATCTTTTTTCGGCTGGTAGGTATTTAGTTTGTATGATATCTAAATATAATTGACATAAAGTTCATTACGATGTACAATTTCGTTGTAAAAAGTAGATTTCATTCCATTCCCCGGCAGGGTAAATTGGGCCTTACGGACATAGGAATACCTAGTATAAATGCAATGAATATTATGGAATGATTGTCTCGTTAACTAAGAACAGTAACTACTTTTTTATCAATAGTTACTTTATAAGTAGCACCCGTAAATAGTATTTAAAAATTTACTTCGTTTTTCCCGACGAAACATATTGCCAATACATTGCTGAATGAAGAGTTTTGTACTTACATACTTATACAGTACTCTATTTTAAAAAATCAGTCCTTTGATCCAAGACTGCGCTTATTAGGTTGTTGAATGAGTGGCATTCTTAACAATAGGTTTATAACAGTTCAAAAATAAATTGAACATTGTAATTGCACTAGAACAACTTAACAACTGTGGGTTAGTCTCCAAAAGATTGATGCATCAATTTCTTTGAGTACTCGTAGCATACAAAGAGGGCGGCTGTTGCCGGGATTGTCCTTACTAATGTTGGTTTGAGTCCGTTGTATAAAGCCATCGCACCTGAAAATATGGAAACATGAAATAAGTAAGTGTTTTTAGCATCCCATCTAATTCGATTGAAACTCGTGACCAGACACTAGGACTAGCCAACTACCCAGGAGAGATTAAAGTGAACATTTGCACAATATGTGTTGAAGTGCGGGCAAACAGATGCTCTCTGGTTATTTAATTGAACTTAAATGTTTCTTTTATTGAATTTTGAAAAATTATTTAAGCTATTTGTATTATTGTTCCCTTATGGGTGTAATTTACGAAATAAATGAATTTAATATTATTATCATTTCATAGTTTCAAAATACTCCTTTATGCACTGCCAGTATATTCATTTACGGTAGCATTTTCATACTCACGTTTGTATGTATAAACTATTAGAAAACGTACAGTGAATTACGTTTCTTATCTCTTCCTACGCTAGCGAGACAGGCGAGGTCAAAAATAATGACGAGATACTTTACTTATTATTGCGTCTTAATTATTATCTCAAGTGTTATTGAATGCGTTAGTCTTTCATAGTTTAATTTAAAATTATGTACAATTGCCAGAGCTCATTTGGCGTAATTTATTCTTCTACAAATTATTTGGAGATTATTATGTATTACGTTTGACGAAATTCAGCATCGAACGTGTCGTGATCTAAAGCTTGATTACGCAGTGCGAGCTTGCCCGTGCAGTTACTGCAATAAAACTACACCCGGCACTAGTAACTGCAATGCCATAGCAGCTACACTCACCGTGTAACCTATTCTTGCGAACTGAGCTACTGCCATGCGATACACAGATACAGCAGCTGCATCAGCAGCTCATAAGCAAGCGTTTATTTTGAGCGCAGTTAATTATGCTGATTTTACGTTATGCCGGTTGCATTCCAACCGACTCATAAAACTTCATCCAAATTTTGGTAATAAATGATTTGAGACTTGAATAAGGTAATGCTGTAGCCTGCTCGAATTAAACTCCAACGGCAATTAACGTTTGGAATATAGTACGCGTTTACCTTTACCACGTGTGTGTATGAAGAAAAGTAAACATTTACGCAAAACGAGATATCGAACACAAGCAGATCTTTGTAAATAAACTAAATGATAACATACCTTCTTTCTTTACAATTTCATACCCGACCGTCAGAAACTTCTGACTTTTGTTTGATATTTGTATTCGTGACTTGATGACGTCTGAAGGGAATATGACCGTCCACAAGACGAGCCCGCCCACCGCGCCAGCTATCATAGTCCTTACAAAACCTATATCGTCTTTAGTCTGACCTGGTTTCTTCAATAATTCTCTTGTTCCTGTAACAATTCAAATATTTTATGAAGCTTGATTTTTTCGTCAAGTATAACGAAAAGAAAAAACTGGTGGTTGTTGCAACTAGCAAACTTTGTGGTACTTGTCATAGGAGAATGAATTACCTTCATATCCTCCAAAAAAGAAGAAGTACCCAGGCATTTCTCGCATGATGGTTGGCACCAGTCCTCGAAACAGACCTTGGAAGCCATATTGCCTAAATATCTGTTGCGTAAGCTGCAACGGCGACACTTTAACCTGCCAGTGAAATTCTATATAAGTATACATCACTTTGCAATAATATTTTATTACTTTGAAGGTCGCAACAGAAATATATCGCAAATAAGATAAATGGGTGATTTAATGTGATAACATGCTCATATATAAATATTAGATAAGTAATGAGTTTAAATGGCTTTTGTATACGAATATATATCTATATGAGGCGAAAGAGTTTAATTTTACAATATAAATTAAAAATTGCAAACTATTGATAGTATTACGAAACATTACATCAGTTGAAATATTATGCCACTAAGAGGAACCCGATGGAAATGAAACTTTATTTAAATAATTTTTGGAACAAATAATTGCATGCAAAAATTCAGATAGCTAGGACAAATGAAATACCCAACATAATCATCATACAAGTGTTTGTGAAGACTGCACATTAACTTCCCGCAGGGCTTGTAGCTGACACTTAATTAATTCAGTAGGGCACAGTGTGAATGAAGAGAAGAATGCTGCTAGGAAACCTGCCGATGCATTACCAAAGGTCGATAACTGCTCAACTTTCTGAAACACAGGTAACAGTTATAAATAAAATGAACAAAGTGGTATTCTTATAATACATACTACACCAAGTAGTATTTTAACATAAGTGGGAAATAATGCATTAATTTTTTCTAGAGCTTAATTAAATTTAACATCACACACATGATGTGTATTAAACAATATTGCAAATTGAAGTAATAAACAGGCCAAATTCATGTTGTGGCACATGCTGTGTAGCGTTCCATGGCTTATTTTTTTCCAAATATATTTTATATGCTGGTGGACAAATAAATATGTAGGGGTGATTTAGAGAGAGGCTTGAACAGTTGGAAGTTGTCTCATGCAATCTTACTAATATTATAAATGCAAAAGTTTGAAGGGATGGATGTTTGTTGCAAGCTAGAATCATGCTAGAATGGGTAAATAGATTTAAATGAAATTTGGCACAAAGAGATAGTCAAAAATAGCACATAGTCTACATTTTATCCTGGATAAAATTATAGTTCCTGTGGGATAATCAACTTTGACATGTATTAATATTTTAATTTTTACTTTGTAAATGATATAACAAATAAATAATATTAATTAAATAAGCAGAACATTAATTATCAATGACATTATTTTAAATATTCTTACCTCAACTCCACTAAGATTACACACAAACTTTTGGCAATATCCATAAGCTGCAAATAGCACTGAATTCTCTGCTACATTAGCTATGATAGCGGGAGTAGTGCCTGCATATAACCCTCTGATTATGCCATCATTCTTTAAGGTTATCCTCAGACAATTATACATTCCTTTATAAAGATGTGGGAATGTTTGCATCTTAACTTTCACTGTGTCTAAAGGCTGTCCAACATACACCACTGCTATGCCACCTAATGATGAAAAATTAATTAAAATAAAAGAAGGAAAAAAAAATACAGCATTGTTAACACTGCAAAAACACCAACTGTTTGTACACAGTAAGCCACTGGCGTACTTTGTGGCAGATAAAATGTTGGTTGATGATCACCGGGTTTTTGGGTTTTTAACAAGTAATCGATAATATCATAAAAGAAAATATCATCTTACCTAAAGAACCAGCAGTGAAATCAATCAATCCATTCTTGACGTTTCCGGAGGAACCTGATGAATGAGCCATGGTACACGCTTTTCTATTAATTTACCATAACATAACCTGTAACCAAATTGTAAGCAATGATAATATTTCAAAGTTTAAAAAGAAGTTCACAAATTCAATACAGATATTTTTTTGCCTCCTAAAATAATGATAAATAAGGATTAAAAGAGATAAAATTCAACCAATAACATAATAAATGGGATTGGTTTCGTCAGAAACGTTAAAAAAATTACTGATAACAGCAATGTGCACAGAAAATTTAACCGATTGGCGTCAAGTAAGAACTTACAGTAAAAAATCTTTGTTAAAAGAACCCACTTACCTACGTTCTTATTTGATAAATCAAATCAATAACATTTTCGTAACTTACACAATTTTATTGTTGCGAATTTAAATTCCCCCCAATTACACTCATTCATAAACCGGCTAGGAACTCTGACTTGTATTGTAGTGAGTTAGTGACTGGTGACTGACAGACACTCAGACACTGACATCTGGCAGACAGGGGTCACAGTGACAGTCGTGACAGATAGTTTCCATCAGTCTTACCAGCAGGATGAATCAATAAAATGTCCAGAAACTTAAGAGCAAAGCAACGATTATTGCCTAGAAAGGCCGAAAAAACAAAGTATGTAACTGTACAAATATAACGCGCAAAACGGTGCAATTTTATGAAGTAAGACCTAAAAGACGCATTTTTTGTAAAAAAAAAATCTTAACATCGCTATCCTGCGATATTTATAATAATATCATAAAAATCGTACGTTAAAAAATTGCAATGCATGCTCATTATACAAGCCAGAAAAATGTAAGGCTTGACATAAAAAAAGAAAAAAATCGCGCCTTATCATGTCTGGCACGTGCAACTGCTAGGCCTAATGGCTATCAGTAAATATAGTTTCATAAAATAGTTGGGCTTTAGTTATAGTTGCAATAAATATTGGTAGCGGAAATAGTATACAAAAACTGACAGTCCAAAGTCAAATCTACCAATATGGGACATGTTTTGCGGCCGCGATTGAAATATATATATATTTTTTTTTTTTTTTACTTGACCTAGGATGTTTTTCAGGTTTCCATGTGTTGTTTTTTATGTGTTAATTTCCTTACATTCTTTTTAGGTAAGAATAAATATTTATTGACCAGAGTGTAACAATTCATGTTAGTAACCCTGCTCACTTTTGCAGCGTGACGGGTAGTAATCAATATTGCCAGCCAAATAAACGTAGTATTGCCAATGTTATACATAAGTTAGCAAAAGGTGTGAATTTTTATAGAGAAGAGAAGGGATTATGCATACATTATTTATATAGTTAAATACGGCACTTAAACTGGTAGGGATTATTAATGGAAAAGTACTCTGTAGATTATTTAGTGGGCACTATTAGGGTTGGGTTTCGAATTACGTACCGCGAATTTGAGGATTCTGAAACTGTGGGGGGATCGAGGGGATTTATCTTAACCTCCCCCCACCAATTTTCGCCGCCGGAGATGCTCGACGGAGCCCTACTGGGGTTTTGTATCAAGTCACCTTAATAGGGTAGTAAGGGGGGCGGGGAAGGTGGGAGGAGGGTAGGGACACCCTTCAGCCTTTCCCCCCGCCAGAGCGGCTCGACAGAGCCCGTTTGCCGGGGCTCCAACATCTGGGTGGTTTAAAAAAAAAACTAAAATCTGTCCGGGTTGGAATGCCCTTAGTCCCGAGCTAGCTCAAAATAAAATTTTGTTGTTTTATTGTGCGCAAGAGCGAGCGAGCGAGCGAGCGGTGGTGCGGGGCACCCCGACTCGGACAGGTTAGGTTAGAAGGGGATGGCAGGGTCCAGTGAGCGAGCGAAGCAAGCGAACAGACCCTGCCATCCCCTTCGTGGTTATTTTTTTTTAAACCACCCGGTGGTAGGAGCTCCGCGAAGCGGGGCTCCGTCGAGCTGCCCTGGCGGAAGGAAAGGCTGAAGGGTGTCTCTACCCTCCTCCCGCCTTCCCCGCCCCCCTTACTACCCTATTAAGGTGACTTGATACAAAACCCCAGTAGGGCTCCGTGGAGCATCTCCGGCGGCGAAAATTGGTGGGGGGGGACTCGGCACCTCCCCCCCCCCCCCTCCGACGTAATTGTGAACCTTACCCCACTATTACTATGGATTAAGAACAGGGAAATTAAATGAGATCGTTAATACCAATATTTTACATTTGTTGTCGCTGTTACGATGGATTGGAACTAGATTTGGAGCGTTAGGTACTACGGGAATTCTCTTTTAGATTTTTTTCTTTTTTTTAACATGTATTTAATTCCTAGATAGTGGGTTGTTAAGTACTAAATAATTAAGGCACAAGGGATGCTTGCTCTTCCAACTGTTTATTGGTTAAGAAATATACATACATTTTATCTAAGATTACAATCTTTCATACAATAATGATTAGGCTTTGATGTGTATATCGTAAAGCGCGCTACAGTTACACATCGCTACATACGTAGTATTATTATCTTTGTAAATAGGTAAAAGAATTAGAAGTATTACATTTATCACGTAACTAACGTGAGAAGAATATTATTTGGCACTTACGTCTAAAGTAACAATTGTAGTCATAGGCCCGTTTTTACTTACACTACAATTAGGTCTCGGAGCTACCTACATCTACTCTTAATGGGGCCAAGTAGGTACTATAAAAAAATAAAAAAGAGATTTAGGTACTACATATTCGAAAAAACCTAAATGTAATGCCTATAAGATGTTAAATAATAAAAAAATACCTGTTTGAAATAATGAGCATTACTGCACCTATGGCAATGTAAAACCAGAAGAACTTTAAGATATCAATCAATAAGTATAAAATAATGGGATAAAACTGTGCTTTCTAAGCTCTGAACTTTCAGTCTCACATACTAAGTCTGCCTTTGGCTTGTCCTGTGTCTTCTTCACTTGTGCTTACGCAATTAACTCCAATTCATCCATAAAAACCAATAAATACTGTTTGATTTTCATCATAGTAATGAAAACATGCCTGGCTAGGCATGACAGAAAGTAGAATTCTTATAACTAAAATTAAATGAAGCTATTATAGAACCATTAACAGTAGATCTACAATCGATGCAATAATTACACAATATTATTAAGTACATAGGTACATGAACTTGATAACCTTAAAGATTACATTTGACACACCTACTTCATTTGACAACATTCATTTATCTCATTACTGTAACTCCATTTTTTTCAGTACTAAGTAAATTTGTGCCCATTAGACATAGAAAGCATAACATTATTGAAGGCTTAGAGATAGTATATTTTGAATACATATATTAGAAAAAGTATATTTGCAGGATATAATATAAATAACTTTTGATATCCTGTCATTTCATTTAAAAAATATTATATACTTAGCTACATTTATTAAAGTTGTAAATAGGATAGGTGTAAATTATAAAATCCATAAATTATTTCTTCTAAAAGGATGTAAATAGCCACTATTAATAATGGAATCATAATTACCTACATCACATATAGTATTGTTTTCATCTACTCTACTGACTGTGCCCTACACAGATATGTAGGTTTATACAAATAGATTAATCAAAATATAGACCAATATACAGACAATTATGCAAGTAAATTATGTACCATAGAATATACAATAACAACAACAAAGTCAAAAACGAACATTAATAATTCTACAGGAACCTTAACATAAACATAAGTTGTTCTGGTGAACAAAACTAAATATCACATACAACTGTCATTATAAATTTTTCGTAAAACAAATATAAAATTTTAATTTGTTTTAATTAATTCTGGATGTCCAGTCTTTCCCTCAGACGAATGTATATCTTTAAAAGGGGTCTCAATATTGTGACGATCATGCTCAAAAGGACCAAAATGAAACAAAGAACTGTCAACCATTCTGGATTTTTCCACCAAGCAGTGAACATACCTAGCAAGATAGTTGTAATCCCCAAACAGTATGTCAATAGACCAGCCGAAGTATGTATCAATTTTGTGTAAATAGGCGGAAGGTAATTTTTTAATTTCAAACTGTTAAGAGCACCCAATCCTCCCAACATAGTGAGCAACATAAAAATGTATGATGCTAATCCAAATTTAGCATGGAAACTGACAAAGTGTGGACTATTCTTAAGAAACTTGTTGGTTACAATCACAATAAATCCTGTTAATATTATAATACCACCCATCACTTGGAGGATCCAATGGCGAGCACTTCTCAGTCGTATAGGCATCCATCCTGTAGCTAAATCACCTGGCGTCAGAGCATGCATTGCAGATGTCATGAACATCATCCACTGAAAAAACGCAACAGATCTGGTAAGTATTACACTAAGAAAAGCGGTTAATCATGATGTGTGACTGTGGACACTGGACTTACCCCAAGCGTCATCAGAGTGGGATGAAACGAAAATAGAGAGACGCCGTCTTTAAAGCAAGAGTACATGATGATACCCAGAAACAGCAGCCCGCATATGTTCGACACGAGATTCAGGTAACTTGGCGAGGCATCGGCATTAGGAGCTACTAAGCGCGATGATTCGGATCTTCTGTCCGATGGTGCCATTTCTCCAGAGCCAGATTCCTCTCCGCCTAGGTCCATAAATGCTTTCACACTTGGAAGTGCTGTACCGCTCTAAAAACCTGCTGCTTTTATATTATGTGGAACCTACACTGCTTAGTTCGTTTACATGCAAATGAGAACAATAAATTGTATTGTGTTCTGTTAATTGATTTTTATTGATTATTTACTTTCAGTCAACTTCAGTGTCGTCAGTGAAGTTGACTGAAGACTGAACTGAACTTACTTACTGAACTGAACTAGAATAGAACCATGGAAACAGTATTATGCCCGCCCTATTGTACAACTGGAATTATGACAACCCCGGTAAAGTCGGTTTTGAAAGAGAAAACTTACTAGGTGTGGTGTCCCTTTCTAATAAGGTAAACATTACATTTAAATTAAATCTTATGCATTTACCAAAAAGTAGTAATGCATTGTGCATGATTAGATGCACAACGGAAAAGCTAAAAATAAGTTTAACAAAATGAAAAAAATGATTTTGCATTTTCATTTCGACCTTAGTATCGAAAATAATATGAATAATAACAAATATTTTCTGAATTTTCGTAGGTGCTATCTTGGCTTTTTTTTATCTCAATTTCAGTACATATCAGAATCCCCGAAAACCATTAAAACGCCTATAACGGGTGTTTTATAGTTTTCATTTCATATTAATTCTGTCCCACTCTTGAGAGGGGAAACGTGTTAAAACATTTAAATTTAATACCTATTTAAATAATAAAAATTAGTCAATATACCATTTATGTCAATTGTCTAGTTGTTTAAAGGAGTAGTATCATATTTATATTTATCATATTTTTTCATATTTATATCATATTTTTTTTTTATCATATTTATTTATCACTTTGGTTATTGTATACGTAGACTCTCAGTATTATATACAATGCAGGTACGTTGTGCGTAGACCGCTAAAATTTTAACCCAGTCGTGATCGTGATGTAGAATGTTTTAAACACGTATGATTGAAAATTCATTAGAGGGGCTAGCCGTACAATTTATGGCGACACGGTTGGAGCCGGTTGGCCGAGCGAACGACTGATGCGATACGTATCGCGGGTTCAAATCCCGCACGGAACAAATATTTGTTTGATCTACAGTAGTTGTTCTTGTTTGTGTATGTGAGTCTATGATTGTGTTTGCAAACGCACCCACGATACAGGAGAAATTCCGAGTGTGGGGCAAGGCTTTCTTTTAAAAAAATAAAAAACTTACACGGATCCTTAACCAAACGGTTTTACAATTTAAAATACCTTAACACTTTGAAGGACACGAAACGAGACATAATAGAAGTTTTATTGTTATGACGTCTATAGGCGTTTAGTTGCCTTCATAGTGTTAAAGCAGTCCAGTTCTATTGTAAAAGTGTTTGACCGATTGAACTGAACTGATGTAATTATACATTCTACTGGCTGATATTGCCTGACAGAAATACAGAATATTTATAATGTCAAAAGGCTTAGAACCTCAGAACAAAGCAAGGTAAAAACCATAGACAAATGTATTTGGAGACGCCCTTAGACATAAACTGAAGGTAATCCAAGGAATATAATATTCCTTGTCTGATAGGGATTTTAACAGACTACCCACTAATATTAAAGCGAAAGTTTGTGAGGATGAATGGATGTTTGTGACTCTTTCACGCTTAAACTAGGAACTATTAGTTAGTCTGTGCTTAAACGGCTGAACGGATCTGGATAATAATAATATTGACGAAGTTGCGGCCAGAAGCTAGTCCTAGTATTTTTCATGGTTACGGCTCGTCAATAGAAACATGGCAATGGATTATAATCAATATTGACTTTGTTTTAATTTTACATGATCTGAACGCTTCTATTCATTTATATGAAATTATCACATTTTCAGTGTGGTGCACTCAGTGTTACTTGTGTCAAGATTATTTTCGCGACAAGCTTTATTATATTTTATAAAACATTACATAATAATAAGTTACAAAACGATAAGTTTGCTTTAATTTTGTTTATTTTCTTATTTTAGAACATGTTTACCTTAATAAAAGTTTGTTTTTTAAAACTTTTTTATTATTGTTATTAATTTGGGTTTTTAATTTTTTTCTTAAAAACTATTTTCATTTTTGTGGTTGGTAATACCAAAAACACTTGTCAAGATGTCAGAGAAACTTCAATACTGCACTGTGTATTGACTTTTGATTGGTCTATTCTTTGTAAACCAACCACCACTCGCGCTATGTGACTTGTTATTTCTTTCTATCATTTGAAGACAAACAAAGACAGAGAATAAACATACAAGTCGGGACTTGTCCGCTCCTCGCTTGTTGTCAATGTATAAAATATTTACTAGTAAATGTCAAACACATGCTAGTACGTTGGTCTGTGCGAAGTGTGCGAACGAATTTAGCTTTAGTCTGAAGTTTTCGGTTTTGTGTGCCGGTTGCCTCATGTGTTTTGTGAAGTTGACAAATCAAGACTATTTTTAATAATAAACAAAGATTTCTATTAGAGACTATCCAACCCGATTGCTCATTTCAAAAGGACTCTTGTTGCTTTCATACGTTTCTATTACTGCCGTGTAGTGTTTAGTGTTTGTTATAACAATTATCTGAATGATTAAACTTTTAATTATCGTTTAGAACAATAACATACTTCAGTGTTTTGGCTCAAGTATCTGTACTCCTGATGCAAGTCGGAGACTGTTCAGACTTGATCTGACAGGATCACAGAACAGGAACAACGTGAAATTCAAAATGCTGAGGTGAGTTTTTAAATAATTATTTGTGTACTTTGTAATGTATTAATTGTAATGATTGTATGAATTTACATTACCTTTGTTTACATAAATAATATAATTTTCATAGATATCAGGTATATTGATTTTATTATGCTTTTTACTTAAAATGAGTAGAACTATAAATAGGTACACTACATGTAATAAGGCTGGAATTATAAAACATAACTCAAGCACAGATCTAGTAATTAAAAACTGAAGACAGAATAGAGACAGACATTTCTAGTAAATTAAAAATTGTTCAACCACTTCACATAAGTGCAAACCTATTTTGAAATACTTTATTGTGAAATGTTTCACATTCACATGCGGTTTTCTTATCTTGTAGGTATAATTTTATCATTCTTTGATAGGTACTTGTAACACGTAAAAAGAGGGATAGTCCAAATTTTACTATCTTAACTCCCACCCTCAAACTTACAAATCAAAAATCAATAAAAAATCTAGATGTCAATTCCTAAGATGACCCCCCACTGACCGAATATTACTTCTTATTTTAATATTATCATCCACATCTTGAAACATTGATCAACAAACAAAATATAATAAATAACACACATACGAAAACTCTTCCCATGGGGGTAGGCAGAAACTATGGAAGGCCACCTGCTATGATCCTGTCATACATACATCCATAAATAAGTAATTATTCTGCTTGCACAATATTAATTGGTTTTTGGGAGAACTACCAACTGATGATTGGAATGTTACTATTTATTTTAAATTATATGGAATGTTCAACTTTGCCTTGCCCAGACGCTAAGAGTGGCCATCCAACATGGCAATTTTTTGGTGCCAATTATTTTTAGTGTCTTTTTTTTTACATTTTATTCAACCTTGATGTTATGTTGTAATCCAACTTTTTCAGATAGATGGTGGGGTGGGTGGTGGATTATCTGTCAGATAGTACATTAAATGGTCAAACTATTTACCCCCACTGTCCACCACCATTACAGTGTGTGTCCGAACAAGACACTTTACACATACGGTTTTATTATACAGCTATTCAACAACTATAAAAACTTGCTTATTATGATAATTTTATTTTCTGAACAATTAGCAGCATTGTTATCATAAGTCACCGTAATAAGATGTTGTTGATGATGTTTCGAGATTTACCATGTTAACCACTTGTATTGTTCATATTTTTCATAAATATTCTGTTGTAATTATTTATATTTTTCTACTAGCTTATACCTGTGAGTATGTCCGGAGATTGGACAGAGCATACAGACAGGCAAAAATATAAATAAAAATGCCTTCATGGTATAAGTGCCTTTTAAACATGTATATGGATTTAGTAAAGACCTTTAATTTGACATTACAAACAGACTCATCAATATTATTTAAGGTACAAATAAAACTTTGTACTTAATTGTTCACATTTTGTTGGTGTTTTTGTTTGCTATTTTATTATTTTGATGTATGAATAAACTGAACACCAAAAATGTTTTTGAAACTGAATCAATTGAATCAACGTAGGATAATTTAAGCAATAAATAAATGTGGCTATATGGCTCACTTTTCAACATTTTTCAACTAAGGTTTTCCATTTAATTTTTAGGTCAATCCATAAATTCTGGACCCAACTAAAACTTCTTTGTTTATGGATCAATCATAGCACTCAAATACTAAGTTGGTTACTATCCTAATTCCTATCTAATACATGTTCTCCGCTAGCAAATTTTAGGCACTAGTTGCCAGTTAGCTGCAATTTTGAGTATACAACTTAATGTCAATAAATGGATGTGCGGTTTACTCTTGTGAGACAGAACTGTACTGTGACTCACCATAGTTCGAATGCATGCTTGTGCGACAAACTGAAGCTTGACGTCAAACTAACAACTGTGCACTGCGCAACAAATATCCCATGATTAAACAAAAAAAAAATATTATAGGATTTAATACCTACAAGATGGATTTGTTAAAAAAAATGGTTCAGTGGGTCATCGTAGTGTAGCATGTTGTCCCACTCTCGGATATTCTCCTGTATTGTGGGCGCGTTTACAAACATCAACTCACATACACAAACAGCCAGGCCCGGAAAAACTAGCTGTAGGTTATACAAATATTTTTCCGTGTGGGAATCGAACCCGCGACCTCCAGCGCAGCAGCCAATCACTTAGCCACTGCGCCAAAAGTGTAGTGTCGTTATTTACGTTCAAAGGGTTCAACTTGACTATGGAAATGGCTACGACCGGCACCGACAGCTCACTGCCAACTCCAGAAATAAGGGCACGGCGCAGCTCCTCCCAAGCGGCACTCTCTGAAAGAAAATATCGCTCCGTCCCGTCCTTCCGAGAGTCAACGTATTGATTAAGTTCCATTTATTCAGTTCCATTCTGCTTTTGTTCATGGCGATCATTTTTTTAGTATGGAGACGCGTACGCATGCGTTTAACTTTCCGCGTCTGAACGAATGCGATGCAAAACTGGCGTTTTCTAACAAAACCTGAATGGATTAACTCCACTGTTAGTTGTACAAAAAATATGATTGAACCAGGTTGATCGCCATACGAAATGATTATGATAGATGTTTTGAATCTTCTCTCTTCTCGTCAATACTGTGATGACGTGCTTCTGTTTGTTGCACTGGCGTGCATTCGAAATATGGTGAGTCTGAGTACAGTTCTGTCGCACTTCTTTTTGTCGACCCCATATAGTACACTTAGTTTTAAATGTCAGAGATTGTAGTAATTTTTACATAATACATACATACATACATACAATCACACCTGTTTTCCCTGAAGGATTGGGCAGAGGTGTACCAATGTACACCACCCACAGTTCGCCGGTATCCGAGCTGCTATTGAGAATTCCATAGAAAAACCCAATAACACTAGCGTAGCAGTAATTTTTAGTGGCGCAATAAAAATTCTTGAGATGCAGGTCATGCAGGGACAAAAATCAAGTTACCAAACTATCAATATTACCAATTTACCATCAAACTCAGATTATGCAGAAAAACTTTGTTTTAAAACTTGTAATACGAGCTGATTTATCTGGATATCGAAACCGATAGTGTTTTGTAACAATTTATTGTAAGTTGCGATCGCGGCGAAAAATCCGCGGCAGCAAAGGACAGGAGCGGTCATTTCTATCCGGCGGACAAAAAGTCGCTTGGCGCTTCGCGACTTTTTGTCCACTGTTACTATGTCAATAAAAAAGCGTTTTAGGCCAAATAAGCCCAATTCAAAACAAAACATCAGGATCCGTGAAAATAAAAAGATGAGAATTATCGTTAAGCAGTCTAAAAGTAAGTATTGCACAATATTGCGTCACCCGCAATTATATTAACCTTCGGATCCTTGTCATAAGTCTCATTATCCTTCGTCCTAGCTACATAATACGTTTTATCGCCGTGCCGCGTGCTCAGTGCCCGATCACCTGATGTGCGAGTATCGGCAGCCATCTCCATCCTGCTCTCGCTCTTGTTTTATTATTTTTACTCGTTTTAGTTTTCAATCGTACCGTGCTTGGCTCTCGCAAACTGGAATATGACTCAGTCCTTACCTATTTCACACGCCTTACTGGAGGGAGGCAGAGGCTAGCCGCATTATACATTCAAAATAAAAATAAACACTTGTTACCTAATAGGAGAGCTGGTGCCTATGGCCCCAATTTTGTTTTAGTTTTATTTTCCTATCATTAGGTATGCGTGTAATTTTCTTAATTAATTCGGATGAACCTTTTTGTAATAAAAAAATGGATTTTACGAACTTTATTTTCATCTAGCTCAGAGGTTCCCAAACTTATTGTGTCTACTGCCCACTTTGAGAATAAATTATTTTTTAGCGCCCCCCTTTTTCCGTAACCGTTTAGAAATTAGTCATGACAGGGGGGGGGGGGGGGGTCCTCTACTAAAATCAATCAAACAACGCCTTCCGCGTACTTCCCTTCTAAGGGTGTCTAAGAGTCCTCCTAGCTAGATAAAATTACAAATCGCCCCCCAAGCCTCTACACAACGCCCCCATTTTTTCTCTGGGTCTCTTACCGCCCCCCTTTAGGCCTGCAGCGCCCACAAGGAGGCGTTATCGCCCACTTTGGGAAAGGCTGATCTAGCTTATGCCTGCGACTTGTTCCGCGTAAATGTCCTTCATCTATGGTACCTATTTTCATTTTTTTGCGGATCCCTATTTTTCTTTTTCGAAAACAAACAACCTACGTTAACTCTTATATTAAAATTCTTAATTGTTTGTTTTTAGCTGTAATAAATTAATTGGTGTCCCCATAATTCAAACATTGTGTTTGCAAATAAATAAATATAACATCAGCATCTGCCAAAGCCCTATCAAAATCGGTCCAGCCGTTTGGGAGATTATCCGGAACAAATAAACAGACAGACAAAAAAACGATTTTGGCTTATTTAATGAAAAATTAATACTTAATAATAATAGCGCCTACCTACAAAGCTGTTATTTTGATTTTGTTTTTTTTTTACATACACTTGAATACTTACATAGATTGAGGCAGGTAGTCATTTTTAAATAAGCAGTTGGCAGTCTATTTCTTTTAGGTGTTTAAAAAAAAATCTTTAGTTACCTACAAAGTTACAATGTATAATCCTTTATTTGGATTTACCTAATACAATACTTATAAATACGTCATCATACTATCAAAATTCAAAATTCAAAATTCAAAATTCAAAGCATTTATTTCAATTAGACCATTTACAGGCACTTTTGAATGTCAAGAAGTTACAGTTTAAAGTTGAAGCTAGTTGCTCGTTCCAAAGCGTAGATCTCTATGGAGAAGAACGAGCAAGAAACTCCATGGACACTCCTTTTCTTCAATTTGGTTTTACAAAATCTTGGTTACAATATTCATGTTGCTTCTATATGTGAAAACAATGAAGGTGAATATTAAACAATTAAATAATACTAATAAAGATGTAGGCCATGGCAGATAAGAGATGACCAGTCCCAACTGACAGCGCCCGTTCACGAACATGACGCGTGCCTCAGCACCGTTCAGCTCAACCATCTTGGAGGGAACTGAACGACCCAATGCACGCGCCACCGTCAGCGAGACATTTAAGTGAGCATGACAAAGCTCTCAACCGCCTTGCCCTTAATGTCCAACACATAGTAACTTAAGAGAAAAAATATAGTAAGTGCTCCATGGTACTCACATTTACAAAATCGAAATAAATGATGTTAAGTTATATAAAACAAAGTTTTTCAGTGAACCTATTTGACAGATGACCTGTGGTATGTTAAAAAAAGAAACAATAATAATAACGTAAACGTTATTTACGTCAATAAAAAAGGTGCTAAGAAACAACATTCCCTTTAAAAAGAAATATATATATTTCATTATGTTTATTAATTAATTTGGAAGCCCGAGTGGCTGTGGAGCAGGACCAGCATTAAGCCAAGCATTTTTATCATTTATGTAATCTTCTAGTTTATAATATGCTTGACTACATAGTGTGCGTTTTATGCATGTTTTAAACTTTCTCTCGTTTAGTTCGAGAATAACGCGCGGTATTTTATTATAAAATTTTACACAGTACCCCATAAAAGAAGTGTGTACTTTTGATAATCTGAAACTTGGTTGATCTAGTTTGTTCCTATTTCTAGTATTAAAATTATGCCTATCACCAACTTTTTTAAAAAGGTGAAGGTTTTTCCGAACATGCATAATATTTTCATATATATATTGACAAGGTACCGTCATGATATTAATTTGTTTAAACAATTCCCTTAGGGATTCGCGTCTGCCAAGATTATAGATGGCTCTGACAGCCCTCTTTTGCAGAATAAAAATGGAGTCTATATCTGCAGCCCGCCCCCAAAGCAAAATACCGTAAGACATGATGCTATGAAAGTAGCTAAAATAGACCAGCCTTGCGGTATCCACGTCCGTTAATTGTCGGATTTTTCTAACAGCGTAAGCGGCTGAACTTAACCGCCCTGCAAGAGATATTAAATGAGGACCCCACTGCAGTTTTGAGTCAAGCGTAACCCCCAGGAAAACTGTCTTGTCGACGAATTCTAGTATTTCCTTATTCAATATAACATTACATGCACTACTTCTAACGTTCGGTAAAGCAAATCGTATGCATTTAGTTTTCTTCTCATTTAAAATCATCAATATCACGCTTGTATTCCCCGAAAGGATAGGCAGAGGTGTATTAATGTCAAATTAATGTACACCCACAGTTCGCCAGTATGTTTAAGTCCCTTGGAAAAAGGGGGCGAGCCTATTGCCATTAACCGGGCACAAATCGTAACTCCAAGCTGCTGCTGTGAATTTTATAGAAAAACCCAATAACACTTTTTGCTCGACCTGGGAATTGAACCCAAGACCTCTAGCGTAGCAGTCGCGCTTAGGACCGCTAGGCCAACGAGGCAGTTAACTTATAAAACAATAAACATTTTTAGTTAATTTATTGATTATCATTGACTAAGTAGGTAGTTACTTGCCCAGGTAACTTTATAAGCGTGGGTAGCTTTTAAATTTTAATTCGTGTAAACAGTCATGCAAAATCGATTCGATAAGATCGTCACTATGAAGAAGGACGATGCATAGTCGAATTTACATTCTTTAAAAGGACATCAATAATGTACTAGCAACTCGTTATTTTACTATTCTTGGAGTCATTCGAGGGTTGAAGCAACCGATCTCTTTTATCTTACTTCTTAATTATCGAATGTAGCAAGTACTGGTTTAATTACTAGGGTTCCCAGATTGAAAAGTCGAAATTCCGGAGAAAATTCTGGACTTAGGATGAAATTTCCGGATTTCCAAAAAAAAATTCTGTCACTATCATATCTTTCTTCCCATACCCTGACCTCTATAAATATACGCGTATATTATCTATAATATACGCGTATATAATCAAGTAGTCAGTGCCGTCACAAGTCAAATAAAAAGAAAATAACCAAAAGTGGAGGAAAGATGGCACCGCCATCTCTTGATGATATTTAAAACTAACCTATCTGAAAACTGCTCATTGTGAAGGAAACGCCTCTCCTCTGTTGCGCGTTAGGGATGTGAGATTTATGGAACTGTGGTTTTTACTTAAATTGTAGAAATTCCTGACGGCTTAGGATTCCCCCCGCATTCCGGACAAAGCACTAAATTTCCGGACATGTCCGGAAAATTCCTGACATATGGCAACCCTACACGGGATCAGCTGATGTGCAATGGGGTTTCTCGTTCTATTTACAGGTGTCAAGCACAACCTGGAAGGAAAGTACAAAGTTCGGAAAGCACTTTCGTTCGTTACGCAGGTTCCACCGTACCTTTAGCTGCATTTTCCTCTTAGCACATTAAATATGCGTGACGAGTTGACGAGTTACGATTTTAAAGCTACTAATTGCCAGTAAACTAACTGATCTATTTTTCATTTCGGTAGTTCCAGTTCAAGAGCCCACCTTAATATGGGCGTGTTATATTAAGCCAATCGCCCTCCCACAGAGGAACTTGTTCAACCTACTTGCCCATTGCGTCAAGGTCGCCCTATAGATTTTGAGCTCACCAAATCGATTTAAATGATTCAACGGACACGAGTGAGTAATTATGATACGTCATAATAACATTGGTTCAAAGTAAATATAGGTGAACTGTAGGTATCGGCTAAAAACCCAGACACACCTTGCATCCGTCTAACGGTGCTTTCACTTTCAAGGGCAAACGACGATACGGCATAATCCTTTCACAAAGGTTTATCCTCAAAACAATAATGTGTGTATCCTGTATGATATTCAATAAGAACATTCGACGGACAGGTACAAAGCTATATTATTGCCAACTGCCATAGTACCTACTTCTGTTATACAATCCTTGTTGCAAGTAACTGAAATAGTCCATGGTAAGCAGGCTGGTTATTGTAAAAACTGCAAACGGGACTCAAGTACAGGCGCATGCGCTACCTATTCACGACTTATCAGCTTAGTACTTGCAATTCATATCTTGCAATATTTAGACCACTGTGATTCAGATTCGCTGTTCCACTCAATAATTTTTTAACCACGTTTTATCTACTATTATAAAATCACCATATTATAAAATCGCTCAAGAGCTGACTCTTGTGTTATCATTCCGTATCGCCACATCATGCCCCATGTAAAGGATTGAATAGGTTGTCACTCTGATGTTATTCATTTAATTAAGTAGTATGTAACTATGTACTATCGTTTAATTGCGTAGTAGTAACGTGAACTGAACACTTAATGGTAACTTCGCTTGGAGCAATTGATCCATTTAGCCAGCCTAAGTTATTTAAATAGTAAGTACCTATGAATAAATAAATATTTTTACCTATCTTTTGTTAAAAAATAGGTAAGTTATATATTACGATATTTTGAATAATACTCGGATCTGTGTTACCATACGTCAATGACCTGCAGAAAAAGGTTCCTTCAATAGACATTAATACCATTTATCACAACGTTTTAGATAATAGGTAGTTGCATCATCTCCAATTTCGAAGTTTGAGGCAGGTCGGCTAGTAGCGGGCATGCTTTGTATTTAGAATAAATTAAAATAGTCGGGTGAATAAGCGTCTGACGTGGTAGCGACTCTCGGTCAAAGCTACTCACACACGCGGACGCTTAGGTACAGCATCTCTCGCTCTTCCTTGAGTGTAGGTTTAGTTCTAACCATCAAGATTTTTAAGTTGGTCAGAAATAGACACTCAAGACACTGTTAAACTGATGTAACGTACATCCGTACTAATATTATAAATGCGAAAGTAACTCTGTCTGTCTATCTGTCTTTCTGTCTGTCTGTCTCTTCTTCACGCCTAAACCACTGAACCGATTTCAATGAAATTTGGTACAGATATAGTCTGGGACCCGAGAAAGGACATAGGGTAGTTTCCATCCCGGAAATCCCCCGGGAACGGGAACTATTAATCCACGCGGACGAAGTCGGGGGCAAAAGCTAGTAATTCTATATGCTTTCTTAATGCTCTTTCAACATGGGCATGCCACAGGGTTCATTCTGGGTCCTTTTCTATTTTACAGGGATCCGACCATCCGACAATCTAACTCGCGTCGTTCAAAATGAAATTATATATTGTTGAAAAGTCATCACGTAAAACATCAGTATTAATCTCGAAATTATATTTGACGATAATCGCCAAATATTCGCGAAATTTTCAGCAGATTCGTGTTTAGTTTCGAGGGTTAATTTATTATAATTTAAAAGATTAGAATTATGATTAGATTAGATTATTTGATTATAATTGCCGCTGCTAGTTATGATATAATGTTTTAGGTTGTATGTTAATCGAAACTGTTGTCAATATGTTAAAAACTTAAGAAATTTTATAATACGCGAAATACATTGTAGCAATGACTAAGGTGACATTAATCAACTAAAAACTACTTTATGTAAGATCCAGTCTTTTATTATTCTATTCTAATATTATTCTGTTTAGGCTCAGAGTCAATAGACCGAGGTCTTATAATTTGATTGTCTCATAACCTTTAACTCCCTACATAACAAAGCTATATGTACAGACGTACAGTACACACCACTTGTATTACGCACATGCAGCAGAAAGTCGTCGTATACGTACCTACTAAGCTTAATATTACAAACTTCTTATATTTAAAGTTTTACTGGTATTACTTCGAAATTATTAATATTTCGCGGAAAGGACAAATGACTGAACTGGTGATTCGTTCTGCGAATTGGATCTCACGGTTTAGATTTAATATGTAAAGAATTTGAATCATCGACAACTCTGAAGAACAGATATTGTGTGCCGTTTTTTTTGTTTCCAATAACGCATTCTTCCTGGGCCAAATTACAAAAGCCTTATTTTATTGTTACAGGGTTCTTGTGTTGTTCGGGGCGGCGGCGGCGGTGCTATGCTCACCTGCACACGCCCAGGCGCCCTGCAAAGAGGACGCACAGTGCTCGGTCGGCTATTACTGCGAAACGGATGTCCACATTTGCAGGGAGTGCCTCTCCTGTCAGGAACTCATGCGAAATCCCCCGGTGGCCGTCAACACCTGCATTAAGTCTGTCGCTGAATGTGGATCCTGTATCAATGGGTTAGTATCGACCTTAGTCTGACGATTGTATACGTAGTTTGCAGTCCGTCTGGACAGGTATTAAGTAATCATTGTGGGACCCAGTGTCTGTCCCACAGTCGGCGCGATCTGTAGCAACAAAGCTTTCTTCATCTGCCCCTTTAGACTGGGCTTTAAAGCTAAAATACGACAAACTGGATTTATAATGTATGTGATGATAGTTGTGCTACAGTTTTGAAATACTCCACATAATAATGTAAACATCCCCATGGTCTACGCCCTGGGATATTGCTTAGATTTGAAAGTCAATGAGAAAGTTATTTTTGTCATCTGCCGGTGTAGAGCCTTATTGATAATCTTCTAGCTGTAAGTAGTCCTTTAGCTTTCAAGATGCTTTCTTCAGATTTAGACGGCGAGGACTACTTATTTAAAAAAAGTATCTATAGAAGCTTATGGCCTCGTATTGTTTGCTTGTTCAATTACATAACCCTACCTATATACCTTAGCTACCGGCCTATGAGGCTATGTGATAATTTGTTGACAGTTAGATGCGTCATGCTAATTTGCTGACGACTCTACTAACTTCCTACTGTGTGTAAACGTGCGTAGGTATGGAGTGATAACAAACTGATATTGAAAGTGGACACTAGGAATATTTATTATCCTAATCAAAAACAAAATGAGGAAAATAATTGCAGATGGCATTATATGTTGCGCATAATAAACTAAATGATTGTGCAATTATATACGTAGTCTTTGTTTAACGTAACGGTAACGTTCGATATATCAATAAGTGTGGGTAGATCTTGTTATGAGACTTATACTGTGCTTATACTATTACGATTTGCGAGTACCTTTGGCATAAACAATTAATAATGATTTATGAACGGTAGATATTGTTGCCATCGCGGGTATCGACAGAAGCCTGAAGATTGACAGCCAGTAGTCTGCTTGAAGAGAGGTTGATGATGAAATGAATGTCTAATGAAAGCCTTGAATCGCATGCATGTAGTTTCTTTATATAAAACAATACCTCTTCTATAAAAGTTAGTTAGATAGAAATATCGGACTGAACTAAGAAACTTTGATTTAGATGATAGCGCGATGTCCGGGGTCGCAACGCGCACTGTTTATAAGCATTGATTGGATAAACCCATGCACATATTGAGATCCGCATTTTCATGATGATGTCATTTATTTTTTTGGTCTATTTTTACTTTTTCCTCTGCCTGTGACATTACAAGGAAATATTTTTAAATAGGATATCCTATTTAAAAGTATTTTCGTTACGATAACCAGGTGCGTCATGAGGAAAACTATCCTAAGTTATAAAGAATATATATATGTCGGAGGAAGCACACGAAATGGAACTGATTGTTGATAATAAACGCGGGATGACTATTGTTTACCAAAAATGCTTTGTAAAATCGTAATATTATTTAATTTGATTAGTTACATTCTGATACGATTTAATATCTCATGAATTTAATTAAAGTTATTGTTTTGTATTCTAATTCACGACCAATCAGAGCAGAGCATACGCCTCGAGCGGGGTCGAGGTGCTATATTTGACCAATGGCGCGCGCATGCGTGTTCCCGCGCGGTCGAGCGGGAATATTAGAATGGTTGAAATACACAGGACCAATCAGGACGATTGTCAAGTGAGGTTATGTTAGTATTGAAGAGTGGATCGAGTTGGATCCTGGAGACATGTGAACTTGTGGAGCCTTATGATTTTGGTTGGACGGTGTGTTGAAGTTGAATTGGTGTCCCGAACCCGCTGCTCAAATAGAATTGGTTAATTAACTTGTTTACAAACTAGCAATTGTGAAGTACTTATTCGTTCAGTGACTAAATGTTGTAAAACTGTTATTAAATTGTACTAAAAGTGAATACGGACTTTGTTTTGTGCTCGCATTTCACCCAATGACGCCCACCAAGTCCTGACAACTAACAATGGCGTCGAGAAGGATGCTGTTTCTCCGACATCAGAAGTGGGATCGGTGCAGGCACAAAACGTTTATGGATTTATTGACGCGAATCACGGTTGGCGCGTTTTATGTGAGGCGCAACAAAATAGTATGCGTCTTCTTGTGGAAGCGCTAATAAACCCGTCGCCGCGTCGGCGTCTGAAGACAAGGACGACATGTTGCCCGGATTTCTACCGAACGATGATGATGATGACACTGATGCCCGGCTTGGCTAGCAATTGTGGTTGTCCGCTTGTTGGTTATGATAATTATACAGGGAAGTAATGTTTTTTTTTTATAATCTTAGTACGCCCTTAAGAGGTTCAGCTGATAGCTTTTCTTGTATGAAGTGTACCTATAGAATTTTTATTTTTCAAAAAAAAGGTTTAGTGTTAAACCGTAATGAACCGTAATTTATGGTGAATGTTTTGCTGCATAATTATGCAAGCTATTTATTTACGTGGGTCAGATTGAGCCTCGGTTGCAATGCAATATAATTCCTAAAGGACTATGTAATGTAGGTATCTACACGCAGTAAAATGCAACGTAAAGTTATGGCATTGCATATCGTGAGCGGAGTCCTGAAGCGATTACAAACGCCGGTCCAGACACTATACAGGACGGCAAACGTCCTAGGTTGAGTCTTGCTCTTACAAAATGTGATTATTGTGAAATCTTTGTCTGAGGTCTTTTAACTGTTTCAGCCATTCACATGAAAAGCAGCAAATAATTCTGACTTCCGAAGGCCTCAACAACGTGGACGTGGCTATAACAAAACCTGGCGTGGCGTATTGAGGGTCACGTGGCATCGCGATGCATGAGGGCGCCGGTTGCAGGCGGCAGCACAGAATCTACCGCCACAGCGCGCAGTGCAGCGAGTGGTTTGAAACCTGTCGCAACCTGTTGAAACCTGTGACCACTCAATTTGGTGAGGAGTTTTCATTTTGTTATGATTCTGGTGGTGGTTGTTCCCTGGTTAAAAGAGCATCTCAGTTTGTGTGGTGTGCTTAAATTGAAACTGACTGAAAGCGGTATCCCATATTTCTACATACTTTACTGCACATTTTTGAGACAGCACTATTTGTTAAATCAAACATACATCTGTTTGAAACATTGAAATGTTTGAAACGACGCGACGTAACAGAGAGATGGGTGCTAATCAACATGGTACCTACTGACCTTTTGTTTGAATAAAATAAAACTTTTTGCTAAGACGAATTAAAGAAACAACTGACATACCTACACGATTTACGAAAAAGAATTTCCTTAAAATATTGATTGAAAAAGACGCCTATTTCATGGTGAATAAATGATAAAATCGAATTATGAATTAGGTACCTTTTCTAATAATAAAATTTATTATTTGGTGTTTCTTAAAATTTAAAATTGGAATTAAAATTTTATTGAAATGTTTTTTTTGTTATGTTGACAATCTTAATTTGAATTATTTATTATTGCGTAATCATTTTGTTCGTTTTCTTTTGTTTGATAATCGATTTAAAATCGTGTTTTGATAATCGAAAATAATACGAGTATTTTGTCCGCCGATGACGAGGCATAGTGCTCATTTTAAGAATAACACAGGTGTTGGTTGTATTTAACAAATAAAATGTTTGTATTCGTATTTGAAATTGTAAACTTGTCAGTTAGTTACAATATGCGACTCTTTCTTTGATATGAAAATTTTAGCATGTTGTACGAATGATTATTTTTACAAGTTTTATTTTATGTTATACGTAATGATAATCTAGCGAGTAGAGATAAGGCAACGTCAGCCATATAGGTTTTCTTCGTAATAACAAACAGCGCATCGCGTCGTATGTGATAGTATCAACTTCGTAACTAATGAAGTTGCTCTAAGGTAGAAAATGTAATGTGTTGTAAGAGTTTCACGACACGGTTGGTGGCTGAGCGATGGGCTACGGCGCTGCGTGTTGCGGGTTCGATTCCTGCACGGAACGAATAGTTGCATGATCTGCCAATAGTTGTTCACCGTTGTTGTGTTGGGTCTGGCTGTTGGTGTGTGTGAGTTTGTATGTTTGTGAACGCACCCACGATACAGGAGAGTTTACTAGGGTGGGACCGTGGGACAAAGTTTTATAAAATAAATAAAATACCTACTCAGTAGCAGCGGAGTTTGGATTTGTGCCCGGTTGGTGGCGATGGGCTCGCTTCCCCCCCTATTGAATGGGACCTAAAATGTTCCGGCGAACTGTGGGTTTGCATTGGTGCACCTCTACCTAACCCTTCGGGGAGTATGGGCGTGATGGTGATGGTATATTCGTTAGTGCGAGTCGTAAAGCTTGATCTAAATTGTACTAAGCTAATCGAAATAACTAAAGTTAGCCTAAAAATCCGAATACACATTTATAGCTATGAGAGTTGGATTTCATGACTTTATTCACACAAAGGCGAAAGCACAGATTAAATAAGTAGGTACAGATACTTCACTCTATAGAGAAAACTCAACACTTATAACGTTATAGGGCTATCTATGCTGAGAAATGATTACACAAAAGAATAGGTGACTATAAAATATTATGGTGTAGTATTATTGTATGTACTGAAATATGTGTTTTCTGTACACTACAAATTGCATTGCGAGGTTTAGACATTATTGAAGACGCGAGTATAAATAATTTTGTTGCGGTAGGTATGTACACTCAAGCAAGCGCGTGACAGCCGCCGACTGGATTAGATGCGCCCGGGCGCATGCGAGCCGTAGGCACTTAAAGAGAGTAACTTTGAACGAGTGACGGAGGCCTGTCGAAAGTTTGTATGTTTGTCTCTTCTTCACGCTCAAAAGGCTAAACAGATCTGGATGAAATTAGGCACTGGGATGGATTGTAGTGTGGAATAACACATAGAATACTAGTTATACCGAAAAAACGTACAGTTCCCGTGGGGTACCTAATATGACAACTTTTACGCAAACGAAGTTGAGGGTAAAAGCTAGTGTTTAATAATGATGAGATATTGTTAGCTTTTACAACGTTAGAAAGTTGATCATGCAAAGTCTTATTGAATTTCTCACGCGCTTTGTCACTTTTATTTGTGAATAATGACTGTTCAATGATGCTTGGTATCAGTGATGTTGAGTATTGTTCAAATTTAATTAAAGGCAGCCTTGTGTGATTAATCCCTCAAATTTTGAATTAGTTTAGAATAAGACAGTGATAGAAAGAATTCAGAGTAGATAGTACGAAAGTAACTGTGATTTTATGACTCGTTCAGGGTGCAATGCGCGGTTAGATGTATAGTGGCTGAGTCTTTATGATTATAACTTTGGTCTCAAAAAGAGTAATGGGTCTCTGAGAGACTAGGTACTGGATCTGAATGAGACTACTGTTTGGGTCTCAAGGAGACTACGCTGCCGAGCAGCCGAGTCTTATTAGTGTTTCATAACCGAGAGTAAAGTAAGTAAAGTGATAGTGCTAGTGATAGGCTGATGTTGTTGTTGATTGAAGCATCTTAACGTGATTTGTTAACTAGCCTGTGGTAGTAGTTTGTGGTGTTGCACGGCCGAAATCAGTCTCAGTCGTAGAGCTCCAGCTAACCATTGCTGACGTAGACTTGCGGCGTAGGGCTGATTATGTCGTGGCACCTAGGTTTGATGACTGGCACGCCTTACGTGCTTCGTCGTCAGCCCAACTTGACTTATAACGGACCCATAAGTGGTGTGTCTAATGGAGCGAGGTGGCTCTTAGACAGTGTGACATGGTAGTCTAATGGAGCGAGGCGGCTCTTAGACTGGCCATGTGTGGTGTGTCTAATGGAGCGAGGTGGCTCTTAGACAGTGACATGGTAGTCTAATGGAGCGAGGCGGCTCTTAGACTGGCCATGTGTGGTGTGTCTAATGGAGCGAGGCGGCTCTTAGACAGTGACATGGTAGTCTAATGGAGCGAGGCGGCTCTTAGACTGGCCATGTGTGGTGTGTCTAATGGAGCGAGGTGGCTCTTAGACAGTGTGATATGGTAGTCTAATGGAGCGGGGTGGCTCTTAGACTGTTGCCATGTGTGGTTTGTTTAATACGGCGTGGTGGCCATTTAGACAGTGTGGATATGGTTGTCTAATAAGGCGAGGTGGCTATTAGACTGTGTTGTCATGTTGTCTGGAACGGCAAGGTTTTCGTTCAGACGGTGTTGCTTTGGATTGGTTAAAATATCGAGATGGTCATTAAGACGATACACGAGGAGGTGGCTGTTTTAATAGTACGGAGACGTGGAGGCTATTAAAATTTAGATTTTATGAGTAAAAGAAACATTTGACGTTGGAGGTTAACTCTATGGCTGTGGAGATATATTACTCGTAGAGCATATTTTGAATGGTGACATTGTGGAGAAGGAGATATTATAACGAACACTTTCTATTTGGTCAGGAGTGGCCGAACTATGTCCTTTTGTATTGCCTTTGGTTCTTTTTGTATTGCCTTTGTTTTTTTTTTTTAGGTACTGATGTCGCTAGTCTCAAGATGACACGAAGACGTGTCAAATGCCAGGACTGCCGTGTCGGAGGAAGTAGACGGAATGGAGTAGATAGAACGATGCTCGTCCCTCAACGTCACACGAGGACGTGTGAGATGTCAGAATGGCCGTGTCGGAGGAAGCACACGAAATGGAACTGATTGTTGATAATAAACGCGGGATGACTATTGTTTACCAAAAATGCTTTGTAAAATCGTAATATTATTTAATTTGATTAGTTACATTCTGATACGATTTAATATCTCATGAATTTAATTAAAGTTATTGTTTTGTATTCTAATTCACGACCAATCAGAGCAGAGCATACGCCTCGAGCGGGGTCGAGGTGCTATATTTGACCAATGGCGCGCGCATGCGTGTTCCCGCGCGGTCGAGCGGGAATATTAGAATGGTTGAAATACACAGGACCAATCAGGACGATTGTCAAGTGAGGTTATGTTAGTATTGAAGAGTGGATCGAGTTGGATCCTGGAGACATGTGAACTTGTGGAGCCTTATGATTTTGGTTGGACGGTGTGTTGAAGTTGAATTGGTGTCCCGAACCCGCTGCTCAAATAGAATTGGTTAATTAACTTGTTTACAAACTAGCAATTGTGAAGTACTTATTCGTTCAGTGACTAAATGTTGTAAAACTGTTATTAAATTGTACTAAAAGTGAATACGGACTTTGTTTTGTGCTCGCATTTCACCCAATGACGCCCACCAAGTCCTGACAACTAACAATGGCGTCGAGAAGGATGCTGTTTCTCCGACATATATATGTATTTCGGTTAAGTTTTTAACAAATTAGCTTATTATGAACCGACTTCATAAAAACGAGGATTTAAATAATTATAATCTCTTCAATTGAAAAAAAACTAGTTTACTTACTAGACTTTAAAGTAAGTAAGTTTATTCTAGAAAATATTTATTGTTTAGTACTCTAAACAATAAATGCTTTCTGGAAAAGATATTTGAGTTTGTTTACAACATGATGTATTTACACCGTCACTTTATACTCATGGCATCACCTCATATTCATTTCCCCATCCGCAGGCTGGTGGTGAACCGGCGCGACGACGTGAACGCGAAGTGCGTGCCGCCCGACACCTCGCTGGAGCCGACGCCCTCCTACGTGTGGCTGCTCATCGGCATCGGCGTGCTGCTGTTCTTAGCCCTCGTCGTCGGCATCATCGCCTACCTACTGCGCTACCCGGAGATCTTTAAGACAGCTAGTAAGTTTTATGAGTACAGCCTTTTATTTTATACATAACATCACAGTTGTATTCCCAGAAGCGGTAGGTCTATACATTAGATTCACATTTTGCTGATCACTTTCAAGTTCCATTGGTACATTTCGTCGTTGCGATTTCAAGACCTCTTATGTGTAAAATTTACTTTTACGAGAAAATCGATAAAAACCATCCACTGAAAAAAATATAATGAAACCAACTACAACAAAAAATACAGGTGATAGCCACATGACTGCCTGCTTTTTAATATGATATTTTAAGTTAAAAAAAAAAGTACAACATAGTAAAAAAAAAAGAAAACAATTTTATTTGACACATAAGAGGTTTTGGTTGCGCTGTCAGTTACACATCAGTGCTTTTAAACTAAAATACCTTTAAATAAAACGGGTACACCTTTTATAGCAGAACTTTTTAAGTCATAATTTTATTTTGCATAACAACTGATAGCATAAACCTCTTTTCGCAGAAAGTCATTTGGCATCACTTACTTGGCATACATTTATAACTCATAATTTTGTATGGCAGAATCCTCATTTCGCATAAATTTCATAATAATTAAAATGCAGAACCATCATATCGCAGAAAGTACACAGGCAGAATCGTCTTTTGGCATACATTTCGTAGGAAAGTCCCTAGAGATAGATCCAGAGCCCTCGAGGCTCAAAAAGCATAATCAGGGAGCCCCACTATACGCGGGGTTCAAGGGTTTACAATAGAGAAAACCACGAAGTGGATGGCGGGGTCTGTTCGCTCGCTTTGCTCGCTCTCTAGACTCCGCCATCCCCTTCTAACCTAACCTGTCCGAGTCGGGTTGCCCCAAGGCCCGAGCTCGCTTCGCTCGCTCTTTATAAAAGTTATACTAAACGAAATTATGCGAAATTATAAGTATGCCAAAGGTAATAATGCAAATAAAATTCTTCCATCTTAAAAGTATGCCATTTTAACATACATACATACATACATAAACTCACGCCTTTTTCCCATGGGGGTAGGCAGAAACCACGGACCGCCACCTGCTACGATCCTTACACACTCCTTTTGCCTCGTCCACATTCATACATCTGGTCATACAAGCACGCCGGTTACGAGTACTGAGCTCCTGACCTTTCTGAAGAACCTCACCGATAAGGTCAAGGTAGGTCTTTCTACGGCGTCCCCTCCTGGCATTGCCACTCACATCTGCCATATAAATCCCTTTTGTTAGTCGCCTTTCACTCATCCTCTCAACATGACCGAACCATCTAAGCATACTCTTTTCAACCTTTGTCACTACATCCTCTTTTAAACTGCAACGTTGTCGTATAATTTCATTCCTCACTCTATCGTTCAACGTTACACCACACATACTTCGCAAGGAAGGCATCTCCACAGCATTAATCCGACTTTCATGCCTCGTTTGCCATACCCAACATTCACTTCCATACGTAAGTGTAGGCACCAGCACGCCAATTGTGCACAGCCAGTCGAGCCTTTTTGGACATCGACTGGTTGGTTACAACCGCATGCATAGCACCATTCACTTTATTTCCCGCATTTACTCTCCTTTCCACATCAGCATCAATCTTACAGTCTCTTGTAAATATACTGCCCATGCAGGTATACAAACTCATTCACTTGCTCCACACTCACATCATTTATTTTCACATCACATACCGATACATCCTCTTCTCTTTCAAAAACCATCACTTTCGTCTTATTTACATTTATGTTCATCCCTTTTCTCTTAAACGCTTCATTCGTTAATGTTACCATGTCTTGCAACTGCTCCGCCGACGACGCAAGAAGAACTTGATCATCTGCGTATAACAAGCATTTGACAGGCAACTCATTCATTCTTAATCCACTCTCACTCTCTCTCAGATCTGTCAAACAACTATCCAATCTATCCATATATACAACATATCAACATATATGTTGAACAGCCACACAGCGCTGTCTTACACCTCTTGAGATGTAAAACCATTCAGCGCAACCCAGTGTATGCCCCATTTATCCTAACACAAGTACTGGAATCTTTATATAAAGATTTCAGTGTTCGTATCAAACGCCCGTCCACACCATACATGGATAGAGTCGACCATAGCTCTTCCCTCCACACACTGTCATAGGCCTTCTCCAAGTCTACGAAAGCACAGTACACTTTCTTGTGATTTGCCAGATGTTTTTGCCATTTTAAATTCGGACATTAAAACGTTCTGCCATGAAAATATTATGCCATATATTTAAATGAGCGTCATCTATTGTCTAAAAATGGAGAATAATCACGCGATTTATCTATTTCACTCGTCTTTCCGTTCACTTGTTCAATCCTGTCGGTCTAAAGATACCAAAAGTAATATTAAAAAATACCCGCGTAAATTGCACATAGGATATTTTATTCCAAAAATTGCCTATACTCCACGAGCATGATACACTTAAAAACTTGTATGTGTACATACGACACATAAGACATTTTAAGTACCAAATTATGATGAGCAAGCACATTGAAGATCTTGAAATGGATAAATAAATTACGAATAAAACGTCATAGCCACATGAGAGTTTTTGCATTCGATAGGGCTTCAAAATGTACACTTGAATGAAGTAAAAAAGTGTTTTGAACAAAAGTGTCACATAGGAGGTCTTAAAGTCGCAACGACGATTTACCGATTTTTCTGCAGAAAAGGGGAAAAAACACTCTTAAAAAAATTTCTCTAAAGACACTCTTAAAGTAAATGGTAATGGAAATGAATAAATAAACAAGTGCACAGAAAGGTTTTAGTGATGTCATTTTTGTAGATTATTATCTGTGCCTATCTACACAATTTGTATCGTCATTGACGCCCATTTTATGCAATCGTCTATCGATAAGTAAAACACACAGTAGCTGATTGAAAGAGGCACCCTTTAGTTACATGCCATTATGTTTGTGTGTATGAGTCAATATCCAAACTACATATTTAGCGATAAGCTATGAAGTACCGCTACTTCTGATCTAACATTTAACATAATGATAAATGCTCTTTACACCCAGGCTAATCGATGCCGTAACAATAGACTATAGATATTCTGCTAAATCCTCAACACAAAGATCTTCGAAGATGGTTTAGTCGTTGTTTATTTAGTTATAAACCCTTATTTCCTTCAGGTTCAAACCAGTCGAGTACAGTGACAGCCCGCATCACGGCGGCGACAGCGCCCGAAGCTCCTCCGCCATACAATCCGCTGCCACAGTCTCCATACAATGCATCACCGTACTCGGATGTGGAGCCCACTGCTTACTACGAAGGTAAGGAGTTTAAGACAAATCCTACATGCGGCATTATTGACAAACTCCGCCTCCTGAGTGACTAGCGGTCAAAGCTTTAACTAGTGTTTTTGAAATTCTTGACCTTAATTAAGAACTTTATCATATTATCATTCGATGCAAATGGCGAAATCGACAATGACGTCAACGGCGTTACACAAAAGCGATAAAGTATTAAAACATTAACAACGCCTAAAAGTGATCCTGAGAGTATATCAACGTTTTCGTAGGTAGTTAGCAAATTTATCGATAGATGACCTAAATTGATTAAAAATACGATTTTTATTAAAACTCTACGAATTATAATCAGGGCCAAGGCAATATATTATATTGCCTTTAAATTGCGTTTCAGTAACGATAAGCCCAAGTGGTTCGACTTCACTGAAGGTGATTTTATATTAGCACTGCTTTTTAACACCTATAATATAACAATACTACAGACAAAATTCCAGTATTCTTTCTTATCCTCAAAAGTATCGAAAAGGAAGACTAAGATATCTCCTAGAACTAACGTGTACATTATCGATACGTTTACTAAACATGAATTGATGGCTACTGATATGTTCATATTTTGTTGTCAGATGAGCAATTCATCAAGCGGCCGCCGACGGCTCGCCCACAAGACGCGCGGGAGTCAGCAGGCAACCAGGCCGCCAGGGTCTACGAGAAACCCATTTATGACCGAGATCTACCACCTCCCAGGTACGTTCACATACTTGAAAATTCTGTATACCATTATTACTGGCCTGTTACACCACTTTTGTACATTCCAGTTAATGTATTTATGATATAAATTGAATGCTATATCTCATCTATTTCCCTGTGGCAGATAGTGTTTAAAGAAAATTATCAATTTTGGGTAAAGCTTGGTGCAAAAAACGTATAAACTTATATCTTCCTGGTCTCGGTCTTGGTTTAAGACCAGGTTTTAACCATCGAATCAGGTTTTGTTATTGAACTTATTCCATTAATATAAGGCTCTAAAATTAAATACAATACCTGATTTTAGAACGGAGCCTTGCTATTATCAGAATACAACTTTAAACACAAGCACAGATTCGATGATTCTAAAACTTAGTATCAAATTAAACCTTGTTATGTAAGCCAGAGCCAGATGATATCTTTGTTCGACAAATTACTTTTAAAGTATGTTTTTTACGTCTCCGTTTATTTACTTAAATATCTGCACACCAGGTCTTTCAAGGAGTGAACTTATTAAAGGTCAGTTGTCAAAATTCCCCTCTTCCTTCCCTGTTGTATTCTTTTTTGCACAATTATTTTTCGCTTTGGGATTGCGTCGGTTTCTTAAGGTTTTCAAGCATTTTCACGAAGGTATAGGTACGCATTTATTCCTTCTGTTTTTCACTATACGCTATTTCTTACGCTAATCTTGTACATATGAATTCTCTACCTGTTTTCTTCTGGGATTTTTTTTGTGAACTGTAATCGTTAACCTACTAGTAAGCAGGCACTTACTGAGTGCCAAGATAGACTCGATAGAGCAATACACCTACAGAGCACTGACGTAAATCAAGCATAATCACGGGTGCTGTCTTAGGTAGAGTGATATCATTCATAGCTTAGTTCGGAATTAAAAATAGCCTTTTTTCCTTGAAATTGTGAATGAATGAAGCGACTCGAGGGAATTTATACAAACGCTTCAGCATGATTCACAATGAGGCCACAGGTTTCCACGGAATCGCGACGTCTGAGGAATCCTTACGATAAGGCGTCTCACACTACCTTCTACATCCGCATATATCTTGTATCAATCACACGCACACACGTTCACATTTCGCCGGATGCCTTGTCCTTGATGCAATAGATAATAATGATAATTTATTTATTATCAACATTATCAGACATTATTTTTGCATATGTTCATATGGCTTTCTTTTCTAATTTATTGTTATAGTTGAGTAGTGTTGCCATCATCCTATTTATTGTGACTAGGTGTATAATTATGTTAATTGTTTGTTGGTAGTCCCGAGTCTCCGGTGCCTGAATACGCGGAGACGATGACCCTGCCCATCCATGACGAGGATACGATGCCGAGCCCGTGGATGCCTGGTGGAACAACCAGCAACGGAGATGTTAATGCCAAGTATGTATTACTTATTCTTAAAGTTAAGTCTCTCTACATTAGTGGAGGAATTGTTTGAGAGATGTTGATGTTATATTAAACTGTAGCAATGGTGAAGTCATATTTGGAATTAGGACAGTTACAAAACTTTATTATAAGATCACTGTTATAAAGTTAAAAAAAAAAGTAAAAGTAAGTTAAAGTTCATGCTTGTATTCTCCGAAGGGTTAGGCAGATGTGTCCCAATGAACACTTTCAGTTTGCCGGTATGTTTCAGTCACTAATATGAGGCGAGCCCATTGCCAACAACCTGGCATAAATCCTAACTCCGAGCTGCTACTGAGAATTTCATAGAAAAAACCCAATAGCAATTTTCTCGATCTGGGAATCAAACCCAAGAACTCTAGCGTAGCAGTCGCGCTTAGGACACCAGGCTATAAACTTCCTTGACTAGAAATATGTTATTTTAAATAATGTGTCAATGCTTTGTTCGGCAGTGTTGTGAACGACACCAATGCCCACGAGTCGGAGGGCGCGGGCGCGACGCTGCCGGCGCTGCTGTCCGCCGCGAGAGACTCCACGCTCATCGAGCACTCCGCCGCTAAGAAACGATGTGTCCGACAGGTATGGTCCTATTCAAACTTAATGGCGGCTAGTTACGGTCAGCAACAGAAGTCGATTAACAATGTTACTTTTACATATCATTGAAATAGACGCTTAATAACACAATTCACTACTCTTCAGAATTTTAGGGAATACCGAAGAGCTATATGTTAATTTTAGATCCATTTCGTATTTCCTTTGGTTTTATGCTCAATAATAAGAATTTAAAGATCAGAAATGTTAATCACTTTTGTTGCTGACTGTACGCGCAGGTACACACAACGTTATCAATTGTTTACCACTCCTGCATTAAAATTCGTTCGAAAAGAGGGTACCAGTTGATGACGCTGTCTGTACGTAAGCAGAAATGTGCGCGTGTGTGCAGTATACGGACACACATTAAAGGCGTGACTCGTAAGACGAGTGCGTGTGCCTCCGCTACGACCTGCTGAGTCCTAAATATTAGCGTTCTGTGTGTCGGAAGACGGTTATCCTTAGAGATACGCGTTATGGATAACCGTCTACAAAAAGAGTCGTGACTGAAAAGTCTTACACTTTTTTTGTCGATAAGGAACTTCGAACTAAAACTAGTTGTTTACTAACCTTTGAACCTTTGTTAATTTATGGATTTGTTCACCCTTAGGAGTCCCGGGAAAGCAACTCATACGGGGACAGCAGTCACACTAGTTTTGCGCGATCACCGTCTCCGAACCAAGGAGGGCCTCCCTACAGCTACATCACTCAGATCACCAACGTCGTGCAGATCAACACCAACAAGTGACGTCGCTCCGTCTATACGAATACTCGACTACGCTTACTGTAAGGAGAAATTACCACGTTTTACCAGAGCCTATACATACATGAAGTCTAGGCTTGGTCAAAAAACCAGTAATTTGTCCTTAAAACTTAGTCTTTTTGTGGATATTTAATTTTATAATTTTATAGTAAAAGTAAAAAAAAATGACACGAAAGAAGTTCTAAGGTGCCTATAAAGAGAAATCTTACCATTTTACTGTGATGAACCTAGTTTTATGTGCATTTATACCTGTGCATTACCAGTCATGTAAGAGATCTGTACCTACGATCTTTCATGATCTCAGTAATATAATGTAACCTTAGATAATCCTAAGTGAAAACTTGGTAGCTTAAACGAACGAGAGAGAGAGAAAAGATTTTATTTGATACTTGTTTGCTCAAGTAACATTAATTTAGATAAATATTTGGTTTGTTTATATGAGTCGTTTAAGAAACCAGGCTTGTAAGTATTTAGTATGATTTGTATGTATAATAGGGAATATAAAAGTATATTAACACGATCCTTGTCTGCCATAAGTAAGCCAAATTCTACTCAAATCCAGTTCGATATTAATTGTATTTTTTTATTTGGAATGTATTCTTGAGATTATGTGTTTTAGCAAATCTAGTGTTATAGTGCATGTGGGTGTAATTAATATTTGTTGCATTTATATCGTACAATGCGATTTAAACGAACGGCGACGTCCGCTTGCAAACTCGCTCTACAATACTTTGCTAAGGTACTAAAACCACCACGCAGCACAAATTTAAGATTTAAGAGTTTGAAAACGAACGACGTCGTTTCGTATAATGACGAATTGTACAGTATGCCATATTATCCATTAGGGTACATTTCAGAACAAAAGAACTAAGATACGCATATGCGTACATCTGAGCATCACATTCTATTGTTAAAAAATCTAAAGCTTTTTGAGCATCTTTTAAGAGGCGTTCCTTTAGACGATGCTCAGTACAGATTTAGATACCTGCCATTCCTCGGATTATCTAGAACTTGACTATAATGGGTCCTATTGGATACAAATACTACAGGGTAACTTAGTTTTGGTATCGATTCGGATACCGTAGATAGGGAACGTGTTAAATAGTGGCTTTGTAAAGAACAATGTTGGGCTCAAGACACATTGAATAATTAATTATAATATTTTTATGCAATTATTTATTCCGCATAATATCTTAATTTTAATGCTTTCAAGGCATAAAGGTAAGATAACAATATTTTCCTAATCAATATGTAATAGACATTATAATATTATGTATTTTGTTAAAAATATGTTTATTTTCATTGGCAGTCAGACTAAACATGATTTTGTATGGTCCAATATATTTTTTATCTTTTATGGTTGTCAATTTGTTTTGGCTTGTAAATATTTGAAGGATTGTTTTATCTTTATGTCGAATGAACAATTTATAGATTGTGCCCATTAATATGATGCAAATATCTTGCGTATTACATAAATTGAAGCTATGAGTAAGTTACACCGTCTAAGCACTGTTATGGCTCAACTTATTAAATAGCTTCTACTTCTTACAAAAGACAATTAATTTGTTCCGTGTATGTATCAACTTTTACTGCATAAAATGTCCGATCATGCAATGAGCTATACGAATTAGTGAGTTTTAGAAACATTTAGTTAGTCTAGAAGACGCGTGCATCAATAGGGTATGGCTTTTAAAAAGCAATAATATTTTCATTTAAATAAATCAAAATTCCGATAACAATTCGAAAGTTGTTCCATTCTTAAAAAAAACGGGTTATTGAGAGGTAGTTTAAAGACGGGTTAATTAAGCCAAAGGTCAAAAAGAGATTTTTTTATAATTACTCGTCATCAAAGACTGGTATAATTTGAAAACAATCTAAATTCTCTTGTGAAATGCTGTTGTTGTTGTTGTTCAGAAAAGTTACAGTTATTATAAAGAAAACTGAAATTAACATGCATTGCAAAAATAAATAATTACCAACTGCGTAGGTAATTTTATTCAGTGGTAAAAGTAAGCAAAAGCTTATTTTTTATACAATATCGTTGATTTTTAAAGCACATTATTTTATCATAAATTTATCTAAAACCAATCCTATAGAATTGGTGATTATCATATGTCAATATATTCGTGTGTGATTTAAGTTCGCGTAAATGCTTCCATTAATTTTTTAGTTCCTTGTTTTGCATGTTTTTTATTCTAACAATGTGTTTTAGCGTGCGATTAGGGTTTGAAACCGCTAGTTCTGTTTTAGAGAAATGTTTAACGTTCGGAAATATACTGTTTTTATTTTATAATCAAAACGTAATTCGGCTGCTGATTAATAATATTATGTTGATTACTCCGATAATGTTCTTTTATCATCTTAATATTGTTATTTTATCATTCCGTTTTGATTGTTACGTTTATCGGTTATTATGAAATACTCACTGTAACTTACTGCCTGAGACATTTCCTACATCAAATACTATGCTCATTACTTAAGAGATGTAACAAAAGGCTGTGAAGCACTCATTAAAGTTACACAAAGTCTTTTGTTAATTGTTAATGTTATGTCATTAATGAACTAAGATTCATTATTCATTAATGAGTTAAACGAGATTTTAGTCTCTTGTCAATAAAGTTGTATGTAAATATTAAATTGTCTTTTGATTTATTGCCTTTTCACACCAAACCCAGTGTTAGGGAGAGGCTTCACGATGCGGTGCGATCGTTTTTGTTTATTTTAATTTACTATGTTTGCAGAGAGATTTGAACCTTATGATTGACCCTATCGATTGGTGCTGTAAAATTATAGGACGCAAAATATGCAGTTTTGCTTCTTTTTAAAAATAAAGAAATGTTTGCTTTGGGTAACATTTGCTGTCTTCAGTATTTAGAGTAATTTTCCTCCAGCCACGCTCTGAAAATCTCACCCTGTACGAGTATATTCAGTTTAAAAATAAATAATTAAATTAAAATAAAACAAATATTTAAGGGGGGCTCCCATACAACAGACATGTATTTTTTTGCTGTTTTTATAGATAATGGTACGAAACCCTTCGTGTGCGAATCGGCGAATCCGACTCGTACTTGGCCGGTTTTTTTACATTTATGTCCATTGTCTGGATTTGTCCGACCTGCCATAAGCATTCTCTGGATAAAATACTTGCCTACCAAGTTACATCGTCTGTTGTGATACAGTACCTATTTATACAGAATGGGTAAAACCTAGTAGGTACCTATTGTTCTTGAGGGATTATCCTAGTTTACCTGGAAGTAAGTACCTATTAACGTTGTCCGAAGCTTTCATTGTTTTGAATAGGTATTGTGTAAACGAAAATACGCAGCATTGTCACGAGCGACATGTCTTGACACGTCCATTTCATGGTCTTAACTTGATTGAAATGTGCTTATTCTATACAAGTTCTTACTTGTTTTGTTTTTTACTCTCCAAAGAATGCATTGTTTTATCATCAATCAGTTTCATGGTTGTTGTCACGGGAATAGGAAGCTTTGGATCTCCGTGCTCACTTTCCTATTAGGTTGTAGTTACAAATGTAATAATTTTACATGTGTGTGTGAAGTGTAATGAACACTTTTATTAGCCGTGCTTAGGTACATTATTGTGAGACAATTCCTAATTGTATAGGTGTAGAGAGAAAGAAAACCAGTGACAGTCTCCGCCTAAAAATGTTTCGGTAAGTAAGATTAAATATTTACCCATGGTAGGCCAATAACAGTCCCTAGTCTTTTTCCTACCTTGCCGTGTGACTTATAAATTGTTAATTTAATATTAACTACAGTACGTATATTTAAACAATTAATGCTTTTTGAGTACCTACCTTCCCTACATGTAGGTACGTAGGCACGAACTAGCCGTTATCAAATTTTATCAATTTATATAGGTAGCTCCCCGTTGGGTACTGTATTTAGATACCGATACAAGAGTGTTTAGGTATCTACCGACCAACCTATTAACTGAATAATAAGGCGATTGGCACACTGCCCTGCATCACGAGCTTTGGTGATCTGCAACACTGCGCGTGAACGCGTTTTCAGTGTGTTGGACTACGCGTGTTTTATATACAAAAGACACTTGCAAACAACGTTAGGACGTGACTGCTGTACGCACTCCCGGCCACGTTCCGTGATGCAGGGCGGTGTGCCAGTCGCCTAAAGGACAAAATAAATAGAATTACAAAGGGGACGTCCAAAATAATTTTGATAGGCTGGTAGGTATTTAGATATCGAAGTATGTACAAAGCATACGAACCTAACAGATTATAGATATTATAGTCTCCTAGATAAATATCTACATACTGCCTAGGGACAATCTAAAATTTTCGAGGCCCTATGTTTTCAGATGCTTGTGTATATCGATGTTGTGTTTCGTGGTCGCAAATGCGCAACCACTATCATGCCAAGAGGATGTGCATTGTTCCGACGGATACTTCTGTGCAACAGTAGCAAATGTATGCCAAGAATGTTTGCGATGCCAGGACCTAAACCGACAGCCACCGATTCCAGATATACTGAATGTTTGCATCAAGACAATTAAGCGATGTGGCCCTTGTGCTGAAGGGTAAGTTAGCGGCTTGTTGGTTTTTTGTGATAGAACTAGAATTACTGTTACGTAATGAGACTTTTTGCCAACGATGAAGATGTAGATCGTATTTTTCGGCGCTTTTTTATCAAAACCGATTGCATAGTTCGCTCGTGAACGGGCAAGTATTAAGTTATACAGCTAACAAGCTGTATAACTTAGTACGTGGGTGTTCACGAGTAAACTTCTAAAAAAGAGAAACATTTTGATGCGAAAATAAGATCTGATTCAACAGAATCATTCTTATTTTCGCAACCACTGGCAGCATATTTAATGGTGAAAGCGGCCAACGGTTTGTTTGGATAGCTTCCTTGATAAATATTAAAACATTTCAGGTTTATCAATATCTACAAAAATGACATAAAAGGGAAGTGCGTAATGCCAGGATATTTTGAGTTCGGAAATGGAGTACAATACGCTTACGTGTGTATAGCTGCTGCGGCTGTGGGGCTGCTCGTCGTGCTCACTTTTATACATATCATAAAACGCACTGATGTTTTCCGAGTCGTCGCTTATTGTAAGTTTCGTAGAGACCCACTTAATTTAGTCGATTGGTGTACTGCCCCGCATTACGGAGCGTGGTGCGCGATAACGAACGCGAAACGCAGATACTTGAAAACAACTTATGAACACACGGGGCAATGTGCAAACAAAAATAACACGCACCCGCGACATAAAATGGCGACAACGTAACGCTGCATTTTATCTAAGGCAAGGGTTTTCACCTACCCTCATTTGCTACTCATTTTTATTAGTTTTTCAAAATTGCAATATTTCTTATTATAAATAATTAGAATATGTATTTATTTTTAATATTTATTATAATTTGCAGACCATCCAGTATCGGAAATCCTACCGGCCGCTGATACTTCAGTGAAATACTTATTTTGTTTTGATAATTTAGGTAAGTACCTAGGAAAATATAGCAAAATGCTTACAAAGGTTACCGATATTAAAAATAAAGTATTGGTAACACTTGGCATTTTGTTAATTTTTATTTTGGAAATAGGCATCACTTCCAGACGAATAGTCCTTATTCGTTAAAGGGTGCGCACTTGCTAGCCACCAAGTGTAGACTTGGTGTGACTAGCAAGTGCGCACTCTTTTCGTATACTTATTTACTTTAAAATTAAAAATTGTCTGGTCTGATCTTATGCTGGATGAAGGCCGCCTTATTTTGGAAATCTATGGCAAGGCCAGCAATCGTCGTCTCTACGGCTATGATGATGATCTATTGTAATCTCTAATAAGCGTTTCGTATTTATTGTTTCAGAATCCAAGTAACAAATAATAATAATTCAATGCGAATGAAGCAGAACCAAAATATTGATTTAAGTAAAAGAAGTGAACATTAGTTTACCTGAATCTAAACTGGTCTAATTCGTGTGATTTTAAGGTCTTAATTTTTTATTTGATTGTTAAATAAGATGTCGATATGGTGTGTTACTTGAGTGTAATTTTCATGTTTTTACTTTTAGTTTTAGGATTGCAATTTGTGTTACTTATTAGTATAAATTCCAAAGAAATACACTAGTAAAAAGTACAAAATCGTGTTTTTTTTTTATTGAGTAATCGCAACAGGCAAAAAGCATAATATTGCAACCAGTAGCAGCATTCTAAAGCCAACACATCTTCGAATTCCCTTGCTCAGATTCCTTTCTGCCGTGCGATTCTCTAACATATTTATATTTCAGCGCTGCGCTCGACGTCAAGCTGGTTGACGAAACTTCGGTAAAATCAACTCTATGCGTTGTGCGTAAAGTTGATTTGACAGTAGTGTCGTCGACGAGCTCGACGTCGAGCGCAGCGTTGAAATATGTTAGAGAATCGCACGGCTGTTCACTGCCGGTGGCAAAATAAAAAAATGATACACATTATATTTTATGGTAAACATAATTTATTAAGAGAAATCCGCTAAAACACTAGGCAATTATTACATTAATAAACAAAACAAAATTGTCTAAGAGATCAACCTGTTTATGAAATAAACTTATTTTTATTTAAATCAAACGTGCAAGACACTGTTTCAACCCTAATTAATAAGCTTTTACTAATTTCCATTGAACAATGGCGACAATTTGTTTACTTCACTACTACAATGAATGCAAAAAAAGCACACGTTCGTGGCTGTTGCGCTCATAAACATAATGAGCGAGACAGTATACGTATTTTAAAATTTCGTACTAAATATTGGCTGTCCTACTCCTACACACACGTATTCCTAATGTAGTGCAAATAGATAGCTAACGCGTAATCCTTCTATACGTACATATTTGTAGCTTATTTAGACATTGCCATAGTATGAACTAAGCTACCAGCAGTTATTTATTTATTTATTTGTAAAACCAAATTGAAGGAAAAGAGTGTCCATGGAGTTTCTTGCTCATTCTTCTCCATAGAGACTTACGCTTTGGAACGGGCAACTTGCTTCAACTTTAAACTGTAACTTCTTGACACTTCAAAAGTGCCTGTAAATGGTCTAATTAAAATAAATGCTTCGACTTTGACTTTATGTGCGTGCGCAATTTTTTTTTTCACGTATAATATTTTGTTCTTTTACTTATGATTTGCACCTACCGTGTTATCTCTTCACCACCTTTGGTTGACTAGTAGAGAATGCTGAAGGCATTAAGTCCGCCTTTGTACTTTGTGTTGCATAAAGTTTAAATAAATAAATGTCTAGAAGTAATTAGCGTTTATGTGGTTTAATCGTGTGTGGCTATAAAGAGCGCGATGGCGTGTAGCGTGGCGGTGTCGGGCTCGTAGTGCTGCACCAGCGGCGCGCGCGCACTGCACACGAGCGCCTCGCGCGCCTCGCTCGTGTACACCGGCACCGAGGCACTGCGCTCCCAAGCGCTGTCCGAGTCCTGTACACGGTTAATCTCAGTTGATTAATCAGATTTGTTTGAAGGAATAAATGTAGTTCTTATAGCTTATAGTTACTAGTTCTGCTTATAAACTAAAAATGACAAAAATACAGGTGCTAAGTTTTTTAATTTTTTGATTGCGACTAAGGGTCAGTTTACATCGAGACGCGACGCTGCGCGCACATTTTACTAGAGCTACTCAAAAAATAACTTTACTTATGACATGATAAGATGCACATTTCATTGTCATAATTCGGTAAGGTCTGACCCTTAAATGAAGGTTTTTAGTAACGGTTATTAGCTGAGACAGAACGTGTATGATTACCTGCATCACGTATCGCAGCAGCAGCGGCGGCGCGGCGCGGTGCGGCGGGTGGGCGGGCGCGCTCGGCGCCAGCGACCCGCCCGCACACTCCGCGCCACACAGACGCAGACCACGCACTACTATGCCGTCCTGGGTACTCTCACCTACACCGGACAGAAATACAGTTGAACCTCGATTATCCGAACACTCAATTATCTAAACATTGGCGAGAATTTGTTGCTGTTCTTTTTAGGTGTTTTATATTTCAACGTTAATATGTATGTATATAAAATTTTAATAGACTGTACAGTTTTTAGGTGAAAAGGTCTTGTTTTTGTTTGATCTTGTCCCAAAAAACCCACATTTCGATTATCCGAACTAGTCTTGGCCATAATTAGTTCGGATGATCGAGGTTTTACTGTATAACGTAATTATTAAAAGCTAGCTACACAAGTTGCGTTCTGACAGTATTCCTTTGCACATATTTCCGTGTTATGTCTGCTCAACACATGAGCGAAACCGCTGGAGAGTAATAGCTTCATCATCTGCGATTTGCAAGTGTAGTGACATCTATCGCTCAACATGCGAACTACTATGAGAAACTGACGTTATCGAAGTCGATAGAGTGCGCTATCGATGTCGATAGATCGCGCTATCGATGTCGATAGATCGCGCTATCGAAGTTCGCCGCGACGCATTAAGCATTATATACTTTTTTTTATTTGTGATGGGTAAGTTTTTGACTCTAATCTTGTTCAAAGGTGACATACATAAAGTCTACAATGGAGTAAGCTTACCCAGAAGAAGCCTGTATATATTCAAAATCCCCACAACAATCTCAGCCCATCAGACACAACATCCGCCTGGTCGGAGGAGCCTCCTTGTGCAACGGAGGATGAGAAACTTTACCCTGTTTTCCTCCACGCAAATATCTACCCTGTTGGCACTACACATACATACCAGTTATGTTCACTAGACAGCTTACCTTCTTGCCAGTTCCACTTGACATTGAGCGTGAGCGTGTGCACGCTGGTGGCGAGGCGCGCGGCGGTGTGCACGCGCAGCGCCCATATCACGCGCGACGGACGCAGGAACGAACGCAGGTCCACCTCTGTACATGACAGTTTTTAAAAACCAAAGAAAATGAGTGTTGTTGCAGATCGTATTAGTTTTACGATGACTATAATGAAACTGATGCAAGATGCTGTCACTGTCACGCAACAGAAATTCGTTAGTGTCTGTATACCAGGCATTTCCAGGGCATGGTGACGCGAGTCTTTTGACAAGGTATGGTGGGCTTACACGTCTGACTTATTTTTTATTTAAAAAAAAAACCTTGTCCCACATGCACAAACAGCCAGACCCGAAAAACTATCTGTAGGCCATACCAATATTTGGAACTTGCGGGGATCGAACCCGCGACATGCAGCAGCGTAGCTACAACTTGGCCACTGCGCCAGCCGAGCCGTTACCTAGCGTGTATTTGCCATTCACACAAAAATAATGATAATTTACACGACATATGGTTTCATTATTTGTGTAGTAGTTACCTGTGGGCATATAGTCTGACTTCAGTTGCTTGGTGTCGAGGCGTGCGGCGGCGGCGCGCGCTCGCATCCCGAACTCTCGCACGTACGCATCCACCGCGCTCGGACCACACCACAACAGCTGCCACTCCTCGCTTACCTGGGGAATGTTACCAAATATTATGTTGTCGCGTCGCCTCTATGATTCCTACCGCACCTAACAAAAGAGCTGATAACCATGAAACGGCTGAATCAATATCTATAAAACATAATTATGTCTAAGAAACTTCGCTAGGAAACCTGCATTAAAAAAAAACCGCATTCTAATCGGTTCACCTGTTTCAGAGCTACTGTGCCACAGACCGACACTTTATTGAGTCAGGGGTCAAAAATATAAGCTTGTATAATACGGTTCAAACTTAATTGCAGCTTGGAAGTTAGCTGCGAGCGTAGGTTCGCGCAGATTAATTCAAGACAATAATAATTTAGGTTCGATTTAATGATTTCTAGCTATATATTTATGCTATAGAAGTAATTAAATGGAGCCTAAATTATTATTAATTCGAATAAATCTGCGCGAACTTGCACTCGTAGCTAACATCCGAGCCGCCATTAAGTTTGAATTGTAGGGTCAGCGTCAGAGAAAAGGAACCACCTTTGGTAATGACATTCTGATGTCATTACCAAAGGTCAACAATACTACGGTTATACGGTTTGCCGTATAACCTTAGTATTGTTGGCCTACTTATGCAAGTAACGTAATACAATAAAATAGAAGTGACAGTGGGTACTTACATGCAGCATGGCGCGCGCGTGCTGGTGCGCGAGCTTGGCGAGGCCGGCGTGCAGCACGCGCGCCGCCCGCGCCGCGTCGCGCGCCTCGCCCTCGCACACGCAGCTCCACCAGCCCGCACCCACCTGCACGATACACTCTGCATTACATTTCCATAGTATGTGTACAAATTTATGAGAACGAGAGTCCGGAACTTCACGACATTACCTACTTCCTACAACTAAACTTAATATTGTAAATGCGAGAGTTAGTGAGGGTGGTTGGATGTTTGCTACCCTTTCACGTTTAACAGCTGAACGGATGTGGATGAAATTTGGCACTGAGATAGATTGTAATGTGGAATAACATAGGATACTTTTTATCTCGGATAAATGTACGGTTTCCGTGGGATGATATATCACATTTGACGCTGATGAGGTTGCGAGCAGAAGCTAGTAAATTAATGTGTCCATAACTGGGAAACTATAGGTTATAATAACTCTATGATATTGACCGTCAAAATCTCAATGCTTAGTTAAGATTGCGTTGATTTTGGCTTGATAAGGGTTCTTTCTTTACACAGTATGTATCATGTTCTTTTAGCATAGTAGTGTTTTTAAAAACGCATCTTTAGCGTGCAATTCTATTAACGTTTCTAATCTGCCACTCGTGCTTGTTTTTACCGATCTCGTACTACTATACTGGGATCTAGCTAATTCTATTTGATTTGCAATAAACCGTTAGACTTATAACCTACAATAATGCAGAGAGAATAGAGAATGATAATGTAGAGGGTATACTAACCTTTTCAACTTGGTAATCTCCTTTTATGAACGGACTTCCCGACATAAGTTTCTTCCATAGAGACAGGAGCGATTTTAACGGCGTTATGTTATCACTCTTGCTTATTACGCTTACTGTCGAGTTTAATTCTGAAAATTGAGTAATCATAGAAATTAGTTTTCTCATTCATGTAACTTAAAAATATCTACCATGAACTTCATTTGATATTAAAATACTGTCAGACAAAAACAGGACAGATTAAGAGTTTTTAATTTTGTATTTAAATTCATAATTTAATTTACCTTTCAGTCTAGTAATAATGTCATTAGCAGTTTTCTTTTCCCAAGCAACGCGGCAATTAGCGGGTAGAGCCAGGAGTTGCGGCGAATCAATAGCAGGCAACGCATCGAAGGCTACCGTGTACTCCTGTGGAACGGAAATTTTATTTATAATGCAATGTTATTTGTGTTGAATATTGAAGCGATAGACAGATATAGTCAACAAGTTAGACCTGGGTGAGGGTCGCGGGAATCCGCTGACTGCGAAAAGCAGTTAGACTGGCCCATGTAACGAAGTTTTATCGGGGGAAGGGGGTTTATATTCAGCAATGGACGCGCCTGGAATAGCTGAAATGGTAATGATTCAAGAGCTTTCGGATACGGATAGACGTAATATAGTGAAGCTTCACTATATTACTTCACTATATTAAAAACGTTTAAAGGTCATCGCTCATTCCGACGCGGCAACAGCCCAGCCGGAATCCCTTGTAGAATTCAACCGTTAAATGCAAGCGCGCCGCCCGCACCTTTTTTATCTTGTTATGACAAAAAATACTTTAACGCACGCGATTTAAAGTCTTAACTTGAATGGCAAAAATGTTGCTGTGGTGAAAAGCCGTGCTGTTATAAAGAGCTATAGCTCTTTTAAGGTCATGTCATATAATAGTCGAGAGTGGTTACCCTGAGTGAGGTGGAGAGCGGTAGCGGCATGGTGAGCGGCGCGGGCTTCCAGCGCGAGGTGAGCGCGGCGGCGCCGAGACAGCGGCGCTGCAGCGCGGCCAGTACGCGCGCGTCCGCCGCGCCGCACACACGCGCGCCGTACAGCGCGCACACCGCCGCGCCGCCCGCGCCGCCGCGCAGCGCGCGCGCGCTCGCCGCCACCTCGCCCCACTCCCACGCGTACCACTGCGACCAGCCTGCGGGGGGGACCTTGCTTTACAAACCGGAATTAATCTGTACAAATCAAAGTAGACAATACATTTATTGTCTGCCATTTATTGTTTCCATTAAATACCTCAGTGCCTTAAGTCGAAAGTCTTCGACCAGTGTGTGCTGCCAGTGATGGCATATGGCTCTGAAACGTGGTCTCTTACCATGAGCTTTATTAGCAAGCTCAAAGTAGCCCAAAGAGTTATAGAGAGGGCTATGCTCGGAGTCAATCAGAAATGAAGAGATCCACAGACAAACCAAAGTTGCCGACATACGCCGGCGAATCAGCCGGTTGAAGTGGCAGTAGGAAGGGCACATGGTCGATAGAGTTGCAAAGTTCTCGAATGGAGACCACGCATAGGCAAGCGCAGCGTAGAACGTCCACCCACATGGTGTAAGGGCGACCTGATTAAGACCGCAGGAAGATGTTGGATGCAGGCCGCTTCTAACCGGTCCTTTTGGAAATCTATGGGGGAGGTCTAAGTCCTGCAGTGGACGTCCTGCGGTTGATATGATGATGAAAGGTACACAACATTCACTTGAAACGTAAACATACACCTACATTTTATTGAAGTTTGGATGTACTAGATTGACAATGCCTAAAAACATGATTATTTAGCTCGAAGAATTTCACGTTTACACGCCAGGTAAACTATCAGTGCCATTGGTACATACCTTGTGGTATGTAAGCGCGTCGCTCCTGTACTAACGCGTGGAAGAGCGCGAGCGCGGCGTGCAGCCGCACGGTGTTGGCGTCTGCGGTGTACGCACCCCATGCGTACAGTGTGCCCATCACATTGTTCTTGACACCCTCCGGCGCCTGATTATACATACATGTCATTCAATAACTGCCATTAAAATTAAAGGAAAATGCATTTAAATGTGATATTTTACATTTTCCTTAATTTCAAAGACTGCTTTCAATTGAAAAAGGTCAGAATTTTACTACCTATAATTTGGCGTCGAGTGATGTTTGCAAATTTTACAACTTTTTCCAAGGATTAAGTTACTTCTTACCTCAAGTATGACATTAACACAAGCATTCGATATAATCGCAGGAATTTCTCGGTCCTCGCATAATATCCAAAGCCTGAAATCTTCATGAAATTGGTCCGCCTGAAAAATTAACAATAGGTATACTGGATGTTACTTGGTAACTCCACTTAAGCCCACTTTCACCACAAATCAATAAACATACTATATTTAGCGCGAAATGTATTTAAATTATCATTCTGTCTCTGCCACTTTCTAACAATATGACAGGGATGCAATGATGTTCTAGGTTTAGGTACTTAGGTTGCTTGGTTTAGGTATTTAGTGTTTTTGGTAAAAGTGGGTCTTAGTACAGTACGGCCGACGTATATTGGCGAGTCTGAAGGTAGTCGATTAGCTGCGCAGTAGACAATTTTGTTCCTAAAAGATCCATTGCGCAGTCAAACGGCTAACTTCAGGATCGCCAAGATATGTCGGCCGTACTGTATATCAACATCAATTAAATGTACAGACCGATGATTCAAGGAAGGCTGCAATGAATGCCTGCAGGTCGTTCGTGAAGGGCGAAGCTCCCACGACGATAGCGAGCCAGTTGCCACTGCGACACGCCTCCAGTGCACTCTCCCACGCTGCTCTTCCTTCTTCTATACCCACCTAAAATTAAGCGAGTGGAGATACTTCAGTATGTCAGCCCGCAGGCTGTCCGGTTCGTAACCAACTTTCGGAACAAAGACTAGCCAAGAGACTGGTTAGTCTTTTTCGCTACGCTATGGCATACTTTATTAGATTTTCAGATAGCTCATGCTAATACGGTAAGACAAGGTTAAGGGCGTGGTTGTCACTGATCTATGCAAATATTATTAAAAGGAAAGATTTTCTGTTTGTATCGAATACGCTCCGAAACTACTAAACCGATAAAAAAAAAGATAGCTACATTATTCCTGAGTAACATAGGCTATATCAATTCACGCTACGACACATGGGAGCGGAGCAGTAACCAAAGACATAATGAGTGTGAAGCAAGCCACGCGGACGAAGTCGCGAAGTTCGCTAGTTTCCAATAAACTGAGTGTTCAAAGTGACAATCACAGGACAGACATTGATTAGACTCCGAACAAATACATTTCAGGAAGTTGGTTGAAAACAAAAAGTTCGTGTTACATGTGTGAGTTGTCGGTTAGTGGCGGCGGCAGCGAGCGCGTCGTGCGCATGCGCGGCCAGCAGCAGCACGGGGCGCGACACGCGGCGCGAGCGAGCCGCGCCCGCGCCCGCACGCACCACGCGGTCGCCGCCCTGCACCACGCCTGCACCTGTACGCGAACACGCGCTCAAGTTACACTGTCTACGCTGAAGGAAGGGGCGGGTGACACATGTCAAAATAGTATAACTACGGCAGAGACATTTTGCAAATCAATTTTATTACTATCGATTGTAAGTCGACAAAATTTCGTTGTTTTTATTAATATTTTAAAAATGCCTTATTATTTTGAATTTTGTTTTTAGAATATGTATTTAACTCAAAACATAAAAACACATTCAAAGCACAATACATATTTAGCAAAAAAAAAAAATTTTTCGTCGTGACCCTTTTTCTTTGTCACCTTGCAAAGTGGTCGTTATTGTACAGGGCACGTTAACTCGTAAACTCTTTTTCTATAAAAAATATCGATAACCCATCATAGAAATAGATCCCATCACTAAACACGTCTATGACGTTACGGTACAAACCTAACACTATGCTTAATTTTTCTTTTAATTTGATTTTATTTTATTGGTAGACAATAATATTTTGGTAGGGTAAATGTATTCAATTTACTAGTTATTTAGTTAGTTCTGTATTTTACTACTATAACGTTATGGTGCAGCAAAAATATTTAATCATGATTGTAAATCGCGGTAAAGTTCAAGAGTGAAAAGGTTCATCAAATGTCATCCGCACCATCCTACAGCGCAAAAAGTGTAGTTAAATTGCGTATACATTAACTTTTAACTATTAAGGCTACTTCAGAGTTATTGCTTTTTTAAAACTTACGCGGATGTAGATGTATACATTTAAATCATCTTTAAGTAATATTAATGGATCCTACCTAGTAGTTGATCGACGAAAGCCACAATAGCTCGATAAGCGCTGTCTGGTCGAGTGACCGCCACTGCTACCACTGTTTCAAAAGCGTTCAATTTTAGTTTGCTTATTATATTTATTTCTCCTGATTGTAGGAACTCCTTCCAAACATCATCGTTGTGCAGTGACAGCCTATTATAAAGATCTTCGTTTATAACCTGGAATTAAGAATAACTTTATTGGTTCATTGTTACAAAACAGAATAAACATAAAACAAATACCATCACGCCTGTATTCAATGAAGGGTTAGGCAGAGATATACCAATGTACACCCACCGATCGCCGGTATGTTTAGGTTCTATGTAATTAGGGGCAAGCCTATTGCATAAAACAACCGGGCATAAATTCAAACTCCGAGCTGATACTGAGAATTTCATAGAAAAACCCAATAACACTTTTTGCTCGATCTGGGAATCGAACTCAAGGCCTCTAGCGTAGCAGTCGGGCTTAGGACTACTAGGCTAACGAAGCAGTTGATAAACATAAAAATACTTAATATTATGGTTTGCCATTATTAGTTGTGTAAAAATGAATTTATAAATGTGTTCGTCGGTCCCCAAACTAGGCAGCGTTTAGAAGCCTTTGCTAGATCTAGAACTGACCTTGAGTTTAGCTATTTTCTTGACGCAATCCTGCGGTATCCAGGCGTGTCGGCTTTTGATTTCGTCAGAATCACCAGCGTCTTCTAATAGATCGTGGTTACCAATGAAAATTTGCCAAAGCTGAAAAGATAACAATAGTACAATAAATGCAAGATTTATTTTAGACAATTGGGTAGCAGAGGCCATTAAAAATAATTCCAGGACACAAAATCTTTAAGAAAACACTTTATTTTAGCCCTAAACCCCGATTAATTTTCAAATAAGGGTAAACACATGTGACCAAAAGAGTAATGAATATTAATATGGATGGATGGAGAGGAAGAGGGAGGCCAAAGAAAAGATGGATGGATTGGAGGGAGGCCAAAGAAAAGATGGATGGATTGTGTGAAGAGTGATATGAAAGACAAAGGAGTAAGTGATAGCATGACGGCTGACAGGATGGTATGGAAGAAGAAAACGTGTTGCGCCGACCCCAAGTAACATGGGATAAGGGCAGAAAGAGATGGTAAAATTTATTTTTTTGTTGCTTTAAAATTAACTAAGTAATAGTAATTGAATTGAGTTGGCAACAGTTTAGTATTGTCATACAAAATCCATGTGAGAATCGCGATTTGACAGCTCATAAAAAGTATGTCAATTAATTTGTGGTGTCATCTACCCAATTATAAAAACATTTAGATTATAAAAGGAATCTTACCTCATCTGGTATCAAATCCTCATAAACCTGTTTGAGTAAATATAAAACGACTACGTATTTGTCTTTCTTGTGTAGACTCAATAACACTCTCTCCACAATTTTTCTAGTCACACATTTCACAACTTCGGCGTTGTTTATGTTTGTTTGATCCTGCAACATTACAATAGAAAATGATTTATCAACTAAGGAGGCATCCGTTGCGTTTCCATTAAACATTTCTATCAAGTGGTGACACTAAACTCTACCAATAAGCAAAACTCCTACCTAATATGTCTCTCTCTCTCTATAATAAATAAATAAATAAATAAATAAAATGTCAACTCTCAGAGTCCAGTTGGTCTTTAGTCTCAAATACTCCATGACTTTAACACTCTTCGTGGCGTAATACAGACGCGAAATGTACAGCTGCGTCGTAGACACAGCAGTACGCAGCAGCATGTTTGGTCCCCCTAAATCCACTATAATGCTGGAAGCATTATGTTGTTGAATTTCCTGAACTTTATTATAACTCACCGGCTGTCTCCTCACAGCTTCAACAAACACCTCGAGCACTGCGTCGACTGGCAGCGCGATGAGCGTCCAGCGAGTAGCGAGCCCGTTGGTGGCGAGCGCGAGCGTGGCCGCGCGTTCGGCCGCGCTCTCGTACATGTGACAAGCGGCCTGGCTCGCCTGTTCCACCTCTCTGGCAGCCGCTAAAGCTTCCACTATGGTGTCGTTAGTAGCCCTAGTCTTACTCAGAGAGGCAAGTACACCCGCGTCTTTTAATATGTCGCTTTTGTTTGATAATTCTCGGAGCAGATTTTCCTGTAAAGTATCATTTAAAATTAAGTTGGTGAGCTGATGGAGCTTAAAGTTTATGTAACTTGTATTTTGCAAACCTGCAATTCATGCTGTTGTTTTTGTAGAGTAGCCTTTTTCAGTTTGATTTCTCTTGACTTTTCATCCAATTCTGGATTTTGCTGTTGCAAAGCATAGTGGACCAGTTGATCTAAAACATGTGCAAACAATTTATTATTAGGTTTTTTTTTTATTAAAAATTGAGTAGTCACAAAATCAATTTTTAGGTATACTTATATAAACTCTATAACACTTTATACTCCATAACCCTATACAGTTGTAACGGAAAGTTTTGTAACGGACTTTGTCCCGGCTCTTTCCAAAGCTACAATGTGACGTACCGGTGAGCGCATGCAGCGTGGGCGTGAAGTTGACAGGCGACAGCCTCGCGGCGACGTGCGGCGGCAGCGCGGGCGCGGCGCGGCACGCCAGCAGCACGCGCGCCGCGCCGCCCGCCACGCCCGCGCCGCCCCACCAGCACGAGTGCACGCAGTCCACGTCGCTGATGATCAGGGTGCGGCCCAGTCTGTGGGACATGCAATATGTCAAGACTTACTGGCGTTCTTACGTATAATTGGTGAAATTAGGTGGCAAGGTGCATTGCCATGTAGTTCAAATAGATAGTAAAAAAATAACTAGTAATTTATAGGTTCACCCCCTATTGCATGGGACCGAAACATACTGGCGAACTGTGGGTGAATAACTCTTCTGGGAATACAGGCGTGTTGCTATGTTATGTATGTTTTAAAGTGAGGAAGACTTACGCGTTTTATAAAAATACAATATGACTTTCATTAAAATTAAGCACTAAGTAACACAACACACAGCACAGCAGCTTGACAATATTACCTGAGTGTGTATTGCACGGTAGTCACCAACTTCTCACTTCGCTGTGAAACGAAGTCGCACTGCGAGTTAGCGAGCGTGTTCTTGAGCCAAGTCAAACCCTCGCCGTCAGGGTCCACGAGTAATGGAATGAACCCGCACTTTTGACTCTCCAAGAACTGCGAATATTAAGTTATCGTTTAAGTATCAAAGTATTCATAGAGACAAGGTTAGTTGGTAATAAAAAATAAAAATAAAATTGAATAAATTGCCGTTCCATACGAAAAATGCCATCTCAGGGGAATGTAGAATGATGTGCTGAATCCACGGTATAAGTTTTCGTTACGATGTGTGTGAAATAAAGGCGTGTTATATAATGATAATAAAAATATATAAATGTGTAATAAATTTACCTGATCTACTAGAACGCCGTTCTTAATAGCCGAAGTATCAGAAGGTAAGCCGTCAGCTTCCCATTTCAACTGCTTTTCAGTAGGACATAGGAAGTTTATTATAGAAAACGATGACTCTTCAAATCCAATAAGAACACTCCATTTAGTTACATAGGCCCTGTAAATGACATTTATGTTCAAGACTATTATAAAATTAATTATTCTATTTTTGTTGTATTTAATACTAGAGAACTGCCCGCGATTTCATCCGCCTTGCTTATTTCACCCGCCATAAGTTACGTCTTTGGTTAATGCTCCGCTCTCGTGGGTCGTAGCGTGATGTTATATAGCCTATGTTACTCGGGAATAATGCAGCTATCTATTGGTAAATTCGTTAAAGAAGGTCTAGTAGTTTCGAAACCTATTCGTTACAAACAAACAAACAAATCTTACTCTTTATAATATTAGTATAGATAGACAATTGTAATGTACCTTGCTTGTGGTTCGGTTACATCGGGCAAGTATACGATGTATGCTGCAGAAAGCAACGATCTCTGATTGAGTTGCGATATTTCTGTTGATATATTTTCCAGCTGAAAACAAAATTACCGTTTCACATCCATCAATGTATGTATCATGTTTATATGTAAACATTTCAAAACACGAAGTTCAATGACGTTTAATGGTATATGTCAAGCAATTGCGAGCACACACGATAGTATTATTATCTACTAGCATCTGATCGCGACTTTCTCTGCGTAGATTTCAGAATTAAGCCAATATTTCCAAATACCACTCAAGAACACAACAACCATACTACAATATTCTATCTCTGTGCCAAATTTCATCGAGATCCGTTCAGAAGTTCTGGTGTGATTGAATAACAAACATCCATCCATCATTGTCCTAGACATGGTCCGTAACTTAATGGAATCTTAATGGGAGCGACCTAAAGGGTCCTATTTTATGTCAGCCTACCTTATAATATCATAGTAAGAAGTGTATGTCTTACATCGGTCTCCCAGGCCGTGTACTCATGCGCCAGCTGTTGTATGAGACTGGTGGCGGCGGTGATGGTGTCGTTGGCCTGCGTGAGGCGCAGCTCCAGCGCGGCGGCGTCGCGCGTGTGCTGCCCCAGCTGCTGCTGCAGCGCGGCCACGCGCTCCTCCACTGTGGCTAGACCGCTCGACAGTGCTGCCATCTGCTGCTCCGCGTCTGTCAGATTTCTAACAACAAGTACGGTTTAAGGTGAGAGTAGTGTAAGGTGTAACAGAAAGTAAAATTTAGTTCCAAAGTGAAATATAGCATACTTACAGTACGGCCGACGTATCTTGGCGAGTCTGAAGTTAGCCGATTAACTGCGCAGTAGACAATTTTGTTCCTAAAAGATCCATGGCGCAGACAAACGGCTAACTTCAGACTCGCCAAGATACGTCGACCGTACTGTATTTCATGTAAATATACGGGTAATGCTTGGTTCCTATACGCGAAACGGATAGTTCATCTTAACAGTCGTAAGTCTTTTAAATGGTTGACTGGGCGTTTATGAAAACTCTGGTGACAATTTTTAATGTACAAATGATTGCAAAAATTATAGATATGAACCTACTCGTATGCTGAAAAATAAACTCTAATAACAGCGAAAACACGAAGGCATTTGTTTGTTAGTATGGTTTACTAATACTGGTCGGTAAGTTTTAGGCATCGGGCATAAAGTACGGGTAAATTATTCCTAAACAAGTGAACGCTAACATCATTTCGTCTGCTATTCAGGCACAGGAACGTTTCAAACAGGGCAAAACATATTTATCACGCTATACTAACTTGTGCAGCTTAGCCTGGTGCGCCTGCAGCGGCTGCACGCGCTGCAGCGCGGCGGCGTAGTGCAGGTTGGCGCGCACCCACGCGGCCAGCGGCGCGCACGCAGCGCTGGCTCGCTTCGCAGTCGCGGGCTCGAACGAACCGCCGCGCGTCTCTAGTAACTTCTGCACGTTTGCTAACGCCGCTGGACTTATTTGACTTGCGTCCATACATCTGGAAAATAAACATTGATAATTTTATCGCCAGCATCGAGCCAGCACCAGAGTATTGCTGGATATAAGTTCAATCTTACGCCATTTAGCTCGACTGTTGCTTTCATGTAGAAACTATCAGGTACCCTGCATTTGCAAAGATCGTCACACCACAAAACTTGAGGATCATTTTGAGATTAAGTAAGCTATTAAAAAACTGAAGCTAGATTAGACCATATCTACAATGTCATTGATGACTTTGATTACTTGTGTCTTCTTATTTAGTACTAACCTTATATCCTCCTTAACTCCTCGTTTGGATAGGAAGTTCTTCATAGAGTGCCACGATGTGTCAGCGATGCCCATGAGTCGCAGTACGCCTTCCAATACGTCACGTACTACCTCTGGAGGGGCCCGCAGAGAACGCACCTACAATTAATCACAAATTACTGTTTAGTCCCGCTTGCACTAAAAATCACAAAACTAAATTAATATATTTAACGATTAACAATTTTAAAACATTTTTTGTATGATCAATCTTTGTACTAAAAATTTCACTAAGCTCAAATTGAATGCATCTTTATACAATATAATTTTGATCTGTTGTTTTACTTCACAAAAAGCTTTGGGAAGTAATATACTAACTTCGCTTAGAGACTCGGGTCGTATATCTCCAACAGCCGAGCGAGCTGCTGCTATAATGGGCTCCACTGCAGCTAACTCAGCTTCTATTTCTTTTTTCCTGAAATAAAGTTCAGTAGTTAAATAGAAAAACAAGCACATCTGGCTACAGTATCATCACATCGTAAATGTAGGACATCAGCATCATCAGCCTAGTTTCTGTCACTCACACTTGTGAGACAAACTCTTTCTAAAGGTGGTTACTGACCAGTGGTACGGGCCTTAATGTACCATTCGCAGCGAGCACACTACCCTACTCTCCTTGCTCATTACGAGTGCCTTGTATTCGCGTTCTGACTACATGAAAGCTCGCTGTGTAACATGTTACATTACGCTTCGAAACGTAGGTCCAGTACCCGCTCTTTAAGGTTCGATGTGGCTGAACACTGTATATTGAAGGGCGGTCCATAAAAAGCTGGGCCTATAAGATACTTACTGTGTCTGCAGCTTCTCGTTCTCCATCTCAATATTCCTCTTCAAGATCTGCATCTCGTCCTTGTGGTCAGTGTTGGCTCGCACGGTGGCGCTGATCTGCTGCAAGGCGTGCGCGGCGGCGGCCTGCTTGTCGCGCAAGGCTATCTCCTGCTGCGCCGCCTCTGCTTGCAAGCGAGACACGTCGCTGCGAGCTCGAGTCAATGCTTCTACGCCTGCCTGGGGTATGAAAGTGCGTAAAAATGTTACCGCGCAAATTTTGATGGAGCTACACAAAATATAGCTTTATTTATTACACGAAAAGATACACATTTTATTGTGACAATTTCATTTCCTTGTGACAATTTCATTGTTAGAAGGTGCAACGTATTCTGAATTCAAACAATGAAATGTGTAACTTATATATTTTGAGTAGCTCTATTAAAAGGTGCGCGCAGAGTCGTGTCGCGTCTCGGTGAACTGACCCTTACAATAAATACAATAAATTTTTCAATATAATATAGCTAAAGTTGACTCTGATGTGTGCCTTTTTGGCATACACATCATGGCATACGCATAGTGACAGCGCCCCAATCGTCACACAAAACTAAAACTTATATAAAGCTTATATAAAGCCTTATACATATTCTCACACACATCATCATGCCTATGCTTTATCATGAAGGAAAGCAGACAGCCAAAAAGCACAGTTTCTGTTTAATGCAATAAATGTTAAAATCTCACCGACAACATAGTTTGTCTCTGAACAAGCGCGGCTTTCTTCCTGCTAATGATGTTGTGATAAGTCTTAACAAAGTTGACGTATCTGCAGGGCGCGCGTTTCCATTCCACGTCGATACTCTTGTGAATGTTCACAAACCCGTCTATGGGTAATGCGTCTAATTGCTCTTTGGACGTCTCTACTGCATTCTCTTTTAATAACCTATAATATAGAATAGAGTTTTCATTAAACATAAAAGTCAGAAAAGTATTCGTTTAAGTTTGCAAATGTTAATGGTAGCTAAATTTAAAATAAAACGCTTAAATTATTATGTCTCTACATTATTGTGCTAGTGAATAAATACAAATGATAGATGCATTAATCTTCTTCAATCTCAAGGAAATTTTTCGTTCTGAGACCCCGACCCTGGGTCTAAATACACAACATAAAAAAAAAACATTAAAATATTGTCTGCAGTGCTAAACACAACACTACCTACCTTCAACAACCAGGTGTACAGTGCAACGTGTTTCAAGTCTAAGTGCAAAGTGTCGTCATTAGACGCCTGTACCTCTGCACGACAAGACGCGGTGTCTGGCGCAGCGTGTCTTCACACCAGCGGTCTAGCCAGACCACGTTACCATCGTTGTATAGCAACGGGTACTTGTCCATTAGATCTGACAGATCGTCTTGGTTCTTGTCTAGGCATATCACGATGCCGAGGTTTTCTTTTATGTCTGTGAGTGACGGAGTAATGGTTGGTTATTATACCGATATCGTATGAAAATGTAAAGTAGAAATGTGGGTGATTCAAACGTCTGCCGACGCTCGGGTACAGCAGTCGTGACTCGTGATGCCGTGTATTTGAATTTACATAACATTAAGTGATATAACTTAATGTTATGTAAATTCAAATAGACCTAATGGCATGCTAGAAAACCATGTATAATATAAATTAAAATAATTCAATTCTCACATTCACATTCTAATCTTAAATCATCATCAAAAATCAATCAATCGACCAATGACTCAATTTTACCTACATTTTTGCCATTGATTGTCATTGAGGTGAGATTGCGACAACATTTAGAACGGTTTTTTAATTACAAGAATTAGCCTTCAGGACAAACTTATGGCTTGAATGTATAGTAATAATGTTTAGATTGCAATGCAGTTACTTCTAAGCGCAGATAGTTCAGCGTTGGGCAGCAGCTGAGTGGGCAGCGCGTGCGGGCTGCGCGCGCGCCGCAGAGCTTCCACGGCTGACAGCGCGGCCCGCGTGCCCGCGCTCTCGCACACTAGCGCCAGCGAGCGCTTGCCTTCACCCGCTGATGTAAGGGCCTGACCAGTGGGTAATAGATTAGCTAGCTTTGGTGTAGTTTTGGGAAGATTGTAGGAGGATTTTAATACAATACATAAGATTTTGGTCAGTAGTTTTATGATGTCAGTTAAAATAAAGACTCAAAGCGAGCCTTACGCACGTAATTTCTTAAGAAAGCTGAACAATCAGGTCCTTTATCAACTACGCAGGCTTGTAATTTCGGCAATAATTTTCCCTTAACGAACTAAAGCCGATGAGAGAGATAATGACAGGTTGCACATCACAATCAACTTACATTTTTAAACTGCGTGTTGAACTGCGTGTTGTGGTTGATAACGAACAAGGAGGCGGGCAGTGCAGCCGCGGTTATGTGTGCGGCAGCCAGACGACCCACACCAGCGCAGCCCACACAAACCAGTAAGCCGCCATTAGTCTGTGAAAACACCATAGACAATTATTGTATGATAATATTGTTTAACAAGGTTACTTGTCTTACCCATTCTGATAAGGTTATCAATATAAATAGGTGAATCAAGCCGCGTTATAAAAATAGTAAATTAATTTCTGTTAAATATATGTAATAATTACCGATCGGGCCATCGCCGGGCACAGAAGTGCTAACTCAGAGCACACCTCGGCACCGGTTTCTCCAAATACATTGTGCTCGTTTTCAGACACTGAAAAAAGGGAACACTAGGAGTTGAATCTTTGCATCAGATACATCTATTACTCAGAAGGCACCTCAGGATCTTTTTTTTATTTATTTATTATAACCAACTTGAAATAACAGTTAAAAATCGAACAAACAAGATATTAGTCTGAAAAAAATTAACATAAAAAACAATAAAATAATAAACAAAACTATGAGAAAAGAAAAGAAAAAATAAGCAAGTTTTTTTTTGCCCCACTCTTATAATTTCTCCTGTATCGTGGGTGCGTTTACAAACATATAAACTTACATACACAAACAGCCAGACCCAGAATTATATGAAATCTAAAGTAAAACAAAAGCAAACAATATATAAAATCTAACAGAATAAGTATTAACATTAGCCAAAACAGATAGTAGGTACTAGAAGCAGTTATGGACTTCAGGTAACGAGTAGCAGTGTTCAGGATGCTGAGGGTCAAGTATTGTTATATGTCGTAATGGCCCAGTGCTTATGGCGTCCGCCTCTTATGCACGAGGACTACCTCGTGCAGGGTTCGCAACCGGGCACAGGCAAGTATCAATGTGACTTTTTCTAATTAATATGTACTTTCTATAAAAAAGTTATAAGTTTATATTGGACATCACTGACATCGGTAACCATGCCAGAGGCCCTTGAGGCGTTATAGAAACTCTGACACTGGGTCGTTAGACCTTACTGCTCACACGAAAAAAAGTAAAGGATTTTTATACTTACAGCACTGGTTGATAAGTTGCTCCGTCCTGCGATGCCAGTCGTTATAATCGGTATGTTCTAAGTAGACGCCATCGCCGCGTAACTTGCATGCAAAATACATGTCCTCGTTGTTCATCTTCAAATGCTTTCTAGATATAGAACTAAAGGTTTCTTTTTCTTCATCCGATACCAGCCTCTCTCGGAAAATGAAGTTGGCTTCTGCACTGATAGCCTACGAATTGTAGAGAAAGAAATACATTTGCCTGGTTCTATTTAGATGACGTTCATTGTCCATGATCACAGAGATCTCAAGAACTTTAGAGTTTTATTGATTGGGTCTGTGCTTCGTGGTACGCACGCAGATAGCTGATCCAACTGGTTTCCAAAGTCGCAAATGTAGAGTGGTGGGTCATTCAGATGGCAAGGCTACATCTCTAGTCAATAAAATATCATCGCCAAACAAATACTTAACTGCACCAGTCAACCTTAGATTCATTGTAAAATATCCTAATACTACTTGAATATGAAGTCAATATATTTAAAAATGAATACTTACCATAATAAGTTGTTCAATGTTAGTCGGCGCATACCACTTAATATTTTCGCACAGTTTCTTTAAATGCGATGCGTTCCATTTGTAATGCGTTTGAGAATAGAATGTTTCCGTCACCTGTGCAGAAAACACACATGTTATATCTCAATACACTTAAAAAATAAGGGATATAACGAATATTTATTTTTCTCGTCAATGTTACAAAATCGTCAAGATTATTTTACCTCTTTAAACAAAGAGAGAAGCTTGTCAGCTAGGTTTGATATGTCTTTCATAGAGATGTTCTTATCTACGCTGCTCCTTAAATAATGTGTAGCTATTTCTGACAATTCCTCATCATCCGGCTCGCTGGAAAGACAATTATTGAGAATTTAATAAATCAATGAATCAAAATCCGCGTGACACAGTCCATGACTAGATAGTCATCTAAGTATCTCTCAGTCATTCAACTGATACCTACCTTCTAGTCATCTGATTATGATCTGCAACCTACTGATTTTTTTTTGACAGACAGCTGTTTAACATAGTTATGTTCAGTAACATATTCAGTAAAGCCATTTTCAGAGGAATGATGCGTAATAGTGATTTCGCTTTAGGTCAAGTTCTGACCACTTCCACTACACAGATACACGTCGATCTTATTTTATAATTTCAATGCTTTGTGCCTTATGCGCTTGAACTTAAAGATGATATTACCTCAAGACTCTTAGCTCCAGCGCAGCCGCGAGTCGCGGTGAGATGGCGTTGAGTGTGGTAGCAGTGGCCAGTACACGTAACCGAGATACCTGGCACCACTGTGTGCCTGTGCCTCCTTCTTCGTCACTGCCTCGCGCCCAGAAACCGTTGTGTTGGATTAACTGTAAGAATTATATGAATGCCGTAAAGCCGTTATGATAACTTTTTGTTCTGAACGACACGCAGACATACGCAAGACTGCGCTATCAGCTTCTCTAATGAAATAATCTTACACAGGTATACATATTTGATTTCGTGTGTGATCATGCTGACTCTAGCCGGTATATTGCCTGCCGGGGCTGCGGATTGTTCGAAAGAGATACTTCGCGCCCGGAACGCAAAGGGCACAAGATGGAACATTGATGGGCTTTAGTCCGTAAAAGTCCTCAGATTTCCTCTCAATTCCCAATGAAACAAAGCCAATATATAAATTATGTAAACGATTAGTACATTTTATCTATTTACCTGCAACAAGAAGGAGTGCACGGGACTAGATTTCCAGTCATCCATGCGTGCGCGGTGTAGCGCTCGGATCAATAGAGTGCCGCGACTGCCGCCGCCCGACCCGCGCCCGCCCGAACGAACCATGTTGTTCTATGACAAAAGAACATATAGGACAAGATTAGGTACGTGCTACTAGCTTACAATGCGAGTAGTTTTTATTTAACAATCAAAACGACGTCCCTTTTACGCTATACAATATGCAAAAGTGTTAAATTAGAACACAGAAAACTTATTATTTCTCTAATATAAATCAGACCTCTAATAGAAATGACAGCAGCAGGATTAACGTCTTCAAACAAGATTATATTTAGTTTTGAAATGATGTATTTACCCTCTTTAGCTCTGCGATGATATCAGCTGGTTCTAAAATCGGTGTGCAGTCGATTGTTAGGACGGCCGAGTTACATTCCTTTACTATGTATTCCGCTAGAAGGCTGAAAATAATATCGTATTTTTATATATTACATTGATAAAACATTAGCAGCCCGGAGTTTGGAAGCTGGTTGTGTGGCACCCGGCTGTCACTTGTAGATCTTTGACGTCGGTACGGATAGTCAGAAGCCAGGAACTTTAACAACCAGTCTTACCATGAGCTAACATGTTGCCTAGTAACTAGGTTGTGGAGGTCAGATAGGCAGTCGCTCCATGTTAAACACTGATATTCAGCTGCATCCAGTTGCACTGGAAGCCGAATCTAACATAGTTGGGTAAAGGCTAAGCAGATGGTGTGGTTAAAACATTATGTACGTAAATACTAAATACCCACAGCATAATATTATTAAACCCTTCAAAATGAAGTATAATACTTACTTCTTAGCGCAAGCATCGGGTCCGACGACGAGTAGATGTGCGTCGTGCGACATCACGCATGCGCGCAGCGTCGGCTCGCAAGCTACTAGGCGCTTCGACATGAGTAATGTATCCGTGACCCACTCGTTTATACACATCGGCGCTACTATAGGTGGGTCCATTAGTGTTGATAGCTGGGTTTAGAAATTGTAACGAAAATTTTGAAATGATTATTCATAAGATACGAGTATTGATACAGGGTCAGTTTACACCGAGAACCGCTGTGCGCATCTTTTAATAGAGCCACTCTAAATTCAACTATATTTACTACAAAAAAAGATACACATTTCATTGTTTGAATTCAGAATACGTTGCACCTTCTCACAATGAAATTGTCACAATGAAATGTGTATCTTTTGGTGTAGTAAATAAAGTTGAATTTTGAGTCCCTCTATTAAAATGTGCGTGCATCGTCGCGTTGCGTTGCGACTGGGAGTGAACTGACCCATAGTCAGCCAAATATAATGCACCTACTATTTTTTGGTAGATGTAGTGAAGCATATAACTATTTTAGATTACAGACAGCCATTTATATACTTCAGTAATTTGCTCTATATGCACCAAGACTGTCTGCAGCAAGTGAGAACAGTGATTACTTACCTCATCGTGGAAACTATCGATGGCACTATCTTTGATTACGTCGATCACACTGCGCTCAATGGCAAGATAGACCATTTCTTCAGGATTCACGCGGGTTACGTTGAATCCTGTATCTTGGGCTATATACTCGAACTGAGTTAGGATTTGTTTAACCTGAAAAAATATGTCATCATAAGAACATATTTTTAGTTAACAAATCTAAATTTAGAGATGGGATCTATAAATTTTGTGACACATTCGTATTTCCTGGGTTTGCAATAGAGTAGCTTCTTCTTGCGACTTCGTTCGTGTGTTCCTTTCAGTAGTTACATCTTTGGTTACTGCTTAGCTCTCGTGTGTCGTATCGAGATTTTATATAACCTATTCTATTTCTCTTGAATCTGGCTATCATAATCAAAACGATATTACCAAATCCGAGATCCTTGAGCGGCCCTTTACGGCCGTCGGCTTGTTGTTAGACGTTGATGCCTACACGATTAAGAAGAAGAAGAAGAAAGAACATAGATAATTAGACATATATTTGATATCACTTACCACAGTAATATTATGTAGTTTGAGAGCAAGTTCGGCCTTGTGATCATTGAGCCACTGAATGCACTTCTTGATTACTTGCTGTAATAATGGCAGCGCCATTTTTGCACTTTCGTTATCGAAATCTGCTTTGCGCATCCATGCTTCTAGCACCTCTAGATCACAGCTTACATCTTCACTGTAATATTTTTAATTATTTTTTAGATATTATATAGACTTCTTATAAAAACAACCAACTTTACATAAACCTTAAAGGTTACCCGGTCAACATCACTTTTCGACATGTTTCATAAAACCCAATGACACCATGATGCCCGGCATGGGGCTCGAACTTAGGAGCTAACTCAACAGATTTACGATCACTAGACTGGCGAAGCAATTGGTTTGAATATCCTAGCTCTATGGAGGTTTAAGAAAAATGCCGATTAGGTACTAACTAGCTGACCGAGACAATAAAACAACTGGCTATGTGACATGCCATGTATAAAAACCGCCAAATAGTTAAAATGTGTACAAAGTAGTTGTAAACCTCTTTGTGAAGGAGCTCGTTTGGGGAAGTACTACCACCATACCTATTACTGCCGTAAAGCAGCGCTACTGTGTTCCTGTTTAAAGGGTATGGGTGCCGGTGAAATTACAGGCGCATGAGGCATTTCAACTTTGTTTCTGGGATGGCAACGTATATGCAAGGTCTCTAGTATTGCAAATGTCTATGGTAAATGCAAAATGCAAATGTAATGGTCTCCTCTGTTCTCCGCTTGTATGCAATTTAAGGAAATTAAAAAAAGAAAAAAGCATTTTGTCGCGATTGACAGTGGTCTTGTCTACTTGGTCGGTTAGTATTTGGCGACTGACCTTAACAATATGATCCCCATACGCGACACAGTAGCTGGTGAGGCGTGTTCCAAGCTATGCGTTTCGAACAAAAAGTTGACGTTGGAACCGAACTGTATCCTCCACCCTGAAGGCAGTGTGAGCAGTCTATTGTCGTCCAGAACTGAGTTTAACGCCTCTATCCATTCGGGGTCAATGTCGCCGTCGCACACCACCCAGGACCACACGTCTTGAAAGAATACATAAAACAAATGAATTGCAATTAATCGACCGGCGAATGGCGATACAAACTTCTGGGGGCCTACCACCATCTTATAAAACAGTACCTTTGCCAATATTACTTTGTCATTTTATAGTTGTTGGATTTCAGACGCCCGGCACTGAGCCGAGAGTTGAATATCCTACAGTGCGCAAGGCAAAGTAATATTAAAATAGCACTGTTTTACGACATAGCGGTAGGTCTCCAGGCACCCGTCTGTTGTTACATGTAAAGCTGAAGGTCAGCCGCAATAAGGGACGTCCTAATCAGCAACGCTTAGGTAAATCTCTCGGTGCATTAGACAAGGTGCTCTAGGCTACAATATTTTGCTTATGAGATTAGTATTGATTTTTTAAATAATCTATGTAAAACAGTATATAAAACGTGTAAAATAGTGTACAAACACTTATCAAATACCATACAAAACTTGTGCACCGTAAAACTATCGAAGTTTTACTGTATTATTTTTTGTTTTACTTTATTCTGATCTCAATTATAAGGAAAAGCAAAAGAACCAAAATAATTTATATTGAAAATTACCCGCCGATTGGTTAGATATTTCAAGCGCAGTCGAAGATATAACGCCGTCGGTCCACTGCCGCGTATCATGGTCGATGTTTCCAAGCAGCCACTCGCGACTCATAGCCTTCGGGCATATTATGTATTCTACAACGTTCTTGCCTTGGTGAGCTAGTGCCTTTAGAAAGAATGTTTACAATTATTACACTTACAAAGCATTAGTTTGGTGTATCTACCGAAAAATATCTCAAATATTACACGAACTTAAAAAAAATGTTATATATGATTCACTCACAGATTTCAATAATCGCCTAATTGTCGTTTTACCAGAACCAGGCGGCCCAACGATTACTACTCCCATTCTTTGCTGCATTTGTTCATACAACTCTACGCACTTTTGTATCTATAATTACACAAAAAAATATTGTTACATGGAGCAGGTACGCAGGTTTTTTTGTAATACGTGTACTTCACAAATAAATAAAGATTAGTACCGGTGTTATTACCTGTAACTTATTGTGCACCAGCTTGAGATTATCTACGGTAGCTTCGAGAGCTGAATTTATCGGATCTGAACCTGATTCTTCAGTCGGTACTTCGGCAAATACCAGTGATAAAATGTTTTCAAATCTGTAAACAACATATTTTACATTGGATACGGGTTCTTATGGGTAAAGATGTGGCACTTTACGCTAACATATACGCTGAGCCCTATGTGGTAGCCAATAGAATATGCAAGCAAAAGAGTAGTGAGTTATTGCAGCAAAATAAGTCAGTACTCAGTAGTCTGGCCTTATATCCTTATGGAAATCTATGGGGGAGGCCTATGTCAGACAGTGGACGTCCTGCGGCTGATATGTGGCTGGCTGTAGCCACTTTTTACCATCGCACCTCACGCCATCGGAAGGGGGCCCATCCTCTCACCTTAGAATCGAAATGGTCCCGTACGGTACGGTTTCAGAGGAACTTCCTCCTAAGTACACTTAGGTTGTGGAATGCGCTCGCTGCTAGGTTCCCCAAGAGACTACAGCATGGGGTTCTTCAAGAAAGGAGTTTAGAGGTTTATACGGGGTTGCCAACACACGAGTGCACAGCCACTAGTGTTGCAAGTGTCCATAGGCAGCGGTAACCGCTTAACATCAGACGGGCCGTTAGCTTGTTTGCCACTTTCAGGGGTATAAAAAAAAGATATAATAATGAAGTCAGTACTATACCTGTGAGCATCATATCGAGTCAGTTTAGACAGATTATTAAGGGTAAGCACACGTCGTGCGGCGGCGCGTCGTGCGGTGATGTCGACGCCGTGGTTCTGTAGCATCGCGGCACAACTACCCACTGCCGCCTTCAGGGCGCGCAGGCCCCAGTCGTAGTGGCGCTGGTCACTTAGTAGAGAGCTGAAGGAATCAGAGATGTACACTGTACTTTAGCTTTAAACCTTATGTAACATTTTAGTAGGTACACATTATGGTTTACAAATAAATGAATATATGAGATAGTATAGCATATTTTAATTAACAAATGAAGTCCATTCAAGAGTCGCCATACTTGACCTTAACCAATGCGGTGCCACCTCACCTGTGCCAGTGCTGCTGTGTGCCTATGTCTGTACAAGAATAATCACATAAACTAATTTGAACGTATAGATGAGGACTTCATCTAGTAAGTCCAGGGCCACATAATAACATGAGAGCTGGTCCTGATAGGTCGTTTAACACTATGAAGGACACTAAACGCCCATAAGCGTCATAACAATAAAACTTATATTGTGTCTAGTGTCCTTGAAAGTGTTAAGGTTTGCAAAGCGACAGTCATGTATTTAAAGAATTATGAGCTCACACACACACAATTATATTACATTCCATGCACATGAGTTTCTCTTTTGCCAATTTTAACAGATTCGCACGCATTGCGATATCAGCGACCCCCCAGTCGACGTTGTTGACGCCACACATCTCCCTACCTAGCCAGAGTGAAGACATTGTGCAGGTCCTTAGCCAGTAGCTCTGCGTCAGGCACGCACGCCGCGGCCAGGAGATGGGCAGCAAGCACGTCGGGTCTCGGCTGCAGCATGGCCACAGGGCGGAGCACTCGCTCTAAAGCAGCAGGCAGAGCGCGCCGACCCCCGTAGCCGCGACCCACGGGGTTCATTGTGGCTGCTACCCCGCACCATTCGGAGACGGTCACCTTGCAGATAAAGTATCAAGTAATATACAATGCAAAATGGATGCAAATCAACACCATGTATAATGTAGACTCCGTACTATAATAAAAAAAAGTAAATAAAAAAAAAGTCTAAAATCCCGACTGAGTTCACCATGAACTTTAATAACAATGAAAAGAATAAAATGAAACCAGTAATCTAGAATTATGTAAAGTAACAGTCGGGACCCATCATCTTGCCACTATACTACCAAAGTCTTCTTAGGCATATGCGAATTACAGTATATATACAATGTGTGAAATGTTTCGCACAAATATGCTAATCATGCTACACAATCTACGCATGCCTATGAATAATTTTGTTGCTAATCATATTTTAAAACTGCCATAAAAAGGAATTGTCGAATTTTAATAAGATCGGGTGGACAAATAAACATGATTTTAATACATATAGCAGACGAATTTAAAACAAGATTTCTGTTACGATGCAACAGCGCCTAGGCCATCAGTTAAAATACAAAAAATATTCGAGTAGTGCAATGATTTTTGTGGAAGGCAGATAGCTTTGTGTTGATATACTAAAGTAACAACTCTGGAATTCCTAACAGAATACACTGATGTGTATGCATAAGCATCCACCATCCAATCGAACGTATCGAAAGAACATTGCTGTATATGCTTACATGTTTCCCGTTGAGCAGTGCAGTAGGTTCCGTCCCAGGCGTCCGCTCAGTAGTAGCAGAGAGTAGTGAAGACAACTGGTGAGACACAGCGGCTAATGTATGAGCAGCTAAACGATTGAACTCGTCGAAGCAGCCCCAAGCACCGCACAGAGCAAGCCCGCTCAGTAATCGACCCATACATTCCGCATCTAATGCCTGGGAAAGGTATCAATCTGATTAGTAGAAGAATTTGCTATAAAAAATTGAAGATTGACATTTATTTCCCCCCTCCCCCCCCCCCTCCCTAAAAGCACGTAAATAGAGGCAAAGCGACGCAAACAACGGACCAGGTGGAGGTACGCACGGTTGTCCTATGCTTGGTCATAAATCACGAGGCCAACGATTAATGGTATAACAAATTTTCTTAGCAAAATTGTTCAAAAAGAAAAAGCTTTTACTATAAAGACCAAATAATCGAATCCTTACTTATGTGTATGTATCTATTAATAATATCTTTTAATAATATCTTTAGACAAAATACTTCGGGGATCCCTAGAAAGTACCTTACTTAATTAAATCACGTGCTTTACAACTCATTGGATCTGTTTGTTTATGATATTGTTGTTTAATTAGTCATTAAAATATTTGGATCCGTAAATAGTAACTACATTTACTTCATGTCGCTCTTATGTTGTAAGGTGATTCCAACAAAATATGGTAGGTATGTATGTTACCTCATCGCAGTTGAAGATTAACACTAAGCGGCCGACAAGACCACCCAGTGCTTTCACTGATTCTGTCTTTCCAGTCCCGGCGGGACCAAAAGGGTTTCCAACTAACCCTAAATGAAGTGACTGAAATAAGAAAGAAAAATAACTAAATTCGAGGAAGTCAAACTGCAGCGTCGGAGAAGGCCTCACAAGGCGGATCAGTGACTTTTGAGTCGCGGGTATAAGCAGAATTTGGGATGCTGGCAGGAGCGGGCGGAAGTTCGGAAGCCTGGTGGGTTCTATGTTTGACTGTAGATGTCTCGTCGGCTAGGATGATGACTTACCTGAGTTAAAATAAAAAAGCAGTCATCAGCTAGTTCGGTGCGCACAAACTGTCCAGTGTTAACTCCGAGGTATTCATACGAATATGATATCTGAGCTAGACCCATTTTAGCTACCACGTCCTTTGTACTTAGCAAATAGAACCTGAAACACACAATAGTAGCTTACATGTGGTAGAAAACGCGATTGTAATACCTATAACAGATTAATAGATATTTAAATTATATTTCTTTACCTACTTCAAATCATTCCAATTGACTGTTTTTCACTTAGCATAAACAACTTACCTCAACTGTTTTTGCCAAAGCCAGTCGCTAGTTGACACAATGTTGTTGTCTATCAAAATTTTGATGACAGACAAATAATGAGCACATTGTAATATGAGCGCCTGCCTTTTGCGTCGCTCATTCTCGTCCTCTATTTCGGATGAAGCGTAGTATAAATTCTCTTTTTCAACATTGGCTTTTAATTTGTGTAATTCTTTAGATGTTATGGCCTTTTCTGCTTGCTCTGTGAAGCGTATGTTTTGTGCGAGGCACAGTATTTGCGTTGGCAGCGAAAATGGATCCTGTTCATGTAGCGAATTTGTAACTATGCATTTTAAGGTCATGCTCTTTAATGATGAACGCATCTCAGCTTCTAAATTCTTCAACCATACCTGAGAACATAAATAAAATGTTCACTGGTTCTTAATATTAGTGATACTTATTTAGAATGTAGATAGGTCGAAATTATTAACAGGATTTTAAGAGCGTTTACCTCTACCGGACAGTCGATATCAACTGGGTGGTCCAGGTGGAATGTTTCTCCGTAATGACTACACAGTGCTGTAATAGACATGTCTCCGGGGCCGAGACGTACTCCTGTGATTCCTGGGAATAGTTTCTTAAGATGGGTTTGCATGACAGCTTCCCTGCCTTCTGCGCCGGCGCGAGCTTGGCCGAGTAGTTCTAACAAATCATCGTCGCTCAGGAAGTAAAGTCTTGGGAATACTGAGCGTTTTTCCTAGAAACAGGTTTTACAAATTAGAAGATTTTTTATGAGAAAAAAGTAAGTTTTTAAAAGAATTGAGTTCTTTTCATCATAACTTACCTACGGGAACATGTTGTATCAAATATAGGTATGGTAGGTATCTTACATTTCAGCATATACAAATTAATAAAATTAAACAATAGCTAACTACCAAGTGTTTGATTGTTAATTGTATAATTGTTTAGGTACTTCCGTACTTCACTCAGCTACAACGTAAGTCTACTGAGTCAACGTAATAGATGACATCATGCAAATAAAAACTGCCTATCCAAACAGGTAACAAAACTTGATTCTCGGCTATTAACTTCATCTACTTGTAATTGCTGTTCAATTATTGTAAGTTTATATGTATTGGACACTGCTAATATTGATAAGGCACTGTATTTTAAATCATTAATTTTACTTACATCAATGTAAAGATTTAAGGCTGACTGACATGATAAAAGTTGCTCCGATATAGAATCCAGCATAGGCTGGAGTCTCGAGGACTGCAGCAGCGCAGATAATCTGGGATCTGCTTCTAAGATCCGAGTCACCTGTCGGAATCCCTGGTCCACTTTTCGGAACTTGACGCCTAATTCACCATCGTCGTTGGACAGTATTGGTTCTAAATACAACCATCTGCAATAGAAAATACTTAATAGCAAATCTAGTACCTAATTTAAAATGACATTATGTGCTTTTAACTGCCTCGGTAGCCTAGTGGTTCTAAGCGCGATTGCTACTCTAGAGGTCTTGCGTTCGATTCCCACGTCGAGCAAAGTGTTGTTGGGTTTTAAAATAAAAATCTCAGTAGTAGCTCGGAGTTAGGATTTAATTGTGCCCGGTTAATGGCAATAGGCTCGCCCCCACATGGGACCTGAAAAATGATCTTCGGCGAATACAGGCGTGATGGTGTGTATGTAGGAGCAAGAGCATGATTATATTGAAAAAATAAAATGTAAATTCGACTTCTAAAAATTATGTCAGCTGTTTGTACTTTGCTACCAACTTGATCCACGTAAAAATATATTTAATTATAGCTGACAGTGCTTTTTCAATCAATGTATAGTTGTACCTATCAAGTCCAGTATATGGCAATTTACCTTATATGTTTAGAAAATACTTAGGCTAGCTTTTCTGAATCGTCTTTCACCGCGACTTTTCTTGGGTGTTTTTTCTTGACGATTCACGATGGTTCGACGATTAAGGTCAAATTAGGTGTACAGGTGTAATATTTGTGCACCATCAATGCAACCTCTCATCATAAAGGCAGTTTGTAGGTCATGGCTACCGATATTTGAATGTATTGGTCTTATAATCAATAACTGTGAAAATCAAACACTGAATATTTTTCTAAATTTTTTAGGGAGTTTGTACGTAAACAGGTAGGTAGGTTAGGTAGTGCCTTGTTGCGATATTGTAATTTGTATGTTTGCCAAAAGATTATGTCACATTTTTCTTGTACTTATAGGACGACTAAGACAACTTGCAAGATGTGTAGGTCACCAGTATCTACAGATATTCTAATATCCGGATCAGTTTAAATATCAGAGGATTACTACCTAACAGGTGGCGTTCTGTGGTTTCTGCCTAACCCATAGGAAAAAGGCGTGAATTTATGTATGTAACTACTGCCTACAAAGCCACATAATGTTTGGGGAATAAAATATTAAAAAGTTACTCTACAAAATTACACATAGCTCATTAAAATGAAGTAAGTACATTTAAAATAGATCATAGATTGTAGTAGTTAAAAAAGTTATATTATCAAATAACTAAAGTTCTGATTCTGACCTGCGACATTGTTTCACACTGATAAGGAGGTATGGAGCAGCTATAGTAGCGTATGTAGCAACTATTTGACATTACCTACTTATGCTTCATTCAACCAATTTATTTATAATTTAAAGATAAGATATTTTTTATAGTTACATAGTACCCAGAAGGTACTATAAGTAAGAATGATGGTAGTAGTTAAATGCGTAGTGGGTAGAAGAAAACTAAAACAATTTATGGCAAAGTTTTATTAACAATTAAGTATTGGTGCCTCGTATATTACAATATCGTTATGGAAACAGAATAGCGTCTCAATGCAATAGATAGAATGACTAAATAAATGGAATCAAAAAATCAATCTCAGTGTTTAAATGCATGCTTTATCAGCCATAAAACTGACACCTATCAATATAAAATAAAAGGAGAAGTGTAAACTTAAATGTGAAATAAAAATGATATGAAAAAAAAAATAAGATAGCAAAAGACTCAGTAAAGATAAAAAGTAATAATCATTATGTCCAAAAGAAACATTTTTTTATTTAAAAAAAATGTTCTTTTCTTGATACCAACGTAACAAAAGAAAAAGCAGTTTAACATACAGATATTTCGTGAAGTTAAAGTAATAAAAGCTCTTTTAAGTTTACACGACGTCCTACGTAAAATACTTATGATGGTACAATATACCTAGTATTATCTACTCTGGCAGTACAATTAGTTTACAGTAAATACAAACTATAAAATTAATTAGTTCATACAGACACACAGAAAATATATTTTATGGCAAAACAGCACAAAACATAATATATAATGCTCATAAATTACCTATAAATAACAATAGTTGTTGAGGACCCTATTATTTCTTTTGAATTTTATAAGTTTAAATTTTTTATATCCACATTATGTCACCACATTAGAAATTATAATGTAACTCTTTGGAATAGTTTTCTAAATAATGATACAAAATATATTTATACTTACAATCAAATAACACAATTTTTTAATGATGATCTTAATTGTTTTTGGAAATACATATTCTGTTTTTTTTTTATTATTATTTATTCGTGTCATTTGTGAGTGCCTCTGACTGGAAAAAACATTGAACAAGTCTGTCTCAAACAGCCCATGAATTAGGAACAGCTGACTTTTTAACGTTGAAAGTATTTTGAATCCATGTGGTATTTTGACAATTAGCATATCTGTAGGCTTTTAAATAAAGTAGTGAACACATTGTTGCTATTTAAAAATGCATACAAAATATTGACAAAGGTGCAAGAACAGTAATGAAAAAATGTATACATGTAATTTTACTTTCGTGTACAACCCACACTTCTTTGCAATATAATACAGACACAATGTAGTTAAACTACATAATTTGATTACAACGAACAATGACTAACACTGCAAAATACACAGCATTATGGCACAAATGGAAACAGTAACTATATTCAGAAAATACCAGTTATGTTACAATTTCGACGACAAAAACTATAGATGACCTATTTATGTTGTACAAGACCGGTAGTTGTCAGACCGTTTTGTCATTTCGGATAGGTAGTAGTTCATCTGCATGTTGAGTTCGCCTATTTCCTTTTCTAACGTATTTAACTGTTCATTGTGATCGTTATACAATACTTCCATGTTAGCTAGGAGTTTAAGTTGCGTTTGAGTTTCACTAGCTAGCTTTGTAGCACGTTTTAGTAAAAGTTGAGCTCTTTCTCTTGAGTTTGAAGTCTGGCTAGCACGTTCAGCAAGAGACATATTAGTGTGTTTGAAATCTTGTCTCAACAACCGCGCTGATTGCTCAGCACTTTCAGCGCGACTAACAACGTCACTAGCTTCTTGTTTCACCTGTTCTGCATCACTTTCTATCTTCAATATATCCTTCTGTAAGTCAGAAAGTCTTAACCGCAAGCCTTCAACTTCTTCTTTCGTCTCATTCGCTTGTTTCTGTGCTTGTTCTGTTTCAGTAGCTATGGGAACTAAATCATTTTTGGCTGCCTCGATATCATTGTTGGCTTTATCGATTGCATTTTCTGCAGCATCTTGGGCAGCTTGTGCTTCATCTAAAGCATCCAAAACTTTATTTGCCATCTCCAAAGTTAAATTAGCTGCTTTATTGATAGTAGTAGCATTTAATTTTAAAGCTTTGGCTCGTTCCAAATCTGGTTTAGTTTCAGCAATTATGTTTTCAATGTTGGTTAGTTGCGATACTGTAGAATTGATTCGCTGAGACAATTCTGTTATTTCTTTGGGTTCTAAACTTATCGACAACTTAAGTATATCGTTAGCCAAAGTTCTAACGTCTGCAGGTGTGCTAGAAGTGTTAGATAGGAATTCCTTTAATTCAGCAGTTAAATCTTGGCTTTCATTTGTAACCCTTTCTGCAGAAGTTTTAAAGTCATACGCTCTGCCGAAAAGATCTTTTGCTCTTGATCTGACATCAACGGTATCTTGTTTTACTGTAGATATTAATTTAAACAAATCCTCTGCAGTGAGTTCATGTTCTTTAATTCGATATTCTGTCTTATTTGCAAAATCTAAAGCTTGTTCTGCTTTAGTAACGGCTCCTTGGTCACAAGATATACCACCACATTTTCCACATCCAGCTCCACCGCAAATATCACAACTATCACTTTCTTGACCACACATTTTTTCATTTAACTTTGGCATTTGTGACTCCAACTGTGACAGTTGATTTCGGATATCGTCTAATTTTTTATCATTATCATTTTGAGTGTTATTAAAGTTAGCATATTGCAATTCAATGAGGCGGTCAGTATTTTTTATTTGTCGATCAGTATTTGCGATGACTGTTTGCACATTTTCAGCGTCGTCAGCTGCTTTCACAGCTCTTTGTTTCGCTTCACGGGTCAAGTTAAGAGCTCCTTCCAAATTTGCTTCCTGTAGTTTGGTTGCGTTGTTTCTTAAGTCAGTAGTTTTTCCCTTTAAGTTTTCAATACTTGCTCTCAAACCCTCTAAAGTAACATTACCAAGGTTGATTTTAGACGTAAGAGCATTAATATTTTCGTTGCTATTTTTTACCTTTTCTTCAGCTTCAGATAATAAGTTTTGTAGGCTGGTCACATTAGATAATAAATCTTTTACCGTAGTTTGTCCTTGCTTAGCACTGTCAAGCATATTTTCTACTTCCGAAAGCTTTTTAGTCATTTCATCAAAATCTCTTGTGTAGGCTCCAGTAGCACCGACTACTTTGATTTTACTAGCATTACCAATAGCGTACTCGGTTTGTATACGTAGATCGTCGATTAATCGATCCCAATTATCGAAACATTCACCACAGGCATAGCACCGTGGGGCCTCTCCTAAGTACCCCCTAGCGCACATGTCGCATTTATATCCACCAATGCCTGGTTTACAGATGCATGAGCCATTTTCTCGCATACACTGGCGTGAAACAGAACCATATAAATCACAATCGCATTCATAGCATTCAATGCTAGGAACACCCCAATGGTTTTCTTGACATTGATCACATTGTCTGCCTCCGTGGCCTGGTTTACATTCACATTTTCCTATATATGGATTACACTGTGGTGATAATGAACCAATAGGATCGCATTCACACGGATCACAACCTGTTCCCAAGGCTATCCTCCAATGATTTTCTGTACATTGATCACAATTGACACCCATTACATTCTTGAAACAAGGACACTGACCGGTATTCCCGTCACAGTTTCCTATCGTGAAGTTAGTACCCAACTCAGAACAGTTGCATGGGTAACATGCCTTTTCTAGGGCATTTCCGTAGTATCCTTCAGCACATACTCCACAATGTTCTCCGGCAGTATTATGAAGGCATTGTAAACATTTTCCAGTATAAGGGTCACAATTGCCAGGTTTTGTGATATCTATGTTTTCGTTACATTCACACTGTTCGCAAGTACCTTTGATTGGATCTCCATAATAATTGTCAGCACAAACATCGCATAGTGGACCAGCATAGCCTTCTTTACATTCACAGACAACATCTTTTGTATCGGGGTCTAATTCACAACGGTCTGCGTGACTACTCTTATTCGGATCACCTATTATTCCTGGACATGGGCATGGTCTACAAGGTATGTCGATACCAAGACGTGGATCACCGTAATATCCTTCAACACATCGTTCACAACGGTGACCCTCAGTGTAGTCTCTACATTCTCTACATGCTCCTGTTTTGTCATCACATTCGATTGCATGTCCATTACAGTCACATTGCTGACAATTGGGGAAATTAAAATATCCAGGCTGACACAAGTCACATGCTCTCCCATAAGTGTTAGCTCTACATTTACATTGTCCACTCGTTGCATCGCAAAAGTTGTCAAGTGACCCTATGCTGTTACAGTCACAACGCTTGCATCCAAATTTGCTGAAACCGTATGTTCCGGGGGCGCAGCGGTCGCACCTTGCTCCAACAATATTTTCTACACATTGACAATAACCAGTATATTGATCGCATTGATGGCTCTTAGACCCTGTAGGATCACACTGACAAGAATGGGACCCATTTCTTATGTAGAATCCGATACTGGCATGATATTTTTTACAAATTTCAGGAACATTTTCTCTATTCAGGTTGTAATAGTATGGATCACCGCAATTGAACCGATCGAACTCTTCTCTCATTGAGCTATTATTTGCCAAAAATGGAAGGTCATCAAATGATGGAATAAGAACAATAGAATCAATTAATATTGAAGCCCTGGAATTTGGAATTCGTCCATCTTGGCGTCCCAAATCAATACGTATTTCGGTTTCCTTGCCTTTTTCCAAGCATATTGCCGGTTTTACCAACACACTCCGTTGATTTGCTGGCAGGTTGGTATATATGGTGTCTTCCTCAGGTCGAACATTTGCACATGGAGAATCTGAATCAATCGGAAATGGTCTCTTCACTAATATTGTTGCTTCTTCCCAACTTAGAGGTGATTGCGGTTCGTACCTAATTAATACATTGTAGTTCATGCTCTTCTCAATGTTATTTATTACAAATACGAGTGTGCTGCTTTCAGGAAGCTTCATAAAACCAGGTCCGGTCCAGGTCTCTTTTCTGCCATCTGGATAATTTTCCCTAATGACTACGTGACACAGTTGACTTTGAATAGCATTATCATCAATTTTGGAATCACATTGACTCGATTCGCCTTCAATAACAATAGAGTCCAGTGCTCCGACAAAAAAGTTTTGTATAGGTTGATCACAACGACGACCAGAAACATTAGGTCGACATTTACATTGTCCTGTAATCACATCACAATCCCGATCTAACGAACCGCCAAAGTCGCAGTCACATGGTTGACAACCATCATCACTATCAGACAAACCGTAAAACTCTGGCAAGCACTGATCACAATTTCTTCCAGTAACGTGACGTTTGCAGAAACAATTACCCGTACCAGGGTCACACCCTCTTTCGTTGATTGTGCCTAAGTGGTTACAAGTACACGATTCACATCCATCTGGATTAAGAGGATCAAAGTTCCAATATCCATCACTACATCTGTCACACCTGGCTCCATCGACATTCGTCTTGCAAAGACAGCGACCTGCCGTTTTGTTATTAGCGGTATCTGTTTCATCATCACAAAGGATTTCTTGATCTGTCGTGCCCTGAGGATCGCAATCGCATGCTTGACATATGTCTGGACTTTGGATATCTAAATTGGGGTCTTTATAAAATTTAGGTTTGCACCGTTCACAATTGACACCCATGGTATTGTGCTGACAGTTATCACACACACCTCCACTAATTTTGCCGGTTTTATTGTAAACAGCAGGATCAAAATGACAAGTTGTTGCATGATTATTACATGTACATCTTTTACAAGCGTTTGAAGTCTTCCCGACAGCCGGTTGCCACGGTAGATCATTGTAAAAGTCTTCACAGTATTCACAGTTTAAGCCACGGGTATTATGAGTACATTCGCAGCGTCCGTGTACCATATTGTTTTTGGATTCTACTCCTGGCATTGGTAAACAACGAGATGCGTGACCGTAACATGAACAAGAACCTCTCACTGTCATTTCATAAATAGAGTAATAGTACTTTTCTTGAATTTCCGCTCTGTTGTCTAGTTTATCATCACCGAGAGTATGTAGTTTGGTAAAATTAATTCGAAGATTGGTCATACGTAATAAGTTTTGCACTTCTTCCGAGTAAGGGTTGGTCACATTTATATTAGGTGGCAAAACTCTGAATATCACTTCACCTTCCGTGGATGGAGATACGCCAGAATAACGCGATTCACAAACCACTTCTGTCAAAGACCGCTGTGTGTGTTTCGGAACGCCTGGGAAATGTTCGTCGCAGTTGTGCGCAAAGTAGCGATAGACGCGCCAGGTCTTCCCAAAGTCGAAAGATCTCTCTACTAACATAGCTGCAGGCCGAAAAGTTTTGAACTGTATTATCAAATGCGTAAGATGGAATTCCGCCTCCATATTGAGTTGTACCGTCACATTTTCTCTGCCGTTTTCAGATTGCCACCAGGATTTCGTTCGCGTTCCCGGGTAGTACTTGTAGATGATGTTTTGTATTCGATGGTTAAGATAAGGGTTGTGAATGGTGCTGTTGGTCGAGTCACACCAAAAACATTTCTTCGGTTCCAAATGCGACACGATGCAATAGCGCTCACGTCCCATTCCCCCGCACGTGGAGGAAGCAAAGAGTCTTGATTCACGGCCAATAAGTAGATTGCCTGTGGCCGGGTAGCAGGAACTTAGTTCACACGAGCGGTCGTAAAGGCGGGGGTCGGCGCGGAGGCGGTCGCGCTCCCTGCTGTACACGGCGGCGCCGCCGGCGATAAGCGCCGAGAAGATAAACAAAGCGCGCAGAGCCATGACGCGGTCCGGGCTCTCCGCGCGCCGCTCACTGCACTGGCGGTCGCTTTGGGCCGAGACACTCTCGCGCTGCCCCACGCCCCCCACCCGCCCCGCTGCCCTACATACGCAGGACCGGACTTGGCTGCTAAACGAAACATTTGTTGTGACTGTGAGCATAAAAGTTTAAATAGTAAATTTATATAGTTACTCTCGCTCAATTACCATTTTACAACTAGCATTTTGTAATTGTTTGCGTAAATCTAAATTTTGTCATCGGTGAGTTCTAAATTGTTAAAATAAATAATACCTACTTCAATAAAAAGTCCCGTCTATGATTCATGTTTTTTGGCAACTGTAATTTCATTCATTCTGAATATATAGTGGATTTACTTGAAATTTAGAGTTTACCGAGATTACAGGTAGGTAATATAAATCTTACTCGTGGTTTTGAGCTTAATCGCACACGCTGATTGAAACAGGTACATGTCGGTGTGGAATGCGGCCCTGTGCGAGGCGACGACCGCTCCCGCCCGCACGCCCGCTCGTGCCGTTCTCCGAAACGGGCACTAAGCAACAAAAATAACATCGCATTTCGGGATGCGCTTTTTGTTTTGGTCATTATTATGGTAACAAGCTTTCTTGTAATCTCACCTAATAGTAAACGCATGTAGTGTATTGATGGTTAACTTTGATTTCTAATTTAAAAGTTTTACTGTCTTGTCCTCAATGACAGTAGATATTTTATAATTTTCGGTTTCAGTGGCGTTTACGCTGGACCATAATATGCGTACTTATTAGATCCCTCCGGTTAGGTCACACTGTGCCCGATACGGCCACTCGGTTCGTCAGAGCCGGCCTTCCGCCCTACACATCCGCTGCTGATAATACATTCGCGATCTAAATGACCGACCACCCAGACCGAAAAGATACAATATTTTATATTATTTAAAAATCTCTGCAATTTACCCTGATCAAGCACTTTGAATCCTACTAATATTAGAATAGATGATGATAATATGATGATATTTGTTACTCTTTCACACTAAAACGGCTGAACGGATCTGGATAAAATTTGGCATTGAGGTATCTAGATTGTAGTGTGAAATAACACATGATTATGCTACTTTTTATCCTGGAAAAATGTACGGTTTTCGTGGGATAATATATCGTCTTTGATGCAGATGAAGACGCGGACAGAAGCTAGTGCCTAATTATATCTTTCAACAGTAATACCCCTAACTACTAATCATAAGAGCGTTTTATATTATCACCTAAGTACTGTGGGTGTACATTGGTACACCTCTGCCTAACCCTTCGGGGAATACAGGCGTGATGGTTGATGGTACCTAAGTACAAAGATTTCTATAGTGCCCAGTACCTGTAGAATGCTATGGGGCTCAATACAAAACAATAAAGCTCGGATAGTGAAGGGGCCCTCAAATTGTTTAGTGAACTGAACATAACGGAATAGCAACGCTTGAATTGCTTTTGACAATTTAAGAGCACTTTTTGTTTGTTTGCTGATTAAATTTTGTAGCTGTGTACCTAAATTACTGTTACCACGTATTATATTATATTATAAGAAATTCACAGCTTAACACTTTTTCGTCTATTTCTTGTGGCAGTCAAATCTGCCTTCTCCGGTAGTAGCTTTCCAGGATAGAGCGAATGCTATATGGTCCGGTAGATGACAACATTAAAGAGACCGCAGTACTAGTTTGATCTTTGAATATTATGAGCCAAATATAGAACAGACAGAGACCCACCATTTCGGAGAAAAACATAATTACCTATGCATAACAATAAACGATTATGCATTGATAAAGCTTAAGAGAAACTTCTATGACATCATTTGTAATTTATATGAGTTTTAAATAATAAGTACATAATCATGTAGATGTAATTATTGTCCTATACCCAGATATGAATCTTAAATTAAAAAAAAAAAATACCGTCAATGCAATTCCTGTAGAACAAAAGATGTTAACTAGGTATGCGCTACTTAGGAACTTCAAGGACCTTAGCACCATCATGGTGTTATTATTAGCATCACTTTATGATTTCTTCATAGTAATCATGTATTGGAGCTTTTTACACAGACACCTACCTACTTTGATAATAAATAAGTAAGTTATACTAATCATATCTATAGGACATCCAATTTGTAACTTTTTATATTGTCTATGCGATCGGTAGAGCGAGTGTTCCACGAAAAAAAAAATGGTTTGGCAAAAGAAAAAAGATTATGGCTAAGACAGACAAAGGGACGACTTGAGCAAAAAAGGGAATAAATATTGGGCTGACATTTGATAAAACAGGCCAGCTTTGTGCAAGGGTAGTGAATGTCATACCGCAAATCTTTATGGGTTTATACTTTGAGTGGAACTTCAAACGTCGTTTTGGTGTACGTTTTCAAGCCATAGGATGGATTAAGGAAATAGTGCTTTGCGTAAGGCTTAGTGGTTTAATAGAGTGGCGTCTTCCAATCAAATGTGCCTACCAACCTATTTTATCAAGCTGAGCGATCATGTAAATATGAGCTTTTATAAATCGCCGATCTGGGTTACGCAACCTTTTAGGTGCAGAGTTTAATTATGGCAAGTATTTAAAGTCTCAAAAATAAAGAATTTGGTCCAACGTTCAAATTATATGATACATAAAATAACGTCATACCCGAGTGAATTAGATTTAATAGCCAGCGGCCTTTTAACTAGTGAGATAACTTGTTACAATTTCAACAGTTTCAACGATAACCCTTTTATCAGTGCCAAGACTAGAAACGTTTTGTCCAATAATAAAAATACCACCATTAGACCATATAGTACCAATTTGATGAAACATTATGGATATAATAAAAATCGTCATTTAAAATTGTAGAACTTATTAGTTCAATATCCTGAATAGTAAAGAACTAGCACGCAAGCATTGTTGGTCTAACTCTACCTAGTTGTTCGATTTTGGTTTGCATTGCCAATGTATAAATTAACCTTTAAAGTAATTACTTATATAGCTACATAAGATACCCTAATTTAAACCTGATTTACTTAATAGGTCTATTATCATTATCAGCATCATATTTCAACTCAACTAGGAACTCATAAACGAAAATAAGCTTGTATTGAGGTTAGTTTATTATTTCTAAATGAACATAAAGAATTAACAGGAATTCGGTTAACAATCATAAAGAAGACGACGGTGACGCTGTGAATGAACGCTTTCCCGCCGATAAGAGTTCATTCTCAAAAGGCGGTTATGATGTCAAAGTTCACACGAGATAAGCACTTGGCTACTGATCCGATCTATTATCTTACTGTTGCCTGCGTAGATAGTCATGTTAAGCATTTTATTTTGTTTTTGACTTATTATTATAGGTACCTAGGTCTACTCAAACCCTCAATGGGTCTGTGCCATACACCAAATTTTGCCATAGTGCCGACCGACAATGCAATAAGCATAGTCACGAACTTAGCTAAAATTAATTAAATAATCTACTTAAGAATCTATAATATGCATCACATTGACATGATGTGACGTAGAAGATGTTGGCCGACGAGGCATTTTCATTTCACTATATTTTTTAAAACTCAGCATTGCTATACTTATCAATAATCATTGATGCCAATGGTAATTTTGAAGGCTTGAAAAATCAGTAAAATAATTTACACATTTTTTAACACAAATAAGTAGTACGGTGCATCTACTGTAAAAGTTTTAAATATCTGCTCGTTTCTGAAGCACAAAGCCTTGACTAAGAACCACATGCTCTAAAAGTTTTCTGATTCAAGTAACCAGTTCTAATCTAAATATCAAACAGGATGGTAGGTTCCAAAATTAGCTGCCGACTTTATGGTGCGGCAAGGAAGAGAATAATCATAAAATTCTCGTTTGACGTATTACCTCACTGCGTACGTCGTTGACCGAAGCTAAAGAAAGGGCTCTATGGATCGTGTCGCATTCCACTGGCGACACAAGAATACTTTCATTAGATAATATTACAGCTATAGGCTTGTAGTAGGCATCTAATAGGTATAAAGTTAACACATAATTATATTTCTATTGTAGCTGTGCTTCTATGAACTGCCTATAAAACATGATGTCAGAATTAGTTTAAAAATAGTTATCCCTCCAAACTTTGTTTTGACATGGTCCCAGAATAAAAACTGATAAAAATTAACGACATTATATTTTTATAATTAACAAAGCGTATCGCAATTTTATTTTACGATGTATTCTAGTTGTATGTATCTTTCCTTTTTGCCTGGCTATAAATCCTCATAATAACTCCAGAGTCTAGCTGAAGTCCTACAACTTTCAGCTAGGTATATGTAGAGTTTATCTACGAAAGATACACCCTGATATTTAACCAAACTTTAGACAAGGTGTCAATCATAAACTTACATCATTATTTTTAACGACCGCAGTTATTCCTACAACATTTTTTCGCAGTATGTTATGTAGATAATAGTAGGAAATTAGGTACCACCTAGTTCTTAAAACAAAACCGATGCGTAACTAATTGAAGCAATTTTTGAATTATTTTTGTTTAGTGGCAACATTTTTGTTTAGGAAATAATTTGTATAGAAATTAGGACAAACGATATAAAAAAAAAAACATGTGGTAGCAAAAAACTAACAGCTCTGTCTTTTTTTGTTAGCAGTATTTAGACACATACATTTAGAAGCACTGGTTATCAGAACATAAAGTGTTTTGAGATTATTAAACATCAAAGTTTTTATTCGGTAGGCAATTAAATCGCACGCTATCTTTCTTTATAACATGTCGCCTAATTTTGTAACAATGATGTTAAAGTCAGGACAGCGACCCCGTGTTATCAGTACAGCTTTACATCCTCAGTTGCTAATCTGAGCTTATACGAGTAAAATCTTCTTGGTTTTATTTCATCATGACACACATTATGCTAGTAGACGTGCAGTAAGTTTTTACGGTGTCAACACATTTCAATACTGCGATGTCTATATTTGTAAAATTGGTTTGCTTTATATGTCTCTCTATAGATGAAACTCATCATACTTAGGTACACAGTCTAAATATCTTCTACAAGAACTACCGGAGATCAATATATTTTGTAAATAAAAGTAGTGCCTCTGCATGTCTTATGATAAAAAAAAAATATTGTAAGAAAAAGACAACATCTAAAATTCGCTCTTGGGGAAATGTCCCAAATACTATATTAGCTTGTTTTGATAAGCCACATTTCATAAGGTTTTGTTTTACTAAAAATTTTTTAGCAGCTATGATACTAATTTAATTTCTAACATATTGCGTCAGAAATTTTCGAAGAAGAGAGAAGGCTTTTATTATGGTTTCATTTATGAAAGTTAGCAGTTGCAAATACACAGATAAGCATTGCCCTAACACAGCTAAGTGTAACAAAATTGTTGTGAAATGCGGTATTAGCAGGGTTGGCATGATTAAATCAATTTGTTTTAAAACACATTTATGTACAAATAAAACACAGATTAAAACCAGTTTTAAACATTGTGTAAAACAATAAGAAAAAAAAAGAAAGATTTAGAAGTACTTTTCACTGTGGATGAAAAGATATAAAATGAAAATATATTAATATTCAGGTGTCTAAATAGCTTGATATAAAACCAGTTGAATCTGTTCTATTGCTATGTTATAAGAATAAAATATGTGGTGCTGGGCCAATAGATTCGTGCAGACCTCTTTTTAAAAGACTAAAGTTTTGACCGTTGCTAGTGTTTATATTTTTGAAATCGGCATTTTTGTAAGAACCCATAGTGATTTGGTTAAAAAAATGAGTGCAGATAGGAGATACCCATCACGAGACCCCAGTAAATTAGTCCTACCTGGAACCTTAACAGCTTTGCATAAGAAAAATTGCGGTTGTATGGCTATCCAAATTTATTAGAGAACTGCCTGTTGCTAAATTTAAAGTTCAACTTAAAAATTGGCTTATTGACAAATGTTTTTATATAGTATAATAACAGAATTTATGTCATGTAGTAAATTTGGTAAGCTCGCAGCTGGTGTGACTGATTAATTTTGTAATATAATAATTATTGAATTGTATAATTTAATGAAATAAAAATTAAATTTTAAAATGAATGTAAATTGAAATAAAGGTAATTGTTAATTTTAACTTTGCACACCGTTGCAACGTTGAGACATGCAGCACTAAAATATGATATTAACACCTCTGTACATATTATACCATGTTTCTGGCAAATAAATATATTATATTCTATTCTATTCTATATTTTTGATATTTTATTGGCATTGTAATGAAATAAAACATTATGTATGTGATAAGTGCTTAATTCAATCAAATCTCTATGTACCAGGATTTATATGGGACAAGATTACACTTATTTTTGAAACATGCATAAGTTAAAATATTCAAAATTAAAATTCCAAATCTATAACAATTTTAATGAATAAACAACCTTCGTTATTATAAAATCAAAACTGTTCGTCTGTAAGGTCGAAAGAGATACAAAAAAAAGATCATTTTTTTGGTATTATGGCGAATTTGAAAAGATCTAGTCTAGAAATAAAACATATAGGTCGAATCAATTTGAAATAATGCCCTAAACTAAAAAGAATAAAAAACAACAACAACAAAACACTTGTTTGAAACAATTTGAGCTGTTTGTTTTATAAAAAAACAGTTTATTTGTCCAACCCTGGGTATTAGCTATGTACTGTACTCAAGTGAGTACCTACGAATTGATACAGGATATGTACGTATTATATTACCTACAGTTCGTTGTATTATATGCATACGAGTGATAAAACGATGGGAATCCCCGTAGTTCAAATAATAATGTTACTAGGATAAATAATTTATTGCTCCTGTTTTCAATTAAGTTAATAATTACGTATCGATTTGAAAACTTTGCGGTTTTGATTGGTAATTCCGACCTACTTGTATTGATTCTTTATAGTTTTTGTTCCTAAGTTTGTTATAAAAAGATACTGTTTGCAAGTGGAGATAATTCAATGAAAACCTATTCCATAATCAAAAATTCAAAACATTACAAAGTAAGTACACAATTAACACAAAAATAAAAAGCCAGGCAAACGGGAACTACGCAGAATAGTCGGTCAAAATAGCTGGCGCATCTGTCGCCCATATGTTTACAGCAAAACAAATCCTTAGATGTGCACCAACCGACAGTGTGCTTGTTTTTGTCTATTACAATCTTCTTGACTATATTTGTTTTTGTGAATTATTATTACTTTCTTATATAACTTTATGATCAGAATTAGTTTCAGCTTTTGTTTAAAAACTCATAGTTTTTTTTTTATGTATAAGTACCAGTCACTCGCTCAGAGTTTAAGTTTAAATTCTATGCCTAGTTTGCATACCTTTTTTAGATTTGTTTTATTATTTCAAGTAATAGGCACAGATGGTCGTACAAAACTTGTTCTGAAAGCGAATTGCATGACGCAACTTTAGAGGACATTAACAACGCTAAGTGATGCCGTGATAAACGTGGCCAACTGGTCACCTACTGGGCTTAAACATTATAATAAAGTGAAAAAAAAACGACTCGAAAAGAAGAAGAAGAGGTGCACGAATAAGACGGGAAATCATCAAATAACTTTCCCCGCCCTGGGCGGGGCGGGAGGCAGTGTCAGACTTTTACTGACTAAAACCCGTCTATGTTCCTTTCATGTGCCCTTTGCGATCCGGGGGCGCGGTGAACCTGTGTTCACAAATAAATTGATTGAATTTGAATTTGGTATCTCTTTCGAACAACCCGCAGCCCCGGGAAATATTGGATACTTAAGGTTTGCGTTGCGTGAGTGACGTGCGCGTTTAAATTACAGGTAATTCGAATTCAATATCAACTAAAAAGACAAAAATCATAAGCTACTTGCTCCTACCTAGTACACTTAGCTAACCTTTTAATTCGGGACCTATACAAAGTTGTAGTAAACCTCTGCGTCGCACTTTGCAGTGCATAATAATACTATACCATCATGCCTGTATTGCCCGAAGGATTAGGCAGAGGTGTACCAATGTACACCCACAGTTCGCCGGTATATTTAGGTCCCAAGTAATAGGGGGCGAGCCATTAGCCGGGCAGAAATCCTAACTCCGAGCTGCTACTGAGAATTTAATAGAAAAACTCAATAACACTTTTTGCTCGACCTGGGAATCAAACCCAGGACCTCTAGCGTAGCAGTCGTGCTTAGGACCACTAAGCTAATAAGCTAACAGTTGCAGTGCATCTTACACGTAAAGGCAGTTACAGACCTGCGCTGCGCGTGATGCGTGGCACGTAGCAGCGCACGCGCCGCCCGGAGCCGCGCGTCCCACGCACCGCATGTGTCGGAGCCGTTAGCTCCGCCAGAAAGCGACGATACCACCCATTGTTGTTCTTCAATCTGTAATAACATCACCAATTATCTACAGATCAAGACGAGAACAAGTTACAATGTGTATTTGAAACAGTATTAGAAGCATTTGAAACTGCTAGCACTAGCGCTGGTCTCTGAAATAAATTACTTTTTTCCTTTTACAAACTATCTTATTCAAGGATCATAAGTTCATTACAATCTTTTCAACTTAGTTTCGTTGTTTTTATTTACTGTTATTTAATGACAATAGAAAACGTGAGAATTGATTTGTAGTCTTATTAGTTCAGTGTTAATCAAAGCACTTCAATTAAAGCCGGTTTTTTAAATAGTATAGCCGATTATGGCCTTGCGGCCACGGCCGGTCCTTGGGACAAAGAACTCGTTGAAATTGATATAACTGGACTGAAATTAAAACGATGTCCCACATAATAATGACACGCATTTATCGGGCAAGGTTAGCCTTGGGAACAAAACAAGTCATCGGCAAAAAAGTGCGGTTTCAAGGAATTTTATAGAGATGAGACAAAAACGTTTAGGCAGACTGCGGTGGAGCGAGACAGCACAGTAAGTTCTTCGCTGAGGCGTACTGTAGAACCATTGTTTTAAACGGCAAGAGTACCCATTCACACATTTTTCAGAATATACCTGACACGTGCAGATTTGCGGGTATCAATGAATTAAGGCGCTTTCGCTCAAGCCAGAGGACTTTATTGGTGTTAATTTTCTCGGAATTCCTATCCTTGAATTGTATACACAAAAGGTTTTTTTTTCACCAACTAAAAAATAAGTTGCCTGGATTGTAATGTAAATACGCTTCGTTCCTTTGGTTGCTTATTTAACCTAAGAAAATAGTTTTATGATACGATACGAGACAATAACAGCTTTTAACATTAATAACTAATTAAAGCACATCCTAAAAACTCACCTTACTGAGTATTTCCTTAAAGTCCTTCACTATAGGTGTGGGTCGCTTGGCCTTATCGTTGTAGTAGGTGATATTAAAACGAGCGCCCGCAAACCAGATTTCAAGCTCGTTCAGAGCATTCCTGATAGCAGACTCGCTGGATGCTGCTGTGCTTATTTTCTGTAGAAGTCATGAGCATATTGTAATCAAAAATTATAACCCTCTGTAGCCGGGTAAAAAAACATCAGAGAGAGTACCTAGTTACCTACCTTAGTAGTTGCCTAGTTGCATTATCTAGGTAAGCATCTTTATGTAGATTAGTAGTTTGAATCATACTATTTAGTACCTATATAATTCTTCTAAAGCTCTAATATTTGACTTCATAACACGAACATAAATCAAATCCGCTATTGCTATAAATTTCGGGAGTGTGGAACATCTTGAAAACATATGCTTTTTGTTAAAGTACCAAATTCAGCATTAACATCTGTATTGGTCTACTTCTAGTTATAATGCTGAAATAACAATACCAAAAACGCAATGATAATAATACCTGTAAGGATTTGATGTGTTTCTTTATATTTATCGCAGCAGTTAAAAGATCTTTGACTTGCAGGGTATCTGGTTTCTTATACTCCATTTCCAGAAGACTGTAAACTTCACGCCAATGACGTTCGGTAAACTCGTTGCCACGAAGATATTTTAGTAACGGAGCTAAATCCTGTACAAAAAATGAGACTACCATTGTCTAGCGAAGCCTGTATTCTGTAGGTATAGGCAAAAGAGTCCTAGGCAAATATAAATGGAATGAATAATGGAAGATGGAGAATAAATATCCTTAAGATATTCATATATATCAGTATTCTTCTTTGAGAATCATTTAAAAATCTCTAACATCTGCATAGCAGCTAAAATGCGGCAATACTAGCCTCGTTACTGCCCATACCCAACAACCTCTTAATAATTACCTTATTACGTACTAAATATAATTCACGTGTATGATTGCTGATGATATCACCAAGCCCACATTTTGAACATATGTGTTATGATGTCATTGCACTAGCTCAAAATGTATGTGAACTGCAATACGCCGAGGTGATATAAATAACTAGGTAGTAGGTACTCAATAGTGGGAAACTTGTAATCGCGCTAGCAATAGGTAACACACAAACGACAGGTTCCAGACGAAAATAATGCGACCGCAATACAGGAGTAGGCGAGAGCACGGGAAATACAGGATGGATTTTTGAGACAGGGCAGTAAGGGCAGTATCTTAACCGTTATAAATGCAGGAAAACGTTCCTCAGAGACCATTCATAACTTTTTGAGATGTTCTGAATTGCATTCGTAGATTTTGGAAAAATGGAAAAATTAAACCTAAGAAACCTAACCTATGAAAGTTTTTTAAAATCGGATAGACTCTTTGTAAGTGCACAAAGAGCCTTTCCCATACCAATATATACCATCACGCCTGTATTCCCCGAAGGGTTAGGCAGAGGTGTACTAATGTACACCCACAGTTCGCCGGTATATTTAGGTCCATGTAATAGGGGGCAAGCCTATTGCCATTAATCGGGCACAAATCGAAACTCCGAGCTGCTACTGAGAATTTCATAGAAAAACCCAATAACACTTTTTGCTCGACCTGGGAATCGAACCCAGGACCTCTAGCGTAGCAGTCGTGCTTAGGACGACTAGGCTAACGAGGCAGATCCGGTTCCGAGCCTTTCCGATTTAAAAAATCTTTCTAGTGTGGACTTTCTGGTGCTCGATCGAAGACTGTAAGTCTTCGATAGAGCTTGATGCTCACGTGCACTTTTACTGACGATAAACTCAGCGGTATTGAAGCATGATACAAAGAATTGTACGACCGATTTGGTGCAGAGGCAAAGCTATTGATTATTTGCTCTCAGAGCTGTACTTTAATTATTTCAGGAAATGGGTTTATTTATGATCCTATTTTTCCCAATTTAAAGTAAGTATAAAGATATTTTTTTCTAGTGTAAAATGAATTCACAATAGGGAGGCAAACCAAATTATAAAACAGTTATTCTTTTCTCGAACTCATTGTTTCATAAATATTTATCAAGGTGTGTTAAAAAACAAACGAAATTACCGAATATTTTTCCAATTCTTGCTGAATGTATAATGTCACCATAGTGAATGGTTCTAATCGTCCTTTCCATTTAACTGAGAACTCTTCAATCAAATGGATCTTTTTTTGAAACACTATCCACTCTTGATCTGCGATGGATTCGAATTCTAAAACATATATGGGCAATTGTTTATGGACTTCTGGTTAACTTCTTCAGTTCGCAAGGATTACTAAAGTACCAGGAACTAAAGAAGACAGTATGAAAGGTTTATTTAACAAATAATTTACCTTCATTATACTCTTTTAAAGGAGTCCATAAGTTAACATATTCTGCCATAAGATTTTCAGCTTGATTCCACGTGTCTGATAGTTCCACTTTCATTTGGAATTTTTCACATTCTTTACTGTAATAACCGATATACTATTAATTTATAATGGCAATAAAATCTATGTGAATAGAGACAGAGAGAGACACAAAAAGAGAAAATAAAAAGGCAACATAGACCTTTTTTATTAGAAGCTATCGTTACCTGTAAGAAACGGTGCCCATTACGGTACGGCCGCACATTTTTTGTAAAAAATAAACACGTTTTAACTTATTATTATATTTTGCTGTACAATAAAATATTAGTAATTAAATATATACATATATGTATGTATGTATGTCTGTATGTACGTAAAAAACATCTATTTTAACGTAATGATTCCAGCAATAAAAACTTACATTAGCTCATCTCTCTCCGAGACAAACTTGTTCAAACTTTCGTGCGCCTCGAACACGGAGCGACATCTATCGAGCATTTCAGCGTAGTTCACTCCGTGAGTGTCGTCCATTCGTGGCTTAGCTTGAGTCCACCGAGACGTCCACGCTTCTACACTTGTGTTCAAGTTATCCCATTCCCCACTCAAACTTGACTTCACTATTTCAGCCTGTGAGTTTCATAAAGATAAATTAAATTATATTTCCTTCTTTAACCCTTTGACCGCCAATGACGCTTTAAAGCGTTAATTACGATTTCACTCCAGACGCCGACGACTCTTTAAAGCGTCAATTTTTAGCCTTATGTTTGACATTAAAATACACAGTAATAAACACTATTTTACGTAGTTTTAGCAACAGATCACGCTTAAGCATAGACTAGGCCTTTATTCTTAATGCATAAAAATCTACAAAAATCCATATTTTAAGCAAAAAATGATATGAAAAACCAAAGACTACAATTTGAGTTTTAAAGCATAACACTGATCGCCATTGACGACTTAAATCGTCACGTAGTGACGTGGCCATTCGCACAAAAATACAAATATAGGAGGTAGATGTAAAATAAAAATCCCCACTTAACAGGTGGAGTTTTTTATCTCCACCTCATTTCTTGAATGTTTTGAATGTAATGAATTGGACAAGCAACTGTTAACTTCTTAATTGAATTGGTGCGTGTGTGCATTTTTAAATATGGAAAAAAATAGAGGTAAGTTGTTTTAATCATATTTTAGATATACCTAAGTACGTAATTGTCTAATAGATTCATAGACTATGAACATTGTTTTTACTTATGGAGCTAAATAAAAAACGAGTCAAATTTGTATTTTATTTACTTTTAAGAATTACTTAACAAATATTTCTGAATATATATACTTGCCATATTATTTAACAAGTGTTACGGTAGATATTTGAAATGTCATATTACTAGAATGTGGGTAAGTAAAAATAAACATCGATATATCTACCGTACCACACTATTTCATGCACATTTATCCATATCGCGGACGCCAAAGACGCTTTAAGTTGTCCGCTAGTGACGTCATAAACGCTTGCCTCGTTCTTATTAATGTGGGGACATGTCGGTAGAGTGAAATAAAATCTACCTTCAAAGGAAATTATAATATTTATTTATTATTATTTTAAGGTAAATGTTATTTAAGTCTACCGACATGTCCGCTTTCCAACACAAGTTTCGTTTCGACGTACCAATTGCTAATTGGCATCTTACTATTTTTGAAGTAACCTTACAATTTAACGTCATGTACCTATAGCCTGTATCAATATGATGATTATGTATAATCCAATTATGTATGTACATTGATGGGTACCTAAGTAATAATTCAATAAATTCATTAACAACATTGAAAGTTATTTAATTTTATTCCTACAACATAAAACATTATTATTAAATTATAATATCGATAACAGTTACGAACAACACTATTAATTTGATGAAAATGTGTTGAAACTACAACTTGGTGTCGCCGTTGACGTCTTAGGGCGTCGACTAGTTGCGTCAAATTTCTGAATTGTATATTGTATTTGGTAAGCAAAAATTGATATTGTTTTGTGTCCAGTCTTAATTTTATGGCGTAATTAGCTGTCTGTTATATTCTAATACCTTTTTAATGCATAATTTTAACGTTATGTACAGTATAATCATAAATAAACTCAATATATCACGTTTTGCAATAATTATATCGTAAGAAGGGGGCACATCACTACAGTCTCATGCGAGAAATTGTAGCAAAAATAGGCGTGGCGCTGGTGGTCAGGTTTTTAAGATTGAGCGTGGCGGTCAAAGGGTTAATAGCCTTATCATTTGAACATAGCAACTAATTGAGTATTGGAGTATATTGTTTGCCCGTCACTAAAAAGGGTTACCTGATGTTCAAACATCTTCTGTTGGCTCAGCATCAGTTCGTGTATCTTCTGCCATTCCTTCATAGTCCCATCAACGGACGAGTCGCCTCCCCACGTCCGCAGCATGTGACCTTTTCGTTTTAAGGCCTCAACTGTATTTTCCATCTATAGAGTTACGAAAACTGTTAATATATGCCTATATGGTCGAATCTTAGGTGATAAGAACATAAATCAGTAAAAGCACAATATTAGTGAATAGCCCCAAACAATATTATAGGTATAAAACATTTCAGGTCAATTCACCATAATCTTCTGCTGGGTTAGAAATATGAAGAGCCAAGCAGGAACAGTTTGAATTTACAGCTGTGCGCGTTTAGTACAAAATCGCAAGTTCGTACGTGAACTTACCTCAGGCATTTGCTGCTGCAAGGCTTGCTGCGTAGCGCTCATTTCAGCAAGTTCCTTCGCGTTCTTAGGCAGTGCATGGTTTTCTAACATAACGGTTGCAGAGGCCACGAACGCATCGATCTTCGCTGTGTCTGATCTACAACTGGCCACTAATGACGTCATCAGAGATGCCCAGAGGCTTCGCGCTTGAGCTTCAAACTCACGACGTAAAGTTGTTGTGCCAACTGATATCCATTCTATTTTTTCATCCTCACTGAAAGTTAATATGGTGAAATAATATTGTTATACGAAAACTTGAAAAACATAAATAGATATAAATAGCATATATACTATAGCCGTATGTTAGTTCTATTGCACCTGCAGTAAAAGATATGCTTCAAAAAGTGGTCGATCCGGCCACTATGGAGTACTAATGGGGTTACGCTCACGGGACAGATTCAACAGACATAAGGCGAAATTGAACAAAAAAATGGATCTGCAAGATCTAAAGATAATAGATCAACTCACAAAGTCATTTTAGCGACCGCCTGTCCGTATGCCTTGCAGGCTTTAAAGTTGTTCTCCCAATGTATGGGCTCGGTGAGATGCTCCTTACATAACGCGTCTAGGTCGGTCACGCACGCTAGCGCCGCTCGCCGTGTCCACGACGCGCATGAGGCCTCCAGAGAAGATAGGGCTGCTTCGAGCTGTTGTACTGCCTTGTTGCCTAGCCAGCTGTGCCTTCAAATTGCGGAAAAAAATGTTAACAATTAAATAATACATACATACAGTCAGTCACGCCTGAATTCCCCAAAGGGTGAAGGTGAACCAATACCCACATTTCGCCGGTATGTTTAGGTCCCATGTAATAGGAGGGCGAGCGTATTTCCATTAGCCGGGCACAAATCCTAACTCCAAGCTACTGCTGAGAATGTTATAGAAAAATCCAATAACGAATCTAACCTAAGACCTCTAGCGTAGCAGTCGCGCTTAGGAGCACTAGGTTAACGAGGCAGTTAAATTAAAAAGTCTAATAAAAAAAATACATGTATAATTAACATTCATTGCTAATTTATGTTTATGAATGCTAAAAACATGTGATAAAATTTTACTAGGCTACGTGACGTAGAAAGCAATATATGTAGCATAAACATCAGTGATATGTAAGTGCCTGGAAATTATTTTTTACTTACTTTTCAACGATAGCAGCGAAGATAGTCTGTTTGTCAGTGATATTGTTCTGTACGCCGACGAACTGTGCCGGCATGGAGACAAGGCGACGCAGTTGATGGTAATGCTGCACTCGAAGCTCTTCGATAGCTGGTTGAACACGAACTGAGTAACCACTAAACAGAGAAGATGCTTTATTTCAATTTAATCCTTATGTCAGTGCCACAAGATTCATATTACGCGTCATAGCAAAGTGCTAGCATTTTTTATTATATTTCACGGAAGAATTCAGTCTTGATTAAAAGTTTGGTATGTATTCCTTTCTTTCCTCATCAAAAGCTCAACTTAGGTCATTAAAGAATTGACAAGTCAATCTAGTCTTTATTTACTTACTTCTTCCAAAATTATAAATAAAAAAATCTTGCATTGATGCAAAATTGAGGTTAATTATTTATATTTATTTTCAGATGAAGATCTACTGGGACTAGAATAATTACAAAAAACAAATTCATTGATCCGGGGTATTACATGAGTGTTTTAATATAACTAAACTAATACACCGTATCCTAACCAATATTATAAATGCGCAACAAGTAAGTTTGTTTGTTACCTATTCACGCTTTAACCACTAAACCGATCATTCTTACCTCATCATTCACCCTTTGTTCGCCTTTCATCCCGCAAAAGAGTTCTGTTCCCGAGGAAAACATCAATAACTTTGTAACTATAATAGACTAGCTTTTGCCCGCGACTTCGTCCGCGTGGAGTAATAGTTCCCGTTCCCGGGGGATTTCCGGGATGAAAACTATCCTATGTCCTTTCTCGGGTCCCAGACTATATCTGTACCAAATTTCATTGAAATCGGTTCAGTGGTTTAGGCGTGAAGAAGAGACAGACAGACAGACAGACAGACGGACAGACAGACAGAGTTACTTTCGCATTTATAATATTAGTAAGGATAAGGATGGCACCACGTGTCTTTCGAATCATGATTGAATTTTAAATATAACCGACATTTACGCGGACGAAGTCGCGGGCGAAAGCATGAGAAATAATTAAGCAAGCATTAAAAACTTAATGTAATTACCGGAATACCAGATCAACTTTAACATGTGGAAAATGTTTATGTAGCGAAAGCAGCGTCTTTATGTACTGGTATTCAAGAGCTTTGTACAACTGCCAATCCCAGTGAGAACGCCACAGCTCTGTGTTTTTGTAACCGTTAGATTCAACCTGAAAAAAGAAACAATATTTTACTGTTATGTATTGTGTATTTGTGATGTACATACTGAAATTGGAAAGAAAAACATTGGATTAAGAGGAACTTCTCCTTAACTTTCAATAAAACAGAATACTGGATACTTATAAATTATAATATTCATATTCATATTCATTTATTTTGCGTACCATAATGTGCATAAAAGATGTTACAAAAAGCTTACAGCTAAGGTACAATTATGGACCCTGTTAGGGCACAGCAACATGATTTACTGAACTTAATAACATAATAACAGTGTCACCTTATCTATAATATCTCTTATGTCCTTTACACCTTTCTTCCATTCAGATTGTTTGGCCAAAAGTTCGGTCTCTATAAGCTTCTGGACAATATTTCTAATCGCTACATGCTGACCCGTCAGATAAGTGTTCTGAAATATACAAAATAAAGTAGCTGTTGTACTTTAAATTCAAACAGACATTCCATTGAAGTTCCATTTTGTCTTCCCTATGTAGGTATATCATGTCAAGTTATGAAAGTTATTAATGTCAAATTGAAGCATGCGCCGTGTATCGGTCGTCTATTGTTGTATTAGTCAAGCACCGAACTAAATTAGGCAAGAAGAAAAAAAGTCTATGTCTGGTAAAAAAACATATTTTGTCTGAAATGATAATAATGATGAAGCACACAGTTTAAAGAAACAGGAGTCGTATTATGAAGTGATAATGCCTTGAGGGAGTCAAAACTATACTTGACCTATGGCGTCATCCTTTTTCACAAGGGAACAGCGATGGCATTAACATGTCATACTACTGTCCCAAAATGAATACCTGTGTTTCCAATTTCAAAACAATTTTCTTGAGTTTCTCAGTGTAATTTGTCAGCTGTTCGACGTCATCCCAGTAGACTGCTTTCTGGTCCTGAACTAAGTTGGATAGATCTAGAGCCGCTTGCAACATCATCGGACGGGTTGACGGGATCATTCGCTCACCCAGAGTGTTGTGGAATGATGCCACCTGGAAACATGACGATCACATCGCCCAAATGTTACGTGTAAGTATTATCATTGTTAGTACAATACACTTACTTTTTTGGAATGAAAATTCCTTTCCATTTAGGGTTACTCTTCACACTAAGACGCGACCCTGCGTGTACCTTTTAATAGAGCTACTCAAAATATAACTTTATTTACTACACGAATGGATACACATTTCATTATGAGACAAAATTAAATGTGTATCATGTAGTAAATAAAGTTATATTTTGAGTAGCTCTATTAAAAGGTGCGCGCAGTGTCGCGTCTCGGTGTGAACTGACCCTTAATGGTTACTAAGTTATTTATATGGCCGATGTGTAGGCCATGGACTAGTGACATGTACCATGGCTTGGCGTTTTAATAGTAAGCAAAATGATTATAATGATCTTACCTGCTGCAAGGGCCGCGCATGCACTAGCGCATTGCTAAGCGTATCAAGCACAGCTGCAGCGGGTGGGGGCGGCAGGCGCATGGCAGCGAGCGCGCGCGCCTCGAGCTCCGCGCGCACCAGACCTGGGTTGAAGTTCACTACCATCAGGCGGGTGCTGCCGCTGAACTCCACTACCGGCTTGTCTGTACATATTTGGAGGGAGCCATTCTTTGCTTGAGCCTATAAAGAACTTGTTAGTAGGTAGTTTTTCTTTTATAGATGGCAGATGTGACTGGCAACACTGGGAGGGGACGCCTTAGAAGGGCCTACCCTGACCCATATTTGTGACTTTTGTGAGGTTTTTCAGAAAGGTCGGGTGTACATTACTCGTAACCGGCGTGCTTGTATGACCAGATTTATTTATGGACGTGGGTGAGGCAAAAATAGTATGTAAGGATCGTAGCAGGTGGCGTTCTGAGGTTTCTGGCTAGCTCCATGGGAAAAAAGCCTCACGCCTTTTTTTATGTATGTATTTCTACATTTTTAATCGCTGATTCCAAATGCCGCCGCCGATTTTTATTTCGCTGTTACAGGGCGTCCCAAAGTTAAGTGTCTTTTCAGCATTCTGGGGCAAGTGGATAATAAAATGCAATATAGGAATCATAATCACTTATCACTCACCTGCAGATCGCGGCTCCACTCTTCGTGCAATTGCGTGTACAAATTTTTGAGATCTTTCAAAACTTTGGTAGCGAGACTGTATAATTCAGAACTACCGTCAAATTCTTTCAAGTATTTCTCAGTACACATTTGAATTTCTTTGACCTGAAATTAATTACAGTCAAAGTTAATAAACCATCAACATTCTAGCTTAGTAAGTTAAAATGCTGGTCAGCTTTGCCTTTTGGTACTACCTTAGCTTCCGTCAGCTTAGCCCACTGTATTTGTAGCACGACCGTTGACATTTCTGGTGGCTGGTACATCTTAACATCCAATTCGTCCGCATCCATCTGAGTTTGGACACTCTTCAGCATTGAAATAAGAGATGACACGAATATTTCTAGCTCGTTGTTGAGTGCATGCTTTACAAGAGGTCGCTCTATTAAGGCACTGTATCTCATGAATTCGTACAGCATCTGAAAAGGGTTGAAATACGAAAATAATAAGAACCTTCTCAGCACCTTGAATAACCTCAATCGAAGACATTTTGCGTTGTTTGTAATTTTGTGTGTTACTTTACCTGTTTGGTAGACATGTTATGCAATCTGGGTTTTAATTTTTCAGCTACTTTCGTTTCAGCGGGACGCAAACTTGTTGAAAACTTAGAAACAGCTGTATCCCACCCAGGGTTAGGTCCGTTACACATCCAAATATTTATACCTATTAAAAAAATGCGACGGTATTTTTACATGAGCCAACAGGATTAGTAAAATATTTATCTGAATAAAAGTCAATACTAACTTTCGAAAGGTGCAAATAATTGATGAGTCTGCAGTTCTGATCTTTCATTGTTCGAAAGTAATTTATTCAACTGAGAATGTGTAGACCTGATGTCGTGAATCTGAAACATAAAGCTGTAATTTTGGTACCTTAATCGTAATGCTTCGTAAGAGCTGTTTGATAGATAATTCTTTTCGAACAACTAAACGCTTCTTTGCAGTTGGATAAAAATAAAAGCAGTAAGTTAAGGCAATAAAATATGTATAAACTTATTATAAAAATCTTAGACCAGGTCAGAGGCCCTTGAGGCGAATTAGAAACTCTGACACTAGGGTGTGTGGGGTAGTTAGACCTTACTGCCCACACGATAAAGAAAAATAAGAAGATAAGATTCTTACCTCTTTCATCCTATTTTGAAAGTTCAAACAAAACGGTGGCACGTAAGGTTTCCCGTTCCACGCATGGAGAGCGTAGTTGGGCCAGTACGTTTCAGTTAAGGATTCGCAAGCACTGTTCCAAGTCTGAATCACCTTGAAACTCTCAGATAAGAGATTCAAGACTTCACTATCCTTGGCTCCATTGTAGACTTTCCAAAGATCGTTGGTTGAAACGGTCTTTTGTATAATTAAACATATTTCGTGGCCTTAAAATACAAAATTAAAGAAAGGTAAACCTTTTAAACATTTATTGAACTAAAAACTGTCTGTAGGAATTGAGTGCGCATTCGTAGCTCCTAAACCAGACAGCGTGTGATTTAAATGTTGGTCTGAGAGTTTGTGAGTTAGCTGAAGGAGTCATGTCATCTCAATTCTAAGAAGTAACTTTTTTCACACTTATCATACCTACATCTATGATGAAATAATACTTGCTATAAAATAATAATCCTTACATTGGATCACAGATGTTTGAACTGAAAGCGCCTGGTGTCGGCATACAGCTATTTATACTAGATACCAGGAAAGCATCAAAACAAAAACGGATAAGAAAAAAGGATATTGTTGCAATCTCAAAAGACAAACCAAGTATTAATTAAAACATACCAATAATATCAAACACATGGATCATTCTATCTTGGGCATATGGCGAGGTAGTGATCCGCCAAATATCATCAAGAATTCCACCAATATTTTCTGCTGACTCTCGTATCTCATCCATTGAGCTGGAATGTATAGTCCTGCAAAATGTAGGAGAAAAACAAGTAATGGAAACATTCTTTAGGATTTGAACAAAAACGACTTTGTAAAAAATCAGGATGATCAGTTTAGGGGTGAAAAAGTAACAAACAAACAAACTTTCGCATTTGTAATATTAATTAGAATAGTTAGAATAAGCAGTAAACTTGTTTTGCCTCAATTACCTTACTTCCTCCAATACATCTTCGAAAAGTTCGCAAAAAGTAGATGCAGCCTCCTTCTCCTTTTTATTAGCATCTTTCTTTTGTCCTACTGTTTTCCAATATTCTAGTTCATCTTGAATTGATAGTACAACTGTAAAAAAGCAGGAATATGAAAGTAAAAATGATAAACCTAGGAAATGGGAGTTTTCTTTTATGTACTGATTTACTGCAGCATTGTGAATAAATTTTACTTGCTTTCCTAAGGGTCAGTTCACACCGAAACGCGACGCGACGCCTGCGCAACTTTTAATAGACCATCACGCCTGTATTCCCCGAAGGGTTAGGCAGAGGTGCACCAATTTAGGTACACCCACAGTTCGCCGGTATATTTAGGTCCCATGTAATAGGGGGCGAGCCTATTGCCATTAACCAGGCACAAATCCAAACTCCGGGCTGCTACTGAGAAATTCCTAATGGAAAAACCCAATAACACTTTTTGCCCGACCTGGGAATCGAACCCGGGACCCCTTGCTCGGCAGTCGCGCTTGCGACCACGAGTCTTGTCTTGCGTCAACGGGGCAGTTGACGCGGGGGAGTTGGCCGGGGCGGGGGAGTTTGACTTTTAATAGAGTTACTCAAAATATAACTTTATTTACTACACGAAAAGATACACATTTTGAGTAGCTCTATCAAAAGGAGCACGCACCTTCGCGTCTCGGTGTGAACTGGCAGTTACATTTTTTGCGATAGAAAGGTTTACTCAAAATAGCGTTAGTATTAAGGTCATTTTGTTAAAAGGGTCAGAAATACCAGGTTCAAATTCAAGACCTTGAAACATTTGAAAGTGTTTGCTCACTCACTGCACCAATTTCTAGAACAGAACTTCATAAATGATAAATGATTTAAAACACACTTCAACTAACACCTAGGAAACACCAACCTAGTTGACTAATCCAAGAACAATTACAGAAATAAATTCAGAAGTCTGTTTTATAGTAAATCTATACAGTTTCTTTTAATAGCCAGATAATATGAGAACCATGTAGTTTAAAGAACAAATAGATGGTATCTACACCACCACTACAGACCAATGTTTTTCATACTGGTATGAGTTGGATTTAAATTGAATGCAGTGTGTAAACACTCATATAGTAAATACTGGATTTAATAATTACTTACTATTTATGTTAGTGTTCCCTTTGCCATGGGCCAAAATCCTTAAATTACATTCTAGATCAGATAGGTTTTTTTGGAGTTTATTTGAATATAAGTCACTGCCCTGAAAATTAAAAGTTAATTTAAAAGCTTGCAAAAGTAATTCCGAAAAACTATCTTTTAAATAAATACACTAGTTTGACTTATAAAACAACTAACAACTACTGAGCAAATGTAATTAGAAAAAATATAATTAGGTATGTATTCAACTATTATATTTTATTTATCATTTTACTTGTATATCATTGTACACTTACTGCAGCCAAAAGTGGAGTGTAGACTTGTCTCCAAATCTGATATAATGACTCTGCTGTGTTATTAGACAGGGTCAAGATATTAATATTGTGCACAGTGTCATCTTTTAACAACTCTTGTGCAGATGTTTTGTAAAATACAATAGATTTGTATTTGTTATCCTGGATCTACAAGATAAGAATGTATTTGTAAGAAAATATAAAAGTAAATAAATGTGCATCATAGCATCTGCAACATGGCAGCCCTATAATTAACTAACTCTTCATTTTTTATAAATAAAATAGGTACCCAAGTTTAGCCTTAAAATATGTATAATAGATCATTCATTTTTATTATAGGTACTTACTTTAGTATGAAGACATATATTTTCATTAACTTGATAGCCTTGTATTATAAGTATTTGTGGGTTGTTGATGAAATCAGATAACGCATCTTCTGATTTTTCATCTAATTTCAAATCCGATTTGTTATAATAGTGCTCTGCAAGAACAGTCTTAGTTATAATAATGGCTTTAAATCTTGAAAGTGAACTTGAATTCGATTATTCTGAAACTGAGATGATCCTGGGTATAAAAAATACTTCTTACTACATAATTATGTACTGAAAATCATGGACTTATTTGAATTTGTAGTGTTGGTTTGTTTAAATAAGCTCACTTTTCCAGAAGTTCAGCAATCAAGCAAAAGTATGGTTTGATCAAATTATTCTGTAAGTTTTAGCTCAGATTTATTTAATATATCTATTGCATTTCAAAGGTACAATTATGCTTTACTTCGTCGTCTTTTCCATTTGCACATCAAAATGGAAAACATGGCAAAGTGTACTTACCAATGGTAGTAAATATAAAATCGCGTATAGGTAACATGTTTTACAACACGAACACCAATAACGCAACAATTAAAACTCTTTAAACGCAATTATCATCACTTTCAACCATTAAATAATAATTTAAATTACCAAGTCTGTTTTTACACAACACGAGACTCAAGTTATTAATGTCACAACATTGTTACCATAGCAACCAAAACCACAAAATACCATTTACTGTCAGTGTACTCTGTGCTGTCAGTGTCACACAGACAGCAAGGCTTGTTGAATCGATGTTGACTGAAAGTTTGAAGTCATACATAAGCCAGAATGCAAGAAAAAAGTATAAATTAAAATAAACACTCTCTATAAAAAAATAAATCGAATGCAAAAAAGTATAAATTAAAATAAATTCTCTATAAAAAAAAACGAATAATAAAACCTAAACATAATATTTTTGATGAAAATTTCAAATCCATGTCAGACTATTCACATTTTAGAACAGTTTTTAGATAACCTTTATTACTTTGTTTTAAGGTCTATTTTCTGTGCAAATCACGTGTGTAAGCAGCTGCTGAACTGTCAATACTGTCATGCTTAGATTATCTGTCATGCATACACTTTTGTTTTACTGTCATCATTGTTGATATTAAATTACGCTGTCTATTTTTTGTTTTATCGAGAGATAACCAAAAAACAGAGAAAATATCAAATTATACCTATCTACTTTTCACGTTGTTCATCTAAATAAATAAATAAAAGCAACACAAGATGTTTCGACCCGTAAGAACACTCAATACTGTAAGTAATACCTAGTACTATTAAAGTATGCAATTCCTTCTGTTTTCAAAACATTAGTAAACTCTCGTAGTAAAATATGATATTCTTACAAACATAACTATTATGTAAAATACCTATAAAATAAGTTGTAGTTCTGAAACATGACGTCTAAAGACAATTTCTACAGGATTATGTATAATATCAATGAGGATTATATAAAATTGTAAACCCTCTCATATATTTTTGACGGGCCTGTTGGTCTAGTGGTTAGCGGCCCTGACTGCTAAGCTGGAGGTCGTGGGTTCGATTTCCACCCAGGACAAACTTTGTGTGATGAGCATGATTGTTTGTTCTGTGTCTGGGTGTGATTTATCTATAATATGTATGTATTTATAAATTATATAAGTATGCATATCAGTTGTCTGGTTACCATAACACAAGCTCTGCTTAGCTTGGGATCAGATAGCCGTGTGTGAGTTGTCCCAAGATATTTATTATTTTATTGTTTTATTTAATAAGGGTTAGGTGTTTTTGCATCAAACAATATTACTGAATAAATACCAGTACAGGCTAAAGCAATATCTTGAGTATGTAGATGTTAATTTAATTATTACGTTTTTACTTGCTTGTTTTTCCAGGCCTACAAATTAGCGAAGAATCTGCCCAGAGTTGCTCATATGAGTGACAAGCCTACCGATGTGGATTATTCTCATATTGAAATACCTCGCTATGACATTGATAAACCACAATCACTGGAGAAGCGTAAGGCAAGGTAAGAAAAATATTTATGAAGTTCTTTTAAACTTAACTGTAACAGAAGGTATGGTAAGGTAAGGTTGCAGGTCAGCTAAACGGCCGTAAGTTTTTGAAACAGACAGTATTACAACATTAGCTTTCTGCTTATTAAAGTGCATATAGATTAAAAATCTGATTTAAAACTTAGTTTGGACAAATGTTGGCTAACTAAGCCAACAGGTTCAGGTGTGCATGACACAAATAAACAACTCATTTCTAAAATTAGGACTGCAGCAATTAAAGGTTATTATGATTACAAGATGCTAAGTGTAAACATGAAGTTTGTTGTTTTTCTTTTAATAAAAATACGGAAGATTCTGGCAGTAAGCCAGACTAGGTAAGATATATCAAAATGCTTGTGCATAGTATAGATAGACTATAGATATTTCAAATGCCATAATGAGGATTTAAGGCGCCAGATATAGGTCTACGTTTACCAGCAGTGCCGTAATTATCCTTTAATGCGCCCGGTGCAAGCTTCTATAACTGCGCCCCTGAATTTTTTTCTGGTCCTGGTCTGGTCATCTCTGCGCCCTGTGCCTGGGAATGGCTGGCACAGCCCTAGTTACGGCACTGTCTATCAGCATCTGATAGCAGTTTTAAAAGTAAAAATATTGTGATTTTCATATGGTATTCATTATTGCTAATCTTCTTTTCGTGTTGATGATACATTTATAATTATTTATACAACATGGGCCCAGTAGCTGGCTACGTTTATTGCCGCGTCCGGAGCGCTCATCAGATCGCGAAGGGTGCAGGTGAATGGAAAATTGGGACACTCTAGCATGTGGGACATTGTTTTCTTTTCTTTATAATATTTTTCTTTTTTTGCATTTTTAAGTGTACCTTTAATTATTGTAATTGATGACATTGTTATCGTTTTAATTAAAGTAAATAAATAAATAAATAAATTGATCAGGGCTCTGCAATCATACTGGGTACCGGATGGGTCCATGATGCCCCATTTTACCAGATTATGTTTGAAGCAGCCTACCTGGGTACATAGTCAGTCTATACCATCATACCATCACGCCTGTATTCTCCGAAGGGTTAGGCAGAGGTGTACCAATGTACACCCACAGTTTGCCGGTATATTTAGGTCCCATGTAATAGGGGGCGAGCCTATTGCCATTAACCGGGCTCAAATCCAAACTCCGAGCTGCTACTGAGAATTTCATAGAAAAACCCAATAACACTTTTTGCTCGACCTGGGAATCGAACCCTGGACCCCTTGCACAGCAGTCGCACTTGCGACCACGAGACCAACGCGGTACAGTCAGTCTAATGCCTTCCAGATAGACCACTGCTGTTCACGCGTGGGAGCCACGTGTTCTTGGGGCTTCCAAGTAATCAAGAGGTGTTGGATGTCCTTCTTCCCACAATCTGCTTCTCTTTGGGTGGACTGTCCTGAATTGCCTGGGTTAAGACATTTAGAGACTTTTAGATTGTATTCTTTAAAAAAAAAAAATTTTAAATTATTCTTTATTTTTTATTTCCACCGGCAGATAGTTGATGTTTTAAGGCGTAACTTAGGCTATTTCTATTTTAGAAAAATTAATTATGGTTCCACACAAAAAAGTTAAATCACCATGATAACCAATGATAATTCAAACTTTGTCATAGTCACAAGCTAGTAATTAATAATAAATAGGTATGGAAAGTAATAATTGATTTGTTTTTTTAAGAATGATCATGTTACAAAGGAAAAAAAAAAAAAATGAATATTGTATATATAAAGTATCCAGTTAGTGTTGTATAGTGCTTTAATATTAATTTGACTTCGACTTTGAATATGTAGCTTAAATATTGCACTTTGACTTGTGTAAGCAGGCTAAGGCACTGACTGGCGAGATTTTATGAAAGATCATGACTTTAAACAAAAAAGTAACCCTTGTTATATTGCCACCTTAAATTAGACATCAATGTTGATGGCACACAGCTTTTCTTAGCTTAGAATTGTGTAGTGTTGTGTTGCATTTGGAGATCCTGAGATAATAATAATATGAAATGTACACATTCATCAATACTTATCATAATGAGATGATTTACTTAATTATCATAACATGTTATTGCATACTGAAAAAGTTGACCTAAGTCATATCTAGTCTAAGTTATATAACAGATAGTTGCGTTAATATCTACCTACCCTATAAAGGGTTTAAATATATAGCTGACATAGCGCGACATTGGGGTATTTCGAATTCTCGACACATATCAAAGTTGGATAAAACAGTTTTTGCTCAATTTGATAATAATTAGTCTTTTATGCAAAGGTTTTTGAGCTTATAGCGCATTCTCTACGTGACGTCTAATCTAACAACATGCCCATTAGCTATTTTACAGTTTACCTGTTACATAATTGAATAACAAGAATGCATAACCAATAACAATGATGTCACAACAGTTTGGCAGTTTAGGACTGACTTGGGGACTGACTTTGACCAATATAAAACTAAAAACTAAAAAAAAAAAAATATATTATACATACAGACGAATTGAGAACCTCCTCCTTTTTTGAAGTCGGTTAAAAAGCTCATAACACTGTTGAACCTCGAGTGTGGTCTTATGCTTTTCGCTTTCCGCAACGTTTCTCCAGGTCATTAGTTCACCTTGTTAGACTTACTCCTTGTGCGCCTGGGTCGGGGGACCCCATCGACGGTCTGTTTTACGATAAAGATACCCTACCCAGTACCGTAATTAGCCTATTATGCGCCCGGTGCGAGCTTCTATAACTGCGCCCTTGAAAAAAAGCGCCCGGTGCAAGATTATATAACAGCGCCCATTAAAAAAAAAAATCTGGTCCTGGTCTGGTCATTTCTGCGCCCCTCCAGGGTCTACGCCCTATGCCTGGGCACCGCTGGCACCGCGCTAGTTCCGGCACTGCCCCATAGCAGGCATGCAACATAGGTTAGGCAATTATTAAGGCTTTGGTGGTTACTTTGATTCTCTTTCTATGAGTATACTTTCCTTCTTTGTTTTTTGGGCGACCTTGTGCCATTTCATAAGGCGCGTGGGTGACTGATTCAGTGCCCTAGTATTTATGTGCATGTAGTGTACCCAACATAAAAGTTTTCTGGGGAAAGATTTTAGTCTTGAGATACGCGCTATTTGGGACGAGATAATGTTGAGTGGCTTCACGACCGCTGCCCAGCTAAATCGAATTTGACAATATTCGAATGGAATGACTAAAGCAAATTTTATACCCAACAATTTGTACTCTTCCAGGCTCGTGTATCAATCACGCAAGAGAGGCATGTTGGAGAATGATCTCCTGCTGGGCACGTTCGTCAAGAAACATTTGGACTCAATGAATGAACAGCAGACTATCATGTATGATCGCCTCATTAATTCTGTGAGCAACGACTGGGATATTTTCTACTGGATGGTTGAGAAGCAGCCCACGCCAAAGGAATACGACAATGAAGTTATGGACATGCTGAAAAAACACGCTAAAAATGAATCCAAAACCTCCCTGAGGCTACCAAACTTATATTGAAACTAAAAATAATTATTCACGGAAATGTTCTAGCTAGAAATGGTTGTTGATTATTATTCTTAGACATAATACTTATGCATTTCGTAGACTTATTAGGTAGACAGCTACCTATTCAGTTTTAGATTATATTATTTAAATGTGAACTTACTTATTTGTTGAATAGTTAATAATAACGCTAATAATATCAAATAAGTTTGTTTTGTTTTAGACATATATTTGCGTCACTGATTCACAACTCCCTTATTATTCCTACAAAAAATAAATAATAACACACATTATGACGTCCATTATACATATTTCTACGTTAGTTCTTATTGTAACAATGTGCAGATTACACTTTCATGAAAAAAAAACCGTACATCCGAATGAATGTTTGCATTGTGATTGTTTCCTCCACAATGGTATACAGATATTTGGACGATTTTGTCTTTTGTTAGTTCGAGTGTGTATGTATTATTATGTAGAATAATTCGTTATGTAAATTAGTTTCGTGCGTAAATAAGCATATATTTGCCTGGAGGATTAACATATTCATTTAAATGTGTATGAACATGGAAGCTCGGTGACCTAATACAGGCATTTCACTCGACCTCACACCGGCACCGCAAAGAGTTACGCAGTGGAGCTCCTTAGTTTTGTGTGAACCGCCTTACGGCTCGCCTATCGTGTACACATCGTATCGCCAAATACCTAAAAAACTCCCAGTGCGTAATCCTTATTTTGATCAAATACTGCGTTATCAAATAATAATAACATTTAATAATTTCTGTTGATTATGAATGAGTACGTCACACGCAGGTCAGCCACAATCTTATCATTTGCTGTTTAAATGTTTGTGCTTTGATCCAGTGAAGTCAGTTAACTTGAAGCAAGTTGTGAATGTACATTATATCGAAGAGTGTAGGTAAACTTATTTGAAAAACTTAGTTTTTGCAGAAGATACGTACCTACCTTTAAAAAGTGTTTTGTGTTAAATATACTAAAACAATTAATTGTGTTAAGTGTGAATAATTAGTGGTAAATAAAGATGCCTATTCGTCGCAGTCAGGTAAGCTTTCGTTTACTAATAATGATTTTAAAATAAATAAGCATTAAAAGTATCTTACTACGGGAATAATAAATTCGGATGAAATTTTGCAATACAAATTTCAAAGTTACCGGTTGTGTATCGAAGTTCTGATAAATTCTCAATTGATAACATCAGTTAAAAAAATATTTTGAACATGATAAAAAAAATGATTTTATTAAAATGCCACTCGTTTCATAAAATAATCAGCAAAAAGTGATTTTCAATATTTCGCCAATTACCTACGCCTTGAAAAATGCATTTCACAACTTTATATAAAATATTCAAGTAAACAAGATTATTTTATACCAGTGTTGCAAGAGCCACGCTGTACTTAAGTGTTGATAATATTACCTAGGTAAAACGAAAAGTAGGAAGAAAGGGTTTTTGGGGTCCACCTAAAATAAGGATTTGAATTGTCTTAGGCCACAAAAGCGAAACCACACAGAATTGATTAATTATTTTTGTAATTTTATGTATGTATGTAATTATTTGCAGGTATTAGTGAAATGGATCTTCGAGAACCAGCACAAGTTGCAAATGGTACGTTATTGCAGTTCTTCACTGCGCTATAAGGAGTTAGAAGAGAATGCGGCGCAAGCGCAGCCGGAGCACGTGGCTCCCTCTACGGCCGCGCCCGCTGACAAGCCCCGCCCACATATTACGCCTGAAATCTCGTTCAAGGTAAGTTCGACTGCAATTTAATGACTAATTAACGACTCAGTAAGCTTTACCATTGTTTAAAGCCTTAGCGAGCTTTTAGCTTTGCTTTTGTATTTCTTACATACAAAAGATGTCTTTTTTTTTTAATATTCAGTCAATACAGTAAATGTGGTTTTTTTTTAAATCCTTTTATTTCGATGTCTGTAATAATGATGTTTTCATCAAATAAGTAAATCATGATGATACTCGTTTTCTTTAAACTAATTAATACGTATATTGTTTATGATTTCTTGGAATAATTTCATTACGCAGCTGTTGACGTATATAATTTATTTAACAACATGAAAGCAGATAATTCTAAGTAATGTATTGTTTTTAAATCGAATGTTGGTAGGTACAGTCGTAGACGTCGGTTTTGAACCTTTATCTTGTTTGTTTGCACTCATGCTACTGTAGTTCTAAACGGCTATCTACTTGTCAGGAGGTAACTGCATGATATATGTATTGACTTGGATCGAACTTGCCGATGGCCACGTGACCGACCACGTACCCTTCTGACAACGTTACACTATATTGTTACAGTATTCAATGTTTACATACATAATAATAAATTAATTGATACACATTAATCGTGATGTAATCGACTGGGGTTTTAACTATGCTACGAGGCGATAATGAATAAGAATAAATTTTCCTTATAAATTAAAAACAATATTGAAAATTATCGTTTAGTTTATAAATTAGTAAATAAATGAAGTAAAAGTTATTTTTATTACGTAAGCAGGGTTCAGTGCTCAGTTCAAGACCTCACTTTTGTTCGATTCCCAGGCCGAGCAAAAAGTGTTATTGAGTTTTTTTATGAAATTCTCAGTAGCAGCTCGGAGATAGGATTTGGGCCCGGTTAATGGCAACAGGCTCGCCCCCTATTACATGGGACTTAAGTCCATGTAATAGGGGTTGTGTAGGTACAACCACAGTTCGTCGCTATGTTTAGACATAGCGACGAACTGTGGTTGTACGTTGGTACACCTCTACCTAATCCTTCGTGATGGTAGGTAATGTTATTTCAATATTTAACTGTTCAAATATTTTTCAGCACGAGGATTTACAAGTGAGGCTCGCAGCTCCATACCAACTAAACCCAAAACCCGAGGTAACAGATCTTGGGTTTGGCAAATTTTTCACTGATCACATGCTCAAAATCAACTTCTTCAAGCAACTAGGAGGATGGCAGAAACCAGAGATAATGCCTTTTGAAAATTTAAGTTTACACCCTGCTGCCAAAGCGCTACATTATGCAATACAAGTATGTGAATTATCAACTTTGATTTTTTTTAAATATAAAATAAAATAATTTACTAGCTGCAGTAGATCTTTTTCAAAAAGTTAACATCAATCAATTATCGAATATTTCCTTATACCAATCCTTTTTGTAGCAAAGAGATAAAGGATGCAAATACGTAAACAATTTGTATTGATGTATAAATATTATGATTAGAGAAAATGTTAAGTTTCTAGAATGATTGCTCTTATTGATGTTATTTACATGTACTATCAACGCAGTATTGTCACATTAATATATACGAATGATGTCACTAGGGACCTTACTGTTGTGTGTTCGCAAGGAGATAAAGTGATTATAAATTTGTTACAGTTGTTTGAAGGACTCAAAGCGTACAGGGGGGTCGATGATAAGATACGATTGTTTCGACCAGAATTAAATATGGAAAGAATGAATTTAGCAGCTCAAAGGTCTGGGCTGCCAACCTTTGATGGCGAAGAACTTATTAAATGTATATCGAGGCTAGTGCAAATCGACCAGGAGTGGGTACCACATTCAGAAACCTCCACCTTGTACCTACGACCTACGTTAATCGGCACCGAGGTAAGCGATGATTAAATCTGTGTTGTTCGATTATAATCAGTAAAAAGATTTCTTATGAACACGTTAGTAATATATTGGGGAAAACAGCAAATACCGGTAACCGTATTTGCTGATTTCCCTATGTTTTCACAAACATGAGATCACATCTAGATATCCTGGGTGAGCCATAAGGAAAAATGACCATGACATTATGATGATTTAAAAATATTGAATATGAAATGAATTTCTATGAACTTAGCCAATCGCTGATCGACCTTCAAAATAATAACTGACCACATTGTAGGGTAACGTACATAGTAGAAGGAACCACAATTAAACTCTAAACTTTCGAAGACTATAAATATGCGGCACATAATAAATAAAATATTTTCAATGATAAGCTTTTAGGTACTTAAAGTAGGCAGCTTATCTTCAACAATCAAAAGTAACATTCATGTTTTTATATGGTCGCAATAAAATCAGTGCACATACGGAAAATGATGTAGCCCACTTGTTCTTATCTTTAGTAATTGCTAAACGCCTCTTATTGATAAATTTGGCAAATAACAATGTTATCGCAAAATTTCAGAGATATCAAGAAAAGATTTGTCCAATCATGCCATAATTATCAGTTTAGTTTTTTTTTATTGTGTCATAAGACGAACATAGGTGAATGTTTTCGATTTATGTTCAAGGCGCTTCGCATACTAATATGTACGTAAATGTATCGATCGATATTTCGTTTATCTAGAGTGAAGGACGATAATATAACAGATCGGTCATTGTTGTCAAGTAGGTACCGCTCTTATCAACTATAATGAACATTTAACTTTTGTTTTGATACTAATTTTTGCTCCAAGTATCGCGCCTTTATTTTTTTTGGTTTCGGTAAAAATTGGTTACATATATGGATACATATTATACTGGATACATATCTACATCTACCTTATTAGCAGTTTTTCTACAAAAAGCTATAAAATAAAAGTACCGATACATTGAAAAAAAAAATGTATTGCAACACTTCTAAATATAGTGCGCCTACTGTTTCGGTGGATACTACCTAATTATATAATCTTTTGAAATATGTTTAATATAGCTATAACGCATCTATTTATTAATAAAATCTTAATACAAGGTAATTGGTGGCTGGAGCGAGCCCTTTAGTTGATGGCAAGTGTTGCAACTTTTACCGATGCCGGTTTTTCTTTACGAAGATAATTAAAAACATATTTCTTTAGATTACAGCTTTATCTATAGCACACGTTTTTTAGTATGCACGTTACATTAGAACAAACATTCGACTTATTCACCTTATCGCCACTGTTGCTATTATTTGGATATTCAGTTTGGGTCACGTGTTCAGACCGCATGAAATTTTCAACGTTTACGCTGTTATCTCAGTTTATTATATAATAGACCGAATACTTGATTTTTAATTCGTATAGTAACATTATAAATAAAATGCCGATACTGCTTTAGTGGTAGTAGTAATATTTTGGGCAATAAAGATTTAAAATAGAAAGCCAAATATTTGAAGCATTACTTCATATAAATGAAAATAGATAGTAGGTACTTAGTTCTATAAGATAGTTTTAAGAAATAATCGCTTTTCGATAATGATCAAGTGAATTAGTAAGTAATTTAATTTTTCAACGTGTTTTTATCGCTTGCGTACCTGTGATATCGGTTCAAGGTAACTTTAATTGACGATAGAGCCAGCGCAGAGGTATTTTGCTTATAATAGATTAAATATTTCGAAGGCAGACCCTCATCAACTCAATCATCAATTGCTTATGGATTATATCATCTCGACTCGTTCCATAAGACTTAAATTGTGGAGGCTGCACAATTCGCCTACAATGTTTTCAAAATTTTCCTTCTAAGTACTTAAAATAAAAGCACAACTTAATGCTTAACAACACATCACCATCATTTAACCCTGATTGTTTTCTGGTGGTCAATTATGTTCTATCCAAAATCTCTTGAACCAAGCAAACAACCACCAAATATTTTCACTTCTGGCTTAGAGTTAATTAGTAGATATTATAACTTTGATATTGCCAACAGCCAACGTTCGGTATAATGGCACCGGAGACGGCGCTGTTGTTCGTCATCCTTAGTCCTGTGAGTGCATACTACAAGACGGGGACCGATGGCGCCGTGTCAATATACGCCGACCCTAATGTAGTACGGGCCTTCCCCGGAGGAGTGGGCAACCGAAAAGTAGGATCTAACTATGGACCCACGATTGGTGAGTTTTACCTCAAACCTCGAAATTTTTACCTGGCAACAATCCAATTTTTTTTTAGTACATCCCTTTGTTGTTATAAAGATCTCTTATTTCTTCGAACAACAAATTCGACAAGAAAAAATGTAGAATTAATTTTCTTTTTTGCAAAGTCGGGGTTTTTAAAATGAAACTAAAAAGCTCGTAATTTGTATTCCTTGCAACTTACATACTTACTTTCTGTGAATATTTCTCTACTGTACACTTATGATAGTCTCTGTTTGTTGAACAATATCAATATTGAATGTAACCGGTGTGATCAGGAATAGTCATGCTCTTATTATGTTTACAGAGGCCACAGCTCGGGCAGCTAAACTAGGTCACCAGCAAGTTTTGTGGCTGTTCGGACCAAACCACGAGCTTACCGAAGTCGGCGCCATGAACATATTCGTAGTTTACATCAATGAACAAGGAGGTAATAATAAACACTGTAAATGATTCCGTTATTTTCCTGTAACAATAAAAAATAACGTACGATCATGCGGTTAATGGTTGGATATCCGTGTGACTGTCTGATACTGTCATGTTATCTGGTGCGTCGGTGGCACTCTGACCTTTTGACCGGTAAATTCTCGCCTCGTATCTGAAGCAACAATTAGGGTCAGTAACATCAGTTCCAGCGCTTTTTCCAGATCACAGAGTTTTGTTTAACTTTGATGAGACTTATGCAATGGAAATGTTATATTTGCAGATAAACAATTGAGTACTCCGCCGTTGAATGGTCTCATTTTGCCTGGAGTGACGCGGCGCTCTATCCTGGAGCTAGCCAGCCAGTGGGAGGATTTAGTTGTTACTGAAGAAGTTCTTACCATGGATAAAATTGTTGACTTAAATAATAAAGGACGGGTAAGTTGTAAAGGTTACATTTCTTGTTTCGGAATAAACGATAAGTTTCCAATATAAAATAAATGGTATTGCTTTCAGTTGCTAGAGATGTTCGGCGCGGGTACGGCGGTGGTGATCAGCCCTATCAGCAGGGTTGGCTTCTTGGACCATGAGATCCAAGTCCCGACTATGACGCAGGCGCAACCTGTATACCAGAGGGTTAAGGACACGTTGCTGGCGATACAATATGGCCACATAGAGCACCCATACGCGAAGGTTATTTCATAGTGTCGAGTATTGGGCGCATTGCCGTCGTAAGAACGTTTGACTATTTAATTTTCACGTCACTAGGAGACGTCTACTGTGAATTTACATATCAGAAACTGTCCTGTGCTGAGGAATAATCAGAAAACTTTCTGTGCCTAACATGTGTGGACGATAAATTATATTATTTAAATGATAACGTTTATTGATAAGTTAAGGTTACATTGAACAGAGAGGCGAAGAATGTATAAATGCTGCGCATTTGGTACCACAAAAACTCGCCTAATTATACTGTTATCGTTGGTGCTATCAGTATGTACGTGCTTATTTTATTTATTTATTCATTATCTACTATCTTCGGGAGGACGTAAGTAATAGGTATTATTTCACTTATTTGTGATGTGTCATGCGATTGAAGTATCAAGTGAAACAAAAGCGATAATTTTAGATTAAATAACCTATGTTGTATGGTGCCATGTTTTATTGTAAAGCCGTATGCAACATGAGTCGCCTAATTCAAATTTCGACTGTATTATACAAACATTGGGTTAATCGAACTTAGGAATATTGTAAATATTAATTAGTAATAACTGGCAACGAATGCCGTTTTCCTATGAAAGTGAATCAGTCCGTAGTAAGCAAACAACAGACTAGAAAATATTTACTAAAACTTAAAACCGCCGAAAATGACATACTGTAACCATGACCGCCGACAGCGACAGACTTTTAAATTGATGTGATATTATCGTTTAATGTAATATAAAGCCGAAGATTACTCTGTATTTAATTGTAAAACACATATTGTTAAGTTTAGGCGTTAAAATAAGGATTTGCTCACGCACGCGGAGCTAGCCTGGTATGCGTGGCACCGGCCGTCTTTTATACGTCTTTCTTGAAATAGAGGTGCTATATGCATGTCTTTAGTTTGCGAACATTTTAGTGTCTTATCACACTAGCGGTTTGCGAGTGGCTGCGAGGCGGGGCGGGTGCGCAGCGAATGCGTCGCGAACACGTCGTTACAGCGAAGATGTTGCGGTCGCGTGGCAAATTCGCAACGTTTTTTGTCGCGTATTTGTAGCAAGTTAACGTCTTACAAAATGGCGTCCACACTGATATTCTCGGCGATCTCGTTACGCATCCGCCGCGTGTTTGTTGCGCGCCTGCTCCTCTTTGAAAACGCTCGCATTCCGCTAGTCTGATAAGGCCCTTACGCAAGCGGGCCAAACACTCGTGCTTGAGCAAATTAGCATGACACTAAAATCATCCTAAAAGGTTACAGTGTTTTAATAGTTGTTCTGTGATATAATTACCTATTTATGTGCTGAAATATTGCAAATTAATTTCAAGATTTAATTCAGTGCATTTAATGTGGTAAATCACGTTTAACTATATCCAAAGTTTTATGAACAAAAGAGGAAAATAGGCAAACTGATAACGTGCATTTTTCTAGTCTAAGGTAAGAATCTGTATGAATCCCTTCATATTTATAAATATATTTTTTTAAACCCGCATTTGATATTTTTATTTTCAATTCTCATAATTAGCGTTATATTCCATTTATGTAAAAACAATTTGCTCAACAGATGCACACAACAACATATTTTTTGCAACTAAATTCCATCTTTAAAGACATTCAAATAAAGTTGATTTTAAAATGAAACATATGACAATACATTTTATCTTAATTTTACATGTACTACGCATATGGCAACCATGTTTCATAATAGACACTAGATCCCAAGAGTCTCCACCTGATATGCTTAGGTATATGCTTCTTATGCTGATATTTAGAAAGTAGAGAAATATCGTCGTTTCAAGTCTGTATTCGTACGAGCTACTTTCAATGCTGGGACTTTTTTAAGACATAAAAGGTACCTTACTCACTCACATTCTAAAAGAGTGGTTGCTAACTTTTACATAAAGTATTATTATACTTTAAATTAGAAATCTATCGTCAGCTAAACAAGCAATATTATGCAGAAGATAATAATATTGCTAAAAACCATTACTCGTTATTGCCAAACTTTCCGTGAGCTTTGTAACCTAGTCCCATAAATAATAAAGGGATGTTCTGAAAATATACTCCTGGTATGCAGCAAAAATATAACTTGTACCAACATTTGACACGACAAAGAAAACTTGCAAGAAAACTAGATAAGTGCTCATTTACACTAATCCGTCAAAGACGATTCGTGTTTTTTTCGAATGGTTATTTTGATTTGTATGGGCGGCAATACATTTGAATTGCCCGTGTTCACACTATTACGAAATCGTGAAAAATTACGGATACGTCTTAAATGACGTTTCGTCTTTTTTCAAAAACCTTCAGTTTTAAATCTCTAATCGTTATGGCGGATCGGTCGGGACGGGAAGTTCCAAAAATTGCTCTTTGTTTTAAAATTGGATGCACCCAGTGTTTTCTTTTAATTTTTCTTTTTTATTTGTTTAGATCGAAGGTAATACCAACACAAGATAGTCATATTCACATCCATCGTGTTGGATAGTTCGTCCAAGACTGAAGTCTGAATCACGAATTCAGTGTGAACATCTATTCGGATATTTTGATGAATCGTGTAAAAACTCGGTTCCGTATGCAATGTGAACGTTCATCCGTCATTATGTATCGTCTTTTTGACGAATCGTCGTTGACGTACCCAGTGTGAATGAGCCCTAAGGCTATCCATCCACGTCAGACAATCGGTCCCACGATTCATAGATCAATGGAACGGTCCTTCAAAAACTTTGTCGTGGGCGAAGGCCATAAGATTCTTTATTTAGGTACTGTTAAAATCTTAGATTTCACGTAATCATAATAGTGTTTGTTTACTCAAAACAAAATTATGGAGGTTATTGTTTTAATGACATCTAAAAGATAAAAATAATTGGTTTTAATTTGGGTTAAAAATGAAGAGGAACAGAACAATAAGATTACAATTACCGGGTTGCCAGCAAAAAATAAAAATGCCTTCCGCATAGAGAAGTTAACATCCACGCTCATGGAGATGTATAAATAATAACTAAATATATTTCTAAATATATTTGTTTAACCTTAAACCAGCGAAGGAATTTCGAAGGGATAGCGGAGGAGCAAGTTATCATAGGTACTAAATATGTGGTTATTTACCATTGTGTTTGTGGTTACCATTTTTTAATAAACCTAATGGCAATGACTCTTCTATTTTATCTTGAAATCTCCAAAGCGTTACGTCTATAGATTAATAATGTGCATAAAAAAACAGGTTTCTTTGTTAATTTGTACGATAAGTAATGTACAAACAAAAACATACTTCTATGATGCTTATCTGTGCATGAAAATAAGACATGAATCACTCAAACCTCGTTAGATGACTTTGAAGAAAAATCCTTCATCCCTGCAAACGAGAGGGGGGAGTGGAGGGAGGCACTGCAGACATAGCCATATAATAAGGCGACCGAATCAAGAGAAATAATCCAAAACACAGTTATCGGTATAAATTGCAATTTATTACTATAAATTATAGATAGAAGTATGAGCATAACAACAACAACTGTGAACAACACGTTTACTCTGGCGGTAGAGGTAGATCGTCGTCAAATTCTTCGATGTATTTCTTTTTAGTCTCCGAGCGGTTTATGGACCTGCTCACTGGCTGCAAACCATCCTGATTTGGTGTAGTTGAATACCTTTGGATGAAAAAATACGGTTAAATAGGACAACGGAATTGGTCAAACTCAAGATGAGTGATTGGTAGGAATTGACAACATTTTATAAGGCCTTTATACACAACTACCGTTAATTTTTCTATCCGACTCGGAATTAGACCATTTTTATTGCCTAGTTTCGGAGTTAAATAAAAAAGAAACTGAAAAGCCCATTGAGAGTCGAGCAAAAGGCAATTTTATACGACTGATTTTAGTAGTTCAATTGGCTGCTATAAATAGTCTTTGGCTTACTTATGTTGTACGGTAACGTTACGATCTTTGACTGTGACAATGATTATCTACCTTTACTAAACGTTAAGTACGCACTGTATAAATTGAATTGATTAAGGAAACAACCCAATAAATATTCAGACGATTGACCCCACGGCGCCACAGTCTCAGTTTTTTTTTTGTATACGTCTGGTGCGCAATAGCGTTAATGAGGCGATAGTGTCGTTCTCACACTACATTCACCAAAGAGGTTACTTGTTTATATATAAGCACCTTTACACTTAACCCAATTTAATGCATAGTCAAGCAATCTCTAAAGCCTACATTAAAACAATGTAGATTAAACTTCTTTGAAAACGACGAACCGTTTGCTAATATCATTCCATGTTTCATACATTATCTGTATCTTATTTATCACCCATACATTCCATTAACTTTTTTAACCTTTGCAACTGACGAACCAACTAACGGAAATGTTGTAAAAAAAAAATGCATGTGCAAAAATATTTGCAATACACGTTACTTACACGTATGGTCTGCTGTGCCCGCTGTCGGCTCGCCCGTCGCTGGAGCGTCGCGATCCCGCCGTCGGGGGCACGGCGGTGGCACTGTCCACGCGACTCCCGCCTGTACCTACAACACATTACATACGTCATACTTCAATTCCCAGACATTAAAAATTCATAAAGCAGCGATTACGTGAATGCTCGTTCATTGTGGCGTTGTATCGCAGAAAATTAAATAGTCGTTCGTATGTGGTTATAGGAAACGTGACGACACGCGCATGACGCAGCATCAACGCAGCCTAGCATGTTCAATATACGAAAACAGCTACCTACGCATCAAATATAAATAAGTCTTCAAGAAGTTATTTTCGAAACGGCATACACTACGCACTACGTTGATATTACAAATAAAGATTAAAAGCAAACAAATCAAAGTGATAAAGATTTTTTTTCTGGAATTTCCGCGGTTTAACCTAATTGTAAAGATAACTCTGATAAAAAGGACAACAAATAACGGTGCCACGGCAGTTAGCTTATGCAATATTTTGAAGCAATTGGTTCATTAAATTTCGTATGGTTGACCTCTCATTTGCTCGATGGGTGATTGACTGGCCCCCGAGGAGACACTTCCGGCTGACGTAACCGATACTGAAACAAAATAAAACAACATTTGAGGTTAACCGTTATTCGCTGCATTGAATTGATCTAATTTCTCAGATAAGATACCCATCTATATTGCGATGCTTGTCGAACGATACATGCGCATTAAAATTCTCATTGACACTGAAACAAACTAGAGTGCGCAGTATTTTCTGTCGTTGATACTTCTAATGGAATTTTAAAACGAACAATCTTTCTCAAGGTCATTTCAGTGTCTGCGACTTCTATTTAGGTACGTCTTAATTAGTAGCTTATCAAACGAGATCGAAGTCGCATGTACGCAGTAGAACAGAAGGGATTCAATAACAAACCTTGTTCCTTTTGTTTGACTCTAGCTTGTGCACGATGCAGTTCCCGGGTCCACGAGGTCGTCTCGGCAAGTCCCTGGTCACCGCACAGCTTCACTATCAACTTCAAACCTGCACCAACACTCATTGATTATATTTATTATTAAATAACTATAGGCGTAAAATATACAGGGGATGTGTTTTTAGTACATAACATACCATCACGCCTGTATTCCCCGAAGGTTTCCGCAGAGGTGTACCAATGGTGGTCCCATGTAATAGGGGGCGTGTTTTTAATACAGTAGGTACTTATTGTGGCAGATTGAAATGAACATTTTGTTTTGAGACCAGTTAATTAAATATATATATATAATCATGAATACTAACACTGAACGTTGTCAGGGAACCGTGCGTTCATCTTCTTGTACAGGGACAGCGCCTCCTGATACCGGCCACTGGCACGCAGGCAAGCTCCTGTCAGAAGGCCCCATTGCGGCTAAGAGGAAATAGCAATATTACAATGGAATTCATATCGTGTAATCATAAATCGTATTTATTGAAATGGAGTTATATTATCAATCTTTTGCAATTTTACCATTGCAAAAGATTGGTAATTATGGCATTCCGCTAATAATAATTATCACAACATATATTTAGTTTATTATAATGCCGTAAATATACAAGTGGTTAGTTTAAACAAGGTGGTGCTTATGAAAATAAACGACTTTCACTATGAAATAAAACTTAAAATTGCAAAAAAAAACCAGCTGTTCCTTACATGTTATCCAGTTATGCAAACATAAATGTATGGTTGTTGTGTTTTTTTGTGCGAATTTACGGTTCGTATTAGAGTAAAACTTGTTAATTTTCATGAGTATTGTACTTCCCTTAAGTCCCTCGTTTACTCTCAAATACTTATATATGAAATACATATTGACCTCTATTTTCTGGTTATTTATCAATGTAAAACAAGCACTTAGGTACGATAACTCATTCTAAAAAATAAATTGAAGTATTGAAAATACCGTTGTTTTCAATAATATAAGGTCAAAAGTAAGATTAATATTTGTTTGAATACATTATTATTACATTGTATACAATCATTCTGAATTGACGCACAGTAAGTCGGAAAATGGAATGATCTACGATAACGAGTAAATAGAATACTAACTGTTTAAATTTATTTGTGTGACCCAAGATATTTGTAGAAATTGTATGAAATGGCGCAGAGTCTAATCAATACGGCATCGTTCGACTTAACTGAATCAAACATGAAACGTTTTACTCCACACCGCGAGAACTCTGCCGCAAACATTCGTAAGGGAATTATCTGACAACTATAATAGTCTATACTTTTATAGTGACGCAACGGCGGGCGCGGCCGTTCAAAAATCCAAGTGAAAACAAATAATCGCAAGCGGAACTACAACCGAGTCACTTGATTTGTGGGCAGGATCAAGCTCGGGATTTGTAGATCCAACAGCAACTACCAGCACCAACTGAATTTTTCGTAGTGAACATATTTTTGTGAGTCAAATTATTCAAGCGCTTCAATTGGCAAATGGTGACAATCGCGAAAGACCGTTTCAAGGACAAAAAAGCTTATACTAAGCTAGATCTAAAGCTATCATTGCGAGATTCTATTGCAAGAGAAAGATGAGGCTAAGCAGAAATAGTAGTAGCATGTATTTTTCGTAGTAGAACAAAAATAAATCCAGAGAAACACAGTGTATGCGGGTCTATTTATTTTAGTTTATCTGATATTAGAGTAGTAAAACTACAAGTTTTGTAATAACAAAGCCAAGTACATACGTTACTGGGTTGAAGCCTCGCGGCTCGCCGGTAGTACTGCAGCGCCACGTCGGGCTGTGCTTCGCTGGCCAGCCACTCCAGCGCTGACAGTTCACACGGCCACACTGCTTCTACCTGCACCAAATATACCAGCCTATATCTTTCAATATCTCTGCCAATGACTCCGCATGCGTGGTTGAATTTATAATAGCCTAGAACAAAACTATAAGTTGAAAATCCCTCATGCATATCGGATAACTATACTTCTTGTGGGAATATAAGCGCACTAAAGGAATAGAAGGAAAGCAAGGAGTCATAGAAAACGATAGGTCGTGAATAATCATACCACTGTAAATTATTTGGAGATCGTTACAAATAGACTATCAAAAACGTGCTCAATAAGTAACTATTATTACACTCTTCATCAACCTTCGACAAAAAAGAGGATTTTTAAAATTTTTGAACTCCACATTAACTTGCATAACTTCTGTGTCTGTTTTAACTTGAAACGCACTTGACAATTTACGACGCAGCCGAATTTCTGGAATTAATATAGGACGCGTTCTACTATACTAGTCATTGCTGTACTACGTTCTAGCTAGACTCTTTATTAGTTATACCTACTAAGCAAACAATGTATGCCACTTTAATAGTTTCTGGAACACCGTTTTTCTTGGAATTGCGCGTACATTGCGGAATGAAACTGTCGGTGACTGCGACTATTAAACCCTATTAACTTTTTACTCCAGGTGACCTACGCTAACTGTAATAGAATTTTATTTATAAGCGTTAAAAAGTAGTTGTGACAGACTAGATAATGTCGGAGCACCTTGATGGAAGCTTATGTCCAGCGGTACACTGTGATCCACCGTAGACTCGGTCTGTGGACGGTGAGTAATGGGTAGCTCACCGTCTGTACGTTAACTAACGACAGACCGTGTTGACGGCGCGTTCGTGTTCCACGCGCGCCTCAAAGAGATGTCGAAGTGTCAGCCGACGCCTGCCGGGGCTGCGCGTTGTTCGAAAGAGATACCGCGCCCCCAGAACGCAAAAGGCACAAGAAGGAACATGGATGGGTTTTAGTCAGTAAAAGTTTGACACTCCCTTCCGCCCTGCCCAGGGCGGAAGAAGTAATTTGATGATGAGTAGGTAAAAAAAAAAGTTTGTGTTGACGGAAATAAAAACCTTACGTCTTGATAATGATGTTTGGCAGTTTGTGAGTCACCCATCTCGCTGTGTAGTTGCGCAAGCGCACATGTCACTCCCGCGTCCCAGCTGCCGATGAGGCTGTACCTAGAAAAAAAAGAACGTATGGGCACGCTCATAGCGTGGGTAATGCACTTTCTCAAACAGTCCTTCTACCTCTAACCCCCTGAATAAAGGTGTCAACATAAATACCATCACGCCTGTATTCCCCCAAAGGGTTAGGCAGAGGTATACCAATGTACATTGTACAGCCACAGTTCGCCGGTATGTTTAAGTCTCATGCAATAGGGGGCGAGCCTATTGCCATTAACCGGGCACAAATCCTAACTCCTAGCTGTTACTGCAAATTTAATAGAAAAATCCAATAACACTTTTTGCTCGACCTGGGAATCGAATTCAAGACCTCTAGGGTAGCAGTCACGCTTAGGACCATTAGGCTAGCGAGGCAGTTAGTTTCATCAAGTTTGCACCTTATGCATATGGAGTTTCTTGCCAGTTCTTCTCCATACGAAGTACCTTTTGGAATGGGGAATTAGAATCCATAGTTTTAAGTTGCTAAGTGCCTTTTAATGGTTTAATTGGAATAAATGATTTGTGTTTGAGTTTGACATCTTACCAATGATCAGCAGCGGCAGCATCATGGTTGTCCTGGTATCGCCGGGCGAGGCCGGCGGCGGACAGCGCGCGGAGCGTGGCGCCCGCGCCGCTCGCGTTACGTATCAGCGACCACCGCGCCGTGGCACCGCCTATCGCTGTTTCGTCGCCGCTTCGCTCTAGAGCTAATGCTGGGAGAGACATTTTGAAATTAGACGCTTCTATGCTACAATTTGACAAAATCTTGTTTCGGGTTGTGTTGTGCATACTTGTTGAATATATGTCCCTTTTTGTACACCTGATCACGTATATGCCAAAATTTCAGGATGATCGGTTCAATGGTTTAGGCGTGAAAAGATAACAAACAAACTTACTCTCGCATTTATTATATTAGTTAGGATATTCGGCTCACTGAGCTATGGAACTAATCAGCTTAATCAGGCACTGGTACGATTTTTGTGGATCAAGATATAAAATAACACGAAACGATTTAATTTTGTACTAGAGGAGAATTTAATGTACGATTTCCACCAACTGGGCGGTATCGGAGCGCATTTGCACTGTGCTAAAGAAAATTCAGGCTTCTACCTCATAGTTAAGGTTCATATTTGCATGGCATTTATCAATGCAAACATACATTACTGTATATTATTGTAATCAATTACCCAGATCGTGTGCAGCGATAAGATCGGCGGGGTCGAGATGCGTGGCGGCGGCGAGCTGGTCGGCGGCGTCGCGCCAGGCGAGCGCGCCCGCGTCGCTCGTGCGTGCGGCGGCCAGTGCGCTCGTGACGCGGGCGGCGCACGAGTACGGGTCGTCGCGCGACGCCGCCTCGCTCAGCTGCCGGGCTTCCGACCAGTTGCCCAGCTGATGGTAGAGAGGATATTTTAAGACAATTTCTACAAGTTACTTGAGTTTGTGATCAATTTTAGATTATGTATTTTAAAATGAAAGTATGTAATACTTCCATGAAATTTTCAGTAGCAGCTCGGAGTTAGGATTTGTGCCCGGTTAATGGCAATAGGCTCGCCTCCTATTACATGGGACCTAAATATACCGGCGAACTGTGGGCGTACATTGGTACACCTTTGCCTAACCCTTCGGGGAAAACACGCGTGATAGTATGTATATATTTTAAAATGAATTATACATAGACGTGTTTGTTTCGAGTCACAAAATTGCAACAGCTTCATTACATAGGAAAATTACCGATAACTTAACCATTAGCTGCTATTGGTTGTTAATGACATTACACACATTGTGTCGCAATTGTCACACTATGACACTAGCCCCGCCCACTTGTCAAGTCTAAAATAATTGAGGCATCTGTACGTAAACCAGTTCCGCGAGTACTACTTGTTTCTTTAATTGACTTCTGCATACTTAAAAATTACTTTCAAAAATCAATACTCACAGCATAGGCCACAAACGCAGCATCAGTATTAGCTTCAGCACGCAGCACGCGGTCGTGCGGGTGTGCGCGTGCCACTGCCTTCAGCCGCTGCAGCGCGCGCTGCGCGGGCTGTGCCGCCGGGCCGGCGGGCGCGGGCGGGCCGGCGGGCCCGGCGGCAGCACGCAGGCCGCGCAGGGCCGCCAGCGCGCCGCCCAGCTCCAGCCGCGCGCCCGCCGCGCCGCCGCTGTAGCCGCGCAGTGCTTCCACGCACCAAGACATGCCGCTGCAATGTACAAAATAATCCATTATTTTTTACAATATAAGTAATCTTTGTTGGGGTAAACTTAATATCGTTGTTTATACACCACAAACACAGTCTACCTATAATAATTTATCGTTACAGATGCTCTTCGCTAGCATTTTTGGAAAGCTAACGTTTAAGGGCAAAAAGGACAGAGCTAATATTCTAATCTAAACTGCAGCACTACACTACCGCTCAGTCCAAATGTATGCAGGTGTGTCTTCCCTATAACTTGGTGGTTTTACCCTGTAACGAGCAACTTTCACGACAGTTGTGTTTAAGAACTATCCAGTTCAGCGGCCTCCTTTATGGCTGAAACTTTAATCATTTAATCCACTGCTAAAAACAGTAAGCGATAGTTAGTAAGTTCATATATACCCTGAGTCAGGTCCCCTAGAGCCAGGTCTCTGCATGGCAGCAGCGGCCGCAGCTAGCGCCAGACATCGCTCGGCATGCGCGGCACCCCTACGGGACCACCGCGACAGCCGGTCGCCACGGACCACGTCGCGGACTACGCATTCGTATGCATCGTTCTCCTGATAAATAAATAAATTAGCTGTATAACATAGCTAGTTTCTTGCGTATCAATATAATTATAAGCTTAGAAGTTAAATTTTAAACGAATATCAAACCTACATCTCAGCAGAAATGCCATTTCTACAACAAAAAATATATCAAATGTTGAGATTCGAAAATACAATAAAATAACCAAACACAAAGGGACATTGAAATGAATGACTGGAAGTGAATGGTAATGTGATAACAGCCGCAGCCAAGGGAAAATAACTTCAAGTATAGGACAAGAGCAGACTGGGGGAGATTTATATTATACTAGCCTTTGCCCGCGACTTCGTCCGCCTAAATGTCGGTTATATTTTAAACTCAATCATGATTCGAAAGACACGTGGCGTCATCAAATATAATAACAACGTTATTGTTGTTTTCCTCGGGAACAATACCTTTTTTTCAGGATGGAAGGTTTTCCTATGTGCGTTTCTGTATGACTGACAACGTATATGCAAAATTTCAAGATATTCAGTTCAGTGGTTTAGGCGTGAAAGGTAACAAACAAACAAACAAACTTACTTTCGCATTTATAATATCACCATCACGCCTGTATTCCCCGGAGGGTTAGCAGAGGTGTACCAATGTACACCCACAGTTCCCCGGTTTATAATATCAGTTAAGTTAAAAGTTGTATCTTACGTCATCTATAGTGATGTCTTGGTGGTATGTCGGCGGCTCCACGTCGAGCATCGCGTGGAACGCCGCTTTGGCACCTTCAGCGTCGTTCAACGCTACTGAACACAACACTAAGTGCAGGCCTGAAATTAAATATCCGAATATATCGTTTATACATACATACCATCACATCTGTACTTCCCGAAGGGTTAGGCAGAGGTACCAAAGTACATCCACAGTTCGGTGGTATGTTTTAGGTACCATGTAATAGGGGGCAGACCATTAACCGAGCACAAATTCTAACTCCGAGCTGGTACTGAGATCGGATATATCAGAACGTATTTTATTTTTATACATTTAATAATAGTGTAATACATTATACATATGTTGCTACTCACCAGTTTGAAAATCACCCTGTTCATGCATGATATGTTGAAAGTTTGTGACTGCGTCACGGAACTTGCCCATGCGCACCAGAAGCAGACCGATGTTGTGCATGACTTTCATCCTGAATAAAAATATTATTAAATAATAATGAAATCAGCTTATTCTTGCCTCACTGCTGAGCGAAGGCATCTTCTGTCTCAAACAGAGAAGACACAACAACCACGATCGATCACCACGCTTGCTCATGGCGGATTGGTGTTTTCATCATAAATAAGACTATGTTAATAAAATCGTATTCGGCTTTTTTTTATGGATTATGACCAAAAAGCAGGTTTACCTCAAGTCTTTCTCAGCTGTTGGTGTCTGGTCGAGCGCCATTCTGTATAATTTCAACGCTTTTGGGTGCTCTCCCATTTTGAAATAGATGTTTCCCATGTTCACCTAGAAACCATTAACAAATATGAAATACTGAACCTTACTGAAGAAATTGATAGTATATTGCGTATATAAGCGAAATTAGGCGTAGGCCTAGAAAAGAAACTTAAACATTATCATAATCTTAAATATTATTATTTTATCTGTACATTACCTTCAGTCTATTGGCATGAGGGAACAGTTTATTTCTAGTAAGCAGTTGGTATGTGTTCAATGCCTCTGTATACATTTCATTGAGGGCGTATTGTCCTGCCAAGTTGCACAAGACCTGAAACCATTTTGATTATAATTTTATGAGAATGTTTAGCAGACTGTACTGTGAAAAGTCAAATTATTCAAATTAGAAGAAAATTGAAGTTTTATCTTATTGTAAAAAGTAACGTTAGTACTTACAGCAAAGGTAAGGTCAAGATTGTGTGTGTCACCAACATTTGCTTGTTCTTGCATACGAATCAACTGCCTTTCTAATGCAGACGCTTCCTGCGCCTTGGCTAAAGCCTAGAATAATTATAATCAGAATATTGTTTTCAAGCCCTCAAGGTGGTTTCACACCGGCGAAGCGAGGAATCGATTGCATGGACAAGACTTTAGGATTTATATAAGTAATACATACTCTCATGCAGCAACATAGTTAAATTTGGTAGGAACAAATATTTAAATTCACACTTCGCCAAACTTTATTATAAAAATGCGCGTGGATGTGGGACGCAAGAATGATTGCTGCATAAATGGAGTATTTATTAGATACTTTGCTAAATGAATACACAAATTACGCGCGAGGCAGGCAGACCTGGCTAGGCAAGGGTTAACGTGATATCAATCCAATTTACGCCTCGTCTCACCAGTTCCAGCCGCCTCACCTTCAGGCATGCGCTGGAATTTAAACATAAGGCCCAGCAAGAGTGGAGTTCTATAAAAATTACCTGTCCTAAATCGACTTCCTTCTTCGGCGCGGTTTCGTCATCAGGGTCGGTCCGTGCGCTCAGCATGCATGACTCTTCAACCAGCGTCATTATGCGCGCCTCCATTTGTTTCACTCGTTCTTCAATGCTGTCGGCAATAGTTAGTAACAGCATTTTAATGTATTTAACCCCGGACTCTGTGTGTCTGTCTGTGGTGGCACCGTAGCTTTTGAACGGGTGAACCGACTTGAATGCGGTTCTATTTATTTGAAAGCAGGTTTCCTAGCGATGGTTTTTAGACATGTTTTATCAAAATCGGTTCTGCCGTTTGAAGGTTACCAGCTCTTTTATTAGCTGCGATAGGGATCTATCTATATATTCTTTTGTTGGGAGTTACCTCTTTTTGTTTTTGTTTTATTAATTGTTTATGTTTATTACTAAACTGAACTAATTTATATAGTAGGTGAGGATGAACTAGTAGTCAAACAGAACAGTAATCAAAGACGTAACCACGGGTATTGCTAGTTTATATGACAGAGGTGCACCTGTCTTCCTTGACGTCGTCCCTAGTGGGGATGTCCCTGGTGGTGGAAGTGTACCCGGCCGCGCGCACGGCGGTGACAGGCCGCGCGGCAGTCGCAGCGCGCGAGCTGTTGCCGCGGACGTTCACTGTGCCCATGCGCACCATCTGCGCCATTATAACCACAAAATTTATGAGACATTTGTTTGTATGACTAACAGTAAACTGATATAGGCTAATGTAATATTTCCACCAAATGGGCGGCCCAGGAGTGCATTTCACATTGTGCTGAAGAAAATTCAGGCTTCTACATAATAGTTAAGGTTCATTTTTGCATGGAATTTATACTGCCTGGAACTCGGTTAAGCCCGCGCGTATGCCGCCGATCTAAGCAGTATAAATTCTATGTGGAAATCGTACATTAAGAGATAGGTGGTTAAATAAATAAAATGAAAGGCAAATATGTCAGACATAAAGTGATTGAAAGGGGCATAATCGGTATAACTTAGAGAACTGGGAAATGTGAAGCATGAACTTGGTTTTATTTATGACTAGCTTCTGCCCGCGACTTCGTCCGCGTCACAGTTGATGTGTTATCCTACGGGTACCGTACATTTTCCCGGGATAAAAAGTAGCCTATGTGTTATTCCAGACTATAATCTATCTTTGTGCCAAATTTCATCCAGATCCATTCAGCCGTTTAAGCGTGAAAGAGTAACAAACATCCATACATCCATACATCCATACTTACAAACTTTCGCCTTTATAATAGTAGTAGGATGATGGTATTCCTTTTAAGGAGTAGTTATCTATGTATATGTTGCAGTCAAAACTCTTAACCAGTCAAAAGTACTATTGACTAGCAAAATCAGTCAAAAGTAGTTTTGACTAAGCAGGTTGGTCAAAAGTACTTTTGACTGCAAATTTGCGGTTAAAAGTAGTTTTGACTAAATGATTCCGTCAAAAGTGGTTTTGACTGGTGGAATCAGTCAAAACTCTTAGAAATCTGTCACTAATCTACAATTAATGATATCTATTCCTTATAAAAGTAAATTATAGCATGCAAGAGCGAGCGAAGCGAACTCGGGACTTCTTATTCTTCTTAGCGTTGCGATGACAAACTATATTGTAAAAAAAAAAAAAAAACTATTATTATAAATTATATTGATGCGGCCCAGAATTTGGCCACCAGCTCGGGACTTGGGGCACCCCGAAATGGACAGGTTAGGTTAGAAGGGGATGGCGGGGTCTAGAGAGCGAGCGAACAGACCCCGCCATCCACTTCTTGGCCATTTTCTTTGTCGAGGACTATGCCTTTTAAGCCACTAGGGCAATCTCTGGCTCTATCTCTAGGGTAAGAAAGTAGGACAATTATTTCACGTATAATCAAGTTATATAATTATATCACTAACCTTGAACCGTATTGAAAGTAGCGCCAGTGACAGAAAAGTTGAAAGGGAACCGTTTGTCTTGGTATGGGCATGTGAAGAGAAGGGATGACACACATGTGACCAAAAGGGTTTTGGACATAATTGTGGATGGAAGGATGGAAAGGAAGAGGGAGGCCAATGAAAAGATGGATGGATTGTGTGAAGAATGATATGAAAGAGAAGGGAGTCAGTGATAGTATGACGGCTCACAGGACGGCATGGAAGAAGAAAACGTGTTGCGCCGACCCCAAGTAACTTGGGATAAGGGCAGGAAGATGATGATGACTAATCTTGAACCGTATTATAATCATATATTTGGACAAATGAATATTATGGTGAATAAATGGAAAATAACAAATATCGCAAATAAATTTATGTATTCAAATTATTATGACACTTGATAGATGACTACCAGTGAAATTTGTGAAAATGATTTTATGTAATTTCACGATTGTGGCAACTGAAGCGTTATTTCTAATAAAATTATGGCAAATAAAAGTATGGAATATAAAATGATTGCATTTTAAATTATGGCAAACATTAGTAAACCGTTTTCTTTGTATTGATTGTAAAATGCCAAATTTTTCGTAATAAACGATGTCACGTTTAATAAATATCTTTTTTATTCACATCTTACGAGTTAATAGTGCTTTTGACTGACGCTTTTTGCAGTTAAAAGTACTTTTGACGAAGAGAGTCAGTCGAGTCAGGCATAGTCGAGGAGCCCCGCATCGCGGGGCTCCTCGACTAAAAAAATAGTCAAGAAGTGGATGGCGGGGTCTGTTCTCTCGCTCTCTAGACCCCGCCATCCCCTTCTAACCTAACCTGTCCAAGTCGGGGTGCCCCAAGTCCCGAGCTGGTGGCCAAATTCTGGGCCGCATCAATATAATTTATAATAATAGTATATATTATTTATTTATTTTTATTACAATATAGTTTGTCATCGAAACGCTAAGAAGAATAAGAAGTCCCGAGCTCGCTTCGCTCGCTCTTGCATACTATAATTTACTTTTATAAGGAATAGATATCATTAATTGTAGATTAGTGACAGATTTATAAGAGTTTTGACTGATTCCACCAGTCAAAACCACTTTTGACGGAATCATTTAGTCAAAACTACTTTTGACCGCAAAGGAGACTGGCGGTTATAGGCCTAAACTCCTACAGAAATGAAACTTATACGAAAAAAAAGTAGATTTTTACGTTTAACTATTTTCTTCAATACTATTTTCAGATAACTTGTCTAAGAGGAGAAAAATAAGTTGTAATATAGCGAGTACAATTTAAAAAATCGATTGTTGCGAATTTTCAAATTATGATTGCGATTGAAAATGAGATTGGTTCCTTTATCACATATATCCCAAAGTAGGTCTTGGCCTGGGTAATGAGGTATTCTTTTAGGGATTTATAATGTAATTCACAGGTTTTGTAATTAATTATTCACTTAATATCTGTAATCGATTATTTACATTGCCATACTAAAAAATAGAAAATAGTTTTTAGGTTGGCAACAAACTGTCACTTGTCACCTGTAGATCAATATTTTATGTCAATATCTGACGTTTGTTGTTGTTGTAATCTTACGCCGGTGTTTTGTCGTTTTCTCTCTGTGTTATTGATTATTATATTTGACCTTGGCTTTGTATTTTGGACTGTATATCTTGCATAAACGCTGACCTGGCGAATTACCATCGGACTTTGATATTGTTAGCGATTTTGGATTGTGACGATAATGGAAAGATTACGTTGTGCTAATTGCACAATGTAATCAGGTTACAAACACAATTCCTGCTTGAACCATGTTGAACCTGAGACTTAAGCTTCGAACCTATACAATAATAAAATACAGTATAATACTTATTATTCATGTTTTATTAGTGAATTAACATTAAACTCAGCAAAATTGATTTTCGTCCTTAACATAACCTTCTGTCAATATCAAAAGTTAAAGTCTTATATCTACTTTCAGACAAGTTTTTAGAAAAAGTGGCAACCATAAATGGTTTTCTAATTAATAATGCTATCAGGAAGCATTGAACTTACCCGTGTAGGTGACCAGGCCGAACGCTCCTAAGAAACCCGCCAGTCTCCTTTGCAGTCAAAAGTACTTTTGACCAACCTGCTCAGTCAAAACTACTTTTGACTGATTTTGCTAGTCAATAGTACTTTTGACTGGTTAAGAGTTTTGACTGCAACATATATATCTTATGTATATTAAGATTTCAGTAGTTTCGATTTTATTACCACATGAGTAGGTAAAGATTACAGAATATAAAAAAAGGGTAGATATCTATAAACATTTACCAGTTATAAGCAGATATATATGACCTTATGGATATTTTAAGCGAGATTACTCTTATTAATTTTGTACAAGAATTACTATTAAGCGGGGTCATGCTGTGTCGTCATGCATATTACAGGTTATCTTTATTCAATAAGTAAACAGACTCACCCCTGTGCCCATTCTGCTAGGAACCTTCTTACCGATGCCAGCAGTTCGGAGTGTCTCCTGGAAGTCCTGGTCTTCCCGCAAGTTGCGAGTGTCCAGCGCAGGGGCCACTTCGTTGAACCCCGCGTACAACTCATCATCTTCGTCCACCACCATTGCAGTACGTGGCTTCGCGTCAGTACCCAGTCGCGACGCGCTATAATAGCGCGAACTCAACATTTTCCCCCTTGCTTATTAGAAAATATGACAAATACTATGATAGGACACGTCTATAAAATTTTAGTAACGTTTGTTGTGACGCCGTAACCATGGCAACGACTGTCATATTATCGATAGAGGTCGACGATAATAGGTCATAGTCAAAGTTAATTTATTATGAAATGTATGAATATTAATGATAATAGGTTTAATATGTTGTGAATTTGTTTGTATAAGGCGGCAGTAAATAATAAGTCATATTCACGTTCCAATTTTTATTACATACTTCTAATACATACAATCAAGGTCCATCTCATAAAAGTCACACCAATGAAACAATTTATTAGTTTTAGCTAAATAAAAACAACTGACTGATAGACATCACATAAAAAACATTTTTCTCTTTTATTAATCAGTGCTATTGGAAGACGGTGAAAATATGATTCGCTTGTTCAGTTAACACACGAAATAAGAAAACGTAATATAGCCTAACTTAAACACTACGCAAGTTATAGAAAGTAAACATTACAAACGAACAAGACGTCGCCGCGTCACCGAAGCCTATTCCTGATTCTGACCGTTAACCTTTTACATAAACATTCAAAATATTGGGTATAAAAATAAATGATTTTCAAAAGTTTTACATTGTATCGTTATCCAACGTAATAACAATGGTCTTATGTACATTTATGATTTTCATTATGTACGTGATTTAATAAACTACCTACTGAAAATTATGTTAACAATGAAAAATTATTTCGTGACCCTAAAAGACTAGTAAGAAATGCAAGGTATTAATATTTTTGTACACTTTTCACTTATCATTAAGATAACACCAGATAAACATAATAGAAAAGTCTATTAACGTGGATATGACTTAGATGTTAACAATTCATAGTAATATTTACTTGTCATCTATTAAATTTTATCATATTTACATACATTTAACAATACTCACTGACACCAAGACACTTTAGCACGTACATTCATGTTCTATAGGTACCAAAGGTCGACAAGAATTATTTCACAATAATATGGCATTATTATCTTAGGTCGACTTGATTTTAAAATAACATAATTTCACAACTCTATTTTTTATTCATTATTAAACTCTTACATGGCTAGATTATATGTAGTCGTAACATGCGTTCGAACAGAAATATAGCACTACCTATACTTCACCTCACCATTCGTTAAATAAATGTTTTAATTGACTTCGCCTTAATTGATGGTCACTTATGAATTATATTCTAGCCATGGATATATTGAAATATATTAACGTACTGCACCCATTGAATCACAATTATAGATTTGTTTCCGATATTAATATAAATGTATTGCAAGACTAATAAAATGGCGTATTTTGTATAATTCACAACAATGTATTGTCGGGACCAAATTTTAAATAAAATTAGTAAACTGCGTCAGAAACGATTTGGTGTTTATCTTTTTAATAGTTACTCTGCTTATAATAACATTTTATAGCCTCTTATATTCTACTTTCGATCTCATATAATTATTTATATCTTATTCCATAATATTAAAGGGCTCCCAAATATTCATTTATTAAGCTTTTTTATTTTAGTACATAGCTGCCGTATAATATCTGTTTGTTTAATGTACCATGTATGGTCACTAGTTGTTAGATCAAACGTAATGAATACTCATAATTTGGATTTAGGGTCACTGATCACATTATGAAGCACCAATGTGTGGCAAGTGTATGTGTAACTCAAGCACACCAGTCATGCACAACTCGACGAGATATCGTTGAATGATTTAGTATTGTAAAGCGGGCGTTGTCCGGGCATAGCATTTGGAGTAAATCTTACGCGGACAGTGGAGAGATCGGTGCGTGTGCGGGCCTCGCTAGATCTGAGTGGAGAAGCGCGGGCGCGGCAGCTCGAACACGTCGCCGTGCACGGAGCGGGCCAGCGCTTTGATACTAGCCGCTATGTCTTGAGGCTCCTCCTGCAACCAATATTACGTACTTATATAATAATCGAAACGAGGGCTGAGTTATCCCAACATTAATGATAAATCTACGAGCATCATATTGTATCATAATACGCTGCAACACAATCCTTTGCTTATTGTTGTATTTTTGCAAATGATAAATTGATGGACATGGGCAAAACGAAATCAGAAATGGTGAAAACATTCAGTTAAATACAATAAAAAATATTGAAAACAAGACAGGAATTCCACGAATTCTTACATCATCGTCCAAGTCCCGTTGAGTGGGGCGATCGTTGGGGAACTTTGGCATATTCATGGGAAGAGATCGCGCGATCACTTCCACGCCTCCGCCGCCGCGCGGACGAGAGATGTGGATGCCTTCGTCGTTACTGCCTTCTGCGAAACATTTATTGTTGGGAAAATTAATTTCTCAACAGAAATAAATGAAGAACCAGTAACTAGTAGGCATGACAACCATATAGCATTATATGGGTTGTCGGTAGGCGAGTTAGGTGGAGAATAATATTCTACATCAAAGACGTGTTAGCCTAGCCATCCACAGAATTAGGTTATGTACTGGTTAATATAAATACTCCAGAATGAAATCTATGTTTCTAATTGATGTTATTTCCATTCAAAAAAACAGCAACTTTACACAAAAAAATAACAAAACCAACAAAAACCTTTTGCTTAATTAAGCCCCTTGGGGAAAACAGCTGTGATGATGTATTAAAAAAGTTATAATATTTTGAATTTGTAGCATATGTGTAGGTTTCAAGTAAAATTATTTATCCAAATACACTTAACTAAATTGTGAACGCACTTTGATGTTCACCAAAAGAATGGCCCTATTTCAATTGTTTGAATAGCAGTTCACTTGCTGCACACTGCCGATAAATTGCTTTGCAGTTTTGCAAATGTTATTTTAAGTTTATATGATGTTTTGTTGTGAATAAAATAAATATTTAAAAAAAAACTTCTGATTTGATGCTTGGGATTACCAGCTAATCTCAAGCTCCCTTTAGCTAAATACTCTGAGTGAGATATTTACAGAGTAGGACAGATGGTGGCAAAAAAAAATATCGCCGGCGTATTCAACGACTCAACAACGTCCTCAAAGCTTAGGTAAGCTAACCCCAAGTATTAAGAATTAAAAACTGTATATTTTGTTTAGACAGTATACTTACGATCAGAATCGTAGTCGTCTTGATCAGAGAGCATGTTATTCCGTGAGTCAAAACCTTCTAAGTCAAAAAGATCTTCAGCGTCTAAGGAATCTTCTTCGGGCGGCATATTTCTAGTGGGCTGTAAACATAAGGAACACGGTTTTGAAGTAAGAAAATGACGAGATTATTACGATGTTGAAAGCATTCTTTAACAAAATATAGCTTTTTCATTATAAAACAAAAACAGATTTGTTTTTATTATGTAGTAGAATTTTCAAGGCTTGTCCCCTAATACATGTGCCCTAAACATACCGGCGAACTGTGGGTGTACATTGGTACACCTCTGCCTAACCTTTCGGGTAATACAGGCGTGAGTAATGTTGTGTGAGTGCAGAATTTTATAGCAGCTAACTGGCTGCTAATGCAAAGTAACATAAACAGAATAATTCTATTTACTTCGAAACCAAAAATAGTTTTTGTTTGGTACTGGATAAATTAACAAATCAGTGTGAAATCACATGTGTAAGACAAAATTAAATAATAACATGTGTATTGGATCATATGTGCCAATAAATAACTGTAATTCTAAAATGTACTATTGTACGTAAACATAATATTATCAATTATCGCGTACTTTTCCTCTGTTATGGTGGTTATTAGGTATACACTAACAAAATAAACAGTGCTGTAAATTGACACTTCTACTAGCAATTATCTTTATCATAGAAGGATAATAGAATATTCAGAAAAGAATAATTCATATTGTCTAATACTAGTTTCTTCATATTATGTTAAATATTCTAAGCTAGAAATAACCCTTTGGCTAATTAGATTGAAATAAAAACATTGTGAGGTCATTGACCTGTATTTAAATCTGCCATGTGGTATGTGAAAATGACAAACCATTTGTACACATTGAATATAATTATAATATAATATTTTCATAACAATATTGAAGCTCAATATGATAAAATATGAATTTTTGATACATGCAAAAGCAAAGTAATTAAATGTGATAAATAGAGCTCAATCTTTTGGGGACATTGGGGATGAGTTATTAATAAATACCTTAACAATATTCTGTGTAACTTTTTTGGCATCTTTGAAAGAAGACAGTCTTCGTCTCTGTAGGGGAGGTAGGTGGGGGGAGGGTGGTCCATTGTCGAGGGTCGTGTCGATCCGCCAGCCCTCCCTGTCGACGTTGTTGCGCGCCTTGCTTATGATACTGGAACAACATAGTTGTTAGCAATTATTTTATATATTGTACAGGCAGTTTTAAATGGTTTATTAGTTTAGTTACCTACATGATGCAGTTTATAATGATTAGCATGTTGTGGTTTAAAATGAGTTTTAAAAATAAAAATATTAAAAAGCATACCTAGCTAAAATTTTATGGTCTCTATGTGCCCTCTCTCTGTAAGCCTCAAACTCTGCATATTTCTGATCTCTGAACTGTCTGACAGACTCCTCGACAGCTTCCAGCTGCGACTGCAGGGTCTGATTCATCTGCTTACCAAGAGTGCCTATCACCTGCTGGGTCGGCAGCCAAACATTCCTATCACTATTTATGAAGTTGTTTGTATCCACATTTTCCTTCATTTCAATGTCACTTGTTACTTCTGGCACTAATAAGTTAAATACTGGCGAATAGTTGTTTGACTTTTTCAAAGTGTTTATCCGCTCTTGTGTGGTCTGTAACATAAACAGGTAAATCCATAAGTCAGGGACAGAGAATTATCTTTGTTGGTGATAAGATTGTGTTGTAAACATGTTCCATATTAACATATTTTGTGCAGTAACACTGGGCTACAATATACAGACACATTTAATAATGTACATATGTGTGGGCCAGCTTGAGCCAGCTAGAGACAACTTTTAGAGTAAGTTGCTAATATGAATCCATTATGTAAGACATTTTGTAATTTTACCTTACCTTTACCTCTTAGCAACAAACTTTTAGGGTCAATTTTTGGTGCAAGTGGGCCTTAGTTTTTGCATCTGTATATAAATACAAACTATTCACAAATAGAAAATAAATAACAAAGAATAGGTAGCTAGTTTGAAATCCTTCCATTACTATGTGAGTAACTTGTTTTTATTACATGTTTACTTTCTTTTGTTTGCAATATAGGATAATCAGCAAGGCCACAAAATCAATCTCAATGATTAAACACAGGCATAAGTGTGCATGTAGGTATTTTTTTATGCAAAACAGATGCCAGTTATTTATACTTCTTATAGATCAATTAATAGCTAGGTATAATTTAGCTGACTGATTGTAATTAGACACTGACCTGATTAGATTTACAAACAAGCAATGCATAAGGTCCATTTTTGTCATGTGATATGGTGTGAGTGGCCTGGCCACAAGCCAGACAGGAGTGTATGATCCACCTGCCCAGGGGACGCTGCTCCACCAGTGCAGGCTGAGCAACCTGGCTCCTAAGGCTGCCTAGGGAGCATGATAGCAGTTTCTACAACAAGAATTTGAGATTATTAACAACTATTTTTAAAACATATAGTACTAAATATTCATAATACATTATATTTCCAGTAAAACTGGTTTGCATTCTTTTCGATACTGTTTTGTACACAGAATAGGAAAGCAAAAAGATGAGTTTAGAACGTGAAAAGCTAAAAATAAACTAGTAAGTCAGGATAGAGTGTTAATATATAATAATAAGAGTTAATATCTGGGGATATTATTTTTCATTACTATGTAACATTAGCATGATCGTAAACAGTTGATACAGTGCCGGACGCACATGTACTCCTGTTATGTATAAAATACATATAAATTATTATCAAAATAAAGGTGATCGCACTGATGTTGTGAAGGTTTCATTCATATTTTTAAATTTCAAGTATGAAAACCCTTCCTATAAGTCAAGGTCAAGACATGTTTACTGACGGTACCTCACTGAAAAAAATATCCCTTTGTTCCATGGATGATAACTCCAGTTTCCCAATATCGACATTGTCTTCAAGTTTATCAGCTTCCAGCGTTACATTTAGGCATTTACAAACACAGAGAGCCATGTTGTCCGGAAGGATTGCGTGTTTTGGACGAAACAATACAAAAATACACAAAATTAAGAGTAAATTATGAGTACAGTAGTCGCAACTTTCAGATAAACGCGTAGAAATACGACACATACATACGTATAGATAGATTATGTAGTTATTTTTGTTCACTACACACACATTCACAATTCAACAAGGAGTTTTCACAGGCAAGGCAACTAAATTAACACCAAGGTATTGATAGTATCGTCTCTTTTTGTCAATTGACATATACGCCTATTTGCTGTGTGAGTTAGAAAGAAACAAAACGTTTTTCTAAGCTTCTACTAGTGAATTCACAATTTCATTAGATTAGTTTGTTTGAAGTGCTGTTGCGTAACTAAATCTAGTCGACTAAAGGTGAATACAAAATCGAGTGACTTTTAGTTTGAGATGAAACTAAACTATTTTACTAAAAAATGCGAACCGCTAAATGTTATAGAATTATCATATTATGTGGTCAGTGGGTCATCTTAGGGGAGGAGTTAACTTACTACTAAGGAATCATTGTAACACCGGTTTATAAACTTTAAATTTAATGTAACTCAACCTAATGTAAACTTTCGTTTCGGTCTGCCAAAATAACTCGTAGCAATGTCGATTCTACTCTCGAAAACACTCATACTCAGTACACAACATTTTCGTGTATTTTGCACTACTTTATTAAATACTAGCGTTTGCCCGCGACTTCGTCCACGTGGATTAATAGTTCCCGTTCCCGGGAGCTTTCCGGGATGAAAACTATCCTATGTCCTTTCTCGGGTCCCAGACTATATCTGTACCAAATTTCATTGAAATCGGTTCAGTGGTTTAGGCGTGAAGAAGAGACAGACAGACAGACAGAAAGACAGACAGACAGACAGAGTTACTTTCGCATTTATAATATTAGTAAGCTCGCGAGTTCATCCTTATCGGATGAACTCGCGAGTCCATAATGCAATATTATATGGGGATATAATATTGTAAAGTAAGTACTTATCATGATAATGATTGAGGAGTGCAGTTAATAAGGGCAACAGCTGTCAAGCAAGGATGCGTGCATCTTTGTTACCTATATTCAATATACATCGCATACTGACCACTGTTGCTACCCATATTACAGAATATTCAGTAAGTGTGGGTTTCTGAAATTTATCAAATTCTAAATTTCCACCATTTGCTGAACAATTAAAAAGCTTTCTGTAGGGTTAATTTGTCAGGTAAATGGCAATAGTCAGGTATTATTTTCATTTTCTCTGATATATAAAAAAATAATGTTTACCATATTTTCTATATAAAAGCTGACAAAAGTCCGTTTTGATTCGTCTGTTAAGAGTTCTCTGATTATTGTAAAATCAACTATTAGTCATGTCAATCAATTACATACTAATTTTAGAATGGACTTCACTACTATTGTCAACCTCCAAATCAAAGTTCTACAGATGGTTGGGTTGCTGCAAGTGTCAAAGAGTCATGCATCATACGTTCAGTACGTGGCGAAAAACGTTTTTTCTAAGTTATAACTTAAGATTTTCATGAAGATTCTCTCAAATAATAAACTATAGTGCATGCACTAGTGTTATACAATTCTTGAAAGGTAGTTTTATGTGAAAAACCTTACAATGTCTAAAAGAAGTCAACCCAGTTGGTCACCACCGGCTAAAACTGAGAAGAGGCCGGTGCTGAAGCTTTACAACAGCTTGACACGACAAAAGGAAGAATTTGTGTGCGACAATGGTAACCGTATCAACTGGTACAGCTGCGGACCTACGGTGTACGACGCTTCCCATATGGGCCATGCCAGGTATTTCATATTCAGTATACTGAGGTTTATCTTGGTTATTTTAGCGACATTTATGCGTAGTGTAATTACATTGCAACACACTTCTTACACTCGCAAGGTGTGTAAAAAAATTGTGTATACTTTTTAAATAAAAAAAGTAGTTTTACCATGTTTTACAAAAAATTTTAATGTACTTATAATTGCAACTTAGAGACGTAATTATTTCGTTTAAACTGTTTTTAATGCACTTAAATAATTGTTTGGTTTACATTTTATTCAAGAAACCATAATAACATTAGATTAGTTCAGAATTATTCCCTTGCTGAGAAATCTCAATGACATAATTTTTTTTTCTTTTTGTTTATACTACTATTGCTATCATGAATAAAGCTACTGAATACCCAGTTGTTTTCCAGATGATACAACTTCATTCTTTTCTAAAACTTGAAGTCTTTTCAATTCCAGGTCATACATATCTTTTGATATATTGAGACGAGTAATGGCCAACTACTTTGGCTACGATATTCTGTATGTTATGAACATCACAGATATTGATGACAAAATCATAAAAAGGGCAAGACAGCACCATTTGTTTGAGAAATACATTGCAGAGAACAAAAGTCTGAATTGTATAGTAGATGATGCAACATCAGTAGTGAATTACTATGAAACAATTGTCAAAGAAGCCACTGACCCTGATAAAAAGAATGCCATGCAAAAGACATTAGATTGGTAAGTGATTTATACAGTATTATTATTATTATAAATAAGCAAAATAAACAGGTCAAAGAATCAAAATAAGCTTTATCAACACTTCTTGACTTAGCCAATGCATTATAAATTAAATTAATGCTTTGTGCAGAAGTCAGTTTTATTGCTTACTGCTTTTAGATAAGCCACTTCTGCAGTACATGCATAGTTCTTATCAGCCTAGTATGTCACACTTGTGCTAGTTATGTTATAATAGTTTCCACCCGAGTATGTTGCTTGTTACTGTGAATAATTTCAAGTTTACAATCAAATTTATCCACACCCTGAAGTCCCTCATTGTATTATACCTACTTATCTTTAAAATATGATGCTAACTTAGGAAATTCCTAAAATTTGAATAGGTAGCTATACAAATGATAACACATTAAAGTGTATTGATACACAATATCCATTAATGATTCGGGAAAGTGATAAACAAAAACATGAATTCTCAATGAAAACTTTAACTAATCTGATAACCAATATCTAAATATCATTATCAGTATATTGTTACTGCAATTATAAATAACATATAATCGTGCCTGTATCCCCAATAGGGTTAAACAGAGGTGTACCATGTACACCTACAGTTTGCCGGTATATTTAGGGCCCATTAATAGGGGGCGAGCATATTGCCATTAAATGGGCACAAATCCTAACTCTGTGCTGCTACTGAGTATTTCACAGAAAAATCCAAAAACACTTTTGCTTGATCTGGGAACCGAACTTCTAGCATAGTAATCGTGCTTAGGGCCACTAGGATATCAAGGCAATTATAAATTAAGACTTAAAATATGTTCACAGCATTGCATCAGCAGTGAAAACTCTGAAAGCGGCAGTGGAAGGCAAAGATGAAGCCAACATCACTAATGCTAAGTGTGAACTACTGAAGTCTGCTAAAAGCCCCATATCAGAATGGTTGGACAACCAGTTTGGGGCCACCGTCACTGATAATGCCATATTCACAGCACTGCCAAGGTATTGGGAAAATGAATTCCACAAAGACATGAAAGCCCTAAATGTAAGTATTTTTAAAGTAGAGAAAAAATAAATTATTAAATAGGAAAAGTTTATGTTGCAATGGAAATATCTGAATACAACATTTAAATGTGATTTAATAGTATTTTCTAAAACTTATATAAATGGTTTTTCAATTTACTGCTTTTTATTCCTCATGCAGGTATTACCGCCAGATGTATTAACAAGAGTAAGTGAATATGTACCACAAATAATAAAGTTCATTGAAAAGATAATAGACAATGGTCTTGCTTATGAATCGAATGGTTCCGTTTACTTCAGTGTGAGCGAGTTTGATAAAAAAGACAAGCATTACTATGCCAGACTAGTGCCTGAAGCTTACGGGGATACAAAGTCATTACAAGAGGGTGAAGGTAAAGATTATCCATATTATTGATCACTTGTTAAACTGCTATGCTTCTCAGACTCAGTTCAGTTCTTGTTTCAGAGTTGCAATTATGGGCCAGTTCACACCGAGCCGCGACGCGACACTACGCGCACCTTTTAATAGAGCTACTCAATACATAACTTTTTGCTACACGAAAAGATACACATTTCATTGTGACAATTTAATTTAATTGTAAGACAACATATTCTGAATTCAGACAATGAAATGTGTATCTTTTCGTGTAGTAAATAAAGTTATATTTTGAGTCACTCTATCAAAAGATGCGCGCAGCGTCGCGTCGTGTCTCAGTGTGAACTGGCCCTAATTCGTTTTTATTGTTATGGGGTCATCATAAGCAAATTATTCTCTGAAGACCTATTTCAGTTGTATGCTGCTTAGTAAAACACCTTTTTAATATTAATATTGTGTAGTTAAAACCCATGTATTTTCTCAGGTGATCTCACTGACGATACAAGTGAAAAGCGGTCTCCGAACGACTTCGCTCTCTGGAAGCGCAGTAAAGCGGGCGAGCCGTCGTGGTCGTCTCCGTGGGGCGCCGGTCGGCCCGGCTGGCACATCGAGTGCTCGGCCATGGCGGCCGACGTGTTCGGCAATAAGCTAGATATACACACTGGGGGCGTTGACCTGAAGTTCCCTCATCATGATAATGAGCTGGCTCAGAGTGAGGTTAGTTCATTGTGCCACTATAAGTTAATTGGTACTGCTTCATCAAACTTATTGAAAGTATTAATGAATGGTCAACAGATAAATTGCTATGATCTTTCTATCGACGAAACCAATCCTGGCTCCTTTTTAGCATGCCATGAAAAGATTAACTCATCAGTAATGTTTCACGTGCGATATTCCCAAATTCGCATAATGAATAGAAAACAATAATAATAACATTGATATGAATATTATAATGAAAATTTCATTGTGCTCAATCCAGGCTCACTTCGACCAGCCCGGCTGGGTGAACTACTTCCTCCACACCGGTCACCTGACGATAGCTGGGTGCAAGATGTCCAAATCCCTTAAGAATTTCGTCACTATATCGGAGGCGCTGCGCCGACATACAGCAAGGCAGCTGAGGATCGGCTTCCTCATGCATGGCTGGAAGGAAACCCTCGACTACTCTGAGAATACCATGGATATGGCGATTCAGACAGAGAAGCTATTCAATGTGAGGATGCGTTTATTTTGTTTTGTCTTGGTTCACTTTTAATTACTGCAATTTTAATATTGCTTCAAGGTTCTGCTTGATTAAGATTTTAAGAATAAACATTTTAATTGATCTGGAAGGTAGGGTTAGTCAGTAGTAGTTTCAGGCTTAAAAAAATATACATTTATTTTTCACCTTGCAATAGTACCTAATACACCACTACACATGCTCCAAATAAATAAAAAAAACAATACTGAATGAGTATTAAAATCGTAACACATAAATTAGTTAACAAATTAAAGAAAGAAAGAGATCTACTTGGTCCTGAAAAAGAAACTGATTGTGGTTGACACATATTTGGATTTGTGTCTCACCTTTATTTCCCTCCTGCGGGTTGTTCGAAAGAGATACCGCGCCCCCGGAACGCAAAGGGCACATGAAGGAACATAGACGGGTTTTAGTCAGTAAAAGTCTGACACTCCCTCCCGCCCCGCCCAGGGCGGGGGAAGTTATTTGATGATTTCCCGTCTATAAAAAAAAAAAAAAAAAAAAACCTTTATTTCCTTTATCATAGATGCTAATATAAATGGTTATTATTCAGGAGTTCTTCCTAACCGTGAAGGACGCGTTACGCAGTGGGTACGACGAGGGGTGCGGCGGCGTGTGGGACGCGGAGGAACTACTGCTCTCCAACAAACTGACCGCTGTCAAGGAACAAGTGCATGCGGCGCTGTGCGGTTAGTACTCTTATTACGTGTAAACATAATATGTATGTTTTCGCTTTTGCCTGTAACTTGGCCCGCGTCAAAGGAAGGAAGACCCATAGTATACATAGGATAGTCCTACCGATACACAATAGGCATTTTGCGATATGATTCTGATGACTGTTGGTTTCTAATTATGCTTACTTTAGACTCCTAATAAACATACATACATAAACACACAGAACGCATAATAAAGCAGAAACCACAGAACGCCACCTGCTACGATCCTTACATACTCCTTTCGCCTCGTACACATCTGGTCAAACACCTCAACAATAAAGTCAGGGTGGGTCCTTCTAGGGTGTCCCCTCCTGGCGTTGCCACTCACATCTGCCGGATAAATTCCTTTTGTTAGTCGCCTTATCACTCATCCTTTCAACATGACCGAACCATCTAAGCATAATCTTTGCAACCTTTGTCACTACATCCTCTTCTAATCCGCAACATTCTCGTAAAATCCCATTCCCCACTTTATTGTTCAACAACCTAATAGCCCACCATACACCCAAAATACTCTTAATATCTCCATTATATTATTGAGTGGAATATTGTCTTCATATCGCCACAATTTGTCCACAGACAATATCGACACACGCAGTGCTTTAGACTCTTTGCGCGAGTTAGTAGGAGCGGCACACATATACCTTCGTAAGACCACCCCGCGCAACGCCCCGCTGTTGGCGGCCTCTGCTAGGTACGTGACAGACGTGCTGCACGTGTTCGGGGCCGTGGAGGGGCCAAGGGGAGGGATCGGTTTCCCAGTCGCTGATGTGAACAGTGTCTGCGTGAGTATCTTTTTGCACAGTATCTTCGATTTTTGGTAAACTAGCTTTAGCACTCGATTTTCCTTGTTAACATACAATAGCAAACCATAGATTTCTTGTGCAATCGTGTTTTTAGCGTATTAAAAAAGACTTCATAAAATAGTTTTCTGACGACATAGATTGTGCATCGGTTGCGTAATTTCTCTTAATAATAATGGTTAACCGCCTTCGTTTTGGACGAACCTGTTTATATAAAACGAAGGCCATTCTCTTGGTTCATGTTTGCATGAAATTTATACTGCCCAGAACCCGGTTAGGACCGCGCGTATGCCGTTCCAAATAAACATGAACCTTAACTATTATGCAGAAGCCTGAATTGTCTTTAGCACAGTATGAAATGCGCTCCGGCGCGGCTTGGTTGATGGAAATCGTACATAAGCCGACTCATGTTTGTTAGCTAATAATATTCCGCTGGTACCATAAAGTAATCTTTGCATCCCACATCACGACAGCTCGAAGAAACAGTGATGCCATACCTAGAAGCCCTGAGCACGTTCCGCGGTCGCGTGCGCGACGCCGCGCGTGCCGCCGCCGCGCCCGCCGTGCTGGCGCTGTGCGACCAGCTGCGCGACCACGACCTGCCCGAGCTGGGGGTGCGGCTGGAAGATAAACCTGGTGAGTAGCAGCATTTGCTGAGCAGTTCTACCCCAAAGAGCCGAAGTGTTTCGAAGAATACAAAGTAAAAGGCATTTATTTCAATTAATACATACACTGCCGACCCAAAAGTGTTGAAGGTCAAACCTCTAGTCTAGTCAGAAAGTTGAAGCTAGTTGCTTCTTTCAAAGTGTAGGTCTGTCTCTATGGAGAACAATGAACAAGAAACTCCACAGACTCTGTTTTAAATCAATTTTTGACAAATCTTGTATTATTTTTGTTGATGCATTTTAAGGAAACAATGCGAGTGAAAATAATAATTTATATGGCATAGAGTCGTGCTAAAGTATTATTGAATATTGCCGCAGAGTAACCAATATTTCCGAAGCCACTTCACGTTTCTTTTGCTAAGTGACTATTGCCTGACCATATTTGGCGTCACTTTACGTCTATAAAACTGGTATAAGAATATCCAGATAACCTATTTTTCTTTAATGCAACTGTTAGATCACAAACGCGTGCGCTTGATTCGGGTATTTAATTTTTAATATTTATGTTTAATATTTTTATCATCTAATATTTTTCGCTCATAGATCGCACAGTAGTTAAATTAGTGAGCAAAGAAGAGATAATGAAGGAGAGAGAAGAGAAAGCCCGACTGGAAGCGGAGAAGCAGAGGAAGAAACAAGAACTTCTCGAAGCACAGCGCGCTAAGGAAGAACTAAAGAAGATTCCACCTGGAGAAATGTTTAAGCGGGAGACCGACAAGTATTCCAAGTTTGATGATAAGGTAAATTCCTCTGAAAATAATACTTAAGTCACACAACACAGGCTTTAACAAATATGTTTTGTGTTATGGCGATATAATAATACTCACTGTCAATCTGTCAAGGGAAAAAAAAAGAAATGTGTTTCGTGGTTTGCAAAGGCTTTAGTTGTGTTATATTGGACAGAATATTATCACGATAAAATTATCGAGCGAACAAACAATTCACAATCATTGTAAGAGCGTTTTCTCGTGAATTAAAAATATAGATTGAAACGACATCATTTATGGACTATATTCAGCAGTACATATTTATTGTGACCCCATAAAAAAAAAACACGCCATGCGTCTTGTAACACGGTATTTTTCTTCTAGGGTCTACCAACACACGACCAGGAAGGCAAGGAACTCAGCAAAGGACTAGTGAAGAAGCTGCAGAAACTGCAACAGGCACAGGAGAAGAAATACAACGAGTACTTAGCATCTGCTAACACTTGCTGACAAACTAGTCTATAGGGCAACTTCGTTTACACACTAGACTCGCATCGACTTGATCACAGTAACACATCGAGGTTTATAAAAAGTTCTGCTTTATATATTGTCGTCTTCTGTCACTTATGTGTAGTTTCTTTTTAACCTTCGATATGTTACAGTGTTCTGGTGTGTGCCCGATGTCCCGATGATGATGACGATGATGTGTTTTTATTGCGCAAGATGAGTCAGTAAACATTTTGGTTGGGGTTCCGGTTGGAACTATATGATGAGTACATGAGACATTACGGACTTGTCTTCAGGATGACAATATGTGATGCCACGTGTATTATCTATAGTTTTCCAGTAGATCATAGGCGGTGCAAGCGGATACATACCCATTATCAGCAGAACCGCCTGTACGTTTGTCAAACAATATCATGAAAAAGTCGACTTGCTCTGAGCGTTTCCACGGTGCTAGACAACTTGCGCAAAAGAACTTCCTAGTGGGCATCGTACATAGTGTTGTATAATAAATAGTATTAAATTAGGACAATTCTAAAAGAACACAAATTATTGATGCCTTGGCTGTACATACATAGGGTAAAATACTCTAAATTATACTTAATATAAATGAAAGAGTGTTACACTTAGTGTTAGTGTGCGAGTGTCTTTAAATTATTTGGTGGTTTTAAATATAAGAGAAACTGGAATTTGAATTTAGCCTTTCATAATTCACAATGTATTATGTTCTTATTTATTTAGGTTATTCATGAACATCATTCTCTCGTGCATCCATGGAATCGTGAACCTACATTCCGAACGTGTATCGTTTAATTAATTCAGCATTTTTTACATTTATTGTTTACTAGCTTTTGCCCGCGACTTCGTCCGCGTGGATTAATAGTTCCCGTTCCCGGGGGATTTCCGGGATGAAAACTATCCTATGTCCTTTCTCGGGTCCCAGACTATATCTGTACCAAACATTAAAATCGGTTCAGTGGTTTAGGCGTGAAGAAGAGACAGACAGACAGACAGAGTTACTTTCGCATTTATAATATTAGTACGGATTGTGGGAGAAATGCATAATAGTTATTCAACTGTGTACTTTTTACATATCTTTATTTCGTTCATGCACATGTATTTTATTGGATTTGTATTTCTTCCTTGTCAAATTGTTTCACAATAATAAGTTGATCTGTTGTAAATTAACAAATAATTAAATAAACAATGAAAAGAAATGGTTAGTTACGTTATAATTTTAACAAAGTTTTTTTATCTTTTTCGGAGTTGGATAAGGCAGTCGGAATGGATAAAGAATTCCATTGCTGGGATCCAGGCGTCTGTTCTTTGTACACGGTACATAATAATATCAATATTGTTAGAAAATAATATTGATATCGATATCAATAATAATATATTTTTTTATTATCAATTATTTTCTAACAATATTCTTTCGTCAATATCGGTTATTTGGTTACTACACATTACTTTTTATTACTTAGTAGGGATTGAATAAATATATTTTCTTATTGTTTGATTTGTTAATATTCACTATGTGCGCATAAAGTTGTATTGTACGAAAATACTGAACGCATTCGATAGTATTATAAAAAAAGTAATTTTTTGAGTGATACAGAGTCACAACCAGAATGTTTTATTGGAAAGTAGCATTATTTTCAGTATTAGGCTTTTTATACTAAACATAGTTATCATGCATACCTATTAATTATCTTCGTTTTTATGTACCGTTCATTTTCTTTGCAATATAATATACCTTGAAAATATTCATTGTATTAATTATTCTGCTATCACGCCGATCAATCGGGTAGATGACACCACTAAAAAAGTATGTCAAAATATGTCATTTGATGACATAGTTTTTATGAGCTGTCAAAACGCGATTCCCCCATGAATTTTGTACGACAAAACGACAAAACTAAACGATGACGTCACTTTATTGACATCTCAATTCAGCAACTATTAATTGATTTCAAAGAAGCTGGAAATCTAATTTTATAATTATTTGAAAATTAATCGGGTTTTCAGGGGTGAAATAAAGTCTTTTTAGAGAAGTTGTCTTGGAATTATTTTTTAATGGTGCCTACTACACAATGTTAAATAATTTTAGCCAAAAGTTTTAACATTAACAGTTCTGAAACGAATAATAATCCTACTCCCGGATCTTGTCTGCTCCCGGATCCAGCCCCAATCAAAGGGCTTGGGTTATAATTTCAAGAAAAAAATACAATATCCGAAAATGTTCAATGTGCATCGCGACAGGCCTAAGTAAAGATCGTCGGGAGTCGCAGAGTTGTCCGATCAAAACCGGGCCCGGGTCGGCGGCGGCGGCGCGTTGTGTTCCACGTGGGCTTCAAAGACATGTCAGCACTGTAGACGGGCCAGCTAGGGCCAGTGCCGTCAGGGTTGCAGAATTTGTTCGTAAGAGTCACCGCGGCCCTGGAACGCAGATGGCATTAGGAGGAACACAGATGGGTTTTAGTCAGTAAGAGTCTGACACTCCTTTCCGCTCCACCCAGAGCGGAATAAGGCATTTGATGATTAATTACCATACTTAAAAAAAGGGCTAGGTGAAGATGGCAGAGTTTGATTGCCTTTAGGCGAGATTTTTGCCATATTATTTCGAATCGAGTTGAGTGCACATCGCTTTATCTACTTAGACCAATAGACTATCTGAGAGATCCATCTCACTAAAACTGCAAAAACGGCATATCTAGTAAGGTCGTGTTCTAAAATTAGTTCACCCAAACCATAGGGTAAACATAATCAACCCGTTTAATTAGATAGTGGCTAACTGCATCGTTAGCCTAGTGGTTCTAAGCGCGACTGCTACACTAGAGGTCTTGGGTTCGATTTTCGAAATTCTCAGTAACAGCGCTTAGAGTTACGATTTGTGCCTGGTTAATGGCAATAGGCTCGCCCTCTATTACATGGGACCTAAATATATCGGCGAACTGTGGGTGTACATTGGTACACCTCTGCGGGCCTCTACCTAACCCTTCAGGGAATACAGGTGTAATGGTATGTATGTCACTATAAGCCAATAATTCCCAAGACGACTTCTTTAAAAAGTACTTAATTTTAAAGTGTAACCCGATTAATTTTCAATTAACAATATAATAGGTTCAGTAATAGGATTACAGTTTTTAAGGAAATAAGGCTGAAAATAAAATAAACAAGTCAAGTCGCCATTGAAATGAAAAGACAAACTTTTAATAAAAATGTTCCGCAAAAACTGCATTACACAAAAACAAACCATTGTAGTCGCGAAACCTCTTGATTGAATGACACCCGTTATTGTAGCCTCGACAAGGCTTTACACTTATAATCATATTTTTCCATCCTTCCTCTAGTTTTTGTTTTTTCTTTACGCTGCTTGCAGGAAATCTTGCTTTTGTGGTTTTAAAGTTCTAAAAAGTCTCAGTTTAAGCGACATTCAAGCGTTAGCACGTAACATTTTAGCGACGTCAATTATTTCCAATTTCATTAGGTAACTACACCTATAGTTATCCCCGAAGAAGTCCAGTAGGCAGATTTGTAGGTATTACTAAGTAAGGAGTAAGCTATAGCTATAAATAGGCACAAGACGAGACAACGCCGCCGGCCGCAGGCGGTGTCTCGTGCTGTTCAAGTCTCAGTTGCTTGCCAGTAACAGATTTGCCTACATTCTCAGTAGCAGCGATTCTCAAATCATGGAAACCCACAAACACTGCTCGTCACTTTCCTACCAATTGAGTTCGGTTAGGTTTCCTATAGGTTACCTACTTAGCAGGGTTGATCCCAATAGGTACCTGCTATTAATATCCTTTATGGCTGACCTTAGTGATTGAGACCTAAGTACCCCTACTACCTACTTACGCCCGATGGAGGCTTTTCTGTCAAAAAGTCATATTATTTATTTTATACCTAACTGATGAAAACTTACAGCTAGGTTATAGATTAGGTTAACAGTTATTAGTGAAAGAAGTCCAATTACAAGTAGGTATTCACTTACAAAATAAAGATAGAACAAGAGAGTAAATGGGTGAGAGAAAGTAAGAAGTATAAATACCTACTCGAAGCGAATAACATTGCAACATAGCAGTGTCAGTAATCTTCGAAGAAGCGGTTACATAATGTTTTTTTTCAGTGTATTGACATGACTGGTGGTGAATAAATCAAGATCATCAACCAGCCTGCACATCGAGTTGTATGATCTGCTAGCTCATAAGACATCTCTATACTAATATTAATATTATTGAAGCGATTTTGAAAGTTCTTTTACTCATAGAAAGCCACGTTATTTGTGAGTGTCACAGGCTATATAACATCACGCTTAGGCGGGAGCGGAGCAGTAACCAAACACGTATGTTGACGCGGATGAAATAAGCCACACGAACGAAGTCGCCGGCAGTTCGCTAGTATAAGATATGTTGTATGTATCTGTGAATATTACAGATAGTTAATTGAGATAGGTTGCTGTACTAGGTGCGTACAATTTACCTAATAAAGGCCTATTCAAACCTGAGCGATATTCGCTGCCGCTGTGGGTAGAAGTACATACCGCGCGGGTTTCGCTCAGGTATTTAGTATCAAGTACCGCGGCTAGAGCGACCTGAGCGATATTTGCTGCCGCTGTGGGTAGAGGTACATACCACGCGGGTTACGAACGGTAGCGAATACCGCTTAGGTCTGAACAGTAATATTATCGCATACCCACTGGGTTTTCTCTGCCGCAGACGGTAGCACATACCGCTTAGGTCTGAATAGGCCTTTATACAGGATGTCCAAAACCGAGTGGTTCAAAAGAAAATTATGACACTGTGAGATGATTATATTCGACATGGCGCGCACAAAAGCTTAATTAATCTAGTACAGGTATAAGATGTGATGGTAATTTCCCATCCGTTTGTTAAGATTACTTTTACCTATCACTTTATTTATTGTATTGAATTTGGATCATAAGTTCGTATTCTTAAACTATATGTATAAATTTTAGGTAGGTAGATAATTCCTATTGCTCATTTTCCTTTGGATACCTATACATATTATTCATTCACTGTAAAGTACGTAAAATATGTCCAATTAAAACACCCCTGTAGAAAAACCTTAACAAAAAATATTGATACAAATTAAATTCTAAATATCGAGGTCTTCAACAAATCCACCGATTATCTGCATTTAAATAAACATTAAAAATGAATAGCCTTGGCGTTTCTCATCACAATGGATCGTGCACCTATCTATAAACGCTTGAATGATATCTCTATAAAGGCGGTCGCTGCGTGCTCAGCGACAAAAATACTTATAAAAAGCTAAACAGTAGTTTTAAAAAAGGTAAAAAGTGAGGTAAACAATCTGGGCGCGTTTTTTGTGTAGTGAAGCTGACAATAATGTTTTGGGTGGGGTGGCACAAGTACAGCACGCGAGTGGGGCCAAACATCTGCAGCTGGTAATGAGCGCACTCTGGCTTCGTTTTGTTAACTTCATAAATTAGAGGTGTGATTTTAATGGATTGGTTGGTAGCTTTATACTCAAAGGTAACGTAACCTACCCACTACTAGCTACCACTTTAAGACGTCTGGATTCAGAACCGGTGTAAAGATCAGTGGCTGAGATAAGGACAATTATACCTATCTATACTAACTTTTAGAAACTACCGTAATCTCATTTCATTGTCAATTTGTCAAAAGGACCTCTGATATAGATATGTAGTTTTTTGACATTGATTGTCGCTGAGATAGATTGCGCGACTAGATATTGAACAATTTAATTAATAGAATTGGCCTTGAGATTGTAACTAGTCTGCAAAATCAATGTCAATAACTTGTTAAAAATTCATGGAAATTACAGGCAGGTAGATATGTATTTATAACAGTTTCAGACTTAGAATAGAATGCAAACATAAAAAAAAAAACTGAAAATGCTATCTAGTGGTTTGTGGTAAGACCTGATTAATTGAGGTGCAAAACGCCCACCAAAAGTACACCTACCTAATCCACGTTACTTTTAATAATATAGGTCTAGTCTATCCTATGTTTGTAGTAAAAACCGGTTATTATATGACGGGCAGTGAATCGGAACAGTTGCCTAACTTATAACGGAAATTCCCAGCGTATTGTAGAAAACAGCTTCTGGTGGTGAATGAAATTTAAATAGTTTTTGGATTTGATCACAATCGCTTTGATCGTGGTCAGATTTACAATAGCTTCGGTAGGGCGAATCGGGCGAAGGGAGGCAAATCTTGCAAAACGTCGGGCTGCCGCACTGACCGCCCGGCGAGATGTCAATCACACACATTTGAATAAGAACATTGTTCCGTTTACGTATTCCGTTAGATATCACGATAACAAGATTTCATTATTATAAAGTCAACGAACTGAAAGTTACATTTTTAGTGAAAAAGTAAAATTTTTCGGAGTATATTATTTTGTAGTCAATCATCCGGAATCTCGGGTAACGGTCGCGCTTTTGTAACCAATTGGTATGAGTGAGCCTAGTGAACGTAGGTATGTAAATGTTCTCTTTTGGGAAACATCGAAAATTTTACTGTTCAATAGATATTATGTGACATTTGATAAGATCTTTATACGTTTGCACATACGTTGATTTACATCGGTGCCCAATGATGTTAGACTTGATGTGAGAACGAAATACCATGGTAAGTACTTGTATTGATTCTTTAGAATTAGGATTTGATCAAGGTTCAGTAAATATTTGACAATGAATTTGAAATAACTGTTATTTTATTAACGGTAAGTAGCAAATAATAATAATTATGGTAGTTGCGATCAATTGAAGTAGACTAGAAGTAGAATACTTTACACAGGTGAAATACGTATATAGGTAGATGTTGAAAACTACGTAACGTAGGTAAGGTACCTGAAAGGGTGTTTAGCTACGATAATTGACGACTAATTCTCAATATTTAAGCAGTATCGTACAAGTTTAATTGGTGCCGTAAAAAGATTTATAACGATAGCAATTAAAAGTTTTACTTTATAAATTATGATCGGCGGAGAGCTCCCTCGTCGGGTAATATTTTGTGCGAGGCGCTGTTAGCGCTTGTCCCCGTCGCGAGGCGGTCGGGGTTGCAATTATGGCTTGTTTTTCATCGTAGCCCCGAAGCACTCCGCTGCCTGAAAAAAGAAACCAATTTTGCACGCTCATTAATTATTTAAATCTCATTAAACAACCGCAAGTTTCCCTCTCTTGTTTTGTAATTTTGCGACGCTATTCTCCATCTACATTACCTACCTAATTTAAGCCGTTGGACACAGAGGAAATTTCTTCAGAATAAAACTCGCAAAATGGCTAAATTGGTGTTAAATCTTAACACTGTCCGAATTTTTAACATTGTTGATGAGTCAGAAAAGATTGCTGATGTTTATTGCTGGGGGAGAAATGTTATTTTGAATTTGATGCTAAGAATTGGACATTTAGACGTTGGATTTGGATTCAGTGCCGTAGAAGATCATTCTGGCATTTGGACTTTGAAAAAAGTAGCGTTAACAGCATAGGAAACCGCCTGATCTGACTATGGGTATTAATTAAAGTTAAAAAATTAGACTGAAAATGGCGACACTGTAGATGTAATTTTTATAAGTAGTTTCTGGCGAAAATAAGCACTTTAATAGAAATGCAAAAGAGGCTAATAGGAGGTATAATGAAATGACGAGCTGAAAGGAACTGTCATATAAATCCATTTACCAGCTTCAAAGCTATTTAGTAAAACAGGAAATTATACACCGTTGTTGTTGCTTCGTACCGAGTGTTTGTGTGTTCTTGTCGGCGGGTGGCTTCCTATTAGATCATAAAGTCTGCCAGGACTGTCTTGTCTTTGGAAAATATTATTTTGAGAATTAGGAAATTAAACTGTGCGTTGGCACATGAAAGGTGCGGAAGCGCGGTGTCGGGCGGTCGGGCGGCTGCTCGCTCAATTCGCGCGGCTGTCGCTGACGCGCGCCCGGCTCGCTCCACAATGTGCCGCAAACTGAATTAATTATGTTTTCCATAAACCGATTTTATTTATGAAATACTTAATTTTCTATGTTTTTCGGTTATTAAAATTGAGGCACAATATTGCAAAGTAGCGAAAACTATAGCCGCTCCAATGATTTTGCCACATGAAACTTTTATGAACAATTTAATTGAAATTATTAGCGCTGGCCCTGTTAGCGCAAAAATGTTGTGTTTCACCAATGTAGGTTAAGGTTACACTGCACTACACACTATGTGTGTGGGTAATTGACGTAGCTCTGTAAGCTCAACAGGTTATCCGACATGTGCTTCTGAAAAGTCCTCTATCTATAGCAAAAGCAAACATGTGTGCTTGCATCATAACATGCGCTTTTACGAGTTGGAAATAGTTGTGTCACCTAGTAGCAATTCGTTTGACGCTGGATAGCTATGATCGTTAAATGCATATAATCGTGTTTATTATAATATCTTTCTTGTTGATCGAATGAGTGTCGAGGTGGGTGGCGGGTGGCCGGGCGGGACGGGCGCGGGTGGAGATCACTCGCCCGTGCTTTAATTGCTTTTCACTTAGCAACCGCTCATGAACAGAGAAGGTTCGCGAGAATGAAGAAAAAAATCATTACATCAACATCTTTTAGAGATTGGCCAGATTTAGGACGTTCAGAAAGACAGCGACCTTCTTATATAACGCTTTCCTCTTTCTTGTTTTTCCAGCGCGCCTCATTTCCGGAAGGGGGTCGAGTCGGCGGTGCGGGCGCGGGTGGCGAGGGGCCTAAGTAATTTCGCTTAAGAACTCTAAACGTAATTAGTGTAGGGCGTGCAAAGGGAAGGGCTTGAAACTTGGAGAGGGTTGCGTCCCGCGCCCGCGCCGCCGCCTCCGCGCGCCGACTGAATATTTGATCGCGCTCGTCTCGCGATAATATTTGCCGGAGGAGCTTTTCCGTAAACACGGCCACATTTCCCCACCTAGGTACTTATACTTTCCTTCATTCCGCTTTCAAAGCTGTCGCGCGCTTTTAATTGGAGCCAGTGTTATTTATAAGTAGACTTGTGATAGAATTAAAATCGTTCGCAACGTCGCTCTCGAATACCTATACAGAGAAAATGTTTTAATATTAAGTTTTTTGACGAGTTATTTTTCCTTTCAAGAAAATCCTCTTTATAGCACTTCAAACAAATTACAGCCTCTTCGTGAGCTCATATAACTGATAGGTATTCAGTGAGTTTATATTACATGTTTTAATTTTATTTATTGCGCCATTGATTCCTGGAGGAATGCTTAGGTACTTGTATGAAAATATGTAGGGTGTTTCATACGAATTTGTGTGTTACTTAGGCAACATTGAATGGAATGGTAATACCACAAAATATCTTGTAACTGTATAATAGACGCTTTCATACTGTCTCCCACGTTTTATATTATGAAACAAAGAGGACATTTTACAATCTTGCTTTTACGAGAGTGCCAAAATGAGAATTGTAACTTTGTTACATTTAAACTTGCTGGTAAAATAAAAGAGTTTCATTGTAACTTGTAACATTGTAACTAAAGGTTAAATATCAACATCACATTTTAATTTACAAGACCATAGACCGAAGCGGGCTCGGGGGAGCGAGGTGGTTCGAACACTCCTAAAATTTTGTTGTAAAAAAGCTCTTCATTTTAGTGTACGGTTACGCATTAATTTTGTAAAATTATTCAATTATTTTACAGATCCACCTACCAACCAGTTATATGCTGTAAATCACTTTAAAGACATTTCTTAAAATTGTTCGAGATATAACGTTATATTTCTAATTGCTAAATTTAATTAAAAATGAGGTACGTACAAAAATTAAATTTTTCAAGGAATATTCCTAGACTCCTCCTCATACTTGAAAAATTTTCCTAGCCAGGTACATTGTAGTAGGACTTTATTAGATGTCCCCAGGATCCAAAACATAATTACAGAACTGAAAATAGAGAATTCATTTGATAGCTTAAGGCAAAAGTAATAATTTACAAATTCAAAGGGCCAATGAAACAAGAGAGGGAATTAGAATTTGTAATTAGTACAAAGCGAGCGCCGTGCCGACGCGGCTACTCCTACAACATTTGATTAGCAATTATGGTAATTTGACTTAGAGCAGGGTAAGATTTCTCCTAATTTGTTAGTTAAATTATTATCACGACTGTTAGGACATGAAAAATTTCCTCTTATTTGAATATCATTATGGTGCTTAATATGCGCAGATATAGATAGATGTAGATAATAATATTCACGGTCATCAGTGCGTATGCTTTGCTAGCATGATGGCTGCTGCTCGGTAAACAAAACTTAGTTATCTAACTTAAAAGTGTATCCAACAATTGTAATCAGTTACAAAATAACAAAGACACGATCTTCGCTCTACAGTATTAACGGTTTAATCGCCGAGTTTAATGTGTCGTGAGAGTATAATAGAAGCGCCGCCGCGCCCGCGTGGGTGCCACAGCCGGCAGCGGCAGGGTGACTACAAAGTATCCGTGGGCCACAGTTTTAGCAGCACTCCCGCGCTCCGGTGCAATTTAATTATCAGCGCGGGGCCCGCTTTACCCTTTTGTATCTTAACCCCCGGATGAAAAAAATACTCACCCATAAAATAGAGGACGGGTAGGAAAAAGGAGCGTATGCAAATTCAGGATAAAATATAGCCCGTAAATGCCACCGTTTCTAAAAGAATATTAGAGACGTTTTTCAGTGGGTGGCTGGGGTGCTACTTTATACTTTGTCTCCTCGCGCTAAGTACTGCACGGCCGTGTCCGCGCTGCGGAATCCGCCTTCATTTGCGACTGTTGTTCACTTATAAATCAACGAGCGTACACGTTGATTTATAAGTGTACACATGTCTTTGTTTTTGTTCATCATATGAATTTATTTTAAAATTTGGGATTACATGACGTATTTGTCAAGTAACGTGTATTGAAGTTTAGTTTGCTAATTATTAGTGATTTGGACTTTGTATGTAGGGTATTTAGGATATTGCTAAAAAACATGAATCGATATAAATTAAAGAACTCACGGTTAAATTCAATCAAATAAATGGCTGATTGGTAAGTTGCATATTATATGTGCTACGCACAGTGCTATGAGTGTTGTTTGTTTGTTTGTAGTTCTTATTATGATGTGGCTTCACTGCAACCTACAGTTAGATGTTTTGAATATTAATCTATCAGATTTCTATACTTTGCTACGATAAAGGATTTATGAATGTGACTTTGGTATAACCATTCACATGGATTGAAGATTATGATAGAGAGTATTTAAAATTCCAAGCAATTTGATAAAGTAACGTAAGTTTGAGAATTGTACACCTGGGAAGTTCGACATGGTGGATAGATAATACCAAAAGTGGAACGTAATAGTGAATGTATAGTGATACTTTACTGGGGATTAATTAAGTGGGGTGGCACTTGGTAGCAATCACTATGTATACGGTGTGTTCGAAATTTTTTATTCGGGACGTAATGAGGGGTCACCTGAAGAGGAATGAGTTAATAGGCGTTTTAATTATTGAGGACGCGGCCGCCCCGCGGAGCGCCCGCCGACCGGCCGAAGAAAGAGACAACATCAAATATTTAGCGCGTAATGCCGGTCGCTCTCTCGCTTGTAATTAAAGCGTTCTTTCCTTTTTTCAGCGGCCTGATACAATATTCAGCATGAGAAAGAAGCGCTTCGGTGGCGGGGTGGCGCCTCCATTGTATTCGCTAAGGAAGATAAATTAAAAAATATAATTACAAGGCGGCCGCCATAATTCTCGGCAGGCGGGTTGTGGGTGGCGGGCGGCGCGGGAGGGGGATAGTGGAGGAGCGGGCGCTCCCGGAGGAGGCTTCTTAAATATTTGGGGATAGCGCGTACCTACGCATTACGTAAATTAATGACACGGATTCGAGGAAGGATGGCGCCCGCCCGCTCCCGCGCCCGCGCCCGTCACCGCTGTTTGTTTTGTTTTAATGTGCGTTGTTAACGACGTTATTAGACGCGAATTATAATACAAGAGCCGTCCGAGCGGCCGCGCCCGCTCGCACTCTCCTCCCGCCCAGATTGATTGGACTAATGACTTTCTTTTATTCTTATAATTGCACAAATCCGACTTCACGGTGCTTCGTTGATTTCTCCAATTTCTAACTTTTGATGAAATATAATAGTCATTCATTTGCGGAAATAGGCTGTTATGAAAAGAATTTCGATGTTTTATCTTTCGTGATTTATTAAACTTAAGTCGATCAAGTTCCGTACTCATTATATTTAATAAACCGTAGGTATAATAACCTAATGATTGGGAGTCGTTACACAAAATATGTTTATCTACGTATCTATTCATATTTGTATTATTGTAACATAAAAAATATCAAGTAAGTACATAATATAATATTAAAAAGCACCAAAACTCAATGTCATAATTAAGTAAGGTGGTGGTGTAAGTAAACAGGAAGCGTGTGTGTCGGTCATGTGTCGCGAGGCGAGGCGCGCATGCCCACACATAGCTCAACAAGTGTCCCCATGTGCACACGGGCTCACGTCCTCGCCGCCCGGTGCTCCGGTGCCGGCTGACAGCCTCCGACAACGGTGTCCGACCGCGATACTCACCGCACTAATGCTTGACATGGGGAAAATACCTCAACGACCCATTACATCTATTTTCATCGATATAAGCTTCTTCTTTGATGTCGCGAAAATAATTTCAATAGCTACGTATGAAAATAATAATCATAACGATTATTATTGCCGCTACGCCATGACAGTTGCTACATACTTATTCGTAAATAAATATCTATTATGATATGGAAATACATACCAATATTTCTGGAGGTGTCGAAAATACACACCATGTCAAAATAAGGAAGTAATTAGTAATAGTAAAACACACATTTTCATGTGTGTAACCATAACCGTTATTCCTAATTCCATGAAATTCTCGCAAACGATCTCTAATTAATAATTTGTCTTCTAACTTTTATTTAACACATGACTTGAATTCTCTTCTTCCTAACAAAAAAAAAGAACGATTTACATTCGATTGCGTAGATTTTATTGAATAATTAAAATGAGTACGTAATACGGCAGCACACTGGTTGGAAGATATTACTGTATCTATTATATTCCGCTTCGTGTTACCCCGACTCACCCCCGATACTATTTTGCATGAAGAAAAAAGATAACCGAGATTAGAATAACACGTCAGATAACGAACGATTGGAGATAATCATACATACAGTAACTACGTATATTTGTATCTGCATATCGATGAGGCAGAACTTTACGTAGCTGTAACGGGTTCCTTATTCATACAATCACTCATACAATCTTCCTAATCGTTTAGACGAATTACAGTGTGAGTAAGCTTTAAAGTTAAAATTCAAAAGCCTTCAAGTGTGGCATCACGTGTAACCGCAAAACATCAGTGGGTTTTGGAGGTCAAATGGCAGTAGCTCTTTTATTCTGAACAGTACTTATGTTAGACGAATACGGCCACTGAGAGCTGATCCAAATGTAGTTAAAAAAGAGTACACGGCTAATTGGGACAAATTTTGTCGAAACGTATCAAGCCATGTAAACAATTTTAGCATTTTCCAAGTAACTATAATTGTGAATATTCGACGCTTCTTCTTTTAATATCGTGTGGGCAGTAAGGTCTAACGACCCCACACACCCTAGTGTCAGAGCTTCTAAACCGCCTCAAGGGCCTTTTAATGCTGATTAATCTTAGTACTATTAAAAATGCGAAAATTTGGATGGATGTGTGTTACTCAGTCACGCCAGAAGCGCTGAACGGTTCTGGATGTTTGGCACATAGGTTACTTTTTATACCGGAAAAATGAACGCTTAGCGCGGGAAAATATTTCAACTTTGTCGCGGAGACAGTCGCAGGCGTAGTCTAGTTTTAAATATAGTCAAAGCAAAATTTTGGGACGTACTTTGAACTATTATTGTGGTATACTAAGGTAATTAATTTCATTATTGTGTTTTTTTTTTGTTTTTTAATTACACTTTTATATACGCGTTCTTCACATACTGCTACAATACAGTCTTGCTGTTACTTTGTAAAGGACCAAGAAAACATGGGAAAACATATAACATTTCGTCGACGAGTGGCGGGTAAAACAGCGTGACAGAATACAATATTACACTCGCATCTATAAGTATTCGACGACCGCCGTAGTTCGAAGGACCCTCAAAAGAAAACTTATTAATTTTCGTCATTATGAATTCCGCGAACGAAACTCGAACGTCTAATTTCAACCCTAACTTATCAAGACGCGAATAAAAAAGTTCACCCCCCGGCGCACCCCACGCTCACCCCCTTGTTTAAAACGCCGGCGAAAAAAGAAGCACATAAAAATGCATGAGGCCTTCCTCGTTATAAGGAAAGGGTAGCGTCCCCCCCTTCCCCCATGGGGAGGTAGCTGTAAAAATCGTCTCTAATTTAAATTTGGGAAGTTTCGCGTGGTGCGAGGCAACGTTGATGTCTTGATAAATGTAAGGGAATTCCACTAATTTCACGTCTTCAGCAGTGGCAACTTTTAATTGGGAGCACATAAATCTGCCGGCGGGAGTAATGGCACGCGCATTAATATCATCTTGCGACAAAAAGCCGCTCTGAACAGGTACATTTAGATAATCATCGCTCATTGTTTCCGGCATCTCGCGACTCGAGATAGCGCCAGCTCGCCAGCAGTGGCTGACATGCACGATTAATGCGATTATCTTATCACACCTCTGAATGAACACCTTTAGTTAGAAGTTAATGCGTCGTTTACGCTTTGTGCCTTCACAAAATTATTCTTCAGTAAACGTTTTTGAGACTTGGCAAGTTCGCATCTAAACTGACAGACTATATTAAACTCATCTATCACCGTCAGTTCCTCAGCAGGCAGCGACCTTCACTTAATTAACTCTGCTGTGTGCTGTTGAAAGCTTGCGTAGCATATGCAACTCTGTTTATGCAGCAATAACTGACCATGCGCTCACTCGAATAGTCCTGCTGCTGTACTCACATACACACAAGAATCCCCCAAGAAGAATACCCTGACTATGTATTTAACATACTCATTAAATACTTAATATCGAGTTTTTTATTGTTGCTTTGATAAAACACACACACTTTAGTTGCCTTTGTTGTCGTAGGCGTAATCTGCTACGCGCTACGAAAGTGCTACGCGCTACGAAGACGTGACATATTCACATGTTCACAAATCTATTTAAATAATTGTAATAAATTAAATTATTTAATTCTGTTGGTTTTTGTTCATGAATCAACGTTCTTTTCTTCCCAATAATTTATTTCTTTCGCATTCATGATAGAGAAATGTTCATTGTTTGTTTGCTCTAAGAAATATGTCAAGGAACAAAAGAATATTTTCTTAGACAAAACTTTTCACTCGAAGTAATTAAAACAGAAGCCAAGTTTGTTTTGAGTGAACAATTATGAAATTCGCGTGGTGAGTATCGCGTTTTCTTCTTCCTCATTAAATCGGGACAAAGCAAGCGCTGGCAAACTTCGACGGGTGTAATGTTATTCATTTGGGAAAGTCAAAGGTTGTATTTACAAAAAAAAAATAAGTCGCCGGAGAGCGGACGGTGGCATTTTTTCCATTCGGCGCGTTCCATTAGCGTGCCTTTGTTTGGCGGGAGCGCGCAAATTAATTTAGCTCTCCCGCCATTTCCCCGCGCCGCCGCCCGCGCGCCGCCCGCACCCCCTACCGCGCCCTTTTTTGTCTACGCCTTGCTCTACGTATCGTTTTCTTCTTTATGGCTCATTAGGCAGCATTGTCGCCATTGTTTTTTTCGCCTAACCCACGAGATCTAATTATTATGATCAGCGAATCTCGTATATTAATATTATTGTGTTAGTGATAGTCACACTGAAGCAAAACTTAATAACTTGGATGCCTCTGGCCAAATGAAAAACTGATCATTTTATTAAAGTATCTTAATACTTTTCAAATCAGTTCGTTCACAGTAATCTTTAAAAAAAAAAGTTTAATGGAACTTTCATAGTAAAAGTTTGATGCTTTTATTAAATTCGTTAAAATAAGAGAACCGATTAACGAATCCTCAGAGTATCAAAAACGTATAAAAAATAAATTGCTCAATAGAGCAGAATCGACAATTGTCATCGGTACTTATCCTCTTTGTAGTAAAACCGTTGAGCAAAGGGTGCACTACAATATTAGTGGGATGGGGGACCACCTAGTCAAAATTTGTTACTTTATTAAGAGAACTATAAGAACTTGTTACTTTATGCCATATTCTCTTCGAAATACTGTTAACTAATAATATGCTACGACTACTGCATACTATAAATATACATATCTGTATAATTTCAGTTAAAATTATCAAAACATTACAAACATTATACGAGGCCCCAACAGTTTTAAGCATTCAAAGACAGAATCTTTGAATGATTCAAATTGTAGATTTGCATAACCCGCAATGTAACTCAAAACAGTGCAAAACATGTTTTTAATTAGGTTGTAAATTTTGTTTTTATTCCGTTATTGAAATAAGTGTAACCTTATTGCAAACAGTTTAATAACTAGATTTAAATGATTATAAAACAAACTTACCTATATGCGCGAGCGCAGCACGTTGCGTGGGACGCGCACTCGGGGCCACAAAAACCCGCCAACTGAGTCGCGAGTCGCGGCCGTGACCCACAGTTTTTTGAAACGCGCGTGCCCTCGCCTTTTGGTTAAACAACCCTTGCGTATTCATAAACCCGCACGTCATACGTCGGGGTACGTCTCCACACAAGTATTACCGAACCATTTTATAGCATATTAAAATGAGTTATATTATAACAGATTTAGACCTTTTTTGGTGTAGTACTGAGTAGATATGGCACTGAAAGGGTTAATGTGTTCTCTTGCATGACTTTGGAAGATATTGCCGAGAAAATTCTTGAATTAACAATATTAAAAATTCTACCTATTGTAAAACTCTGAAAAGGCCCACGAAATAGTAGTCATACTCGATCCAAGAGAAGCTCTTTGTTCTACGTTAATTAAATTCTCACTGCCTCTACAGCAGAAAATGTGCGTCATTAGAAAAAAGGAATTTTATCTGGCGCTCTAAGTTGGCGAACTGAAAATTTATAATTAATTACTTAGCAGACACATTTTAAATTCTTAATTAAGCAATCCGTACTTTCTCCCGGCTATAAATTAGATCGAGCCGTTTCCATAGAGACTACTCATCCTTTAAAGCGGGCCGGGGGGGAAGGGGGGCTTTACAAAAAATATAACTTAGGGTGAGTAAAAAACCGTGGGGTGACTCAGCCGGCCGCTGCACCCCACGACGAGAAATCTACGATCAATATTAACTCTTTTTTTCAACGGGGAAACGCTGAATTTTTAAGTCGTTTTAAGTCACGACGCAATGTTGAGGAAATTATGCGCGTGTTGAATGTATCGGGCACGCTTCACGCGAACACAACGTGCTACTGCCAATATTTGAAGTTGCGAACGTCATAAATCACGGTGTCCTGATGTGCCACACACCGTTCGATTTAACTCGCATGCATTTGTCAAGGTCGGACAACATATGTGAGTGATAACAATGTCACTCAATCTTTGTTTTAACCAAATCCTAAAGTTATTGGTTTAAAAATGTTCAATTTATTTCTTATCGGCAGCATTAGAATAAAAATGAATATTTTGAAACCGTACATTTAATTAAATATATGTAACAATTTCTCTCAATCAATTGATTGATTGATTGATCTTTCAATTGATTTTAGTAAAGATTATAGCAACTAAGCTCCCATCATGGATGTTATGGCGAATCTTATACCTAATAGATGCAGAAAATACAAGTAACTAGGTACTTATTAATTAAATATCAAATTAAATAAAACAATACTTTTTAACTTTATGAAAATCTTATCACAAAAATTCACGCTTGAGTTCAAGTTTACTTTTCGATTACAATACAAGGTGAATCTTAGCTTTTTATATAGTAAACTTAAAAAAAACTAACATGCATACGTAATTAGTCAGAGTGCATTAATAAAAAGCTGTGTTGAGCCCGGTGTGTGCGTACACGCATAAAAAACGTTCATTAGAAAAAAGCTATTTATGACAGCGGCCATTATCATCCAATAAATCAGCTGCCCGCTCTTCTGTTTTTCGATAATGATTCTATTATTATGGAAAAGCGTTATGTAACTGTAACATTTTATTCCTAGCTAACTAGTAAGGAGGCGGAACTTGTATTGATATGCAAGTTTTACATATGTGTAAATGTGTAAATCTATACCTATCCGATATACTTAATTATGCAAAAATATGCAACACATTTTTCTAAGGAAAAGTTTCATGACGATAATTTGATTGATGATTCAATTTTGTTAACTATTTCTTCGATAAATCTTCTTATAATATTTTTTAAATAATTAATTAATTATCAAGTTTGACGACGAACTACACCAGAACTATGAAGAAAGCTCACTCCACGCTGGTGAGCGGTCGTAAGTTTTTATGCGTGTCGGTCGGCTCGGCGCGGCGCCCACTGTACGGGTTACAAATTGTGGGGTGAAAGGGGTAGTTTTTTTCTAATCGACTTTCCTAACAGTAATAAACGATATTTATCTTTGTTAATTATGGTTCGGTCCGCGTTTGGTAGCTTGGTGCGTGTTTTCGCCTCAAATGTTTGTGTTATTATCGAATTACCTATGTTTGTCGTTAATGTTGAATTGTTCGTATTATAGCCGCGGGCTGTGTCTTAATAATAATCCAAATATACGTTTTTAAGGTGTTTTGTGGTACGAAGATTTTGGGACATCGTGTCATGAATTACCTATATACTTACGCTATTGTTTCATTGATGTTGGCATTAAGTTCAATTGACACGTATGTACCATAACAACGTAATGTGTGTATACTCGTTTTTAAATTATTATTTCCTAAATTACAGTTTCTAAAATGATTAAGGCAATGATGATGGTCGATTTATGAACAAAATTTGATACCTCACGCTTCAACAAGTTTAGGTCTATTTTGTGAAATACATAAACTAACTTTGTTATTGTTGCACTTCATTTAATTTTACATCTTGCATCTGCATAAAACAGCCAAAATAATTCATTAATGGAGAAGCTCCTTCAAAATCACCATAAATGAAGAAGCTCCTTCAAAATCACCTAAATTAGTAATACTTTAGTGCATCTTATGAGAATCTACGCTTGCGAAACAAAGTTAAATTGTATTGTACTAAAGCTTACTTAGTTGAAAAGTGCCTTAGGATTGCTTCATGTAATAAGTTACGCCGTTCACGATTAGTAACCCTCATTATTGCTACCCTGTCATAAATTAGGGCTGAAATGAAAGAAAAAAAAAAAAATCGAGTAAAAAAAATAATAATTTAAAAAGCTAAATGTGCACTTCGAAATTTTAAAATGAGAAACGAGGGCACTGATCCCACGGGGCGCATGCGTAATATCAACCCTTTTTTTACCCTTTCGCTTCCCTGAGCTTTTTTTGTAAGCGTTTTTGTAAAGGGTTGTATGGGGTAGGTACCTGCCACGCGACTCAGCGGTAGGGTTGAGTTTTTTCATAATGGACCGACACGCAGTCTTTACTGATGCAGTTTTTTCTGTATGGAGCTCGCGTAGAGAACAATAAAAAGTGCAATGACCTTTAACAACAGATCAGCTGACGCATAATGGTGCACTTGCAAACACATGTTATTGATTTTTACTGTCGTTCAAGGTCGCACTATTTTATTCATGCGTCGCAACTTTGCCTCGTCATGTTCGATTTCTTTAAATCAATTTAAAGACTGCGCAATATTTTTATGGTTGGTTTAAAATAATTTAATAACAATAGCCTTATTCTTATATTTTGATATCTTAACAGTGGTAATTATAATTATTTAATTGAATAGGGACTTATTAGCAATAAAGACATGGTCTGATAGATTTGGCGTGGCAGTAAACCCGAATAAGTGTCAAGCTATCATCATCGGGAGCCATCGTAGTATAAGCAAAGTCGATTGGACAACCTTACCGCCCATTTTATTTGACAGTACGATCGTTCCATTTAGCTCTGATGTGAAGGACCTGGGTTTGCACATAGACAGTACCATGACCTGGCGTACTCAAGTCGCTCGTGTCAGTCAGAAGGTCATTGGAACGCTGCGGGCCTTGTACAGATTAAAAAATATTTTACCCTCGAACACGAAGACAATGCTTGTGCAGTCCTTAATCTTTCCAATCATCGATTATGGTGATGTGTGCTACTATGACCTGAATGCTGATCTCCTCGATAAACTTGACCGTCTTCTAAATAACTGCATTCGATTCATTTTCAATCTTCGTAAATATGATCACGTCTCTGCGCACCGGTCACTTTTAAAGTGGCTGCCTATAAGGCAGCGCAGAGAACAAAGGGCTTTAACTACTTTATTTTCTTTTCTTCAGTCCCCCAATCGCCCTAGTTATTTAACACCCCATTTCCAGTACTTGTGCGATGATCACACGAAAAACCTTCGATCCTCACACAATCGTCTTCTTAAATGTCCCTCCCACCGCACAGACTTCCTACACTCTTCTTTCTTTGTCCAGTCCATTTCATTGTGGAATGCGCTCCCCCAAGAAATCAGGATGGCAACCAACAGGTTGTCCTTTAAAATTAAAGTCCGCGAGCACATTCGTAAGAAGCTGGTAGTATCGTCATGACTTTATATTTTCCCACTGCTTCTCTTTATATTTTTGTTTATGTATTATGTATATATGTACTTATAAGTATGTATTTATATGTATATATGTTTGCTTATGTATATGGTCATGTATTATTATATTTTATTTCAGTTTTATTTTTTTATATTTTTATCTTAATATTGATTAATTTTAAAGTCATTTTTCTATTTGCACCTACCACAATTTGTCTCTGCATCACCCTAAGGTTGACTGGTAGAGAATGCCATTGGCATTAAGTCCGCCGCTGTACATTTTGTGTGCATAAAGTGTTAAATAAATAAATAAATAAATAAATAAATATAAAGAACAATATCACCACAATAATGTTTTGTACAAACACTAAAGTTAAAAACAAATGTATTTTAATCTATAATAGACAATATCAATAATATTGTCAAAACTAGCATAGCATAGTTTTTTTTTTATTTGGGCCTAATAGTGAGCACTGAGCACTTTAAAAACTAGGAAAGAAGGTAGAGCAGAAATACCAAAATAAATGTTAACATTCATGGCTTCACATTAATAAAAAAATAAACATGACTTTCATTGAAATTGTATTAATTGAAATGTCATATTTGATCTTTATGTTAAGAAGAAAGATTTTTTAAAAAACAATTCATGCATTTTTTCACGTCAGTTACCTACATAGATGAGATGTTTAAGCTGCTTCACACGTAATATTTCATTAAAGAGGTAGGTAGAAGACAGAACGACATGACGACATGTACGACATGTATGCACGTGTCTAGACGGGTGTGACGCACACAGGTGGCTAGGTAGAAATTAGACACCTGCTTAAACGTTTTTCTATTACTCGTACATAGGTACTGGATAAATGAGTATAGTTCTGTGATGTAGCATAATTTAAACATGATAAAAACGTAGATTTTTTCTCAAGTCTTTTACAGGTTTCTTTCTTTTGACTATGTAAGTATTGGCTCCCGAAAAGGCCTATGGATTAAGCACAAACAATTTTAAACAATTGATCATAGGTGTATCACTGTTTTAGGTTTCCAAACAAGATAATTGAGCACTGCATGATGAATCATCATCATCATAGGACCGCAGGATCGCAGGACGTCCACTGCTAGACATAGGTCTCCTCCATAGATTTCCAAAAAGACCGGTTGGAAGCGGCCTGCGTCTAGCGTCTTCCTGCGATCTGCGTTGAGGACTGTTACAAATGTTATAATTAAGTACTTGCTATTTATTAGTTACTTACCATCCATCAGTTACTTCCATTAGTTACTTAATAATGTAATATTATAGTATAATTTTTACTTTAAAATAAATTTGAAAATCAAACCTGTACCTACTTAAAATAATTATAAGTCCAGGTTCCTCACGATGTATTTCTTCACCGATGATAGAGGTGTCCAAGATAAACTTAGAAAATACATATGACTTGAATAAGTTACATTGGTATTTGCCCGGTTTCAAACCTCATGCAAGAGAGGCGGGTGCCGTATTCACTTGGCCATGACGACTTATAATACTTAATTTAAAATTAATAAATTACAGGCTCAAATAGGTAAAGCCCTTCTGAGTTCTTAATCAGAAAATAGCTAAGCTAAACATAACGCAATTTTTTGTACATCCCAACAGTATCCTTTATGACAATACAGTAAACACTAAGCGGGCGGATGGTGTCATCTTTCTGCACAGCAGCCGTACATTTTTGTGCAATAGGAGTAAAAAGCGTAGCACCGGTACTCCTAACGTTTAACCCACCAACACTGTAACCCACATTGATCAAGGTGTTAAGGGTTATCATATTGCAGCCCGTTACGAGTTCTGTTTATCACGCTTTTGTTAAAACTCTTTTTTTACATAAAAAAAGCATTGCCCCTTTACGTTACCTGACGCTTGTTTTTTGCGAATATTATGAATGAAGTAGAGTCTATACTTAACAGATATTACAAAGTATATGAGGGTTACTTTTGAGTACTGAGAGTGAGCCATATGGCTATTTGAAAAGAGGCAGTCTCAATTATTTCAACCTTACTATTTATTTTATAATATGATAGGTAACAATTAAACTAATCACAGAACATGTTAATAATAATAAACGTACAAAATAAATACAATTTATAAAAAGAAAGGAGGTAGCTCATTGGCATCAAAACAAAACCCAATAACACTTTGTTGGACATGAGAATCGAACCTAAAACCTCTAGAGTAGCAGTTGCGCTTAGGACCACTAGGCTAATGAGGCAGTCAAAAAAAACAATTAATTTAGACACTATTAATTTAATCAACATTAATTCATTTACAGGCATCGATGTCTTCAGGTGAATAAGCATGGTTTCAGTTGACCCCGATAGGTTTGTTTCGCTTATAATAACTAAGTTACGCACCTACAAGTAGTTACAATTGACTCACTTTATAATGTGACATATATCATGACATCACACTTGTACAATAACTGTTGACGTATGAATACCAATCGATGTTTTTATTAGTACAACCTTCATATTTCCGTCAAGTACATGTGTTAAGGAAGGTATTCGAGATATTATTTTCTTTATTTCTGAAGGGCGAAATTTAATGGTGAAAATTATACTCAACTTCTTAATTGATCGAGTTCTTTCTTGAGTTGGCACCATTTCTGTTACTATCGAACAATTATAAACAAATCTTTAGCAGTGGAATGCTAATGACTTGTGATTATGTATTCACTACACTTGCCTATCAGCCTCAAGTATTATATAATATATTGGTCAAACAGATTAAAATTTCAAAAACTTTGACCCCCAAAATAGTGTCACAGCTGCTTCTAGTTTCTGATTTAAATTAGGCAAAAACACATTTAAAAAAAACAACAAACTGCCACGTAAAGTCCAGACTCGTAACTAGTGTTATCAAACTTGTATCTATATGACTAATTATAATACTATGTAGGTACGTGTAACCACTTATTGAAGATACGTGTACCAGTGGGAATTTATTAATGATAGAATTAGAGCGTTAATAACAACTATCTGGGAAAGTATTCTAGAACAGCCAGACTACCTACTTGTTAATCATAATTATACGTTATAAACAGCTGGCACTTGACAACCTCTGTTTACCTATCAGTTCCAGATGAGCCGAACATTTTTTACATATAATTAGTTATCTAAAGTGATTTAGTTTGTTCAAAGGGTCTTTGTGAAGAAACAACCCATCTAGGAGCACACCGCATTCGCGATTCTAAAATTAGTAGCAGCTGTCGTGCCGCCTCCGTTTTACCTACACCTTACTTTTTACCAAGAAAAAGAAAAAAACTTTGGGTTCTTTTCTACGTAAGTTGAGAGTGAGCCGGCCGAGATCTGATTTCGCAAAGATAGAGTTTCATCAGTAGACAAGGCGCTTTTAAGAGTTCTTTTTAATTATTTCTAGCTCTGCCCGAAAGCGGGTCACGGCTCGGGTGACACGTTTATTATTCAAATAAATCTTTTATTGAATTTAAGAACCACCCAAGAGAATACTGGCGCTTTAATACCTCCCATTTCCTAAATTAATTAGATTTGATTAGAATTTTAATTACAGAATGTATAAGCTCAGATTAACTAGAACTTGAAACTTAACTTACCTACATACCTATATGTAGGTAAGTTAAGTTTCAAGTTCTATTTATGTTCTGTTATGTACCGTTGTTATGTACCTAGACCGTATTTAGTAAGTTCCTAATTATGAAAATTCGACTAATTCAATCGATCATGAGACATTGGTAATTTAAGTTAAAATAACAGTTTGTTAAACCAAATCATCGCAAAACCAAATTCTATGAACATTTGTAGAATAGTTGACAGGTTTCCTTAAGTTCCTTCCTGAAGAACCATACAAAGCATTACAAATAGATTCTATTACATTTCACACCATAATATCTTAGACCAGCACCCTTTCTGAATACATCTCAATACAACATACGCTAAACCACATTGTAACACTGTCGCTATGCACGTAACTGAAGTAACGTGCCGACGGACCTTTGTCTCTATTATGAAAACATGAAAGAAAGGACATTACAAACAGATTAAATGCAAACAGTCCCAACGGCTACTGTGCGGTAACACAAACAACTAATGCTAAGCGGACGAAAACAAACTCTTTTGTGAGGCTTCTTTCGGAACGCACCCTGTATACAATTTCAGTGACAATTAGGTTCTGTGGAGGACTAAAATGCCGCTCTGATACCCGCCAGTGATACTCCGCGGATTAAAGGATTACGTGTTCGTTGTAAACAAGTTCGTGTGTATTCTCTACTCCTTTCTTATTGTGGTAATCGGTCTGTGTTGCCGCTAACTTCATGGAATCTACTTGCAAAGTATATGCTTACATTTCTTTGTAGTAAGTGAGCTATCTGTCGATGAGATTGTCGTAAAGCCATTGGTCTAATGGCACTATTTAATATCAATATTTGGTCATAGCTACGAATCTTTGCTAGCGCTGCAAATATTATTTTGGTCTTCAGTGCAATAGTCAACTTTTTGCAATAAAAATAAAATAAAAATGACTTGCAATACTGCTAAACTCATAAGCAACCCCGCGAGACGCTCCGGTCTGTACATGAATGAGGATCACGTGAATCGCGACAAGTTCCATACATACGGGTTATTAATGATATTGTGCAGATACGTTCTTTTGTTGTCAATTAACCCTGCAGTAGTCGCGTTCCTAAAAGTAACGGGAGTGGTCGCGCGGGCTACATACGTAGTCCATTTTGAAATTGAAATAAAAAAACTCATAAGCATAAACGGTTTATTAGACATATGAAAACATAATCAGTAGAGTTTTCTCAACTAAATATGATTAATATAATCTAATCACAACCTATCTGTATTACAAAAATCAACAAAAATAAAAAACCTCTCTAAATTGGCTCAAAAATCTCATGATTTGCTCTAATTGAGATCAGCATAAGGAAATGACCACTAACTAATGTCTTACATCTATTTTCTACAGAGGATAGACCCATAATCTTAGAATAATCCCCCCATATGAACTTGTAACGCGCGGTGCACATCTTTCTGGTGCTTTTAGTGCGCGCTCTTGCACCGTCATGGCAATGGCGCACAACATTACTCGATGTCGCTGCCGAGGGAGTTCGTTGGGTTTCTGTGTACATAATGCCAAAAAAATATTTTATTTTGATTGTTAGTAGGTACTCTTGGAAGGTTACGGTTTTTTTTCGAGTCTCTTATGTGTCAGTGGAGCAAGCCAAAGTCAAGTCAATCAGAAACTCACTTTGGCGCACACTCTCATAGTTTTTGTTTGCCGTGTAAATGTACAGTGCCTTGAATGCACTAAAATTTAGCAAATCAAAAAAATACCGTAAGAGGCCATCTTCTAGAGTTTCTCATAACGTCATACAATGAAAAAACACCACGCGCGCGGTGCTGAGGCGGCTCATCATCATCAGAGCTTTCGTCTGCTCTCTCTTCTGGGCTGTCCTGGTCCTGTCCTGATTCTGGATGATGGTCTCGCTGTTCTGGATTGTCCACCTCTTCTTCACAGCTGGACTCTGCTTTATATGTTCATTTTTTGGCATCATCTTCACTTCTTCAGTCAACTATGCCTCAATCAGTGCAGCTCATCGATTAAAATCCATATTTACGCTAAAAATAAAAAGTTACTAATGCTAAATCAATCTCAAACTAACAAACAAAGTTTAAATAACGAATTTAAGTTAATTTTAACATAAAATTTATAAAAACACAAAACTTCGACATGGTAAAAATACTTACGTAATTGGTCGCGCGGAATACGATTGTAGTCCATGCACTTTGCCGACGTCCTGTGACGCAACTGCGCGTGTCTGATGCTTGCGCTGCAGCGAGCGCGTGTCTCGAACATTCATTTGAAAGTACCTGAAGGCGCAGGAACCTAACGCTTACCGATCCTGAGAAATGATCAGTTTTGTATGAGTGGATTACATATGTAGTCCACGCGACCACTCCAGGGTTAAATACATCAAAAATGTTAAAGGAAGCTATAATTGTGTTGAATAGAAATTTCCAAAAAGGGGACATTTAGCGTAAAAATCAATAATCAAACGTCGTAGCGACAATAGCCGGCGGTTACCCGAACTGACTATGAAAATAAATGCTGCTGCGTGACGAGGCGCGGGTGGAAGTTTTTTTAAGGTTACTCCAAACTCGAGTGGCGGGTCGAAACCGTGTCATCATCCACACTTGAACTGCCAATGAAATGAATAATCGAATTGTAATAGGAAATTATTTTCTTTGACCGTAATTAAAATAAGTTGAATATAATTAAAATGCCTGTTGACTCTTATGATTAAGTAAACTTAAGTTCGACATGTCATTTTAAGTTGTTCATTTTGCTTATTACAATAACATTTTGTGGGGCCACCACGTGATACATTGTTGACCAACGACAAAGTTGTAAGTTCCATGTCTATGATACTTTTTTTTTCAATTCCGATGAGATAAATTGTAATGCTGTATGTATGACGTATGAACTTGGCATTGTGCTAAAACTTCCCTAGACGAAATCTTCTTTACAATACTAGCAATATTAATTATTTACATACCAATATGCCAAAAAGCCAATCAATTACAATCTCAGTGTCTTGTCACCTTACACGTAGGTCCACTAGTTGTTACTATGAACTTGAAACTCGATTGAGCGTAAAATGTATACACTCATGTCTCAAAAATATCTATACAACACCTACGCGTCTTCATACATTCAAGTATTCTCAAAAAGGGTAAACAGAGCGCAATAATTTATTGTCATCTATGCAAAAAACTACTCGAATGTATCGCACACGTGCACACATTCATCTCACAATGCGTGTCCAATGCATTCACTTATATTTGCTTAGCTTCACACGATTCTATCCATTCAAACTCAAATAGTTCTTTGTGACATTCATAAGGAATATTGTCAATAAAATTGTAGGCAACAACACTTTCACTAGTAGGTAGATAAGAAAATAAAAAGAGTATAGCAAAGGACATCTTTGTTAGAACTAAAGTATGTCCACTTGTGTTATGTAATCGAAATAGTAGACACACGAAAATCTTCTCGTTGAGTTTCGTGAGAAACAAATGAAGCTTACTTTTCTTTACAGTGTTTTTTATTCACTGAAACAAGATATTCGCACTTGGTTATGTTTAGAAGTAGGACGTATGTGTTTGTCAACATGAGTAGGTTAGGTAGGTTTAAGTATATCTTTATTTATAAATATACACTTTTATAATAACTCATCGAAACAATAATTCATAAGAATATAGATTTTCTGTTTCTTTTTCTAAAATTATACAATACAGAACCAAGCTAATGAACTAAATTTTAAATACTTTAAGCTTTACATTACAGTATATTTTTTCAACTTTTTGCGTTACTTTGACTAACGAGTAAAAATGTGTCGGTTTATTTCCATGCAACAGCATTAAATTTTGGCGTCGGAATGTGAACAAAAACCATTTTGTTGGTTTCGACATTATTAGTCCATCCTTCCTGATGTCTTCCGGTATTTATGCCATTTGGCTGAATGCTCCAAAAGGAATTAAAGAAAAACAACAATTTTTTTTATTCATTAAAACAAATAGAACTCTACGTAGCATAGTATAGCGAAGTACTAGTATGTTGCAATAAACTTATTCACTCCCTCATTTCCATTTCATCAATTTAAATGCATTAATAAAAGTAAAATTACCTATAAGCTTCTTTATTTGAAACATTTTAATTGTACAACTGTTATCTGTTTCTGCGCGAGCGCCTTGTGCATTCTGGAAACAATGTGCAACACCTGTCTCCGAGGACGTAATCAATAGACGGCCTCGTTTCCGCCACCGCACAACCGCACACAAAAACAAATGAATGATAACTTATTACAAAAAACAATAATAACAAAGCCGAAAGTGTTCCGAGCAGCAGATTATGAGCACGTTCAGTTATTAATTTATACGTGGCATCGCGGTAAAAAAACTCAACCCTCGCCTCACTTAGAAAAAACGTAGCTCGCGACGCAAAAGGGAAAGGGTGTCTCGCTCGACTCGCGTGCTGCATTCTGTTTTTTAACCGTACTCTGCGGTTTGTTTTTTCGGGTGATGCGTTCCTGTTTTTTAACAACACAATACCGTTGTTAAGAATTGTTTTTTAAGTGCGTCATATTGACGCGAGGCGCGAGCTCAAGGCGCGATCGCTAGTGTTTTTGTGAAGGATCTTATTTTTAAATCTCATCGCTTCTGGTAAATGGGGTATACAAGTTTTCAGTGTTTAGTCACGGATTGGTAAAGGGGAAGACTTTTGTTTTTTATATAAGACGTGTACATTGTATTTATATCTGAGGAGCGGAAAGGAGGTGGGTAGAGCACGAGCGCTGCGAGACATATGGTTCGTTAGACAAAGCCGATATTTTTCACGAGAGGCAGGTGTTGCATATGGTACAGTGAATGTTATATATAAGTTTGTCAATTTATTAAACGAAAGAACAAGTGAAATAGTACTTTTTGTAAGAGTTAGTAGATATTACATATAATTTCTTGGTCACTTAATGACAACGGTCAACATAAAAATAAAAACTACCTGCGATAACTTTATCTTGCAACTTTTGAGTAAACAAGTGTAAATATGTTAATAATATGCAACACTTAAATCTCTGGCTAGATAATAGCACAACAACGTTGCTATAAAACAACATCAATAATGTTTGGAATTTGTAAGTGCGCTATAAAAAATGAGCTATGAAAATGCCATTAAATATTAAAAGTGGAGAAACAGAGAGCTTAACAAGAAATAAAACATCGTTATAAGAGGCTAGGAGACGACCAAGTCGCCCCCGGCCGGGCTAGCTATCGGCGCGCCTCAGTTAATGCCTACTTATACCTTATTATATAGCGGAGTTTGCGTTGAGGAACAAAATTAATTGGTTAAAACTCCTCTCAGTATCCAGGGCGGGCCACCCCCCTCCTCCCTCTTAATTCTGTCGTCCCCCCCGCAGGCCCGCCACCTCGCCCCGCACCCCGCCAGCTCCTTTGAACGCAACCTACCTAGAGAAAAAACAGAAAAGTATAAAGTTCACTCCCCAAACGTTGCAGCTTAATTAATTATATTTTTTTCACCCACTTTTATTTTTTTATATGTAAACTCTTTACAAAACCATACGTACGATTAATAATGCTTCTACCAATATCAACAATAATGCAAAATCAATTATTGTTAAAATATTTGAAAACGATTTTTATTTGACGGGCTGCATTATTGGTGCTTTATCTTTACCAATGTAGCATTAGCATAGTGACTTTTTAGAGGTTTTCTAATTATTGCATTATCCTGTATTCAAAACATAATTTTAACTTTCAAAGTAAGTGCCTGAAACCAAATTAAAAAAATGCATGATAGCGTCAGTTATAATTAAGATTTTAATAAATAAATAACTGTTCATTTATTTATTAAAATCTTAACTATAACAGACATTACATACAACATGCATTTTTAATTGATACTTTGAAGAACTTAATAATTGAGTGAAATGATACGTAAATATTGATGTATTTACAATTTTCTATTTCATATCACTGACATAAATTGTCAGTAATGATTTAATTTACGGACACACATTTTATTTTACAATTTTACTTTGAGAACATTTGTTTTGATAAGATGTTTTCTATGTCCCATTAGAGATCTATTTATTACTAAATTATCTTTAAAGTCTAGGCCGAAATCCATAATTAAATATAAATATAAAACATTTAAAAAATAATTACCTAATATTGTTTTTAACCAAATACTAATCGCCTACCAATAAAACATTTTGCAAATAAAAAATCTAAATCAAAAATGTATCAAATTCGTAATTTCCAAGTTACATCTGTTGGAGTGTACGCCCGTAACGAAGGGCGAAAGCAAAGGGTAGGTCGGGCTTGTGCGGGGAGCGCGGGGCTCGTTGCCACTTCTCCAAATAAATTATAATTCGCCCGCTCGTCCTCTACCCGAACATTTCGCGACTACTGTTTCAAACATGCCTATTACTTAGCTATTAATCTTGATTTACTTTATAGATAATTTACGACGGAACGTACTTTCTTTGAACAGATACGACTAAGATGTTTGATAAAACGTCTTTTTATTGTTGTTTGGAAGTTAGGCTGTTATTATACTGAGCATGGATAACGTAAACTTATTTTAGAGCACTGATAACGTAGTGTTATCTCTACCTTGCGGTGTCCAAATTAACCGATTTTACTTAAATTTTATTGAGTAGTAAAATGCAAATTAAGGTCCTTACAAAAAATCGTTAACCCAATTACCTTTCCGATTGTAGAAATAATTACAAAATACCGGGCTAACCGTGAGTTAAGACCTCCAATCAAACAGTCCATATCCACATCCACGTAATAGTTATAAAGGATATTTGGCAAGAAACACACGAACTAATCGTGGAGTGTGACGGTGGGGAGAGGTCGCGGCGTGCGGGGTGAACGATTAATTTAATAAATACCAACCGGATTCCGGTGCGTTTGTCTCCCAGCTATGCGGTGGCGTGAGGCGGTTCTTGAATTACGACTCTATCTTGCCCTACATATTGTATTTATAGCTGATAACATAAACACTATTAATCACTCAGGAATGACCACGTTCTGCTGAAATGAGTTTTTGTGAAAACTACTACTACACACAATACCTACTTCTACCACTACTATTATTTCTACTATACATTGATCATCATCACCATCATCATTAATTAATGATTAAACAAAACACGGTTTGCCATAGCCATCCTCCAAGTATCACCACAACGACTTCGCAAAACGAAAGTCTATTTCAAGAAGAAAGTTATTCTCGTAGCGAAAACCGTAGCTCGTAGCCCGTAGCGCGTAGGCCGTAGCAGCTTAAAGGGTAATTTATTTTGTCACTAATTGCAATCAACTACTCAATTAGATTAATTTGTATTAAAAAGTTGTAATAGTGAGAGCCTTTAAATAGCACGTGGTAAATATTCTAATATAACCGGATTTTGCTTCCTTGAAAAATGAAAAAATAACAGACGAGATTAAATTGTATAATTTAATCAATAAATATTATATAAGATAAAAAGCTAATTCTCCCTATCTATTCGATCTTATAAAAATTACCTCACGTGGAAAAAAATTCAATGTAATTCAGAGTATTTAGTTGCATATCTACAATTTACTTTGACGCCTGTGAAAACCCAATCAAAATATTCGCCCACACTTTGTGTAAATCTTGAATAAAATTATGTAGGTACAGTTGACATAAAAAACCCCATTCTATTTTACTATTTTGCAAGCACAGTCGTATTTTTGCATTCATTATTTTACACCCTCACCCTTATTTGTTTGGGAGCTATTTTGTAATGTTACACTCTTAAAATTCTGCTATGAATTTAAATATTGCTTCTTAGAACGACGACAAGTCAGCAAAATCACTAGGTCGCTGGTCTAAATATCTTTTGAGGACTTAAGAGTAGCAATGGATCACTTTGTCTTGGGTTTATAAAATTGGCCCAAAGCATAGGAGCTTTGGCCTGTATTAAATGTAGGTTCACTTCAGAAGTGTGTGTTTATAAATTACATTGTAAACTTATATAAGACGTACCGTCCGACTTATCCGTCTCACCAGATATAGTAACGTCTTGATTTCAAAAGATTTTTTGTTTTTTTATGTTTCCATCACAAAAGCATAGTGAAATTTAGAAAATTTGCTTATTGTTTTCAAAGATTTCAGTATATGGATTAAAATTGTGATATCTGTTGCCCTTATTTGATGTTAGTTATCATCAAAAGCACCAATAATATTCAGTTAAAATGAACACGCCGCCTCCATACAAGGTGACTCGACCCTGAGCATGAAAGAGGGACGTTGTGTGCCTGTGTGCGTGTCGTGTGCGTACGTCGCGCCGCTATGTGAGTGTATTAGTGCGACAACTCATTACTTACGCCCGATCTTAGATAAATTACACACTTTTCTTACTTAGTAGATACTACCAGCCTATCGCACACTAACAACAAATTAGTTTTATTGAACACTTACCCTGTATATTATTGGTAGATAGATGGACACTGAAAGTTTCGAAACCTTTTTTCTTTTTAATAATCTTTTATTTCTAGATTATTCCCAATAATTATAGATTTTATGTGTATTAACATGAAAATAAAAAATATTATGGTTATCGGTTACATTATCGAATGTGCATTTGTCTCCCCTTTCTATTTTGTAATGTTGACTATTAGATAACTTTTTTAGTTATTAGCAGGATAGTTTTCGAGATAACAATAGACTTGTGAAATAAATAAAGTGTGTTAGGGTGTGAAATAAGAAAAAAATGATATAAATAACAAACATCTCTTTATTTTAATAATTATGTACTGGACATTGATAAAGAAATACATATATAATCGTCGTACCATAATTATGTCACATTTATTTATCTTATAATATTTTGTACAAGTACAGTATAATACCGAATTAATTTACTATGAATGTTTAAAGAATACCTGTATCTCGATTTTATATGAGGTAGATCGGTTATGGCTTTATACAGAAATATATTTGTAGACATTAATATTAACTATTGTATCCTATGGATTGGTCTGTGTAGTGTGATGGCACTGAATAATACACCGCTAACTAATCATTATAAACAATATTAAGGAAAACAACATTTCAAAATCATTAATTTAATAGGAACTCAAATTGATTGCAACCATTGTCTTTCTGAGAACATGGATGTGCCACTTGCCGCCTTATCGTCTGAGATGTTGGCAAATGTAAACGAAGAAGGGACACAATCATGTCAGAGCAATGGTATATTAACTCCACGGAAGTGCTCACAAGGTACCGTAACACCGGTGACCAACATAACGAATAAAAATCAGTCTCAAACTAATGATTACGCGACACACTGTTAGCCAATAGCTTTACAATCCTGTCACTTGTACGTTATCTCCGAAGAGATAAACAATAGAAAATATTTCCAAGAACTTTGGCTCTTTACCCTGACGTAGTAACCGTAGTCAAGTGAGGTAGATAATGGCAGACTCGCCCAACTTTACACTAACTACCAATATTACAACATTGCAACACGAAATTACGACTTCTAATCGAAAGTTATCATTAAATTTGTACACATTTATATTTGTACCAATAATTTCTTTGGAAAAAAATACATCTTTACTCCTACACTGATTCCTTATACGCTAAGACCCTACACTTCGAACATGACTAAAGAAAATAAAATAATAATAATCAACAAACAGTACAGCCTAGTTATATAATTACATACGATAATTATAAATCATGTGCGCTAAAACGTACAGAACAACTACTATGACGTTAAATTATATTAAAAACATGGAAAATAAAACATTATATCTAGTAGGAAACTAATACCCGTAGAACAAATTGCTCAATACACCGATCTCGTGTCAAACGAGAACACACATTATAACAGCTAAAGGCCATGTGTACAACGAGACGATCATAATTTAACACTAAGAACATTATGTACAACACTTTAAATATTTTTGACTGTTGCCTTACTACTACAAGTAAATATTAGTCATTGTACACATGGCCCTACTTACAACATCGTTACTATTAACACATATATTCACTTGTTTCAATATCAATACAACACAGCCCGTTGAGAGTTGCTTCAGTATCGAATTTAAATAATTTTAAATATAATTTTCGAGACACCAAATTCTCTACAACGTACTTTATGTAACACTACATAAATATGTACACGTAATATTAACAATACCGTAATCGGATTAGATACCGTAAAGATACCGAAACGTCTACTAACTAATCGATAAATAATAAATAATTTTGTAAGAGACAGCATTATGTACAGAAGCACGGTGCGCGCGGTCGGCTGGACCGGTCGCCGCTCGCGGCCCGGAGACTGCCTCGCTCACATTCATACTTAATTACAAAAGCTCCAATGATTCTATACAATTATCCCGTATCATGTATTCGTAACCAGTATACTTATTATTTGGTATTTTGCCAAAAAAGAAATGTCCAAAACGTGTAAACTTTTCAAAGAGCTATTGAATGTAAACTTAAGAAATGTATAAAAGAGTGATTACGAACCGGTTATCGGGAGTCGCTACGGATCAGGGCTCGCACAATAGCGCCAGCTTTGTCAGTCGGAACTCGATATCGAGTTCAATACGTAATAATTACCGATTGTGAAGTAGCCTTTGTCGCCGAAATAATGAGGCAATGTCGCGACCTTCTCCGGCTAGACCATATTCCAGTTTCCGTTCGTTAAGCGCGAGGGAGGACACCGATTGAAAATCACAAAATGTCAAGCATAGCGATACATTTTTTTGTTTTTATCACTAAACAATGGACGATACCAATAAATCAAAAAATATCTATTGTGCTAAATTATGTTTTTTAGGTGTTTAGCAACGTTGCAAAACAAAAGAACAAAACGTTGCCGTTTTTGCCTCACCTCGCCTTGCGATTATGCAAATAGTACAACAATAAACTTCTAAACTGTAACGTGGATGAAAAAATACTTTTTATGGCAAACATTGCAAATGCAAAATCGTAAAAAAGAATAGAGGACTACCTAACGAGACTACGGCGGTAGTCTTACCGAGAAAAGAAAAAAAATGCTCTATAAAAAGTAACCGTTGCCGTATTTAGAAAAGATGTAATTATTGTTTTTACTTTGCAAGGAGTTTGAATAGAATCATAGAGTAGGTGGCGAGCGTCTCCAGAATATGCGAGTGGGAGTGCATCGGCGGCGTCGGCTACCGACGGCAGCGCGGGTCTACGCGGGAGGAACTCGTATACCGGCTCGGCGGCGCACGGGGCGCGGGGGCGCGCCCACTACGCGGAGTGGACCCGCAGGTCAGTGGGGGAGTCCGGCGTGGCCGGCCTCCGCGGCAAGGACAGGTCTTCGGGCTCGGTCTGCTCAGGCCACTCGTCCCAGCGCCAGTCAGCCGCGGCCGCCACGGGCGGGCTGGGGGTGCCGGGCTCGCAGCCGGTGCTGGCGCATCTGTGCAGCGCGGCCGCTTGCCGCCGCCTAAAGCGCGCGCCGCACCGACAGGCGAAAGGTGCATCACCCTCATGTACTAAAGCGTGGGCTTTTAGCTGATTAGAGTCTGAGAAGCGCGCTGGACAGCGAGCGCACGCGTAGGGTCGCTCGCCAGTGTGCACGCGGAGGTGTCGCCGCAGGTTGGCCACCTGCACGAAGTGACGCGGGCAGTGCGGGCAGCTGTACGGCTTCTCACCCGTGTGAAGTCGCAGGTGTGTCTTGAGGTGATGGTCGCGCGTGAATCGCTTGTGACACTCTCCACACTCGAATGGTTTCTCACCAGTGTGCGTACGTTCGTGATTTTGCAGGACGTGCTTGTAGCCAAAAGAACGTGAGCAGACCTTACAGGTGAAGAGTTTGTCTCGCGGCGGGTCGGCGGCACCGGGCGACGAGCCTGATGACGGCGGGGAGGGTGGTGCCGTGGCTGTTTCATCCAGCTTGGGCGTGCGGCGTCGCTTGCGCGCACGCTCCATGTCGTGCGGCGGCAGCAGCGGCGCGGGCGGCGAGGGGGGCCAGGCTGCCAGCAGGGCGCCGGAGTACAGCTCGGCCGGCAGCCCCGCCACCAGCGCCGCCGCGCGCGTCGCCAGCAGGCGCTCAGCTAACATCGGCAGGGACTCTTGACGCATGGTCGAAAGCGGTCTTACTGACACACCTGCACAAAAATAGTTTTAAATTAGACTACCAGTTCTTTAAAAAAAAACTTTTTTTTCTCTAAAGATTATAATTATTAACAGAGGTGTTATAATACTTCGCCAGTTTAAGATTTTCTCTTACTCTTGGCCTACTTTCGTCAAGGTGGAGGACCTAAAAAATTAAGTTATAGTTTCTTTGCCATCACTTCCGTCACGAAGTTAGTTTCGACCTAAACAAACAGCAAAGTCGAACCTATCGATAGCATACTTATCAGCGAGTGATGACAAAAAACAGAGCAAAAACTAACCCAGACGTTGTAAAGGAAACATTTGGTCGCAATCACGCCGCTGCAGGTCGCTTCCGCCCCGACCTGTTGCGCAAATTGTAGCTGCCACACTACCACTACTCGCTACCGTTCCAACTCAATGTAATTACTTTCTTTACCTTGATCATTGGTCTACATGTATACCTATCTCCCTAAATAAATATTTCCGGTCTAACCGTCAGTTTCAAAATGTCAGGAGTGAAAAGCAATCATTTGGTGTGACGAGTTTGTATAGTGTCGCGGCGAGGCATGGAAGCGGACGCGGGAGGGGGGGCAGAAGCGACCAGACCACTTACCTATATAATGGAATTAATTATTCCTCAAGCGGCAAACTCCGCCCGCCCGCTCCGCCCAAATTATATTCAAATATTAATTTCGTTGAAGAAAAGCCTTTTTGAGAGCACTTAATTAAAATTAGACAAAATCATAATTGAAAGTTCTCCTCGAGGCGTGAAGAGGCGGCACGAGGAGGGAGCTCCTTACATTATCTACTTAGCCGTGGAATTAATTCCCGGCCGGGCTCTGGACTCAGCCATCGCGCTTAATTGAAAAAGGCAAAATATTTTGTCGTTTGCGAGTGCTGACACGAGGCACTTTACACTTTTTATTAAAACGGACAATTAAATTATCATGAACGAAGAATCTAATTGCTTATAGAAACTACGTATTGCAAAGTACACAAAGTCTGTAGTAAAGTATAAGATAATTTTAAAGTTTGTGATTAGGCGGAGGCGTCGCGCGCGGCACGTACCGGCTTATCCCATAACTTTTTAATAACATTCCTCGTTATGTTTGGAGGACGAACAGCGAACCGCACTCGTGATGTGATCAGAATTATAATACTAGGCTTAATGTAAAAGTTTAAACAAGTAAATACCGACGTTTTGTTGTAAAACAATCTTGTATTCTGACGTTGTATCTAATTAGGTTTGAAAACAGATCAACAGATATTTTACACTTCTTTACAGAATCGACGATAGCAACTAAGTGAACGTTTTATGGAAGAAACTAATTCATTGAAACAGTTGAATATAGTTACGTAATAGTGCTGATAAAGTCGTTTAACAACTACTTATCACATAATCTTATGAAGGCAACTATACATTATCGATTACTCATTGAGTACGTTTTTTGTGCAGAGCAGCGTCATAATGTATCATTTTTATTAGTCGGCCGGGCCCGCCGGGTGACAATGTTGGTGATAAATTTTTACAGCGTGCCGCACCCTTCCGCACGGAGCTTTTTATGTGCTAAAGAGTTGTAATTATCCCCTCTTTATACGCCATAAATATTTGTCAATAACCCATATTCAATACTTTTATGGAGTTGCCTGCGGCCGCCACTCCATAACTCATTATTGCGTAAGGGTTCGCCCGATAACGGACGTGTCAATGACGTCCTTATTGCTACGCGAGCGGTATATTCATATGAGCTTTTAGAGAAAAGCTTGGGATTTATTTGAAGATGATGTTTATGATAATTTAAATGCAGCAATTATGAAGGTATACTCATCCACCGTTACGCGGCCTAACAAAAAATAAATATTGGATTTTTTATATTTTGAAGTAAATTATGTGTGTGTACATGAAACCGTTAGAGGTTTAATCAATTGCAATTAGGTACAAGTGAAATACTTTTTTTAGCTTTTCTGTTTTAATGTTGTAACACGATAATGTCACAAGTGATGCGAAACTTTCAGAAATGTTGACTTAGATAGTGTCTGTCGTGGTCAATATATATGTTGGACAGAAGTAATTCAGTAGATACATGTTATGTATGAAGTTAATGCACTATTTATTATTATCATTAAATTAAAATTTGAAACCTCCCAAACCGCGTATGTCCAGAATAACCTAATTACTTTGTGTGTCATATAATGAGATTAACCTGCGGCTACCGTCGGCTTTGGGTACGTACTCACTCGCACAGATTACAGACTTCGTACGGTTTCGGCGGTTTAGGGTTAAGCGGGATACACCCGCCGCGTAATGGCTTCTCCTGACATAACAGTGGCCGTAACAAGTAACTTAACCGATTTGAGTACTTTATTAACCTTGGAAATAGAAGAACCTTTATCATTGGTGGAGCGGTAGTACCTTTGTATACTAGCTGTACTATAATACTTTGTATGGCTCCGATACTCTCAGAGCTGGTACTTTACATAGGGATCTAGTGACTGTGGTAGGCTTTTATAAAAATTAAAAATCTGTTCCTTTTACTTTTGGTTAATATCGATTTAGATTTAGCAAATAACTGCTGATTGCCTTTCGAGTTTTTAGACTTTTTATATTATTTATAAAAAGACACAAGAATTTATGTCTCGAATACCTATTGGCGTAATAGAAATTAATGACAATAATATTTTTATTTGTCCATTCATACATTTACTTATAACTTTGCAATAAAGTGCAGGTTAATAAGAAGAAATTAACGAAAGTATTATTTCAATAAATATGAATACAGAGGGCAGCATACAATTAGCAAGTTTCATTTAAATGAACACTTGTGTTATTATGCTAATAAATAAAACAAAGCTGTTGTAAAAGCCTTTATGCCAGTACCTATAAACAAATGTTACAAACTACCATTATGTTTAGGTACAACCAGCGAAATATCCGCAAGTTCGTCCGCGTGGCTTATTTTTAGTTAGTTACGTCTTTGGTTACTGCTCCACTTACGTTGGTCCTAGCGTGATGTTATGTAGCCTATGACACTCACAAGTAACGTAGCTTTCTATGGGTAAAATAAGAATTTTCAATATCGAAGCTGTAGATCCAGAGATGTATGTAAAATACTTCGTGAAACCGTGACAGTTTATATTTCATTGTCTTTGTTTCCTACTAATTTTCATAAAATAAGTAAAAAAATTGCAATTGGATACAGTACACACATATGTACTGTAAACTTTTTGAACTATTGTTTTTGTCTTGCAAACTTGGCACTTTATAAAATTTGTTTTATAAAGTGTTGTTATTCAATTTAAGTGTTATCGTAGCTTCAAATGTTCCCATCTTCGGATGCTGTATGTCAATTCAATGCAATCAGTGGGAAATTCTATTCAGTTTTAAGAATGATCTCAATTAAATCATAGTCTAAATCTGTCATAAAAGCTTTCATTCTACCTGACTGTCTATTTTAAGTTATTGTAAAGTGAAAATCTAATTATACGAGTGAACAGGTATACATACACAGACTCACGCCTTTTTCCCATGGCGGCAGGCAGAAACCACAAAGCAAAACTAATTATACATAATTAAGTTTGTATAATTAGTTTTTTCCATTGTCATAGTTTTTGCGAGCATGTCGTTTGTTATATGTTTCTCATTAATTGATAATAACTAATAATTTAAGTGTGGTTAAAGTATTAAATGATTCCATTATTTCGATTTTAATTACTTATTTTAATCAGGAAAATAATAAGTACAATTGTTAATTAAATTGACTTAAATAAAATATAAGAAATGCTTAAAAGAAACTTTAAGAAATTTTAAGTGAACAAACTAAAAAGCGAATTAATGAAAGCATCGTTTCCCGTAAACGTTACTAGATGGCGCAAGTAGTCAGGACAAGACTACGAAGTAAGTAATATTTTACCAAACTTTACGTGCAACAAAATTCTTTAGAATTGGATAATTGCTAAATTAAATTAACTTAATTTTACGAAGCGATTAAGAAATTGATTAGTAATGATCGTTAGTTTATACGATGGCTAACTATGTACGTGAATTTAACCGGACGCGTAATTACCACATATTCACAATGTGTGCCGATTTAGTTATTAGAAACGAAAGTTTCGCAATTAATAAGTTATTAGTACCTATACAATTATCGCCAATAAAAACTCTATAAATAATGCTTAACAACCAGATAATTTAGGATACAAACAGTCATAACTAGGAATCTTCAAGAACAGGACAATCAAATGGAAATAAGAAAATTCTAGACAACTATTTAATGACAACAGTAAATAATTTACCTTGAAAAATATGTTCCAGTTCGATATTTTTTCTTTGTTTATCAGCATTTTGTGAGTGATAAGAAAATTTTAACTGCACAAATTACTTTAATACTTCTACTTTACGTTAACTTTACGCAATGTACTTATAAACTTTTAAAGAACACTGTAAACTATCATAATTTATCATTACAAGAAGTACAATTTAATTACACATCACAAAATACTGGCAAGTTATCACAGAAAACAACAATAATAATATGAACAAAATCTCGTAGCATGTTCTACGCGGCGCGCTTCGTAGCGGAGACGTAGCGGCCGGCTACGCGTTCGCTACCGCCTACGGTTCACTGAATCTGCAAAGTTCGCTGAATGCAAATAAACATGTGTGCGGTGAGCGCGGGCGTGTGGGCGGCCAATCGTATCGCTTGCTCCACGCATGCCGCGCGCCGGCAACGTTTGAAACTTTACTACACACATGCACTTCCAGACTCAGTGGACCGAGGAGACAGCGAGGCGCACTGAATTAAAAACTTAACAAACCTCTCGAATTCTGCGTCGACTGCAGCGACAGGGCCATCTCACTCCAGGGTCACCGCAAAATGCATTTATTTGCACTAATTTGTTTGTAAAGTTTATCGTTGTTCAACAACTTGTTATCAAAGTCCTTGTAAGATTGTCAGGAAAAAACTAAGTGATAATGTTTATTGGAGAGCGATTACATGTTATGTCGGCGCGGAGTCGCGATTGTGAATGATCCGGGCACGCGGTGCGGGCGCGCTCCGTGTGACCTACCACAACACTGGCAGTGCGGCGGCCGGCGGTAGCGCTGTGCCGGCCGCCCCTCCGCGCGGTAAACACACCCCCACGCCCCTCCCTGCAGCCCCGCGCCGCCCGCACCCCCCCGGTGCACTCCACGTGCACGCAATGCATTCACTTTTTATGGCCGCTACTACATTATGTTCCTTCCTGACGTTGTTTTTTAGCCCTCTCAGTGAGCGCCACATAAGCACTTTTTATGTTTTACGAGCGGCTCCCGTGCTCCCGGCCGGTACTTTCTTTGACTGCAACTAATTTGAGAACATACCTACTCAGTTTTATCTCGGAACTGTTTGTTCTTTGCTTGTATTATAATTATCGTGATTAGAACTCTGAGCAATGAGTACATATATCATACTTATATTTATACTGAAGTTTTAATTAAATATTATATTTTATTAATTCATAGAGCATGTTCTGCCGCGGAATGTTTTAAATTAAATTGCATTTTGTTAATAAAAATGCATCAGTGGTTTTTTATATCTATGGGTACTAGTAATGTGTTGTTAGCATGGTCGAATGATCCACATTCGTTTTTTTTTTATTAAAATCAGAATTAAGGTAAAATGAAGACCAAAAATAAATGAGAAGAATGTAATCTGGAAAATAAAAACAGATTTTAAGTAAGTTTAGTTTTTTTTGCGACAAGTAATAATTACACCTCATTGTATTATTCTGTTTCTAAAAGGATTCCCAACACGCTAATTTACTATTACTTTTACATCTTAATAGGTACTGTCTACTTGTAACCCCACGCGTTCAATTGATTGATTTGATTATTGGAAAGTTTTGATAAGGTGAAACTTTTGAAGTTCTCTCATTTGTACATCTATTCAAAACTATCAAAATGACCTTTAACTGTGAGTTTCCACGTTATGGACGTGGAAACATCCCCTTTTTTAACAAAAATGTTATTAAGGAGGATCGATTTATTAAGACAATGGAAAAAAAAACATTCGATTAGTTAACGATACTGATAGTGACAATCGTTTATAAAATAATAAATACTTTTCCGGTTAAAAAGTGTACACTACTCATAAACAGGTTTATCGATTAAGAATAAATTACTGTTAATTAGGCCAATTTTTAGGATAGCAATAATCATTTTTTAACTATTTTCGTTTAAAAAAACGGCCATTACATCTCATTAATTCTTTAGCTTTCTTAAAATTATCTTTTTTTGTTGGAATGTTAATTGCTTCAATACTCACAATTTTAACGTATAATTACTATCTATTCGGTTCTATATAGTATTTAGCTGTACGCGAGTGTACAACAATTAAATGACAAAGTATTTTAAAAAGTGTAACTGTAACATTCAGCAAATTATCAGAAGTCATCTGAATAAAATTAGAAGTAGTAGTATCCATTTTAAATCGAATAACAATTAGAGGGTTTAATAAAGACTTTACGCTGATGAACAAGGAATAATTTGCCCATAGTAGTCATAGTCAATAGCAATTACGTCTTGAACCAGTCTCAGTGATTGTACACGCAATCAGTGTATATTCCTCAGTGTAGAAACAATTATCCTGATGTGGCACAACTACTGGAAAAAGAAATAATTAATCTAAGTTTGAAGGAAGTCTTTTTATGCATATTATGTTTACAGAGTATATTATCACTACTACACTGCTATATTACCCGAAGGGTTAGACAGAGGTGTACCAATGTACATCCACAGTTCGCCGGTACGTTTAGGTCCCATGTAATAGGAGGCGAGCCTGTTGACCTTAAACGGGCACATATCCTAACTCCCAGCTGCTAGTGGGAATTTCATAGAAACACCCAATAACACTTTGTTCGAACTCGGAATCAAACCCAAGACCTCTAACGTAGCAGTCGCGCTTAGGACCACTAGGCTAACGAGGCAGTTAGTATATTATCAGTACAACATAATATATTTTATTAAGACAAGGCGCATCGTTTACATCTCCCATGTGAGTCTCACCATAGTTTACTTACGAGGAAAGAACTGCATGAGATCATAAAGATTTAGAATAACTGAAGAGGAACTAATACACTATAATTACACAACATAATGCTGGCTTCGTATGCGCATCTAATTCGGTAATACTCGTACATGTGTAGGCGTAACAAGTTACCGCTCCAAAGAACTTTACCGGCGGCCTTGCAGCCACAGTCACGAGGCAATCATTAGCCAAAGACAACACGCATAAAAAGCATAAGTGTCGACCATAGACGGCGGACCGCGTAAATTTACCATTTTTATTGTACCCGCTATTTTTACCACTTTATTTTTACCATTTTAGTGAGCACGCGCCTCCCTAGTGTTGCTTTTTGTCCCGACTCAGGGAAATAAACGAGTGACTGACTGGCTGCACCTATTTTAGAGTTTTGTATTTTTTAGACAACATTATGTGAAGTTATTTCGGATTATATCATTTGGAGAGACACAAATGGGTTTAATAGACGATCAACGTCGTAGATGTATGGTAACTGGTGGAGAGGTAATCCATCTTGATGTACTGCTATCTAAACATAATAAAAACTAATCTCACGTCTTTTAATTAAGCTTAGTAGTTATATGTACAAAAAAATATGATTCTAAAAAGATATAAGATCGACAGTAAAACTATTCGATTCGCATACTTTTGCATTTGCAATCGCCAGTTTTCCTACCTTAATTTGCATTATTGGCTTGTAGAAGCTTTTGGATTTCTTATAATTGCCTATGGTGAAATTAGTCATTCTAAACCGATGAGATGAGTAAGGTCAGCTAAAAATGTATTTCCTATCGACTAGTAGGAATATTACTGACTACGTCAACACTTTTAATTAGTTCTATTTGTGAAAGTGTAGGTATATCTTTTTAACGGAACTGGTTCTATTATGGAGCAACACACACTTATCAGCATCAATAAATCAAACAAGACTAAAGACACCGATCTTTAACAATACGAAGCACGGCGAAAAAGATTCTAAGTTTTTTAAGAGCATTGCTCCCCACCTGCTGCTGTCGCGTGCCCAAAAACTTTACACAAATAGCAGCCCTAAAATTAGGAAGTTAAAGGTCGTTTACGCTTGTAGGAAAAGTGTGCAACTAAGTTTTTTAGTTAAAAAACTATGCGTCGGTCCCTTTCCCGCATAGTGCATGGTCCTTATCTGTCAGGATGTTTAAGTCTGTTATCTGGCACACGTCTTGCCACCTTGCCTCGGTTTCGGGGGCAGGCGGCCGTGTTTTACCAGGGTAACTATAAATTGGGTAACAACAACATCTTTGTCCCTTCGACATTCGCAGTAAACTATAAAGTTTGCCAACGAGGCAGGTGGAACCGCTATCTAACATCGGTACGACATCGTTAATTAACGTAAATATACTCTAAATGCTGAATTATAGTTTAAGTTTGCTGATGCCATCTCGCTAATGTTGATTTAGGAATTCTTGTTTACCGCACATGCCCTAATGACAGATGGGGGATTGGACATAAAGTTGATCTACGATTTTATGTTTGCTCTCAATTTTATGAGTTTTGTCTACACACAGATATAAAATGGTCGTAATATGTGTCATCGTTACCTATAAAGTTATTCATATGAAACCTCTGTCCAGAGTGAAAATGAAGGCTGAGATTCTTTTGTTTCGAGGAGTAGGCGCGCCCCATCCTCCAGCGCGCGCTTCAAAGGGCCCAACTCTTTGAAGACGAGAAACCACAATTAAGCCTTGCCGAAGTGAATTCAAGGACGCATCACTTTGGTCGCAAATAAAAGGTATTCGTGTAATACTTTTACTTTTTCTTTTCTTTAGCGCAGGGTTATTCGCACAAACGTGTATTGTTTGAAAGGCTTATTCAATGTTGTAAACAAAGAAACCCTTTCACAGTCGACGCAAGTATTGTTCTTCAGTTAGCCCTTTCACTTGTTTGAGTCACTGTTATCAATGATATTGATAATAATGAAGTAATAGATACAGTAAAACTGTATAGGGACGTCATTATGAAATGCAACATTCTTAACTGGATTATTCATAGCTGATATTATGTCTTCTTGTAAGTATTCTATAATTTTTGCTTATTAGGTTTTCTTGGCACTCTCTTAGTCTACTACCTAACTACCCTTATGACTATGGCACACTTGAAGCAATTAAAACTGAGAGTAGAAATGTTTTTGTCTGGTAATTTAGCATTATAGTGATGCGAGTGAGTAGTAAAATATCGCGCAAACCTAATTTTAGCAACTTGTCATAAAGCGTCCATTAAAAGCGAAAGTTAATAAACAAAAGGGTCCAGAACAAAGTGTTCCGACATGCGCAAGTAATTTGTCCTATTGCGTTGTTATCTCAAAACAATACATATTTTATACCCGTTTTGCAAACTGGGGCACAACGACGCTTTATGACGCGTCCGACGCATTGTAGGCACCATACAAGATAAAGCCTTGCAAAACTTTTTGCACCAGTAGTTAACAATTATTGACAATGGACATCGGATATCGAGAAAAATCACCAGGTTGCAATAAAAAAGCGAGGCCACATTTAAAGTCTTCTGTTTCTCGCAAAAAGTTAGCCGGTAGTTATTTTTGTTAGACCATTGTCTTCAAGAAATCATATTTTAGGCAAATTCCCTAGAATAATTGCGCAACATAAGTAAACGTAATAAATGTTGGCGTACAATTGTGATTTGATCCCTTCCGTGTGAGCGACAGATGTGCGCTTGCCACAAAATTACAAATTTTTTGAATATTTTTATTCCCATTAAAGCGCGCTCGGCCGTTACGAATCAATCGAACACAATAAAGCGAATTTCTACCAGTTTTTTTTTGGATTGTGTGCGATTTTGATGTAAATTTTCAGTAAACTTTGGACAAATCTGGTTTTTCTGTATTGTAATAGAAGGGCGGTTGATCAAGAACCGATATCGATACAACAATCTTATGATTGATTACAAACTTGTTTGAGTAGATTGACACCTCAATAGAATGTGTCAAAGTTCGTTGTATTAATTACAACGTTTTTATATTTAACAATTAAATCGATTTTCATTAACACAACAATCAATATGTCGACTATTGCAATTTTAGGGAATAGCTGCATGTTCGATATTGCAATGTTCTTTTGTACTCACTAATTACCTTTTTGTCGGTTATAAAACCAGTAGGATCAGTTATACAGTGTGATTGACATTACTTCATACTATCAAACCATTTTACTCAATGGATAGTAATTAAATTCACCTATTCCTTTCAGGGCAGCGTGAGTAATCTATTCTTTTGATTTTTTTCCTGAGATCCAAAAGTCCGTTACATGTATTCGTCTCAACCCCAGCAAAGTAAGTTCTCATATAAAATTCTCGGCTTTTACGAGAGCCTACATCGTGCAGGTGAGAGCGACAATCGAACAAGAATAAAGTATAAAATATCGCCTCCAAAGGATTCGCATTGAATATTTATCCCTAGCCGCGTAGCCCTGTCCGACTGCCCTTTGTTCTCGACGGCCGTTTAAACTTTTGATTCTGCAACTGGCAACAGTCAACTGGACCCTCGGAATTGATCAGGAAAGCCGACAGGGTTAAAAAACCACTTCAATATAGACTCTATGTCCATCGAACTAGGGTTCAAAAAAGAATGAACACGCAGGGGTGGATAGGCCTTTTATAGCGCGGCAGGTGGCTATTCCATACTTGCGTCACGGGCTCTCCCCTTCCGGGTGTGATGAATAATTCCCTTTTTCTCCGGGAGAATTGTCGTTGCGAACTATCCCGGCGACTCGATACGCACCGTCGGCCGCTCCGCATAAATGTGAATTATATCCTACACTATCCCACTTACAGAAGTCCTCTTTTTATTTCAACGCTAAAGCTGGATTTATGTTTTCCCCCAACTGAACATTACGACCGGTTACGTGTTATTTGGCTACCAGACAAAACATATTCTTGTTATATTATAATAGATCACATGTTTATTTATAGAATTATCTTTATCTATTAACTATTTGCTTTATTATTATGGATTGAGGGATTGTTTATATGTATGATGTCTATATTAGTATTTGTTTACAAAATACGTAGATACGTTTACGATTAATTCTAGTAAAGGTGAAAATACAGATGATTTTCATTAGATTTGCCGTAAATCAAAACGTAATGCTAAAACTTGACCTTTAAAGTCGTTTACTAACAGTAACTATAGGTAATTCAGTTTTCGTATATTCAAGCTCAGAATATGTCATTACCATTCTAAATACAGAATCAAAGAGATGTTGATTGATACTTATCTCAATTTATGGCTTTACCTACGTATAGATACATCCTTTGAAAGCCCATATAAAATGAGTATAAGGTACGCACACCTATGATATGTACAACGTTAGATAGATGGACCGTATCCGCAGTGATCGGAAGAAGGTGTACATTATGTAAACCGTTCATTTGTAAATGTTGGCATTTTCCCGTTCACAAAGGATTAATGCTATCGCGCGGGCATTGTGAGCCGCGGTCCAGCGGCGGGCGGCGGACGGTCACTGCTCGATCACTCCTTCTTTCAGCCTATTCATAACGTCTTTCAAACGTCTGGGCCCCTTTGTGAGCCCGTCGCACTCCTTCCAGTCGAAACTGTCACCTTTTGTATCACACGACTCTTCGTCCGCTGTCAAACGCCTTGCACAAATTCAAAAATAACATCGACATACATTTTTTGTAATGTGCCTGTACAAACGATAGATAAGTTCGCGTTGATCTTTGTCTGATGCAAACAACGGACGTGTCCTGTCGCTTATCTGTGAGTATTGATCATGAATGGGTATGGAATAGCCATAAACCTAAAAGATGGTAAACTAAAAAAATGATGCATATCTGATCCGAAAAGCAAAGATTCATATTTAACTCTATGTATCCTTTCCTTAGAAAAGCATTTCGAATATCTCAATAATCATAAAACTTAGTAACCCATATTTGCTTTTGATTATAATGTTTTAACATTCTGAGTACGTCTCCAAACTGTCAGTTTAAATTGATAAATATCTTTTGTCCTTTAGCGAAAAGGTCAAAAATTATAAATCCATTAAAAAATAAAAGAATATTGTAACACAAAACCAACACATTCAAAACACCACAGGTCACATTATGACACCGTGGAGAGTTCAAAAGATAAAACTTAAAGCAAATCATCTTACGTGGTGTGAGGACGCCGCACAATACAATAGGTGCTTAGCTTGACATCAATTCGCAATTTTTAAAAAATATAATAGTAATGCACTCGTGCCAGCGCGCACGACGCGACATGACGCGTGCTATTGTGATGCAGCCAAATGCATAATTTGTGAGCACATGCCGTTTTTTACCAAAAAATGTAGATAAAAAGTGACCTACACAACGACTATGTAACGGGAATCCGTTGGACGGTATCTATTGAATATTTTTTGACCCGTGGACGTGGACAACAAATAAAACGTCCAGGTGCGAGTTCGCATAAAAGATATTATTATATACACGATCCATTGTTAATAAGATTAGAATTTTACATTTTGATGTGATGTTTTTTTGCAGAAATGTATGAGGTTGGGGTCAATTTTTCCAGTAATCCTTAGGGTTGTTTGTATAAGAGTATATTTTTACAACTTACAGATCGATAACCATGTAACGTGTTTCAAATTATTTTATTTATATAAGTTTCCCAAAATGAGAAAGAGTAACATTTTAATAAATACAGGATACATGTCATACAACCCACTCACACACGAGCCTAGGGTTCGATAGGGTACTCTAAGCAATTTGCTTCCTGCGGTGCTAAGGCCGCGTACACACTGGCGCCCAAAATGTTACCAACTTTAGTATAAAGACTAAATACATTTATGAAATTGTATGTTAAAAATGCCAATTGTTGTCATTTTACATTGCTCTATGATACTCCAGGATAGTTCAATAATTTTCGATCATGAGGATATCTAAAACTTAATTTTATAAAAAGTATGTAGCACCATATTTTGTTTCTTCCAGCATAATATGTTATCCCAAATTCACAACAAATTCACAACAAATTCACAATTCCATCTAAAAACTTTAACATCTTTACTATCCTTACATACATAACAAAGAAACCATTTATCAAAGTTACGGTTTTTCATACTTTTAGAATTGGATACCTAACGTTACCTAATTTGAAAAAAATAAAGGTATTTAGTGTTAACATTTGAAACTGTGTCGCGAGATAAAGTCGTCAAAGCAAATCCTTTATGATACGATATACGGTCTCCGATTGTTTGACGCACGTATAAGACAAACTGTGTGACCACAAATGAAAACCTAAACGAAAAGAAAACTATTTTTATGTTCTCAAGATAGTATAGTGTATAGTATATAATAGCTCAGTAGACTCAAAATGACCTAAATAGTGTTCATAAACAGCATACAAAGTGCTAAATGTGCAGTTACTCTTTTTAAAATAAATATTTGCAGTGGTATTGAACTTTCATTTAATGTAAATTATGAAATTCAAATTCCCCTAAATCAATTAATATTTTTAGTCATATTCAGGGTTTAAATTGTAGGTCCACGTTCCAACTATATGTATAGTCATACCTATAATAAATGCGGCAACTTTATTGTCTAAATGTATATAAAAAATGAGCCAACTCCATATAAATAACTGGCTCGCTAAAAATCCAAGAGCACTGGCAACCCAGTCACTGGATAGCGGAGAGCTGACCTCCGTAGCCCTCGCCTCCTGCCTCTGACAACACCTTTGACGCGCTCCACACAACAGCCCTTGCGTAACCTCTCGCAAACCCTCTTCTTGTCCAATTTCATACACAAATCAATACCAACAACCAACTGTTAAAGACGTTTCTATTTACAATTTGGTGATTTACAGATTTCGCAAGAATGATTTCTGTTGAGATCAATAAAAATATTACAATTTGATAATTCGTAGTCGCAATGTTGGGCTTTTCTCTGAATAATCTGTAACTTTTGCGTAATTTAAATCGTGTGTGGGATGCACACGTAAGGATGCACTCCATAAGCAAGTACCCATAAAGTGATTGACGTCCGATGTCTTCGAAAAAAACATTAAAAGGTAAGTAGTAAAAAATATTGATCGGATTACTCAAATTGTAGGGCAGCTGCAGGACAGTTTGCGGACGCCGCACTTTTTTCAACGTTTCGCAACAATCCATCAATACTGCACCATTCAACAACTTCCGATCTCAAAAGTCCAATTTCATTTCCATTCGGACGTATCTAATTGTAAATTCATTAATCTCTGGCTTCACATCTCCTGCCACTTGTGCCTGGTCAGTTGTTGACAGGAAATCGATTTATGTTTTTTTTACAAATTAACAGAGAGCTACGAATTCCCAGAACAATTATCATCTTGGTCACACATTGTCTGTGGATGCTTGATGGGTTATTAAGTTTTCATGACTGGCGGAATGTTATAATATACTGAAGTAGGTAAGCTGTAGTAATTGAGGATTTGAATAGTTAATCTGTTTCTTTCTTTTCACGTTTAGCGTCACTGGCTTTTCAAAGCACAGTAGGTCTTTTTCTTGTTAATTATTAAAGTTTCTAAAATGCATTACGAAAATATTAATACAAATGCTTTAATTTCACAGAACTACGGCTTTTCTTTTTAAATTAAATCAATAAGCAAAAAGTAAAAATATATATGACAAACTATGCTTAATTAATCATAATTTTGTTTGAATTTAGAATGTTGACGAACATTTCGCAATATTTGTACATATATCAAGCTACCTAAATCACGTAAGCCTGTTTCACGCACCCAAAAAAGTGTTTTAGATAACTCCACTTTTATATAAATATCGTCAAAATTGACATCTTGATCCTTTGAGGTTTTTAATAACCGTTTCCTGTCCAATACGACACAGAATAGAATGTTGTAGAAGAAAAAGAGCATTTAATACAGATTTACCATTGTGTTGGCAAACGTCACTCAAAATTATATCAATGTCGAAGTTTAATCATAAAAGGACAACACAAGAAAGGTAGGTAGCTATTAAATGTTTTGTTGCACATTAGCAAAGCGTAAACACGTGCATGTTCTTGGTCAGTTATTTTTGATAAAATCCTTCGAATTAATTGGCTAGCCCTGTTAGCTCATGTGGTTAACTTATCTTATTTTAGGCATTTGTTCTATATCTGGACATTTCTGTAAATACATTTCAAGTGCTAAACCCTAATTGTCACCGGTCGATACATGTCCAAGCTGTATGCTGCTTGGCTGTTTTGTGACACAAGCAGTCTGCTGTTTTGATACTTGTATACAAGTATTAAAAATTGTGCAATTATTCCTACTCTAGTTGCAAACTTTTTGCATCGGGTCAACATAAAGCCACAGAATATAATATTTCTCTCGAAAGAAAATATCCCATTTCCGCATCTTCCTACAACAATGAGTGCGCCAACAAACTATTCAAATACGACGCAGGCGTTCGTACACCCAAATATTTTTTGCGCACGACGAATTAATGGATAACCAAAACCAATGCAAAATAAAAAATAGCCTTATTAAATGTTGGTTTCGCGTAATAACACGTTGGTGGTTTTTTCTTTGTTTCCAAGAGCCGCGCCAAGATATCCGGTTACGGCCGTTAAATATTTTGCCTCACGATGAAAGGGAAACTTGTAGTTTTTTCTATGAGATTTCGTTTTTGCGCACTGAACGCGGAAGTCGTGTACACTTATGCAAAAGCTGGATTCGGGAATCGGTTTCGCTTTTATTCCCCCGAGCAGCAAATAACATACAATTACACACGTCCACATTCAGAGTAACGAACTTCTACAATAATTGCCGTCTTATTATTATAACTTTATAATTGAATTACTTTTAAGTTTTCGCAGATATTCGTAATTCAACGTATTAAGTCAAATATCTACATTTTGCTGAATTCAAAGAATTTTTGCAAAGGAACATTTATCAAGCCCACAAAGAGAGTGAAACCTCTCTCAAAAGAGGCCTGCTCCAGACAGATTTAATTTGTTGCGAAGGCCTTTATAATTGGAACATAAAGATTGCGAGTAATTAATTTTCGCAGCGAGTCAGAAGCAAAGAGGCCGCGCATTGAGCCTGAGCGGCGGCACCACCGCGCCTAATTAATATTAATGACCCCAGGAGGCGCCGCGTCCGCGCCCGCACCGGCCACCTCGCGCTCAGCTTCCTTTATCTGACACCTACACATAGGACAATCGCGTTAATTTTTGTGTGATGCCTTTATATGCTTTCACGGGAGGAAGAGAGTGTCGCTTTGTACGTAGGCGTAGCGGCGCACACGAGACATTGTTTGATTAGATATGTGCGAGGATGGATGGGCGGCGTGCGGGCGGGGCGTGGTGACCGATGAGACTCCGCTAAAAGCCGGACGGAAGCCACGGACACCCGACTCAGGTTACACCAACCGTGGGAGACGACACAACCATGTTAGGGTTGATGCCACGCATGTTTGATATTACATAATGTTAAATGTTTGACAAACATGTTATGTTTACCATCGCCTTTGCTTTCTGCAAGTACCTACCTACTATTCAAGTATAAATGAAGTAAAAATTATGGGATATCTTATGTGCGTTTAGCCGCAGCAACAAATAAGAAGGGTATGCTTCTCGTTACCTCCTCAATAGTCACAAAAGACCTGTAGCAAAAATCTCACAACACGTTTACACAACTTCAACAAACACCATCACCACCATCTACCACTACTACCTACAACTACCACAACATAAGTTTATTGTACCATGCCATAAGCCTTTTCAAAGAACACCTAGTACAGCTTAGATGCATAATAAATGTAAGTAAATTTCTAGGAGAGATATAAAATTATACAAAAAAAGACTTCTGATAAAACTTTGGTAACAACACACAGCCAGCAGAAATACACAGCGCCAGCCCTGTTATTATTGCACAAGCAAAAGATAAGCGATATTCCGCGAGTTCTTCCTGCGGGTCCATATGCGAGCCGTCTCATCCACACTTAGCAATGTATAAACAAAAACCACAGTCACGTCACACATCGGTTTTTGTTCACACCTCGATTCCCTTCTGTCTACCAAGACAACCATCTAATGAACCTCTGCTACATAAAGGTTTATGTAAAATAAATAAATGATCAGTTTGTCCGATGGAAAGATTTTAGCACAAGTTCAACATTATTTATGTGTTCGTGTTTACTCTCTATTTTAGATCAAAGGTAAAACGAGTGTGTTTTAAGTGATCTTTTAATGGTTCAACAAGAGGCAAGGTTGGCGGATCGACTGTACTTAAATATGAAAACGTACCGACCAAGACCCTACAATGATAAAACCAACGAAAATAATATACTTTATGGTACCTTTTTACTTCGTCTTGTAAATTATAAATTTTGTTTATTTTGAATTGGTTAGTTACTGGCGTAATGGCGTAGCACATCGTAGCATGGGTCTACGAAGAATCGGCCAAATAGATTAAACTCTTTATAATTAAAAAGAAAAATAAGTAATTCAGTTTCACGTTGCTACAATTCTCTATCATATGTAGGTCAAGGATCTAATGTCTAATTCAAATATAGGCCAAAAAGCGGCGATGATCAATGGGAATGGTTAAAAGCAGTCAAAAGTAACATTTACCGCGGCTTTACACGTACAAAAACCGGAGCAAATGTAGGTAAGAAGGTAATAATCGAGCTTAAAGTGGGTTAAGCAAAAAGCGGCATATGTTTTATTGTAAAAAAACCTTTGAGACGCATAATGTGCACGTGTGCGCGATCTCGAGTGCAGGCGAGCGAAAGTCTTCGCGTGCGATGCACCACCAACACAGCACGACTTCACTATTGACATTGCAGCTTACAATGTTCTTATGATGTGTTAAGTTTACTTTAAAGCTAAGAGAGCTACCACTTATTATATTGAGGCATTTATTACTCCTTTGATTGATTTATAAATTCTGTATGAAATACACAGTAACGCACATTTGAAGGTTCTATGTTTGATAAATGGCAACTTTTCAAATAGACTTGTTTTTTTTAAGGATGGGAATTCATCAAATGACTTTTTCTAGTGGACGGCAGTGTCAGACTCTTACTGACTAAACCTCATCCGTGTTCCTCCTAAAGCCCTTTGCGTTCCAGGGCCGCGGTGACTCTTGCGAACAAAAATGAAGACTTGCCAAAAAATACTTTTTGTAAGTACTTTGCCTAACATATTGTAAGTTCTCGTTTGCTTACGATTATTTGCGGTCTCGCGGTGCATCGAAGCGATAGTTTGCTTGCGTTACTCGGGGCCACTAGAGTGTGAAATCACCCGTTCACGTACTATTGTAAAGGACTTGTACACATGCCGACAAAGTCCTTGTAGGCATCACTGACTGTACTAACAAGAACTTGAACAGATACATGTTTAATAGAACACTCCGCTGTTATCCACTCGAAACCAAATAAAATACATTTAAAAGGAATTTGGTTGAACATAATTTTAAGTACATAATTTATCAAGAAATAATAGAAAGAGTTTGCGGCTGTTTATTTTGAAGCGGAAGTGGCATAGTACAATTTGGACGTTTATGTTACTAATTGCAATATTTATTGAATATACTACAATTATATTCCATGTTTCAACTGAAAGGTAGTTGGCAAATTTTGTCTTTTGTTTCAATAGTTATGTTTTTAGTAAAAACCCGAAATAGGTAAAAACAAGCTATCTTCATATTTTTAACTACCTTGGGTATATTCAGAAAAATATTTGGAAAACAACAGTGACAAGAACAGGTAGCTTACTAATAGACGTCTCAAGGTTACAAGTGTTTTATTTCCTTGAACCGATAGTACATAGAAGAATAATAGACGTCATATATCAAGTCATATGTAACCACGTGTAGGTATGATAACAATTGCTTTGAAACCGGAGCCGCTCGCAATCCGATCCGACAAAAGACGCCATCGAAAGTGCAAGTGTTGCAATAATACTTCATTTCCACTCTTCCAGTTACGCATTCCGATATTTTTTCTATCATTCGTTTTGTTTGCCCGTCAGACGCGAGTTATAAATGATCGAAACTTGCGATATCGATTTACAATACTACATCAATAAGTAACAAATCGAAAGACGGAAACTGTTTGAGTTTGGACTTTATCATATTGGTTTTTAAGTCTAAAATGCCTTTCCCGGTTTGGTTTTAGGACAAAAAATAATCCCTACCTGAATACAACGGAGAGATTTAGGTAAATTTGCAAGCAAAAACTATTTCTATTACAGCAAAATACAATCAAATTGTGCAAAACGATTAAAAATCAGATTCCTTGATGACGAACTAAGTACAAGACTGATATAAAGAAAAAATACTTGTCATAGTAAATGTAAAAAAATATCTAGCATCAACTTGCATGCCATGAAAGTAATTTGCATTAATTTTACTCATTTTCTACCGAGGAGAAGATAGCGGGAGGCCTTAGATGGCTTTCTAGAGATTTAGTGAGATGAGCAACATTGACAAAAGTGGAAGGAATGGGAGGAGGCCTTTTCAGGAGTGGAAGTCAAGAGAAAAAAAAGTCGGTACCTACTTACATATCCCTATTGTAACAAGGTTCTATAATATGAAGTTTTAATATGTGGAAAGTCATAGCAACTAGTGCACCCAAGCGTTGTGCAATATTCGTAAAGCTTTCAAACGATATAATTTGGTTGCAATTCGTTTTTGTGGAGAAGAGATAGAAATGGATACTACTGCATCTTAGTGAAAAACGATACATCCTTTATTTGGAGTATCCTAAAGGCAAGTAATTAACCCGACTTTTTGTGACCATCCCATATACTTTTGATTTATTTTTAGGCTCATTCGTAAAAGAAGAATTTGCGAAATATTACAGCCCATTCGGCGCAATAAACTATGTTTCTCAATCTTAGTCAATTGTAATTTCGTATTTTATTTTAAATAATCAATAAATAAATACAAGCTGCATTTAACATTATATCATGAATATCAAAGATAGGTTTGTAAAAAACATAATAATACGTCGCTTATTTAAATAATTTTTAGTCTTTTTAAGACGTATAACACTATCTTATCAATTGTAACGCTCGCAAACTTTGAGACACATATCCAATCGGTGGTCGGTCCCTTCAACGGAGGCGATTCCGGGAACGCAGTAAAAAGCGCAGGTATAACCGAGAGTGAAAGGGTCTGTGCAATACGAGAGCACGGCATCGCCAGTTTCTCTCGGATACTGACCTTCGGGCCTTTGGTTTTTGTTCGATCAGATGCGCCACACTGATCCTTTGCGAATGTTAAGCAGAAACACGTGGGAATATGCGCCCTTCGCCTAGATTCACGGAGATTTCGTTATTATTTGCGTTCTATGAATTTCTATTGGAAGGTTGCTATCATTTTGTATGCATCCTGATCGTTATCAATTCTTCAGTAAGGTGAGCTATGATGTGAATACGATATGCGAATCTACGTGAAAGAGAGTCTTTATGAAAAACTATGTTACTACAGTGGCTAGTACTTTCGTAGCAGAAAAAAGTACAAAAATCATCTCAGATAAATATCTATCAAAGCATTTAAAGCTAATAGTTTTCTTAATAGTCAATTTAAGTATGGACTGTCTTTTCACTTAGCTTAGTGTTGTAACAAGGAACGATGAATGAACTACTATGTGTAAGGCACCTCAGGCCTGCATAAAAGAAAAGAATTAATAATTCCAATCGATTCCATACGTAGGTGTTTATACTCCGTTCCTTCAAGTCAAAAGTATAAAAGTAGTCACAATAAGCCAAGGGCGTCAATACTGTAATAGTCGACGTAATCATTGTCAGTAGTTAGTTCCCACGCAAGCAAACAGCTCACATGTTCTATTTGAACAGTCAATCGAATCGGACCCTTTCTTACGTAAAATTTGAATGTTTGACGTGAAATTTTATTTGCGCAAACTTTTTTTTTTCTACGCATTGCGTCGATGCACTTTCTACAGAACGCATCGTGGGAATGCAGGTGAGGAAGGGTTTCATACAGAAGGACACATTGTTCGCCCCCGACTACAACCCGGTTGCACAAAAGTTAACTTAGCCCATTGTGGACACGTCAAGTGATGTTCGTCTAATAGATAATTTATAGCCGCCGCAGTCCGCCTCAGATGATCCAACTTTAAAATATTAGGGTTGTTTTGGGTCCTGCGACATACCATATATCTTGGATCTCATATTTAAAGATTTGGCAAGATAATTTGCTTCGGCCTCTTTGTAGCCAACCTGCTATCTTTCTGCGTACGTTTTGTTTAATTGCCGTTTTTGTTTTATAAATCGATTTTATTCGTACAAAGGACATGATAAATGATTGTTGTAGGTTTTTTACAACACTCGGGCCAAATCGTTCATTGGGCAGCGAATTTGAAGAGAAATTGTCGATTGTCGTTTGTTTTTTTGTGTATTTAGATTTGACAAATAAACATGTAGGGCTTGTTATTTTTTAAGTTAGTTACAATAATCTTAAATTAATAATTACTCATAGAGGGAGAACTCCATGACCGGTAACATCTATATCACGAAATAGCGCAAGTATAATCCCTTTCAATGTAGATGTGTCGAAGAGTATTATAACCGCGTTGACAAGCCCTCGAGCGCTCACAAACGAGCAAGGTGTTACCTCTCTAATCCTCGTGTAGCTCCCAGCATCACGTCACATCTCCCGAAACTCTCGTACTTGCATAAACGTAAAATCAACAAAGGTCAATTTTAACTGTCACCGGATTAACGTCTATGTTCAAATGTTTCGTACGATTAACAACTGCGATAAATTCGCTACGCACGTGTATGCTTCATTTGTATCGCTTAATTACTCTGGACTGGTAAATTTGTTACTGCTATTAATACAGAACCACTATAGACATACTTAGTTATAATCCTTCAACGTTCGATCGTGATATCTACCGACTAATTTATCAATGTAGATGTTCTTTCTTATAAAAAGAAAGGCACTCTGCATTTGCTATTACACTAATAGGTATTATAAAGGCGAAAGTTTGTGTGTAAGTGTATGTTTGTCTCTTCTTCATGCTCAAACGGCTGAACGGAACTGGAAGAAATTTGGCTCTGACATAGATTGTAGTGTGGAATAAAATATAGAATACTTTTTATCTAGAAAAAATGTACGGGATTAATTATCAAATTTAACGCGGAGGAAGTCACGGGCAGAAGCTAGTTCATTATAATATACAATTGTAGCATTATTAATAGCTTTCAATGTTTTAATTCACGCGGTACTACGACTGCTACATACGACATTCGTAGCCATGCATCGCATATGGGCAAAATTGTACGAGTATATACGCTTATGTACAAACACCATCATGATTTACGCTTCCACTTAACCCCATCCAACGACCCCTTACAAAAGAACAATTAAACCAACCCTTTCACTGTTAAAAGGGTACGGCCTATGTAAAGTTGCTTCGCGTAGATGCCGCAACGGATTTATTTATACCCTAACCCTTTCACCCAATCAAAACGCGTCGTGACTTGATAAAAAATAAAATAAACCGCAGCGGTAAAAAACTTAAAAGACGGTGCGAGGCGGCGCGCGCGCGGCTCGGTAGGGGCCTAATAATAACCCTTTCGCAGCGGTCGGGTTACCAACCAATCCCGTGGAAGGCGGGGCTCATCTCTAAGTGAATTCTACACTTTTTTATTTGGCTTGCGAGCTTTTCATTAAGATTAAGGATCTCAGCTCTTTTTGGGATATCAAATTACGAGATCAAGAAACCTGTTTGTGAGAATCAAACTTGTCTGTATGTATAGTAATATAGTTGTTGGAAGTAACGGTTTTAAATAATAATTCTGTCAACCGTTGTTACTTTGGAATATAAAGGAATGTCCTACATTGTTATTTGAGAATTTACCTAATTCGTTTCATAAGTTTATGAAACTACTTTTCTTCTATTTTCTCACATTACGCGTCCAAGTAAATTAATTCTATAGGATACAAGAATCACAGATGTTTAATGGGTGAAATAGACATGGTCTTGCGTTGAGTAATGTTAATGTACCAGTGCCCCACCTAACGACACATTTGGATTGGATGTGTTGTAAACGCAATGGCAGCAGTTTGACGTGGTATATCGTGGTGGTATAAAATGTTCCCGCATGCAAGCACAAATGAATTAAGTACAGTCACCCTCTCCCATCAATTGAACACAACCGGCCATATTAGATCAGTACAGGCTAAAAGAAAAGTGGTTGAAACACCTAAAGGATTCTTAAACTATTACATTATGTACGCTCTCTTCACAGAGACGATGGCAAAATGGATAGTTTTAGTATTTAATTCTAAACAATTTCATCATATGAGTAGAGAAACTATAAATTATTTCAAGTAATAGCAAAAATCGTTATGAACTGAAAGATTGTACGTGTTCAAAATAGCTAAATAAATATCCACATATTTTAGACAACCGCTTTTATGCTTTACGGATAAAAAAATATACTTACCTAGAAAACTTTTTTTTTATTTCACCATATTTCTACTGAAATCAAAAGGTTGTGTTTAGTGCTTTACAGATAAACTTATTATTTTATGCGTATATGAAATATCCTAAGTACAGAAAAATTATATCAACTCGGTATTCCTTGTATTTGTATTTTAAAGTTCAAATTGTCAATTTACATTTCGAAACATTTTTGTTTGTGTCTGTACTAACAATTTGAGAACATATATTTACAAATTATCACTTATTCCTTTTATGGAGATACATATTACTATCATTGACACGATATCCTTGTTAGTGTTATTAAAAGTATTTTAAATTTTATAGACATGACAAAAAATTAAAGAAAGAAGCCTTCAGACATAAACAAGGCAACCACATGTCGTGTTTCACACGGACAGTAATGAAAGGGGGATTATTCACCAAATTACTTTAATACTCCCAAACAATGTCCGGCAACTTGATTGAATTAAAATAGTTACAAAACATGATGCCAACATAAACTACGCTGAATAATTTATGTACTAGCCACACGTCATGGACTCGTGGTACTCCCAGAACAACAATAAGTGGAATATGGAAGTATAAATTGTCCCCTATGAGTGCAGGCCAATTACGAATGAGTTTTGGACGAATTTTCCTTTTTTCTGTAAATAATGAGTTGCCTTTTAAAACGTCATAAAGCGGTGTTCGGTGCTCGCACTGATAGGGGCGTATTCACACTGTAGTGGTCGCTATGAGGGCGATTGTTTCCTCCTAATTGGTTAAGTAGCACGACCTAATTGTCGTTGGACACGACACCTTCTGCCCGCTGCCTAATTGCTTCTCCCGCAATTATTTAATTTATATTTACCATCCGGTTGATGCACCCCTTCTACCACTAACAGGCAATGGTCAGAAACAGATAATTAACACAAGAAATATATGTACCTAGGCAAATCACTCACATAGTTAAATACCGAAATTAACATCGAAATGAGAAGAAACCCCATTCAATTACAGCTTTCTGAAACCCATCTTTGGCGGACATTCTTACGAGGATAAAGACGCTGCCCAGCCATGTCTGAATCAAAGCTTTACACTATTTCATATAGACCTTAAATAAAATGTTTCAGAACCGTATTTATATAAAAAAGATGACTATTACAACACCATAATTCATGCCTATTACAACAAACAACAGTAATCGTTCGTGTAAACAAATTAAGCATAAATGAATGACGGACGCGCGGTTTTACGTCGGTTAGGCCAGTTTATCACTGTTGTAATCCGGCGCGCATTAGTCAAATTAACACGGCATAAAGTTTGGCGTGCCCAGTGATTAGTTAGCGGACGCCGCGGGTGTGACTCTGCCTAATTGACCTAAAAGTACTGGACACGAATCGGTCGAAATTACAAGCCGCAAGGGCTGTCCACTGAAACAAGGAAAACTTTTGTAAAAAGCGAATAGAATATGTGATATTAAAAAATCTTAAAACCATTGACGTCTTATCTGAGAGTCAACAGCAGGCCATACTAAAACTTTATGAATATATCATCAATAAGTAAGATGATGAATTACACAAGGCTACAGATATAAATATTTAAGGCTTGCTTTGCTATTTCTGCGAGTACAAACAACCGTGTCTTAAACCTAACTGCATACAATTATCCTGTAAAATAAATTATCAGTCTTGTACGACAGCCGTAACACTTAAAACAAAACAATCACGAAACATCTACAACAATGTTACGAGAAAGTACTACCGAGTATAATAACAGTTCATAATCTTATCAGTGACTACCGTATAACAAGCTTGATAGCCCTGTTAGTAGCCGGCATGGTAATGTGGCGGATTGATAGGCCCTCGCCCACTAACCCTAATCAAATTAATGGCAACTGAATTCTGATTAACGCCAGTGGTCGCGCCATACATTTCTATAGGAGCCGCGACTGCCGGGCGTGGCCGATTTATCGCACCTTTTAGCCCATTCAAATAGCTATCAGTGGAATACAGCCGTTTTATTCATTGCTGTTAAAATAATTGATAACTTTGATTCTGGGTTCTGTTGTGAAGGTTTTAGTTCCAGATATTTGTGATTTTCTTTGGTTTTTTGATACAATCCATGAAGATTACATTGCACAGATAAAATTCATTGCAGCAAGAAAGAAGCACCTACAAATAAATGAGTATGATGCTCTGCGCAATACTAGATATACCTAGTTTGCCAAAACAGTACTCACTCATATTAATATAGGTTCTACCCAGTTAACACTGAAAAACTAACTTATATAAATCAAATTCACTGTTTCAATCTTAGCCAAGGTAAACATAATAACTCTCGACAGAAACCTTGTTCTTTCAAATTTCAGTTAATCCAACAAGAAGTATACTTTTAATGGACTTTTGAGTTGGTTTCACCAGATCGGGGTGAGCTTTCAGAGCGGGGGCCTTAATGCACAAGTTGTAACGAGAGAAACAATGTGCTGCGTGGATGTGTAGGATCATTAGTGAGTGTTCGTAGTGTAACGATCTGTGGTAATGCCACACGCGGTAATGGCGGCACGTCACGTCGCCAACTTTCTAAACTTTGTTTGACATAATTAAAATCCATCTCAGCGAACGTCACGCGGACACATCCGACGTGTAATTTTCCTTTCAAAGAGAACTTCCGTTTTAGCTCCTCCCTCGCCTAATGAAAGATTACTTTCCTCCGCCTAAAAAGGCTTTTAAGCAACGCCAACGAAATGACCGAAGTTTTATACTTTAATGACTTAGTGCAAAATTTGCCGATTCTCGAAGAAATTTTAAACTTAGATTAAGATTTCGATGTTTGAAACTGCGAGATGTTTTCGACAGAATTTTCCAAAGCTTACTTTGAGTGAGAAGTATGAATTTTAAGCAATCTAGTCTAATTGCTTTTTAATTGCTTTTCATGAATAAGAGACTCAGGACGAATATTAAAAGATGTTTACTTATAATTACTTATTTAAATGAGAGATTTAACAAGAAAAGATTAGGTAATAATTATCATAGAAATACCTGCCTAATAGCCGTAGTAGGTACTTGAACCAATGTGTGAAAGCATTTTTAATATCTAAGTATTTAAGTTGGTATGCCAAAACTGATACCTGAAACTAAAATTCTACAAACCTAAATTTACAATTTATGATATTTTGAATACGAAGAAAGTCCAAGCATGCTTGGATAGGTACACATGCTAAGAATCGTAAAAGTAATTATAAAGGGGGATTAGCAATAACAATTTATCTCATACAAGAAAAAGGAGTGTCCAATGTTTGTAAGGAGGAACAATAAGATCAGTCGGGTACAGAACTATAACGAGACACGGCGGTCCTCGGACGCACTTATTAATTGCGAGCTCCCTTCGCGTGGCCGCACGGAGGGCGCAAAAACGCGTCCTCCCGAGCCCTGTCAGCGAGGGAAAAAATCAGTGAGCGATCGTCCCCTCGCGGCCGAGTCCATCATATTGATTGAGGGAGGGACTACCATTGGTCAGCGTCCCCCGCGCCCGTTCATTTATTATAGACACAGTGATGCTGCCTGCCGGACCACCGCGCAACGACTCCGTACCATACTTACTTTCTTGCTTGTTCATTACAATGCATCTTTGTATGTTGGTAATCAATATTTAAAGGTTATCGATAACTGCAAAAGAAATTAATGACTTTTGAGAGCTTTGTTCAATATAAATATTACTTAAAAAAATAAACACACTTTACATTGACCAGTTTGTAAGTATATGAGTTATTCATGACTTTCTAATCAAAATTCCAATGAATTCAACCGATTTAAAAAAGTCTTCAACATTATAAACGACCCTAATTTTTCGTAACTGATAGATTGGTACAAATTACGCATAGCCACCTACGTAAGCAACTTTTAAATGGGCTACAAAGAAATCGTTTAAAAGATAAGTTAGAGTTGACACGGGTAAGCGAAGTTAACTCCCAACAGAATTACAATCTCTGAGATAACATTTCTACATTAGAATGTCTGAAGGAAGCCGTCATCGTCACGATAACGAGACAACTAAGATTCGTGAAGTGTCCTGAGTCCCGAACTGCCGAATCTCTCCGGAAACGAACTGTGACCGCGACTCTATTACAATTCCGAAGAAAATAAAAGCGTCGGGGGTGAAGGGAAAGTTTTATTCTCCTTAAAATATGTAGAGAAAGTGAAAAGTAAGAGAGGGTGGCGGTGGGGGCGCGCTCCCGCCAGCGGTCAGCGAAGGGATGATGGATCACCGCGCGCCGTGCCAACCGACCTTCTCTTCGGTTCTCAATTACACCAACACATAACAACTCATTTCGGATGATATGTTTGCGTATATTTTAGTACTTACGCCCATTTTATGTAAGTATCTGTGAATATCGATCAATATTATTATGTTTTTGTGATATAAGCACTCTTGTTTTGTTTTTATTATCTTCGCAACGAATGTTCTTTCGTAATATGAGTATTTTTAAACAGATCATATTTACAGATGTTTATATCATGTGCGTGACGATTGCCTATATAAAAGTATGAAGACCTACGCACAACCTACGCCTCATGCGTGACATTGCAAACTCCATCATGTACGGGGTCTCGCACTCGTTCACAGATCAAGTGAAGTTTGTGCATCGCGCGGGGATGTATGAGAGTGTGTGAGTCATATGTGTCGTGTGTGGGGTTCAGCGATGCGGTAGCGGGTCGGTGTGGGCGCCCCCGCCCCGGCCCGTTGCTAGGCAACCGTTTGTTTTCGCGCCGACACTGGGCGGGATAGAAGGGGTAGGCTCATGATTGATCAGCCTATCCCGCCACCGAATGCCTACAGCTACACAATTTCTTTCGGATAACAAGCTCTTGAGTCTTGTATTTGTATCTAGTTTATTGTATAATTGGAAAATGATAAGGCAGAAAATTAAGTTGAGCAATGAGAAAAACAATAAATCTCAGAGATATTGCAAAAAAGCAGCGACATGTTCTTCATTTTTTTCATTCACATCAGTCACACAAAGGGAAGCTACGATATAAACCTACGCCTACATAACATACATATTAGTTGTAATACTGAACAAATTACCACAATAAACAGCCTCATCCGTACGAAAATAAACCTCGTCCGTATTGGTACTTAACAGTACACAGATACGGAGAGGCTCTCAATTATCTGAGAGGACTTAGTGAGTCCTTGGCAACGACAATTATTTTACCGCTGCCCGGTAAAACGAGCTTCTTGGTAACCAACCTATTTGGACTACAACGAACCATATTTTAGGGATTTTTTGTGAGACCTTTTATGTCGATCACATTATTATGTTGCTTCGCAAATTGCCACAATTTACTTGCTAGTTATTAAACAATTATGATGTTGGTGTTATTTTATGTTTTCAAGGTTAAATGTTGTACCTTTTCTTCAGTATATGAAGCTTAAATATATGTTCTTTAAGATAAATAAATGTGGTATGTAACAGCACTGTGCACTGTGGTGTGTACTAGTGTAATAGAAGTAGTAATTCCAATGAAATAGTTTGTAAGTATATTTTCTGGTGATTAGTCGTATTATATAATTCCCATCAAGCAGGAGGCTGTGGGTTCGCGCCCGCACAGGCAAGTACCAAGTTGCTATTTCAAATGTAGTTTCTAAGTTTATCTTGGACATCACCGACATAGGTGAAGGAGAAGAAACCCGGACTTATAAATGAATATAAGCCTGAAAAATGCCGCCTTGAGCAAGCGTGGTGATCAATGCACGTGCTTTCTCTGTATGAGAAGAGGTGGCTGCTAAAACGTTAGTTATCATAGCACAGACAACTTGCCAATCCCATCTTAGATTTTCGATTTTTAAGATTAAAATGTGACTTAAATATAATACGACTATGACACAGTTACGCCAGATACTCGTGAGTGTAGTCAGTAGTTTATTAGTAGGTATCTTTCAGTTTTAGAGCTTTTTGTATTGATTTTCCTGGAGACAAAATGGATAGCAAGCATTCACGCCGTATGACAGATTGATGGCCCTGATAGTTTTCGCAAAAATCTAATTCAGTTTTTCAGAGTGGTGTCAATATTTCGAGTGTAAATAGGTAGGTACTATCTGATCACCCTGAGGTCTCTAAAGGCAAAACCTCAAAATGTCCTAGTTTACTTATTATGCAAACTAAAAATCCCAAACGAAATACAAAAAGTTGTAACTGTGCGTGTTGTTTGTGCAGTCCTTTCTTCTAAACAATGCCTGCTACTTTATAATGACATTTCTAAAGAAACAATAAATATTTAAAAAAAAAATGGGGCCATGTTTTATGCGTCATATTTTTGCTAATTTAGTTCCAGTGTCGTTTTAAAGGGAATACGGCAATATCATTTAAAACTGCTCCTTTTCAAAATGACTTCTCTTTGTATTTTCTGTTACATTTTTTGCTCAACAAAAGAGTTTGTGCCAATATTCAAATTCGCAGAAGTACGTCGTCCGCAGTTTGCATAACCGTTTGTCGATGCACGACGTATTTGTTCTCTTATTATGCAAAACAACAGCTGATAAAAACTGACAACTGACTTCCACGCTTGTGAATTTTTACTAGGAAACTTAGCACATTTTACAAAAAACCTTATAATAAAATTATGCTCTGAATTACACAATATTCATTTAGAAGGAAAAAACACCGACTCACCCTATAATTACATTTCGAAAGTCAAAGTAGAAAATGGGACTGAAATTAATTTATATTACTCGTTGGCTCGAAAAAGAAGGGAAAACTAATAAGGTGTAATTACAACGCGCCTAATTGCAGCAGTTGACATCCTTTTGCCGAAAAAACTACTGCTCTAATCGAATTTAATGATAGGGTTACTTCAGACAAATTGTTTAGGACGAACTCGTAATGGTCACGAGTTGGAAGCAATGGTTTTTTGTAACGAATGTAAGATGTGTTCCTTTTAGATTCAATTAAAATCGTCTATACACAACATACTTCTTATTTTGCGAAATTAATTAAATTTTTCTCCCCGAAGCGCATATTTTCAGCATCCCCAAAGTAATACAGGACAAAGAGTCAAATATGGGCCATTATAATCTAAGTTAGTCACTTGAAAAAATGTAATAAAGCGGACATATTTTCATGCATATCTTATCAAGGAATTCCTCTCGTAGGTGGTGAGGAGGGGCGCGGGGCGCGGGGGCGCATGCCGCTCCAAATTACTGCTATTATTTTATAATCCCTCCTAGTTACGTTTTGAATATTAATGACATTCCACAGTTTTCCTTCCAGCGATCCATTCTAAGCAAATTTCGTTTAATGTCACGTGCTTCCGACCATGGCTATTATTCCATAAACGACTTTCTGTACAAACTGTAGCGGCTCGCTAGTATTTAATATAAGTACAAATGTAACTTAGGAAACATTGACGTTAGTTACAGGTTAACGTTAACTATTTAAAATTAACTTAAAAACCATGATTCCCATTACCTTTATAAACTTTACAGTACATGATACAATACGTTTGATTCACACAGTTCGGCTCCGGTAGATGACCACCCTAAGAACGTCTAATTGAAAAAACCCCTTGACTACTGCCGAGAATGATATTATCTGCCTATACACGCAACGGTCTGTTAAATTATGCTAACAAAGTTATAAATGAACATTCACAATTATTAGGCGCTAGGCCGCGGGCGCGGGAGGACTGGCTAATTAATACATTCACCTACCGCGGTTCGACGGATACCTAAAAAACGTGACCCCAACGGCTGCAATAAGGTGGATTTAACTTTTTATTGAGACGTGTAAAAAACGCACACGCGCCTTCGAAATCCGATTAAAAAAGGGGTAGACGCACGTCTTAAGAAAAAACCGTCGGCTCGTATAACCCTAATTCGAAAGGATACTGATAGAGCTATTTGAGCACCGTTAACGTTCAAACAGGCGATTGTTTCGATATCAATTAATTGGATCGTGTTTAATCGATAATCTTTCTGAAAAGCAATGTGTCTCTACATCTGCCCTTATAAAATATGGTAAAATATTTTTTGACGCTATCGTTTTCCTACAATTTAGAACACTTTTGGTAATATTATACAAGTTTTATTAAAATAAACAGACAGTAGTAGGTACTTCATATTTTTTTTACAGCCTGAAAACGTTTGATGTGATGATTCAGCCATAGCTGACATATCTTAGGTTACTGAAAACATACAACGTAGAGACAAACTACTTTTTCACTTAACTTTAATAGAGCCACATGTGCAAAAAGTTGCTTTTATAACAGTTATTAAGCGTCCACTTATAATATAAGTTACTTATATTACTAGAGGACCGATGCACTCATTTTCTACTGTTTATAAAAAACCCTTTTTTGTAGGGCTACATTAACGCAATATGTTGTTTTATCAAATTCAATAATCCTGGACCAACAGGTGTCGGTATAAAAAACTAACCGTGTCCACGGAAAGTTGTTCGCTGCCTCAACTGTCGCACCTATCTGATATTTTTTTTGCTTAACAAAAACTTACCCGAGACAATATTCGTAACCGTTCAATATTCACTTAACAATAAAGAAAACCTGTTGTTTGTCTGTTCTTTAATGTTGTTTATATTTAGATTAACAAATTGTTTTCCAATCATGTTGCAAGGAGTGTATACTTGTATAGATGTATCCGGCTCACTGGACTGATGGTGGATTCAAGGAAGTGATCCTCGATCATGACCTCGGACTAGCTAGAAAGCCTAGGTGGCAAGACTAAAACACATCCCGCCAGCGCCAATGCACAAGACCCAGAAAAAAGGTACATTTCGGTGGTACATTTTTGTTCTGAAGAATGGTAAAATCCAATAATAATAAAAACAGAAACATTCAAATCTACACCAATCTTTACTAAATCGACGTCTAAAACTCGTTTAAATTTCAAAATATCCACAAAACACTGTCCAGTCCAATAACAGGCAAAACCAAAGGGAAAGGGTTGTATATTATAATCTTTTATAGGCCCACGCGTGTCACAGAAAAAAATGGTTAAAAAGTGGTATTTGAAAGTGAAACTTTACGCTCACCTGATGCGGCTATGCGTCTAATTTTTTTGATGTTTTTATGAGTGCATATGTTTTAAGTCGTGCTCAATTACGAACGCGTCCGGGGCTGCAAGTGCAGCGCGCACAAAAAGTCACAATAGAAGGGTTGGGGAAGAGTTAAAAAGAAATAATGAGCGTGTAAACATCGTGTAATTGCACACAACAGGTAAAAGGGTTCGCTTTAAATTAACTTTTCCTATATTCAGTTTACGCTACTCGTTGTATTGTATAGCCCTGTTTTAAAGTTGCAAAAATGCCATTTAATTTTGGTGTTGTTATAGAAACATTGTCTGCAACATGTTTCCTACAACACAAATGTTACTGTAACAATGGTTTGCAGTTTTACTTTGTTACCGTAAAAACAAGGTTTTAACTTCAGCATGGACATCATGAAAGATTGAAAATAAAAAAAAATATAAAAATAAATAATAAAATAAAAATAAATATAATATGAAAATTGTCTTCAAGTTCTTTATTTCTTAGTATTCTATCTATTCTTTTCTTTTCCCAGTAGGTATTGTTCCTCACTGTTATTTTCTACTTGTCACAATTTCTTTTATCATAATAAAATTCACTATAATAAAGCTTTATTAAAGTGATAGCCATTTTCCTGGAAAATATTGTGTTAAGTATTTTAGATATCGCTCTGGCGATGGCGTTACGATTTCGTAGCAATCTTTACCTAAGAAGAGATTATGCCCTCACTTTGTTACCAATCAAAATATTCAACAATAAAAATACACCTATCTACTGGTCCTATGAATTATAAGATAATTATCGACTCGAAACAGGACACATTTTTAACCGACATCAAAAAAAAGGAGGTATATGTATGTAATATTGCCAGAATTGCCCAGTTTTCGTATATGTTAGTCTATATCAGCGTCTGAACATATGTGCCAAATTTCAACAGTGTATGTATGTATGTATGTTTTTATGTTTGTTCACGGATATCTCCGTAACTACAAGTCCGATTTAAGTAATTCTTTTTTTGTTGTACTAGGTATTGTTCAACTTAGGGAATACTGCAAGTTTTATCAAAATCGGTTTAGTAGTTTTTGAGATAGGGACTTTTTATTATAGTATGTTTGTTCGCGGATAATTTCGTCGTTGATGAACCGATTTTGATTATTCTTTTTTCGTTGGAAAGGGTAAACTTCCCAAATGGTCCTATTTAAATTTCATATAGATCTGATGATGGATTCCGGAGACAGACAACGGAACTCTTAAAAAAATTACAGCAAATCGACCGCGATTGCTGCTATCGCATAAATATGCATTGTTTGTCGTACACTCGAAAGAGTTACATAGATGTATACTTACAGTAATATTTAAAAATTTCTCATCTAAGTAAACGAAATCGCGTATTCTGCTTTCTTATAACTTTTTTTAGCGGTGTCATGTTAATTTACATGACATGACAGTTCCTTCATGGATTTGGTTAAAAAAATTGATACTAAAAAGCGAGAAATAAAAAACTTTTTTACAAAAAAAGACAACCGCCTTCAAAAACTATAAAGATAGAAATAACTTTAGCTTTGGAAGTCGGCGGCAATACAAAACAACAAACAAAACCAAAGCCGCCGACTTCTAAAGCTAAAGTTATTTTCCTCTTTTTAGTTTTTGAAGGCGGTTGTCTTTTTTTGTAAAAAAGCTTTTTCATTAAATTAAGTTTAAAATCTTTTCTTTGTGAACGTAGCTTAGCATTTTTTAAATATGTACTTCATGTGTACAAAATAGATAAAACTAATAATTTAAGAGTCGCAGTATCATGGTAAAAAAATCGCCAAGGAGCGCATAAAAACAAATTTTGGTCACGAAGATCTCTGAATTTTCTTCTTTGGGTATCAAATTCCCTAATTGGTTGTATCACCATGATTGCTTAAAATAGAAATAAGCCGTACTATTGTATAGAACATGAGTTTTCAAAAGAAATTCTGAAAACATGTGTCAAAGGAAAGCTTACCTACCCACAGTGCTCGCAGAATGAATGTATCACGGCGTATTTATCAATCGACCTTGCCATTCGTGGAAATATTTTGTTATTATAATAGGTCGTTTATGTCTCTATTTAATATTTATACATATATATCACAAGAAGTTATTAAGTTCGTACGTAGGTGTAGATACTGCTATATTATCGACTCTGTTGAAAGAGCTGTCAAAATAAGAGTGTCTATATAAAAAAATATAACAAGCTGCTCTAAGTATATATTGTATGGTAAAACCTAAAAATCAACGTGTCCAGTAATCTCACATACTTCTTTAGAAACTCCAAAAGCAGACAGCTCAAAAAACTGTAATAGCAGAAACATTCCCTCTATTAGCGGTTTCAAGGGCCATTATCGTAATTCGGTGTGTCTATAGCCGCTGTCATAGAAATTGGAACATAAATCGAACGGTGACAATAAATAAAAAAGTATAAAAAGCTACCTCGACAATCAATCCGTACCCTTTTATTGTGGCCGATTGTAAAACTGATAAAGGGATGAACAAACTAGTTGTCCGCGAAGCTAATTTATAAATGATTGAGATTTCATTTTTTACAATTTTGGGGAAAAATGTGTGTGATAACGATCGTGGAGTCGCTTTTATTGTGTTTTGTTTGTGTCCAAGAAGAGCTACATCAAACTAAATATATATTTGTTAGATTACAAAATATGAAAACATATATTATGACCAATTTCAAACTATACTTTTCACATAATTACCTGCCAATTCCCGACATATAAAATAAAACTTTAAAATTATGAAAACTGCTCACTAATTTGCATGTTGATAAAGATATTCCTATAACCTATTCCAAGTTAGACGATATACGGTCCATCTAGTCTTATATTACACTATTTGTACTCCCCATTATGTGTTCACAGTAGCTCAACTGTAATCAGATCTTTTAATTATTCCCTTCTCAATAATTCAACTAGTTCACTTATTATTTTATCCCGTAATAATAAAAGATCCTAATTCCCAACTGTCGATTCTAAAAAAGGATTTTTTTGTAAAATAACGGCAATCGATATACGCGAGGTAGTGATTAGTTTCAAAAGCACCCCTTTCTGACCCACTTTTTACCAGTTTTTAACAATTTTTGGTGTTCCCTCTTCAAAGAGCTCCCTTTGAAAGGCCGGGCGTGAACGAGTTGATGATATTACATTTTTTGTGAAGAAAGGAAATTTACGAACAATCTAGTGTATTAACAACAAAAACAGCGATGTTGTACGCATTGTAAGAGTTTTTTGCAAGTTCGCGTGCGCTTGCGCGTCGGCGGGCGTCCGCGTCCGTGCGAACCCTTCCCGGCGCGCGGATTGAGTGCGGAACCCTTCCTATGTGGCGAAGGGTCGCCGGGCGCCGTACATGCCGCGCCGTGCAACGCCACAACGTCTCCGCCGGGACCCGCCACATACGACCTTTCTGCCTGCACCCGCTTCGCTACAATTCGCATGTGTGCCACCCGACAGCTGCATCAGTTTTTATATACGCTCTCATATTTTTTCACAACGGTATAACGCAACGCACCCTTGAAACAGTTTGCGTAATCGATGACAAAACTAAATATTCCGCCCGATGATTTCCGTATTTTTGGAGAATACTAAATCGGTTGTCGAAAGCTGGCGGGTTCGAAAAATAAATGCATTGTGACAAAAACAACGGGTCATCGAATTAAATGTTTTCTATATAAATTATACAGATTTCACAGTTAATATTGCATTGTTTAAACAAAATTCGGTTGCTACTGAATCTGATTGGCTGGTAAACGATTGGCTGTCATCAAAATAAATCTTGGAATTCTAATATGTGTAAATATTTGAAGGATATCGCAACATCCGATCACCTTCTGAGAATTGATCTGTGTTTTATTTAATCTGTTAATACGATCTAAACAGGTACACAAGAACCTATTATTTGCAATTATAATCAGAAAGATGTAGATTATCTAAAATAATACCTTAAAGTGTAAAAAAATAAGTAGAAAAAAGTGTAAGAAAAACCAAGTAAAGTAAAAACTAATTGGTCTTGATAGCTCACTACACGTATAATAGTTGTACAACTCCGTCTCAGACGCTACCAGAAACTTTACAATCGGTACTACTCCATTGCGTCACCACATTTTGGATTTCTGAATTGGATCTAAAAACACAAACTTATCCAAAATGTGACCGACGACGCGGCGACGTGACGTTAGTATGAACAATCACTTTGATATGATGTATCACAGGCAGCTTGAAAAATGTTATTCTGTCTTTCTTTTTAAGCTTCTTTTACCATTTTATACATAAATCTTAACATGGGGGTAAATGAGGTGGATTTATCCTGGAATACAGCAGGTATCGTGATTACCAAAGATCATTTAGGTACGAGAAAAGAATCCTAATGCTCTCATTTGAGAACTATTGAGTAGCTTCTTTTCGTTTAAACTCCTAGCGTATTTGATACAGTCAAAAGTTTCTAATGATTCTTTAATTCTTATTCATCTAACATAATATCTATATTCTACTTTATCCTTCTAGATATCTAGTCTAGAATCCTAAAAACATCTCAAGCCTTTTTGCCAATGTGAATGAAAGGAAAATGATTTTAATGAACACACGACTAAACGCCATCATGGCTACCAGCTTTAACTAAAATAAATTATTATAATCGCAACCAAACTCTTTGTGCGTATGTATAAGAATTAAGTTTTATATAATTCACCCCATGTGAGGGTCACATTGTGAGCTCAGTGATGGCCGGTACTATTGATTATGCAAAGCAACGAGCGAGGATGCAATTGTCCGCTTTTTGCGCCAAGGGACGGACGCGGACGGACGCAGGGGATGGCCACGTAGCACCCCTATGTCTTGTACACATGCATGTGTGTATAGGGTTCAGAGATGGTATTTTATTATTAATCACAATATCAAAATTATAGACTCCAAGGCCCATTGAAAAGATCTTTGGTTCAATGTTCAATATTAAATAATATCACGAGTCAAAACGTATCGTATAGGTATCTTACGTATGAATGATCTACAAACGCGAGGAACATTCTTTTTGCCGTCAAAAAGAGTGCCAATTCCATATAATCATTTTTCGTGCCAAAAATATAAGCTAGAGCCGACAGACAGAACTAGGCCCGTCAATAAAAGAATCCTTTACGAATTCCCCATCTCACCTTACAAATTAAATGGCGACGTCAAAGGCAGGACGACAGCGACACTGGACCGACAGCAAACGTTCAATGAAAGATGGGCCCAAGAAACTATCGATTGAAAAGACACAATTAAAGTTAGAGTTAGGCAACTACGCCGTTTGTTGTTCTGTGCTACGCTCGTGTGTGTAACCCCACGAAACTTTCATCTCTGGAGAGCGAGTGTGGGAGGAGGGGCGGCCTCCCTACGAAGGGAGTAAAAAGTAGTTGTGACTTGTTCACCTCTTTCGGTGTCGCCCACCGCGGCTGGATTTACTCGTGAGCTTTTTATTACCGAATTTTATTATATACCTACACGGTTTAAATCGGTAACTGGCTTCGTAAATAATTTGGGTTATTCACCAACTGGACACAAGAGTCTGGACACACGTGTGTCCAGTTGGTGAAACTCAAAGTTAGTATCACTTATTATTTCGTCATCTGGACACGCGAAGATTTTCATTCGTGTCCACTTAGTGAAACTTAAATTATATCACTTTTATGTTTTCGCCAACTGGACATAACTATTTTTTTTTTTGCAAATTGGGTACAGTCAGGTTCATAATCGCCTCAATTTCATGAAAAAGCTGCTATACTTTTTTACTTGAAAAACCTTATTAGCTTCTACGAGTATTTAAGTCAATTTTTGAAATAAAACAAATTTAAGTAATATCATGACGATTTATTATTGTGAAAAATACTATACTTAACTAGTGTTATTTTTTGATTACCTGTAGGTGCTTTTATAACATCAGCGTGACAATATTCAATATAATCTTCGAGTATCACAGAAAAATCATATAAGGTCATGGAAATAGAGTATTTTAGTAATAATTAAGGTAATTGTATCACAATCATTTTACTAAGACTAAGATAATAATTACAGAGATCAATAAAATCAACAGTAAAACATAGGAAATTAGTATAAGCCAGTATAAATATATTTTTATTTACTTAATTTTTTCGATACAGTGACCGATGCTAATTTCTCCTGATTCAAAATATTTAACAGTGACTGCGATCATAGTATTAATTCTGATAGTTTCAATTTTTTTTCTTGGTATAGGTCCATCCATCACAACCCGGCGCCAAAAATCATTCATGTCTCTTTGATCGCTACCAGAAACTGTACTATATTTGGTTTCCGTTTAAATTTTGTGGCTATTCCGGCATTCCATGCCTCTACAGAATTATTAGTGCGATGATGTTCTTTATAGCAGTTGTATGTGTTTGCATAATCGGAATTTTCATCGAGCCACGTTCTAATAAAATAATCGTTAAATTATGTGACATCTTCAGTGTCATTCAGCCATGATATATGAAACCAGGCATCAGATTGTGTGTCAGTCGGTAAAAGTGGCAATGTACAACATCTCTTCACGTGATCTTTCCCCAATTTCGACTTTGTTAGGTGTAACGGTTCTGCTTTTCGCCACAAACATCTTTTGAAATGAGTATAGCACCCCACAATTTTTATATTTGGAAATTCATGTTTTGTCACAAATTAACTTAAAAAATACAATATTGAATCTAAAACTGAGTAGATACTTACCTATATTAAAATCCACGTCACTTTTAAATGGCACAAATACTGCACTTAATGCATACGCGAAACGAAGTAAATTGATAACGAATTATGACCAAAGGGTTAACGGGTTGGGATTTTTTAACTGCTCCAACCAATCAGAGCATTAATACATGGCCGCCGGGAATACAGAAAGAAAAAGTAATACAAGTAATAAACAGAAAGTGTAATAAAACTGGTTACATGTTGAAGATTATAAAACAAGGATAGAGATAGTGACTCTAAGTCTCAAAAATACATTCTTTATAAATTCACAAATTGTGAATAATTTTAAAATTACATACTTAATTACCCATTCTCAGTAGTGGGACGTTCAGTGGCCGATGATGTTTGACACAAAACATTAATGTGCTTGACTGTACTTTATCTTGAATTCGGGTAAAATGCGAACTTGTGTCCAGTTGGCGAAAACATAAAAGTGATATAATTTAAGTTTCACTAAGTGGACACGAATGAAAATCTTGGCGTGTCCAGATGACGAAATAATAAGTGATACTAAATTTGAGTTTCACCAACTGGACACACGTGTGTCCGGTCTCTTGTGTCCAGTTGGTGAATAACCCAATAATTTTATGGCTGCCTACGAGCGTATAAGTATGATTATGTTGTGTTTATGTAGGTAACCTATGGTTTAAGTTGAGATTGTAATTACTTACATGAAGGCATCATTTCACGACGGTGAATTAAACAATGGCTTTGGAAATTTAAAATAATTATAATGTATATTAAAAATGCAGACCTCAGCATCTTCTGATTATTATAACTAGCTTTTGCCAGCGATTTCATCCGCGTGAAATCCGTCTTAGCTCTGTGTGTAAATGTCTCTTACCAATAAACTACCATCCTGCCAAATTTCAGCTTCATAGGCCAAATTCTTTTCAAGACATCATGTTGTCAGTGAGTGACTTTCCCTCTCATAATATAAAATTTAAAGGAACACAAGGTTCAATGAAGTCTTACAATTGTTTAAAAAATGACCACTGGAATTCTCTAGATAATTAATTTAATCTAGTAGCGTAAAGAACAAGGTTTTGGGTCGCGAACATGTGTATATTCCAATCCCTTCGATACAAATACAGTATCGCATCATTATAATTATGTTTCTTTGAAAAAAGGGGTCTGATGATTCACTCGGACCTTTTAGAAACAAATACTTGTTATTCTTAGATCATAAGTCTGTACTAATAACAAGATAAAAAGGTTGAACCTGTTATCTTATTTCATAATAGAAAAATAAAATTGGTAAGTTACGTACTTGTATTCATAACATAATAATAATAGAAGCTGTATTGAACCTTATATCACCATTATCGGGATGTCACATCAGCTGAATCAAACGTTGTGACGTAAAGCCTTTACATAAATATACACAAGAGACAACAAAAATAGTGTTTGAATGTGTTAGTACAAAGGTAGTCACGCCCGCGGCTACTTATATCGCATAAAACATACACTGGCAAAGGGTTTGTGCGTGCAGACGCGTGCCGGTGCCAAGACGATGCTATCTGTCACTCCACCCCGCGTCTACCGCCTCTCACCGTGTGGCACACACCACGCCATAAAAAATCCCTTCCACACATAAAATCGAACTCGTGCTCATCCGACACGCAACAATTGGATCCGACTGCGGGGACACGTTTTCTACTTAAAAAGTAAATTTTATTTTTAAAAAATGCTCTTCCCCTGTACTACCGATGGTTTAAAAAAGCCATAATATGTCCCTGACGATGCGCGCGCGCCGGCTGAAGATTTGACGCGCTCGCGCATGTGTTTATAGTCGTCCCCTCGTAATTTTAACATTTTTTCACAAAATTTAAACCATACAGTACACCGGTTACCGCGTTCACTGTATTTGAGATAAAAAAAACGCGAATTGTTAATGTATCGAGCGGACATCAAAAGAATAAAAAAAAGTGGAGCCGCCGTAGTTTTTCACGTGATCGTGTCCGTCCAAGCGGTCGGTCGGCGGCTGGACGTTATGGGCTCGGTAAGGGCGCAACGGTTTTTGTGTGACCCTCAATTTACAACACAAGAAGGGACATGACATCGTCTCCCCGTTGTACCTTGACATCTTGGCAGGCAAGGAATGTAATGTAAATTTGGTACAAAAACGGGAATTTAAATAAGTGTAGTGGCCCGGGAACTGGCCGGGGGCCCTTCGCATAAAAGCGGTCGTTATTAATACCGGCCTCTAACGACAAAAACATACATGTATGCTGGTGACAGTGATTACTTACGTGTCCACTATACCTTCCACCTTTTTATTTCATGCTATAATAGTTTTGCAAATAAACTCGCAGACAAATACAAACACGGAGTTATGAGAAAGGCGTATCAGATCTTTATGTAACAGGATTACGATATTAATATTTTTAATATCTGTATTGATCGCTTGGCGGTCTCCGAAAAATACCATGTTAACGGACTCGGACAGGAAATTAACATGATGTGAGTTTTCCTTCGGCTCGAGATACAGAGGCAATAAATAAGATTGGCAAAGCAGAGCACTGGTGCGCGTCAGCTGAACATAGCGGAAAAAGAGTAAAAAAACATTACGATAAAATGACCGCACTATCAAGTGAAGGGATAAATAATTCTGAGATCTTTACAGTAAAATGATACGGTACCAGTACCGTATCATTGTGAGCACCAGTGCTCACAGCATAGATATCGAATAGACATAGTAAACTTAAGTCGGCCAAAAACAAGTCAGCGAAACAAACTACACTGAGTAGTCAATAGAAATAGGCTCTGGTCTGCCCTAATTACTGTAGGTACTGCAAAATGAACTTGCGGTAGTTCATTATGTGCATCAAATGATATAGTGACAAGGAAAAAAATATCTGCACTATATCATTAAACTTTTATTTAACGAAGGTCAATATTTTATAGTCACAAGAATATTTATTATAGAATTTACAGAAAACACTTTAAAATTACACCTAACGTAGCTTATTAATTTAAAGTTATTTTTGGGCCGTAAAAAATAACAATATGTTACAAAAAATATATATTCTGAGTGATTGGCGATCTGTGTGAATGTAACCGAAACCTAACGCTACGTGATCTTAAAAAGATTCTGATTTTTCCTTTCAAATGCGGAACCCTAAAAACGAATTTCACAAAGTTGTTATTGTTTCTTACGTGTATCACGTACACTGTCAAATCCCTATCCTGTAGCAATGTTTACTTATCTGATAAAAAAAAGGAAAATACAAATCATAAACTATTACAATAAGGTTAAACATGGTTAAATTAGACATAGCCTTTACCTATGTAGTTCACAAAACATTCAGTTTGATACTGACAGTCGAACACTCCGGAGGAAAAATGGAAACTTAACTAGGTATGTGTGTAGTTGTTTAGTATGTGTGACTGTGCACTATACAGAAACTACAGAAGCTCTATTTCGAACCGTGCGCAAACAAATTAACAAATTGCATAACAACGTGTAAACAACTGCTCAAGTAGAAGAAAAATCACTAGTATTTCCAGGTTTTTTACCTTGTTGTCTATATGGCCCATTGACATCCGACTTCTGGAACGATAATTAACGACGTTTCTAAGTGATCTGATTGGCCGTTGATGATTCAGTCAGCCAAAAACACAAGAAGGCGTATATTTTTAAAATTTTTGTGTTGATTTTCGTTTCAGAAACTGCTATATAGCGTAAAGCTGTTGATGGACCCATATTGAACATATGGTCAACTCATACTACCATAAACCACTGCCAGGCATCGCTGGGACTCTCCTATAACACGCCCTCTCAAGAACTGACTATCCCCAGCTACCCTTAAGGCCGTCGGTCCATCTATCTAAGGCAGCTAGCTCAATGGATCTTCCAAAAAATAAACCATAAGTAAATTATATTATTTGCACCTTCCAAAACCTTAAAATTGATTTCCTCATCCCGAAAAGACTATGCACCTAAGATTTTGAACGTAAATCACTGTTGTGCAGGACTTTCAAGATGGTGGGTGGGCATTGAACGTGTTGTACTACTGCCAATATGTGTGAGTGATGTAGGACAGGTCGCGAGGGTGGCCGCGCAGACGGACGGTCGCCGCGGGCGTATGTCTTCCGAGCCCTTCTATCCACACTAATGTTGCAGAATGTAAAGATGCTGAGGTTTAAACTTGAACACAAGTTATGATGTTTGATTATTAATCGTTCTGTAGGATTAATGGTAACACAAGGAATATTTGTTTATTCTGAAAAACAGATACTTTGAAACTCTAAATGTTAGCAATTGCATAGTCTTAATATAGCAAAGACTAAAAATATGCTGAACAACTAAAGTACTAACCTAACCCGAAAAATAAAAAACCACTCGCGTGTCTCTATTTCGTTTCGTCTCTCGTGTTATCCTGTGCGAATCCCGACAAGTCCCGGAAAATCAGGGGCTGTTTGCCACACTAAGCCGGTGTGGGTTGCACAGCGCCCGGGGAGCGCATTTACATCAAACTGTCGTTTGGCGGGAAGTTTGCCACGTCGTCATCACCAGCCAATTGCTCGCACTCGCCACAACAATGTTTCCCTTCGGACACACGATTTTTAACACTTCGGAAGGTGATAACTGCCAAAAGAAGTAATAAAGTAGCTATTTATATGAAATAATCTTAGAATAATGCTAGCTAATGAAAACCAGTATAGTCAAACAAGGATAGTTTGAGGTTTTCTGTTCAGCGGAACTGAACTAAGAGCATTTACTTTGAGAACGTATAGTATGGGTTCTTACATCAATAGCTAAGCACATACATAGCAACGGTGACGAGGGTTAGTCGCCGTAACCCTTTAATGCGGTGGGTATGAGGGCCGGGCGGAGGGCGGGCAGCGGAAGGGTTGCCGCCCGGCGGCTGGGCGGCGCCCCCCCGCTCCCCTCGCACTTTTACGACGAGCTTTTTTATCGTGCGTGCTGTCGTTTTTCCTTTTCTATTTTTTATGTTTATTTCCCCGAAACCATAAATTATGTTTGAAAGAAGGGAACACTCGGACGTTCGACAGGAACCGGGGTGACGTCGACCAACTTTTCTGTTCTCCGCTTTTCTGTTTTTTTATGGTCTCTCGTGTGTAATGTGTGTAGGGGTGAATGCATCGTTGCCATGACGACTGCATGGCATTAGGAGCGAGGGCGATTCGCCGCCACTCCGCCAGACCGCCACTCGATCGCCGATCACATGATATATGTAGCCGTTATAAATAAACCGTGTGTATTTCTTGTTGTAACTCGAGCCACCAGCGCAAACACGCTTGTCTATATTCATTCGATCCTTGTTTGTGAACAAACTAGCGAGATGGACGCCGCGACAATGTTTGCTCTATCAGGACTCTACCGTGTAATTTTACCATCGTGACATTAAACGATCATCTCTCACTACTGGATATACCTACGTGTACTTTTACATTAAATTAAGATCACAAGCAAATATTCTTAAATGGTTTAAAGCTGGAAGGTGCTATAGCAAATGTTCGTACACAAATCCTCCAACTGGAAGTTAAGTGCCCACTGAGCCGCCCGTTCAAGTTTAATAGGAAACAATATTATTAATAAGCCGTCCGTGGCGTACATTCATTCCATTATCAATCAACCGCAAAAAGTGAACAAAGCCGATGTTGTATCCAGTTAATTGCTCACCCTTGCCGCGCGACAAAAAACCGCGCCATATTGCGTCCAGCGCACACTAACCACCGCGAAAGAGAAATTTACGAATAAAGCCCCAATGGTTACACGCTGCATTTAAAATTAGAACCCTTTAGGGCGCCACACCGCCAGACAAAGGGCCGAATGGCAAATTGCCGGCAGGTAGCAATAGCGAATATGTCGAAATGGAGTCCCAATAATTACTAAGGGCTCTAGTTTAATAAATGGCTCTTTTTCTAAATTATGAAGGGCTGATCGCGCCATACGGACATACCTGCCGCGAACCCTTCGCCCTTCACATAATGAGTTATAACTCTTCATTGCTTTTATTTGCAGGATTTTTTATGAGAGGTGAGGTTGGCGAGTGGGCACCGGGCAACCCAGTTCGATCGTTTAGAAAGTGGCCGCGGCTGACCATAACTCGCTACCCGAATATAATGAGTGCGGCACTGTGCGAGATCCAATAACAAAATATATATAACAAGAGTATCGTGAAACGTATTGATACTCACTTACTTCTTAATGTTGCGAAGACAAAACACTCCTAACATAGTGGTACGAGTAGGTACAAGGTTTGGCTACTGTATAGACCTTCGTATGTATTACGCCAAGAGCCAGCTACCTCCTAAATCCATTCAGTTCGACACAACACAAATACAGTAAACAACATTTGCTACTGACAAAAGGAGCTCCTTAGAAATGGGTTTTATGTATCATTGTTTGGATAAAACAAACTTGGAGGATACGTAATTGTATGACAACGAACCCTTTTGCCCGGAGGCAGCGGAGTGTGTCGCGATGACTTGTAATTCCGATGTTTTCGCTGTTAAAATCGTATTTCCTGAAGGCGACATTGATCGGAGTCAGTGAAGCGAACACGAGAGTATTTTTAATGTGCCAGGACAAAGCGCGTCTCCCAAACAATGCCTCGGGAGACTATTTAAAACGAATCCCTTGACGACACCTACGCACACAGCATCAACCTGGAGTGTGGTGCAAATTGTAAACTTATCGCTTTTCTACGTCATTATAATTTATTAGATTATTTTAATAATTCTTTCTTATTTGGCTATTGAACTTTCACGACCACACCTGTGAAGCTAACTCAAAGCTAGCTAAAATTGTCATTTATTGTTTTTGTTTGAATGTCTTTATCAATTTCTATTGGTGAATCATCGACCGACAAAAAAAATAAAAATCCCGTGTAGCTACACGCTGTGGTTCTACTTTTTATAAATGTAAAATGATAATAAGTCATATTATCATTACCGAAAGCTGATTTACGTTCAAAGCCCTCTCAATTCTGTCACGTGCACCACACACATCGGAAGCTCGCAGAATGCTCCGATGGGTTTAACCGTCTAACTATCGGCAATCCTTTACTAGTGCAAGCCTTTCACGAGCGACAGACCAGAAATATTATTAATATTGTCAAATATTTTGGCGGCTTTCACAATGCACCCTTTATCCCTCTATCCCCAATTAGGCTGAAGAGAATATTGTCGCAAAACTTTCTGAAGATTTATCGCTTGTCCTGGATTAAAACGTTTTATTGTAGTTCAGAAGAATAGCACAAGTAAAAAAGTTGTCTGATATCCATTACAAAGATATTTGTTAGAGCTAGGAATAGTAGCGGCCATCGAACCGGTACGTGTCGTGCTACACAGCCGATCTTATATAATTTTGTGTTATAGTCGAAGATTTATAACAATCAATTCAAAAAGATGTCTATATGAAGATAAATTAATACCTAACCTATACCTACGATATTTTTGAAAAAGCGGTTCTGTGGGTGTTATTTTTTTTTAAGTACCATGTCCACTGTAGGAATTTTTCCTGTATCGTGGGTGCGTTTACAAACATAAGCTCACTTACATCAACAACACGTTATTGGATATTAATACAGTTTTAGTTGTTTTTCTTAGTCCAGAAGTGTAGAATTTATCTTTCATTTTTATTTATTTTCAACCAGTGTTTTATTTCCTTTTTCCACTCATATCTCGATCCTGAAGCACTAGGAGAATGTTATTTTTACTCTTTTAAGTCTTGTTCAAACTGGTAAGTATAATGTGAAAATCTAATAGGTTACTTAGGAACGTAAGAGAAAACTCGATTATGATTAGTTTAGTGTTTAGTCTTAAATTTATCTCATGGATGCTACTTTGCTGATTGGAGATGATCCTAGTATATTTCTAGCCAAAAATCCGCATGTAAAGTCTATAGGTATCGTAATGTAGTTACGAATTATTATTTATCAGAATGCTTCTACAATAAGACATTTGTCTCTACAGTTAACAGTGTGATTTACTATCATGACTATGTGATACTTGCTTATGCCCGCGACTTCATCGGCGGGAATGTCGGTTGTCGCGGACGAAGACGATAATTACCAGGAAAAGGGCCACTGAATCGGATTTTATGGTATTTACGTAGCGTAGGTAAACCCTAATTATTTTTCTAACTAAACGTAGCCTAAGTTAATCCTTATAACATCAGCTGTAAATTACAATGAAAGTCTCATCAAAATCAGTACAGCTATTTTGAAAACTTGCCGGAAAAAACAAAAAGCAGACCAAAAGTTTAAGTGTTTTTAGTATAAGTACTGTGTATATGCATGAAATAAAAAGCTGTTATTTTAACATTACAACCAGACACTTCAATTTTATTTATTTGTAGAGGCGAAGATTACCTTACCTCTAACGGACGTTGAAGATGACTTATTTAGCCGATGTTAGGAATTTCGAACTTGCTACGTTATAAATTGCTTCAAAACTAAGTCAACAAAAGTATTAAACAATTCCTCCAAAGAATTCAATATCACTAGAGTATCGACAAAAATGCGGGCGACTCCGCGGGGTACCTCACTAATACCATACAATAATGCAATACCTATTACTCAATTGTTAACTTTTTACATGTAACGTGACCAGTCAGGAGGAATCTGGACACAAATACTGTCCTTTAATACATGTCAAGTAGCGAGACACTGAACTAAGATCACATCATTAATATTGAGGAGAGACTACAAGTAGGCGTTCGTCCGCGTTGGTGGAAAAGGATAAATTTCATGGAGAGGTGCTTTCACCCTTTACGACTCCTATCTATTTGTCAGAGAAAAGGAAACACGTTAAAGCAACTAAAGAAAAGAATCGGTTCTACACCGACCTAATTGTGTCCTTAATGTACGTACCACGTACGTTACTGCCTCTAACGACGCCGATTTCATGCCTGTCTTTACGTTACTACTGTAACTATAGGTAACGACTTAATTTTCAGTTGGACAGGACTTTTAATTATACGAAGGTGTATCTAGAGTTTTTATTTGCATGCGACAAAAGCAGAAGGAAAAGTTAGGGGTCTCGTAGAGCCTAATTAGGCACATTATTTAAACTGATTTCCATTTTCATGTCATTATTAGTTGTGTATTGATCTAGGAAGAGGATCTAAAATAAACAAAAAAAAAAAACAAACAAATTCTTACAACTAGGAAAATAGACGTATTCCAAACTAACGCTATGTGAAATATTAATATTTTAAATTTTAAGTCAGACTTTATAATTTCACCAAAATAATAATAATTATACCAGTTATTACTGTCCCACTACTACGTAAAGGCCTCTTCTCGTTTATAGAAGGCACGAGCATTGATGGTGGATTGGTGATTTGAGAGTAATATTAAATTATAAATGCACTACGCAAGCCTACGTGTCACATATAGCCAAAGTCAAAGCATTAATTTCAATTAGACCATTTCCAGGCACTTTTGAAACATTAACATTTGTCGTATAAGGATCGTTATATTAAAATATATTGACTTTGCAAATACGTATACCTACAATATTTTCTACTTAAAGCCAGCGCAGCTAAACATTATATTATCTAAGGATCTATCTACGTAACTAAAGAATAAGACTGCATATTATTTCTGCAGGTATAAAACTGCAAACTATCCTTTTGCTACAATAAATTATATAAAGTGTCCATCAACAATGCGCCGGCGCAGCGCTACCTCGCACAAAGCGGAGCTGCTCCGGTCAACCCATTAGCGCATGCGCCGCGGGGGATCATGATCACTTTGCTTACTTTAATTTATGTACTTTGCCATTGTCCACTAACAATGCATGCGTTTTATAGTGTTCGGCTGCTGGACACCCAGATTAACATCTATGCTTGGTTTCGCCTTTCTCTCGTTTTGTGCAACGCACACACAATGCGTATAACCGGGCAGCCACCTGGCAATAATGGCTTTAATGTTGGATTTTATGCCAAAAAATACTGCTACCCTAATCATCATCATATCCCGTCATTTTTATGTAGAAACCTTACTATTGTTATGTTATTGTTATATGAAATGCTATAATAAACAAATATGTAAAAAGAAAGTTTTATTTCGATTTATCAATAATTCCTATTGTAACAAACATGTAGATGCCATTGTTTTATTAAACCATCATAATAATTTCAAATTATTTAAAATTACATACACACGTAAATACATTAAGAAAAATAGCAGCCTATTATTGTCCCACTGTGTAGGGCAAAAGCATGCAGACAAGGCATGGGCATTGATTACCTACCACGCTTACTCAAGGCGCATTGGCGATTTCAGACTTTTACCCGTTCAATCTTTTTCTTCACCGATATCACTGATATCTAAGATTACCTTATAAAGTCCATACAAGTATGAATTCAAAAACTCTTTGGTAACAACATTTGTACTAACCCAGTTTCAAAACCGCATTCTCGCTGCACGAGAGGAAGTTACCTTAACCACTGGGCCATCAGATCATAATATTTATATTAAAGTAAAAAGCTTATACAAACATCTTAAAGTTAATATTAAAAAAAAAAACTGAACTCTATTCTATAATTATAAACCTGCCTAATTAATTTAAAATAACTCATAATGTCATAGCAAACTACTTATCTAAGTATTATAGTACCTACTAAGAGATCAAGGCCCAGAGCATTGTAATCAGCAAACGAGCAATATACCACTGATTCCTTTTTTTTCAACATCATAGAACTGTTTAAATGTCAAACTAAGCAGTTTTATCAAAACGAAATCAGTGACAGAACTTAAAAGCTATTCAGATTTCGCGCTTCAGACTTTCCAGTACGGACCAGAACTTATTCATTCTCTATCCGTGCATCACCTTCATCGGTGACAGATCTCGGGTTATGTACCAAATCGCCGTGAACCCTGATGCGATACACGCACGTGTAGACTGGGTGTCCCCAGTTCGACAGTACCCGCACCCTCACGAGACTGTGACCCTTGGCAGAAGGGTACAGCACTTCGAAGTACTGGATAGGTTTGCCATCTTTGTCGTACTCAAAGCTGCCGTAGTCGTGTGGGTACGGGTCGAAGCGGTTATCTAGACCTTCGATTTGGAAGAGACGCGGAGCTGATGATATCTCTCTGTGAAGAAAAAAAACATTCAATACATTTTTCTTCAAAATCGCAAAATAAAGATTGCATAAAACCTCAAAGTCGTTTAGACTAGTTATAGATAAAGTTATGATTATAAAAAACAGTTTTTGCCAACCTTTCTATACAGCGTACTGCCAAACCTATTCGTATAATAATCTGGTACACTCTCAATAAACATAAAACAAATATATGCAGAAAAACACAAGTTACCTCGTCGGTGAAATATGCGGCGGTATATGTTCAATGCTGACACTCGTTATCCGGACGGTGCCCAGCAGACGTATGGTGGCCTCTCCCCTAGGCCCCTTGAACGCCCAGCACTCTCCGGGCAGGGTCCCCGGCCGGATCATGGCCCGGGCGCCGAGGCACTCCCGGCAGAGCCACGTGCTCAGCAGGTGGAGCGCCCAGCCCACTGGTGACTCGTAAATGACGTGCTCTATGGTGTCTCCCGTATCCAATACTCTGGCACCAGCCGACTCGAGCGCGTAGTCTGCTAGCTATTAACAAATATCCACACTCTTTCATAATTTATATGATTAACATACATACATACATACATACATACATACCATCACGCCTGTATTCCCCGAAGGGTTAGGCAGAGGTGTACCAATGCACACCCACAGTTCGCCGGTATGTTTAGGTCCCATTAATAGGGTGCGAGCCTATTGCCATTAACCGGGCACAAATCCAAACTCCGAGCTGCTACTGAGAATTTCATAGATTTTCAAACCCAATAACACTTTTTGCTCGATTCCGACTTTTTTTTAATATGATTTACTTTTGATAGGTAGGTATTTCAATTTAGAATGATTACTGCATGATGCGGCGACGTCGTTATCCAATTTTTTGTACTTAGGTAAGACTGAAGTGAGGGAATCAAAGTCAAAGTCAAAGCATTTATTTCAATTAGACCATTTACAGCCACTTTTGAATTATCAAGAAGTTATGCAGTAAGTTGAAGCTAGTTGCTCGTTCCAAAACGTAGGTCTCTATGGAGAAGAACGAGCAAGAAACTCCATGGACATGGATAGAATGGACATAGACATAGAAGCGTATATCTTTTTGTATTTTTCTCTACATACCTACAATGATGCTATATGTCTTTAAAACATTCAGAAAAAATAATAATCAGTTATTAATCATAATAAATCAAAATCAAATATCAGGTTAACTACTTTGAATGTAAAGGATGAAAAGTTCAGAAGCAAACCAAAACGGAAACACGTGTGAGTAAAATATGAGGAGATGATTGACAAAGATGTAACAGGCACAAACAAAGCTATCCGACGGGCTTATAAGACAACGACACGTGTTTAAGGGGTAACTTTAGTATTTGCTAGCTAGCTTTGGAATTAGGAATGAGAAATGCTACATAAAAATCATCAAAATACAAACTCCCTCATTGCAATGATAAGATTGCGAAAACCGTTCTATAGGCAGTCATTAAGTACAAAAAAAGAAAAATATAAAAAATCTAAACCCCGAATTTGTAAAAACTTAGTTAATAACATACATACCATCACGCCTGTTTTCCCCGAAGGGTTAGGCAGAGGTATACCAATGTACATCCACAGTCCGCTAGGTGTGTTTGGGTCCCATGTAATTAGGGGACGAGCCTATTGCCATCAACCGGGCACAAATCCGAGCTGCTACTGAGAATTTCATATAAAAACCCAACAACATTTTGCTAGGCCTGGGAATCAAATCCAAGACCTCTAGCGTAAACTATTAATTGTAATAAGTACTAAAAAAAGCAAGATAGTGCTCCAGACTTAAATACTGTAGTACTTTAACAGTTGGTTTCCCAATAATGGGTTGGTGGTTGGTTCACAAGCTTCTGATTAATTGTATAAACAATACAATAGTAGTAGTAGTAGCTGCAATACAATATATTGCACATCACTAACCTGTCTATCATAATCTGCTGCATCGCCAATCTGCCGGTTGTTGCGCATACGTATCACGGGATCCACGAGCGCATCCTTAGCGCGTCCGGCCGCCGCCGCGACCGCGGGTAACACCGATGAAATGCGCTCCATCTCAGTTTGCAGCCGCTCGTGCTTGCGATTTACCTTCAAAAACATTATATCAAGCCTATTTTACTCTTTCCTATATTCACCAAAAGACGTATCCACATCATCATCTCAAATAGCAGCAGGTAGACATTTTAAATAATCACAGATTATTTTGTTATATATTTACATTAAAAATAAATAACTAAATTAAAATAAAACAAATATTTAAGGGGGCTCCCATGCAACAAACGAGTTTTTTGTTTGCTGTTTTTATAGAAAAAGGTACGGAGCCAGTTCGACTCGCACTTGGCCGGTTTTTATCTTTGTAAGACTGCTGAAGATCATTGTGGTTAATAAGTATTAACCATTATTATGTATGATCTTAATAAGTATTGTTATAGCAATCGTAAAGATAGAATGGTAACGTGAGCCTTGACCAAATCACTGGATTTATTATGCCAGTTCCCTACAAGATCATCTCCACTAATAGTTTTACCTGCAGATCCATTGGATATTATGTAGGCGCAGGACCAATGACTCTACGTGCTTTCCGAGGCACGGGGGTATCACACCACCAACTTCTCAACTTCGGGAAATTCCTAATGTGACAAACCCAATCACAATTTTTGCCCGACCTGGGAATCGAACTTGCCACCACTTTGAAACTGAATGTAGATAAGTTATCTAGTAGTTACGGTTCTGAAGTAGGTGTTGTATATCTTCAAACAACTCTTTATATGACTCATGTTCTGACACGTATAGTGACCGGGGCCATGCCGAGTTAGCGGCTAATAGTCCCGCTAAAACTTACAAAACTTATAAACACTATTACTTCCATGAGACAACTAACGCCATCTGACTTAAAAAGCTACTAAGTTAGTACTACATAGGTCAAAGCAATGCGTAGCAAAACAACACACAACGCCATCTTTCTTGTAGAACATGAACTATCTATCTCGAGAGTCGAGGACAGTTATTTAGTGAGAATGAGATGAGAATTTGTGTTAACCATCCCAAATCTGTACCTTAATAGTTATGTAGGTACTTAATGCTTTATGCTCTGGGGTAGGAAGTTTTAATACTTTATCAGACACAACCTTAAACTTTCAAAATAATATCCCTCAAGCCGCAATGTAATTAATATGTTACAACTATGGTACATAATAATTTATGATGAATAGTAACCTCAGACAGTCCTCTAGTGAGCTGCATGACGACGTATTTGATGTCAGAGAAGTCTCCGTCCAGCATCTCCTGAGTTGGTCCCCAGAAATACGCGTAAACGTGCAGCCCGAGCAACAAAGATAGTGCGGCGCATACGAACGAACGAAACACATTTCGGAAGCACCCATCCCGCCTGTATCCATAATCCATGAATTAATAATTAGCTATTTTAGAATATGTTTTTACTTGCTGGCAGAGCTGATAAAATGTTTATTGACATGTACAAAGTTATTGAATAAACTTCAATTTGACTTTATTTTTGTCAGTTATATCGCCTTCATACGAATTAGATTCTTCATCGAGTAACCCACCATGAAGTGTTTGTTTCAGTACCTACTTTCATGCTTCATGCCCAGTGCAGTACCACTTCCGAACAAAATAGCATTTGTATGCAATTTTATTGCTCTTTCTTATCAAACTAAATGTTAATTTAGGACAAACATAATTTATGTTTTGTGCAAAGAAATTTAATTAAGATTGTTCATCGACAATAACCCAAAGCAACTAGCTGTAAGAAGGTAAAAAATGATTTTCATAGCTGACTACAGCTGCCCTCTTGTATTACTGAGCAATGTTGCCAAATTCTCACTAAAAGAACTCGCTAGTGATTGATGGGATCGATGGGATACTAATATGGCCATCACTTAAAATAAAAAACTCTTGAAATTTTACATCATATAATAATACAAAATGGCTACAAACGGCAGATTGTTACATATTGTCCAAATGAATATAGATTTATTTAAAGTGACTTTTGATGTTTCCAGATAGATCGAATTATTTATTCTTACGCCTTGAATTTGCTCGCGATGTATGCCTAACGAAATTATGATCATCATAATTATGATGATGCAACTATATTGAAATAAACAGACTGTAATGAAGTCATCCATATTGGACATTATAACTCTCCATGCAATTATTAATGCAATTTGTTTTGGGTTGGTGTGAAGCACGTCCTTTTTCTGTTTTTAACATTGGACTGTAGAGTGTACGGTAAAAAAGTTACAAAGACATATCTCAAGCAAATTCTAGGCATAATCCGCAAGTTATGTAGGAATCTGCAGCAAATAACTTTATGCTTTCTGGTTTTGCGTGGCGTATTCGATCTGCGCGGCCGCGACGGACTTCATGGCGTCGTGTGCGGAGTGCACGTTCCCGCGCCACGCGACCAGCACGTCGCGCAGCTGCTGCCACTGCGCGCGCCCGAACGTGCGGTGCATCGTGCTCGACACGCGCACCGACCGCTCCGCCTGGTCCATGCGGGCACGCACCAGCTTCGTCTTCAGTACTGGAAGGAAATTAACAATCATATTGAGCATCTTCTTATTTACCTTGTGGGTAATAAGGTATAACGACCCCACCCTAGCCTCGAGAGTATTTATATTCGGCATTTATCCTTGATTACTTGAGAACAATATTTCAATTGTGAAATATTAGTAATGAAATTTACCTTCGATGATGAAAGCTTCAACATCTTGTTCTTCAATTTGCAGTTCAGAGATAATCTCATCATAAGTGAGTTCAGGGTTGACTTCAGCCATTTGCATGAAGGACAGTATCCTCATTTTCTTTACGTTTTGTTCATGGTCTAGTCCTGTAATGAATATACATATTCCAGTAAATATAAGTAAACAATTACTCAAAAAACTATGCTCTGATGATCAAACTTCAGTAAATTGCACATACCTTGAGACTGAACAAATTCTTTGTGATTCTGGTAAAAGGTTTGATAGCTGGACAGTTTCTCTGATACGAAAATGGTGAGCAGGTCATGGATTAGTTCGCCTTCAAGGAATCTTACAGGTTTGAGGGAGAGCAGAGGATCCAATAGGAATGTAGTGGGATCAGCTAGTGCCGTTGAGATGCATTTGATGGCATCCTCTCTAGCGTACGACGCATTCTCGTCTGTATATGTGCCAAGAAGTTCAATCATTACCTTTGACGCTAATTCACTGTAACCAATAAGAAAAAACAAACAATGTTAAGAATAAATTCTTGTTAGAAATGACTCAAACTAGACTGAAGACCAGTCTAGTTTGAGTCATTTCTATATTAGAATCTTAGGTTTGGCAATTGAATTAGAAATTAGATTATAAATGAATGTGAAAAGAACATCATAGCACAGAATCATAGTAATACAGTCACTAAGACTGGGATGTTTAAGAAATAAAGGAATGTGTACTATACAGAGTAGAGAATATAAATATAGTTTTTAGTACAAATCTATAATGTGTATTGCTATATTATACACATCTACCTGTGACTTTGTATAAACCCACGCCAAGTCTTGTACTTGTTGACAAAATTACAATATTTAGAGTTAACTATTTTGATGCGCAGTCAGCATTAATAATAATGATGAAAGGGATTTAAAATAAAATGCAGATTTTTTGATTTGCTGTTAAATACCACCCATAAGTTCTCCAGTTACAAAAAATATTACCTGTTCTGATCTTTTAAAACTTGATGTAACAGTCTGTAGAGTTTCTGCATTTGTTCATTAGTGGGTGGGCAGCCAGAGAACTCTTTCTTGAGTTGTTCCACACTGGTGAACACCTCACGTACAAAGCCCACTCGAGCCGCTAGCTCAATGACGTGGTAGTATACATGGTAACGCAGGGAAGAATTAGCTTCCAAGTTGTTGTAAAGACGCCAAAGCCTGTAACAGTAAAATTCAACTTTATTATTCTCTTATTTATGTGCTTCTACTTGCAAACTAAACCCAAAATAGATGTTACATATATTTTAGCACTCACTCAATAATGTACCCTTGCATTTTTCAATATTTAATAACTTAGTAATTTTGATGTGATGTCTCATGAATGACATTCTAGGTTTGGAGCTGAGCAAGTATCAATGTGACTTTTTTTATTCATATGTACTTGGACATCACTGACATTAGTGAAGGAAAGCATCATGACAAAACACAGACTGAAAACTAACATAACCCTGACATTGCCTTCTCTGTTTGAGAAGATCCTTTGCTCTGCAGTAGGACAATGACAGGCTAGTATTTCATTCATGTGATCATGACCACAGACACTTATTTATAGTTTTATTTAATTACTTTTCAGTAAGGTAAGAGAAAATACCAATATATTATGTTTACTAATTTATTTCATCTAGTAAATATGAATAGTTTATTTTTTATTAAAATTAAATACTATGTGATAGTAAAATAAATAACTCACGACTGTAGCACAACCATGCCAAGTTTGGGTCCTGGTGCCTTTGTAAGCCTTTGACTAAAAGCCAAAATCAAATTTTCTCCTCTCTCCAATGGAATCTGAATAAAATAAATAAAATTGTATGTTTGTGAATCACATAGTGCCAAATTAATCCAAACATTATGTTTGATTTTGGGTTATAGATTTCATCAAAATTTATTTGAACAAGTTGATTGACTAATTCACTTTGCAGATTTTAAAAAGGCTGGCTAATAAGTAGTAGTAAGCTCTACTTACGGACACCATGATGGAGACAATACTGTTGAGTATAGCTTCAATCTCGGATTCATTTGGTTCCTTGAAACAAACATCACAGACTCCCACTATTTTATGCAAGTCGTCCTCAATACCCTTCGGCGATTTCTCTTCTGCTATCTCTGCACCGAGACTTTTGAAGTATTTCCTTAGTTCTAGTGCCTGAAAGCGTCGATATTTATATTTTTTAATTATATTGAACGCTAATATAAACTTTTCCCGATTAAGACAGCTAGGTTATGTTGACGTAAACTTACTTGATCTTCGAGAGATATATCCATAAAAACTGCAGGGCCCTGCATATTGAATAGTACAAAGTACGTTCGTTCCTTTTAATTCAACTTAATTCTTTCCCTCGAAGAGATATTATTAAGAAATACATGTGCCACAAGCAGTTTATGACACGGCAGTCAAGCACGGCTCAACAAAATGACAGAAAGAAAGGACAACCAGAAGTCCAGAACCACAGAATCCTTAATCACTATGTTTATCACCACAGATTATGTTTTGATAGACATTTACGGTTTTCTTCAGTCATAAAACGTAATTTTATTGAGGTGTAAACTAGACATAACCAATTAAAGTAGCAACACCATATCCACATAAATGACAGCGACTTACGAATATGACAGACAGTTGACATTAACACTGATGGAGTGTCAATACTGACATTATTAAAAATATCGAAAATTGAAAATTAAATATACGAATACGAAACAATCAAAAAAGAGTTCGTTGGTTGGAATTGGAAAGGTAATGTAATTAGCTTTATAAAACCGGCGACTTTAACCCAAATTGCTCCAACATGAGCAGTTTTCACAAAACTAGTGATTCACGCGTCACTATAAGTGGCACAAAAGTGAAAAATAGTTTACCGATAATATCATCTGGTATTCCATCGTTGGACCATGTTATAGGTAAGTAAAAGTTCTATTAGTTCAAATTATTTGCCATTATAACCTAAAAATTGAAAGTGTCGTGATGGCCCAGTGGTTAAGGTGCCCGCCTCTAATACACGAGGCTTCGGGTTCGATACCGAGCAAGCTTTGAGCGGGTCTTGGAAGTTGGACATCACTGACATTGTTGAAAGAAAAACAGCGCGTGTAAACCTGGACTTAAAATAAATATAAGTTTAAAATCACCAGTCTGCCTTCAGCAAGCATATGAATCATTGATCCTGCCTTCTCTTTATCAGAAGAGGCCTTTGCTCCACAGTGAGACAAAAATATGATGTTATTATTAATTAACCTAAAATTTATGACAATTAAAATATAGTAACAAACTATCTACACAAACAAATTATTTTAACTTTTCAGGAGGTGGTTTACTGGCAGGGAGCATATTTACTGTTGGTATGTATACATAAAATTAGTTTCTTGTTTTACAAATAAAAAGAAATAATGTAGCCCTGTTCTGTTGTGCTAGCATGAATATTACTGTAAAACCACTTCTCTATTTTTCAGAGGAAGATGTCCTGGCAAACTATAGCAGAATACTTTTGAAGTATTTTCTATCTGAAGGTGTAGCATGCAAGCATGACTTATTTATTGCTTCTGCAGATGATAATCCTGTGGATATTGTAAGTAGATAAATATAATGCTTAAAAATTATAAAGTTAAAACAGATGTAGCCATCTAAATTATAAAAAGAATTTCAAGTAAATTCAATTTGTATTACCTAAGTTAGCACTTAGGTAATACAAATTGAATTTACTTGAAATTCTTTTTATAATTTAAAAAATATAAATATTTACAATAACATACTAGAAAAGTTAGCTCTACAATTATTTTAAACAAACTCTGAAATATGTTAATGTTTTCTTTTTATTAATTTTCAGGCTAAAGAATTGCCGCTACCTACCATAATTCCTCAAGATGATGAGGTCACAACAACAGCTAGTGATGTGGATAAGATGAAAATAGCATGGAGATATGAAGGGCTCAGTCAGGTGGAGTCATCATTTGGTAGCAACACTAGCTTTGGACACCATTTTGACCTGAGCAAACATATTGATGCCAACACTATTGATAGCTGCAATATTAAATATTGTAAATTGGATATGAATAGTGAACAGGTCAATGGTAAGAAATCATAGTTTATTCTGATGCTTTTGAATTTTTCTCAAATTATTATAAAACCTAAAGTTCCGAAATCTAAAAATCCTCACTTTCTAAAGAAATTCACATATTTTTACATTATACATTTGACAAGAGTTCACATGTACAGCTTTTATTTCATTATAATCTGAAGAAAATTGTTTTCATAATATTATTCATTTTTAATCTTTATTTCAGGTTTTAAAAACAGCTTGTACCACAAATTACTGACTAGTATTAAAGAATTAGTTTCTAAGGAAGAGTATCAAAGTAGTGTTAAGAAAAACAGCAATATTTTAAGGATTGGTATACACTCATTGGGATCCCCGGTGTGGATGGCGATAGACTGTGATGATGAAGCCAGTGGGACATATGGACAGGATCTAATCAAGTTCATGTATTGTCTAAGAGTTATACTCAGGGACACTAATGCTGTTGCATTTGTTACAATACCTGCACATTTATTTGACGTAAGTATCTTGAATAAATTGAGAATTAAGGCCTGTATTGTGATAATGAAACTTAAATACAGATCTCGCCATTAGCATACATTTAAATCCATTTGATTTGAGAGAGAGTCTGATGTTTGAATATTCTTTAAATCAGATATAAAGTAGTAATCACTGCATGTCACAATAGTTGTAACAATAACTCTATATTTTTGTTAACAGGATGATCACATAATGAAAAGACTTTTGTACTCAGTTGATAATGCAGTCAGAATTGAATCATTTGCCGGCTCAAGTCGTGAAACAAACCCCGTGTACAAAGATTACCATGGGTTGTTCCACATTACCAAGTTATCTGCTATTTACTCACTTGTGCCCTTTGTGCCACCCAGTCTTGACATGGCTTTCAAACTGAAGAGGAAGAAGTTTATCATAGAAAAGCTTCATTTGCCTCCAGGTGTGTAGAACAAACTTTTTTAATTTGCTTATTTGGTTGATATTTGCTTATTTGCTTTGAATTAATTTAAAATGTTAGTTAAGTTTTAAAATTCGCAATATTCTTAATTATTCGGCCAAGGTTTTAAAACTAGGTAAACTTTTCTCACAAATCTTAATGACAATCCAGATTCGAAATGGTGTTTTTGAGATTTTTTATAGCTATGTTGTCAAATTGATTTACTGTAATTGTTTTAACCATTGGTAACTAACAATAAATATATAAATCAGTAATCGTCACAAAGATGACACGTTTTCTCTCCTCACTTTATAAACCAAGTAAAAGAAGTGGCCTTGGCTAAAATAGTCGGTGTTCATTAACCTTACTATTATGTTCCAGAACTCGAAGAAACCAAAGAACGGGAACAAGATGACATTACAAGCGAACCAACGGTGAACTGTGGTGGATTTAAGAAAAGAGACATTGAATTTTAAATTCTCTATATCTAGTATAATCCAGGAACATTAGCAGTTTCATCTCGGAATGAAACGGAATAAGCAGAATATTTGAATAAACTTTTATTTTGACATCCTAAATGTTGTTTTAAAAAATCTCATAGGGTTACTTAAGAGCGTCCGTAGAGAAGTCATATAAGGTCAAAGGTGGCGAAATCTGTTCTTTAGACTTTCTCTACCTCAATTCCATGTTAAATTTTGTAAAAATTGTCGCGTATAAAACTATACAAATTTTACACCCTACAATCGTTACACAATTTTTTTACACAATTAACCGTTTTTGAGATACAGCTCAAAGAGTGTATATCGCAAGGTCAATCGCGAATCCTAGTCTGTAATACGGTTTTAAACTTAATTTTTTGTTACATATTAGTTTATAGTCAATTGTCACGCTTCCTTTGCCTCGCACCTTATTTGCATTTGTTATAAACAATGTTTTATACAAATATTAAACTTATTTCGTTTCATTCCGAGGTTGACTTTTTTCAGCCTAAAAGACTATACTATTAGTACATGATAATAATTAAAAATAAGGTATAATACTTTTGTGATAATGTGAAATATACAATTATGAACTGTTTCTCACGAATTTTAATTAAAGTCTTTATTATATTTTATTAATTCAATGTTGCGTGAGCGATGTCGCAATGAACGCAACAGGTATCTCCACAACGAACCTGTAATTTCACAGTGTTAATGCTGAGGCATGCATGAGCGACTCATGCATTAATTTTAAACAAAAATGCCTTAATACTCAGTCACCCCACCTGTTCACCAGAGCGTATCTCCCTAAAACCGGCGAATCTATTCATCGTCCGTTTGTTTATTCACATACTCACATTATTAGTTGTAACTATAGCGTTTTGACCACATTTCTCCGTGTCGCATTACACTGGATCCTTGTGCGCTTTCTCGTATATTTTCTAGTTTTAACTTCATTTAAAATGTGCAAAAATGAAACAAATGCTAAAGTGCTATTTGGATGTTTTAATACCATATTTTTTGTAAGTAATTTTCTACTGTTTAAAATTCTTTATACTGTTTGTGTGGGTACTATAAAGAACCAGTTGCTAGCATATTTTATACTTCCTGGTGTTAAGTGAGTGAAGACAATAAGTATTACTTTAAACATATTAAATACAAACACTTAGAGAAACCCGTATTTCTCTTTCGCAGGCGTGCGGTTTTGTGGAAGTTATATGTGGGTTTCTATTACTTTGTGACTCCAAAAGAATTCTTCTATCTCGGCTCCTGGCAGCGCCTGATGAAGATATACTGACGCATCCACCATTCTATTACCTATCCCTCGCTCTACTTGCCGCCGGGCTGGCTATGTGTGCGACAGGAGCCCTTGGCTGCTGGGCTACCTACATGCCCAGTTACACGGTCCTAAGTATCGTAAGTTTTACCTTTTTACGACTACCTACTACTTCGTGAACAGTAATATTATTGCTGAAATTTTAATGTGTTAATGAGCGGCATAGGTCACCGACCGATATATGTAACGCGGTAGCTTCAAGGCGAAACGAAATTTCGGGCTTGGTTGTAACAGCTACTGAACTAATAAAAAGTGCAGTAGGCAGGTATATAGACAAATGTACATAATTATACATCCGTACTCTATTCTATTTAGTCCTTAAGTCTGACTGTATGTGAGACTAGTGTTCTGCACTGTAAATAGTCTAAGCAAGAGAAGGAATTTCAATTAGGTTCAAGTAAGACTTTCTTTCAGTACTTTTTAGTGGTGTTGTCAATGTTGCTATGCGAATGCGCCGGTGGAGTGATAGCAGCCATCTGGCCGCGGTGCCTGGGGCTGCAGAGTTCGCGCGGAGGGGCGGTGGGCGCACTCCAGACTTACTATGCGTTGCCCGACTTCGAACACTTTACTGCGGCCGTGGACCTAGCGCAAACTGAGGTATAATACAAACATACATACATAAACTCACGCCTTTTTCCCATGGGGGCAGGCAGAAACCACATAACGCCACCTGCTACAATCCTAACATACTCCTTTCGTCTCCTCCACATTCATACATCTGGTCATACAAGCACGCCGGTTAAGAGCACTTCGGCGTGCTTTTATTAAGCTTAAACCGCTCACGTAAAGAATTAACAATGTTAATAATATAAATTTTGTACAAGAAGAATGGGTTTATTTGACAGAGCATATTATAATCACTACATTGTGTTCATTTTCTCTGCAATCGCAGGGTACTAACAACCACAGGAGTATTATGTGTTACCTGATTTGCTAAATAATTTTCAGTTGGAGCCTAGTGGTCCTAAGCGCGACTGCTAAATTAGAGGTCTTGGGTTCGATTCCCAGGTCGAGCTAAGTGTTTAGGGTTATTCTACTAAATGCTCAGTAGCAGCTCAGAGTTAGGATTTGTGCCCGGTTAATGGCAATAGGCTCGCCCCCTATTACATGAGACCTATACATACCGGCGAAATGTAGGTGTACATTTGTACACCTCTGCCTGTGTATTATTTTCAGTTGGAATGCTGCGGTATGACGGACGCTCGGAACTACGACATGTCCATCTGGCAGCTGAGGCGGCTCGGTCCTCGCGGGATGTCGGTGCCGCTCAGTTGCTGCGTACAGTATGAAGATAACGTGTCGTACCTGAACCCCGCGCCGGTGAACGCGTCGCGGTGCCAGGAAGTACAGCCTAACCCCGCGTTTAGATATGTGCCGGTAAGATACGCTGAGTTTTTTCAATCATAACATAAGTAACACGCGATTTTCTTTTAATCTAATAACTGATTGAGGCTCTAAACGCAATTATAACAGATCCCTGACGACATTCGCTTTAAACTCAGCTTTGTCATTTATGGTCCCTCCCACTGTTCATTATTTCACACGTTTCAAAGCAATGGCACACCACGTCAGTAAAAGAGTGTTCATTTCGTTACTGAAAAAAAAAATCTAATAGCAATTTGTTTGATTACAGGGTTGTCTCGGACCATTAGAAGACTGGTACCAACAACAGTATTTAATCCTTATGCTGGGTTTATTCATTGTGGCTCTCTTCAAACTGGGAGTCCTGTTGAGCACAGTATTTTCGTGTATCCGGCTCAGAAGACGCAGACAAATACTGCAAGCTTTCTCAATGAGGTCTCTAGACAATAACACTAATGAGAATATCTATGAATGTAAACTGAGTGCGGTACATGAAGAGCCGATTACTGCGAAATATATCCAGCCGAATAATTTCTACAGTCCAAGAATACGGAACCCTAGAATTTTCCAGAACAAACCGAATGAGGTCGTATGAGAATTAGCAACGGAGATAAATGCTTTAGAGAAGAAGTTGGAAAGATTTTCAGATTATTTGTACAAGCATCAAGCTGACTCTATCATGTGGTGATCAGATTACCAGCTGAAACAGGATTTGTATTATTGCTGGCTCTTTTCGTAACGATTTCAAGTTTTTGAGATGAGTCTGTCAAAAACAATAAAAGTACGAAATGTGTGCCATAAATTGAATATTTCCAGAAATATTTTCTATTTTATAAGAGTAAAGGAATTCCGTTTCATTTGTTCCCTAAAGCACTTCCTCCGGTTTTAAGTTAGTACCCATAAATGTGTTCGGTTAGTTTAGTTAGGGTTAGAAATAAATTAAACACTTTCACTCAATATGCAATATTATTTTCAAAAGAACGTTCAAAAATTGGTCCTAAAGTTAAAACATTATTAACAATGGCTCTGGAATGTTACTATCATTCACAATAGTTGGTTTTACAGCTGTAAATTATATCAGAGAGCTAAACCTTCATTGGTTGGATTGTTTTTACATAATGATTTTTATTAATTTCATACCCATCTCTGGTACACATTGATCAAAAATTCCTAAAGTTGTTAAACAACGGTTTTATATTTACACTACATAAAATAACGAAATGGGTGAATATGCATTCTCAAATACATACTAAATAATAAAAAGAAAATGCACTTTACAAAGAATATGCTACACATTCGTTGAAAAAGTTGAATAATGAAACCAACAATCTATTAATTCCAGAATCTCTCAAAACCCCAAACTAATATGATACCATGAGATCCTTAACAATAACAATAATCTATGTATAATAATTGATACTATTTATAATCTATTGACCATTGAGACCGACATCACAGTATAATCTACAATCATCTTAGGTACAGGAATGATCTTATTATATTCTTAGTTAATAAAAATTTACATTTTGCACTATTATAATGAATTGGGCTGACCCCAAGTTTCACAAGCCGACAAAATACGTGTTGTGGAATAAAAATCATTTCGAATGTCGATAAAACGTCTGTGGCTGGTCCAATTAAAGTTGTTGAAGAGGGAAAGCCGCTCATTGGCCAAGTTTCAGCAGACGAAAATGTAAATAAACTTTGTTGTGAGAGTCGAGGTGATTAGCCTTTTGGCATCGGACAACGCGATAGTGAACGTAGTGCACAGGCGGATGTCGGACATGTTAATTGTTGTGTATCGCAATCTTGCCACACTTACTACTGCAATTACTAGTGATTTCCAAAGTTTAGGTTCAATAATTAATTAACTAGAATAGTAGATGATCCATGCCCGCCTTTTCACAGAATGTCGCTTAGCTGTCAGGAGCTAATCACCTCGATTTATATTTCGTAACTATGTTTTAACATAAAAGTCGGTACATCTATTGCCCCGTTTATTTCACTTGTTTTCATAAATAAATTCATTATAGTAAATAAAATATTGTCTTTTGTGCTTTTCACCTTATAAACTACAATAAAATCTGCAATAAATATACATTAGCCTACTCTGCAGCTAAATAATAATTATCATAAGAAGAATAGAATGTCAGTTTCGTGGATACTCGTGAGACTATCAGTAGTATATTTAGCTTATGTTTATTAATATTACAAACATTTTAAAATTAAAATATTTACAAAGGAATTATTAACAATAGTAAAAACTATAAACACTACGAAATTGATATTTTTCATAATAAATAGTCTACAAAAAACAATGTGGTCCAAAATGTAAAGTGGCGTACTGTCGGTCACTTACAGTATACTCGTAAGTAGTAAGTAGGTTCTACTGGCCATACTCCACACTGGCCTTGTTAAATTCCTGTGTTATAACTTTGGTCATCATTTGTTCCATATTGGTCATACATTTGTATTTTTTAGAAGGTATAATAAACACATTATGTAGACAAAACCCGAATATGATAAAGTCCAATTGACTTTAAACAGGGTCAATTAGTAATTATCTAAAAACGCACACATATAGTTGTGACATTTATAATTTAAAGGATATCGTTCAAAAACGAATTGTCTAAGGAGTTGAGGAGCTCCTGAGCGGTGAGATTGCTGGCGTCCGTGGAAGGCATGTTGTCAAGGAAGTCAAGGTTGAAGTCTGTAGTTTGTCCTGTGAAGGAAGACGTGTTATGGAGCGACGGGAACGAGTGCTGTGCAACGTTTCCATTCTGGCTTTGCATGGGCCCGTTCTGGGACATCATAGAGTTCTGCTGCATAGGATTGTTCTGCGAGTGCATGGGCCCCTGACCTTGCATGGGTCCGTTCTGCATGGGGCTGCCCTGGTGGCCCATACCCATGCCGCTTTGTTGCATTGACATGCTTTGAGACTGGCTCATGTGGATATTTGGCATCTGGAAAGAACGAAGTGTTTATAATAAAGGTTTATTTGTTATTATAGCAGCAAATGTAACAACAATAATAAGACAATGTTACCTGTCCTTGCACGCTCATCATCTGGTTCTGTTGCATAATAAGGTGAGACATGGGCGACTGTTGCTGGCTCGACCTACAACGTAAACATAATTATGAGCAACTACATAATAACTGGCTAGCCTAAACAGCTTGATACATTTTAACACAATATCAGAAATGTTATTTTTGACTATGGTATAAAAAGGGTTTCTAAAGACCATTTCAAAATCGCAAAAAAAAACTATTTAGTTTATATTTTTACGAGCAGAACGTTGAGATTTGTTATTTTATAAAATACTAGTACATAATAATATATAGTTGTTACGTTTCTGTTTAAAAAAAAAACATTGTGAAAGCGACAACAATTTTAGCAAGTAGAGAATAGAGTGTTGTGTTTACCGTTGTTGCTGCTGGTGTTGCAAGAGCTGTTGCTGTTGCAACCGCGCTTGTTGGAGCTGCATCTGCTGTTGCTGCTGCTGCGTTATACCGCCCATCGTGCCCATACTGAAGCCTGAAATCATACAGAGTGGTATAGTTTTCCAATTAACCAACGCCGTACATAATCTTGGTCAGTAGAAAGCATAGCGGACACAATTATATGTTTAGTCTCGCTATAATCAACCATTGTCCCTGGAAATGTGTTATTGATACTGCCTTTACAGGGAATCAATGTGGAACGCGGAATATGCAATGGTATAGAAGCCTCACCTTGATGATGATGCGGGAACTGCTGCCTGGAAGCTTGCTGCTGCATGAGCACGTGGCGCCACTCGGGCGTGTACTGGCGCGCGTGGTGCGGGAAGGGGCGCGGCGCGGGCGCGGGGGCGCGGCGCACGCCCAGCGCGGCCTGCGCCCCCGCGCCCGCCACCACGCCGGCGCCCACGAACCGCGCCTTGTACTCCGGGGGCGGGGGGCGCATCTGTTGCTGCTGCTGCGCGCGTAACATTTGCTGCTGCTGTTGTTGCAGCATTTTCGCTTGTTGCTCACGCGATATTCCAGCTGCGGCAACGCCTGTTGTGGTAAATTATGATATTGTAAGAAAATAATGAATCCAAGTGTAATCTTTAATTTGTTTTTTATCAGCCACACATCCGGTACATCTTGCCTTTACCTGCAGATGACTTTGCAACTAATTAACTATTCGAATTTTTCAGTGTAAATATTTATATGATTGGCACAAAATTAATCATTGTAATTGTCAAAATGGATTGCCAGTCTTAATACTTTATTTTACGAGATGGATTTCACCAACTCGAAGCACATCACGTCATCGGCATGTTCAAGTATGGAATACATCAACTGTACTGACCAAGAGGCGGGCCGCCCTGTTGCGACTGCTGCTGCTGCGGGTTGCCCTGCGGCCGCGCTCGCATCGCCTGCGAAAAGTTGATGCTCTGCGACTGAGACACCGAGTACGAGTCGCACCCGCCACCTGCAAACAAGAGGTAAACATTTGAAAATAATAATAACATGATCTTCCTTCTTTATTATCCTAATGTATTTGGGCCGGCTCAGCATGTATTTTTTTCATACATCTTTATTTTACCCAATTTTATATGAACAATGTACGTGAATAGAAAAACAACATTCCCAACAATGTATTTTCTATAAGTACGTACCTACATGCATAGTGATTCTACATCTGTTTGTGTGAAAACAACTCATTCTTGTTGTGTGCTTTTGCGTAGGTTTAGGCACTAAGCTGTAGAGCCTTACAGTACTGTACCTTTATTCTGTGTACGGTACCTATTTGAATTACATAGTCTATGTAATATTCTTATTATGATTAGTCGTAAGTCATAACCGAATATTCTACTCACAACTTGGACATTGAGTAAAAACAAAAGGTACACAATAACACAGTACGTGAGTACCTGCTCCTATACGAGATCTGTAGATAGATTATATAGCAGAGGTTTATTTTCTCGTACGTAACCGTCTCTGTTAACAACAACCAGGAAAAATGTGAAGAACGCAGGTAACAGAAACCGAAAATATGAATACATACAACGGTGAGTACCTAGCAACGTTGACTAATTATTCTAAATATAAAGAAACAGGGCTAACTTAGAACGTTCATCTTTGATGAGTAAGGATACTTAAGGACCCTTTTGTACCTTATTCTGGTACTACATGTATTCATAAGGCTTCATAATACCTTTCGGATTACAGGTGTGATGTTGTTATTAATCCCCTGCACATTAATTATAAGTTATAATTGTAAATTGTATTGATATAAGTAATTACAATATTTATAGCACAAACTCCTCTCTCCTCTATATACATGAAATATGTAGAGTGGGATGCATCATGCAAGTGCAGCGTAGTGCGTAGGTAATAAACACGTCAATCTAATGTCATCCCGAGGTGCGCGACTTGGCGCATTCTTGCAGAGCGTCAACCTCGCCTCTCCGCCCCTCGACCACTCACCACACGGATTACGATAAATTACACATGCAGAAGCTTCACAGACTACAAAGAGACGCCGAACTCATCAAAATGTCAATAAAAGTTTACATGTCTACCAATCAGATTCTATTTAGATATTGTAGTAAGTATCTTGCAATATTATATTAAGGGTCGGTTCATATCTGACGGAAAATGCGTCGAGCGTCTCGTCACTCTTAGGTAGACGCGCTAACGCATCATCGGTTAGGTGTGAAAGGTTGAATGTTTTATTATGTATTTGACTGTTTTGGCGCTACGCGACCGATAAAACGCGACGCATTTTCCGTCAGATATGAACCGACCCTAAGTTTACACATGCAACGTCTGTGGTTGAAGGCAAGTACTAACTATCTGCACCCCCTGTTTCGGTTGTCGGTTAAGGCTAACAACCGAAAGCTGTCAGTTGTTTTGTTAGCCTTTGTAATTTTAACATTTAGCAACACTTAGCACTCTTCGTTACAGCAGGTTATTACGAAAATTTAATATAATTCAATTACGATTATTATTTCCATTTATTTATTTATCCTTACATATTAATTACATTTTTAAATATTACTATAAAAAAATAAAAACATTTAAAAATATAAAAAATAGTAGCCCACCGGCATCGGGAACAGGGTCCAAGCCACCGATGGTCAGGGCTCCTGAGAAAGGAATCTCCTAACAATACGCGCCGTGTCTAGGAGTACCGCTTTCTGAATCAAGCCCTTGATCCAACCGCCCAACGAGAGCCTCCTTAGGTGTTGGTCGAGGCTCTTGGCTATTATGCCATTGGCCGTCACGACTATCGGCACAATGATTGCCGTATTCACATCCCACATGTCGACAACTTCGCGAGCCAGATCAAGATACTTAATTTGTTTATCTTTCTCAGCTTTCACGAGGTTCTCAATTACAATTATTATTTGACGATAATATTTAGAAGAAGGTTTATTGAATAATACAGTAAGGAATGCATTTGTAAAGCCACTAAAAAATATTAGGTAAATATTAAAAGATAGCACAATATCACCTCTATCGGCTCTCTTCAATATCAATGGACCGGAAGTCCGGAATTGAATCATCATTTTTGGCGTGTCAATAGCATGACTCTGCCGTCATTGAGAAAGCGATAATACTCATGTGCTTTGAGCTTGATATAACCTTGCGAATATGTTCATTTGGATAATATTCTAATCCTACTTCCTACTACTATTATAAAGGCGAAAGTTTGTAAGTATGGATGTATGGATGTTTGTTACTCTTTCACGCTTAAACGGCTGAATGGATCTGGATGAAATTTGGCACAAAGATAGATTATAGTCTGGAATAACACATAGGCTACTTTTTATCCCGGGAAAATGTACGGTACCCGTAGGATAACACATCAACTGTGACGCGGACGAAGTCGCGGGCAGAAGCTAGTACTAAAATAATTGCAATTGTAACCTAGATTGTAATTATTAATATAATACACATGATCATTGAAAAAAAAACGTATTACCTAGTTACACAACAAATACAACCGGAAGAAAAATAAGTACTTTCATAAACACTACGATAATAATGCATTTATTTTAATCTCTGTATACTGTTCTGCTAGTACTTATTTTTTAACGTATTGTATCAAATAAACATTTCCACATAAGCGTATCCCCCGTACGGGTATGACCTCCGCAAATTGATCGATCCGCGAGAGGTCTCGCCTCAGCCTCTCAGCCCTTTTTATCAGAACCTTTTTTGTTGATATTTAGACTAACCTTGATGGTGTTGCGGCGACGGCGTGCCCTGGTTGTGGAAGCTGGCGTACATGCCTTGTTGGGCAGCCACGGACACGTGCCCGCCATTACCCGCGCCGCTCACTTGCATGTGCTGCGCTGCTGACACCTGAGACAAACGGACACATTATTAGATATGACACTCATCTATAGCAATTACAGCATTCTATCGTTTACAATGTGTGCTGAAAACATAATATAAGTAACGTATAGTATTTTAGCGCAAGATCCACTGATGCTGAATGCGGGGAAAACATTTTCACGAAACTACTGTGCGCTGTCACTACGGCCGCGGCCGCCGCGCCTCGGCTTTAAATAATTGTATGTTTTTTTTAAATGTCGTCTATTTAATTTAATATCTATGTAAACAAGGATAACATCTTTTTCAATTTCAACTTTCCACCACTATAGGAAGAGACAATTATTTATTTGCCATCTTTGTGCAACACGGCGCGCTATTTCATGTTTCGCATTCGTTTGTAAAACTACAGAACTTATTAATTTTATAAATATTAAAATAAACCAGTTATTAAAACAATTACCTAAAATGAAAAATAAATAAGAGTTTTTTGTTCTCGCAGATTTAAAAAGGCTTAATAGCGTACCTAAGTCGTAGAAACTGGCATCGTCCATGTAATTACAATAAGTAATTTAGTAATGAGTAAGTAATTACAGCTAGATTTTCTATACACGGAACATGACTACATTAATATTGCGTAACTACTTGAGAAGTATACTATTAGTAGTTGTACCTACATAGTACGCAATCACAGTATAGAAATGGTAATGGACATTTGATCGGAAAATTCGGTTTAAATCTAATTTATCATAATTACATACCTACATAGGATTTTGAATAAAACAAAACCTTATAAGGAAAAGTATAGCTTCTGCTTCTGCTTCTAGCCCAAATTCGAGATAGTTTAATGTTTCTGTTATTCTGACAAGTCAATCTTAAAATGAATCGGCTAATAATTCCCTCACAGTAGGCGCCACCTTAATAAAATTGCAATATGACATTATGCATCGCATTTCGGTGTCGTAATGTCAGTAACCACGAGCATAAATCTTTGCGGATTAAAAGACATTCATACCCTTATTAGCCAAATTTATCTAAACATAGTGTTTGTAGACTTGGTTTCGAGTTCGAAACGTTCCACACGAGTAGGTATGATACATTTTACAGTTTTCACAGCAGCAGTTTGTATATCAGCCAACCAGTGTAGCTTACCGATAATAAAGTCATTGTTGTTCGAGATAACACATGAATTTTTATTAATTAGCAACTAGCATTGTTATCATTTATGTTCAGACTCCATTCGATTCAAACTTCTTGCGTTGAATTTCTTAACAGAATTTTTTAGCTTTACAGTAAATAAAAGGTAGGAAAAAATAATTTCGTCTTTCATTGGTTTCCCGTAAAACCTTGTCAAGTTTGAAAGTTTCCTTTTTAATTTCTTGCTGTAACTGAAACCTTAGTAAAAATCATTTTCTTTACATTTTCTACAACAGCCATTTTTTTACATTTCATTATTTGCGCGTAAACAAAAATTGTTCTTGTTCACAGGGTAAGAATATGCTTGATTAATCGTATAGAATTTGGCCTGTTTACTTAGATATCAGAAATAGATACCTACCTATATGCTAATCTATTTATCTGTACATTTCAGACTGATACGGGCATCAATTCACGTAACATCTGCATGGAACCAGTGAATACTAGTAATGACTCTCTAAAGAAACCTTAGCAAAGTAAATAGAGATAATAATTATGTTTATTGAATAAAACGATCAAAGTTATGGACTTTATATTATAATTATGAAATATTGATTGGCCATGGGAGTGGGACCGCGTTACGTCATAGCGTAACTATTGCCGTTCTTTTTTTTGTAAGAGCTCTCGGTTTATTAAATTAAACATACTTTTACAACAGCATAGCAACAAGGCCTTCGGTTGGGATGCAGTCATGATGGTCCAAGCATGGAATTCGAAGATCTTCTAACTTGCTTAGTAATCATTTTATATCACTCTGCGAAACGGACATCCCTCACGCCTTTTCCCCATGGGGGCAGACAGAAACTTTAGAACGCCACGATCCTTTCATCCTCCTTTTGGCTCTTCCACGTTCATACATCTGGTCATACAAGCACGCCTGACAGAAATAGATCTCTAAGGTGCTTATGATTGTTATGATAAAGGTTCCTTCACACCTGCCCTCAGTGTCATCTTGGTGCCACTCAAGCATAAACTCTCAACATGCAATGTGCTCTCTGACCATAACCGTTCAGCATGCTATAGGTCACACTGAACATACGACATAATTATAATACCAATACTAAACTAAAAGGTGTAAACTTTTCTTAGGGGAAACAATATAACTTTTTTAAGGCACAGAGTTCGTAAGTAGAAACATTCGCTTCACAACAAAAATTGCTGACAAAATGTCATTTAATTAAACCGGAATTGTGTTGGCCGCATGCCTGACGGGCTTTGGGCCAAAGTTACAGAGAGAAGTCCTGCTGGAGACATTGTACGAGCTAGATAAAGCAACTCTAAATCACAATGTCTAAGTAATAGACTTCACTCCAGCAATGGAAATGACAGTTAGAAACACTAACTTCGGGAAATGGACATGGGTAATTGTTCCTATTTATAATGGAAGCCCTATTATGCAACTTTGGAGAACTATTAATATTCTCGGAAAATTCCGATTTTGGCACATAAGTAAGCTTCCCGAGCGAAATTATAGTAATTCGTACTTGGATAAGCCAAGAATGTGGCCCAAGTTGCGACAAATATTATCGTTAATCGTATTAAAATGCAACCATACACCTCCTAACGAGGCGCTAAGGGATTCGGATGTCAACCAGCCATTACTAGGCGGCCGCGCTATACGTTATGTCCCAAACGATGAAGTGGTCCGGGAGTTATGATTAGAGACTACGCCTACCATATTCTTTACTGTTTTGTTTTATATTTCACCACCTCCTGCTTGTCAAGAGACTTCGTCCGTAAAGTCAAGTACCTATACCATAAAACATGTCTTATATTAATGACACTCGGAAATAATGTAGCTTTATATCAGTAAAGAATTTTTTGTAATCGGATGACCACAAACAAACAAATTTACTACCTATTTCATAACAGGTACTAGTTTAAAAAAGTATGTACCTGTTCAGCAGCGTTTTTATTGAGAAACTACAGCTACGGTACAAATAAAATAATTAAGTATTTAAACAATTATGGAACAACATCCGCAATTTTGGTAAATACATAGTTCCAATTTACAAACCCTTAGCAAGTTTAAAGACGTTTAAATTCCAAAGCTGAATAACTATATTGTTACATTTTCTTTTCAAGAAGAAAAAAAACATTCTTTGTTTAATAAAAATTCATCGATGATTGATTGATGATCGATTGACTAAATATTAGAGCCGCAAGCGGCGATGACAGCTACCATTCTGACGGAGAGCGGAGGTGAAAACACGTCATCATCACCGTCGCGCTCAAGCCTCGACGCACGGCAAAACCTGTTTGGAGCGCTCCGTCCACCCGCGATTTTTGTTATTCTCCAACAATATCATATCGTTCTAAGTCCGCTAGCCCGTATGCTGTTTGCACTATTGTCAAGCAAGCAGACGACCTAACGGCACCGCTCTTATCCATCCATACATCCCTTTTTTGTATGACACATAATATCTGGGATTGTTATCAAAAATGCAGGTAGAGACGCTGTAAAGAAAGCAATATGGCACGCTTCGAGATTAGTTAGCTTTTCATCAGTTTGGGACAATTCTAATATTTATTATGTGCATTAATGTGTTGCTAAGCTCAAAACTCGAGAACTACTTACTAATCAGAATTGAAAAATAAAACTTTTTACGTTGTATAGCCCGTTTATCGAAGAGGGTTAGATACAACATCACTATACCCCACGGGTCGGAGCAGTAACCAAAAACGTAACTCAACGAGGGTGAAGCCGGGAGGTTTGCTAATAAAACAGTCGAATACCTTGGCCTTTTCTCATAGCAAATTAAATCATGAAAAGTTGAACTCGTCATTTTGTGAACTTCAATCATCAAAGATTAAAGATGGGAAAAAAAGCTTAATCCTTTTTTACATAGATAGGTAGTGCGTAAACCGCATTTTTGTTTTAAGAATAATTCAGCAGCATGATGATGAATCGACCTATGTCATGGTTGCAAAGAAGAGAAAAAAATGTAATGACGTAGGTACATTTTACTTTGAAATGCTCTGTGTAGGTATATCTAAATACGTGTGTAGATTCTGATAAAATCCCATTTGCGTTAAAACCTTCACAATGTCCTCTGGTATTCTCAGAATTACATTTAAAGGCTAAACTGACATCACGGCGCCATGACGAGGAAATAGGAAAAAACATTAGTATCGTCACAGAGAATTTTCCAATGATTGCTTCTCATTATGATATACCAATTGATTGCTCATTGTTCACAACCATAGTTTCTGAATTAGTAAGTAAATTCCAAATTATTAAAGGCCAAGAAGCATTATGAGGAATTTCTGATTTCCTTTTAATATTTCTTACAATTTTAATAAGGGTCGGCTTTTAAACCTACGTAGATCGCCGATATTGCTTTAAAGGCCAAAGGATGTCGTTGGGAAGGGAGAGCCAAGTATGACGTCACGAGCCTCTGTGTTTGTCACCGGTACTCGCTAGCTGCGGAAATAGATCGGCCCACGCGCTTTCGTCACACACACCCACGCCACGTAGCGTACTAAGCAAGAATTTTTCAGTTACTACTAAAGATTCCATTTCCATTCATCTCCAATTTATCTATTTTTGGGCCTATTCATCATTGCAAATATACGCTGAATGGAACTTGAAAGATCGTATTGGCGTAGTTGCGTAGCGTGTTTTTCTCATGTCAATCCCTGTTCCAAGTTGAATTCCTGCCGATGCTGCTATAACCCATAGTATTTTCAATAAGTAAGACACTTTTCTACTAAGGCATCCATGCAGCTTTCTAAAAGTGTCATGTTGTATAATAGCAATTCGTTGAGAAGATTTGTCTATTAAATACAATTTTATTTGAGTAGGTAGGTAGCCGTCGATAACTTTTTTTATGTTACAGGTAGTAATCTAGATTACGTGACGACCGTAGAGATAATATTTTGACATTATTGGTTTTAAAATATATATCAACCTTTTCATAATTCTTAAATCAATACAAAGCAACATTCAAGAAAAAGAGTGATACGAACTGAACACGACACAATATTCCCAGCGCAGACCACAAAATACAAATCGTAGTTCGTTGCCGAAAGAGCTTTTTGTATCTCTACATAAATATAGTGTAAAACACGACATTGTACTTGGGCGAGAAAAGCTTATAATTACGGGAGAGCCGAGGTGTCGGGGGGTGGTGTGGTGGGACACGTGGCTCACTCCTCGACTCAATACAGGAAGCTATCGGGGCATCATTGGGCCGTACTCTTTTTATTCCATTCATTCTCTAGTGTCATCGGCCGTGTCGCCGTCACGACTTTCGAAACAACTGAGATTTGAATGTGATACATATTGTTCTAATAACACACATGAAACCAGATTCTGCGTCAGCCGGCTCATGAATACTCCGACCTTGTTTTGAGTGGGAGTGTTATGTCATAAAACAGTTTAAAGTAAAATACAAAAACACATTGTAGGTATAATATAAACCTATAAGGTCACTTTTAAGCATGTTTTGAATAATGTTTGGGGAGTAGGAATTTATTCTAAGAAAAATATAAAATAAACAAAAATATGGTAGGAGAGTTTCTTTAGTGTCAAGACACTAAATGATAGAAGTATCAATCGTAATTAACTCATAACAGGTGGCACGCATAGTCACGGCATGGGTACGGCTAGTATATAGGTAAATAAACACTGACCACATTGTTTTATGCTTAGTGGGTTATCTCTCTTAGCAGAATACACTGATGAGCTTAGATTAAAATGAATACTAAGTACCTACTAGATAAAATCATGATGAGGTCATGATTCAAGTCGCAGATCCGTGAAATGTTTAATTACTTACCTCGCCATTCTCGCCAAAGCACTGTGTGGAAATCGTACCTATACAGTGTATACAGCTATTAAATTAACCGTCACGCCATTGATCTCCGAAAGAACCTTTTACATAGCAATGAAACAAAATATCAGACACCCACGGTTCTTTTAGATATTGTTAGAAATAAACTCTATTCGTCTTTTAATAACTGAGGTTCTTTTCATATAAGTAGAGGTACACGCTGCCTAAATAATCGTTTGCAATAGTTCTTATATGAACTTGGAAAACTCTGGAAACTTCGCAGGTTAGAGTATTTGCTGTATGTATACGACGGTGACGACACAACTATACAAGTGGTGTTAAAAAAGTTACCATAATTGAGAAAATAAAAATAGTTAATAGTTACAGCTACAGTTGCGTAGCACTACCATCTTATTATGTAAACAGAAGGAATACCTGTAATAATTGTCAGTTATTTTATTGGGAACAACAAACAAGTTAGCTAGCATAGCCATCAATTAAATCTAATTTGTATTGTTATGTAAGTGGGTAACATTGTATTGTTGCAATGCAAGACATCGTTGCTACTGTACACCGAGCCTTGTTTACAATGGACGGCCTTTAAGTAAAACATGTGGCTTTTGATACATCTGCTTATTCGCAACACGCACGTGTTTCATAAAACTTACATAGTTACATGTCATTAACTAAAAAGTGTGTACGAGTATCTTAACGCGCATTAAAAGAACATTTTTGCCGTAATAGTCAAATAAGAATCGCGCGAAACTACGAAATTTATTGTCAATAATTTACGTTTGAGTCATTTATCTATCCAGCTAGCATATTCATGAAGCACGTGAAGAATAATATATAAGTCCGTGTTGAAATGAATACGTAGTTCCATCTCTATGTAGTGGTACTTGTTATACAACTAGAAATATAGTCGCACAGACGTCACATTCGCCTCCAACTATCCGTGGACCGTGGTAGGTAAGTGTAGGCGAGTGGCGGCGAGCAGCGCGCGCACGCCCTCCCCCGGTCGATACTACACCAGACTCCATGTTTTTTATGTCTTTTCACGTCACGAATTGCTCAACAAAAAAGACTTCCAATAATTAACTAAACTACATTTTCTTTTAATTAACAACTTTGGTGCATTTATGGACGCATAGCTACGTCATAAAATATGTAAGCAAGAAGATACTGCCACTTGTTCTTTGGCAGTTTGGCGCCATGTTATGATTTACGTTTATTTGGGGAGGAAAGACATTGTATTTAAAGATTATAATCGTTCTTAGATTGAATGTGGAAAGCAAACATAGGTAACTAAAAAGAAGTTTTCTTGATTATGGCTGATTCAAAAACACGCCAACTGACACGAGTCACAACCAAACAAATAGTCATTGTACAGGCTAAATACGTACCTAGTAATGCACTTGCATAGTATGCCTGCAAAATGGGCCCATATAAGATGACTCACGTTTTGATAAGTGTGTATTTTTGGTTGTCCATATTCTGGCTGTGATAACTGTCAACTCTACAGCTACGGTAGAGGCGGTATGTTTATACAGGGATCGTATTAACGCAACTGTCACACTACCAACGTAAGACACAGTAAAATAAAATAAAACTACTAACCTGTAAATTATGGTGCGGCTGAGTGAGATGCAGCTGCTGCTGCTGAGACATGTGCAGGTGTTCCATAGGAGGCGGGGCGGGCCGCGGCCGGTACCCGCCGTAGCCGCGGTAGCGCGCCCAGTCCCCGCCTGTCGCCTGCTGGTGCTGCTCAGCCATGTGCTTCAGGGTCTGCGCGGCCGGGGACATCTCACCGCCACCATACGGCCGAGGCGCTGGCTCACCCTCTGGTGGCTCCAACCCCATTCCGCCGCCATTCAGTTTACCACCATCGATATCAAAGTCTTTCATAAACTCCGGATACTCTGATATCTCCGTGATAAGGTCTTCGAACGTGTCGTCGCCGTCCTCTTCGCCGATCAGATCGGCCAGTCCAGGGAATGCTGACGCCGCATCACGCTCAAGTGCCGCTGCACACTCATCCAGTCCGACGAAATCATCATCAGCCACTTCCGATTTGCACTCGGCTTTGCATTCGCGCTCGCAATCTAAAGGAGTAGGCACCCTCGGTGGTGCTTGCGGTAAAGGCGGCGAACTAGACGTCTTTACGGCGTTTGCAAGGGCCTTCACCGTGACGTTAGTAGAAATTTGCTGAGGTTGTGAGTCCGCTGCAGAGGTGGTGAACTCCAACTGCTGAACGATTTCCACGGAGAACTTTGTGAGGGCCTCGCCGCCGACAACCCCCCCACTACCGTTTCCACCACATTGGAGTTTTGCAGGCGGTTCATAGTCACCACACCCAAATTTTTGTTGCTGTAACAAACAGAAAAGATGTTTTTAATTTTCAACAACGTTATTCAAGCAGTGCTACTGCTCGATGACTATATTTTATGTGAAAAAGCCCTATAATGCATTCAGCCTACAAGCAAATATTGAGGCACGTGAGATAAAAATGCTATAAAAATTCCGATCAAAATGATAAGAATTTACTGGTATCAATTTTACCTACGCGTACCTAAATGTACTTTGACCTGTGCTTCTTTTCAATCCTTATAATTTGTTGCAGGTTTTTACCTCCAACTTTTCTTAGTTGGAGGTAAATCCGGTAAAACCATGGCGATGCAATTTACCATGATTTTGCCCTTGTAGAATTTAAAACCCTTGCAGTTTTTACACGCCTATTTCATACAACAAAAAGTAACTGGCGGTCGTGAATCGCCAAACTTTAGTCAGAAAAGAGCCTGCGTGTGCGTATAAAACCAGAAGAGAAATATGAAAATGGGAAGGCGGTAGGTTCTGGTAGCCTTAACAGAAATATTTCTAATAGAGAACAAGACAAAATTACAAATGAAGTAGTAGTAAAGGTAAGAATACCTTACTTGACAACAATTTGTAAGCCAGATATTCGTAGGTAAATGTTTTAATCAAGTGCGTGACTGTCACGTGTTCAATATGCGATAGCAAATTAAATGTGCTCGCATTAATCTAATGGATCTCGGCAGGCGTTCGTCTTTTTACCCGACTTCGCAACGTAAAGGGTAATGAGTTTATCAGCCTATGTGTGTATGTCTGTTCATCTCTACGTAGTAATTTCTACTTATTTGGACTTCACTGCTGCAATTCCTCCATTTTTTTTATGTAAGATTTATGTTTCTTTACTAAAGAAATATGTTTGATACATTTCCAAATAAATGGGTAGGGATCACAATCATCCTAATCAGCCTTTTATGTTATGTAAACGTCTGGTTCCGGTACCGGCCACTTAATTATATTGAAGGTGAAACTTAGTATCAATATGTAACTATGCAAAATGCGAAGAACTGGTCATTTCCTTTACAGTACTAACGCTGTTTACTCGTGTCTTGCCTAATTAACAGATAACACTTGACCAATTGTCGCTTAGAACTTCTTTAGTAATTAGTGCAAGCGAGTTGATGATCACGCTACCAAGTGTTGTAATTGCATGAGCACGATAACGCCATAGTATGTAAATATTGATCATTGGTGAAATTTTAATGTAGCAGACTGTGGGAGCACGGCGCAGTGGCGCCGACTAGCTCTAGTTAAGGCACCGCCTTATGCCTGGTTCCTATATGCAAAACGGATAGTTTATCTTACCAGACGTAAGTAAGTCTTTGAATGCATGACTAGTCTTTTGTGAAAATTCTTGTGACAATTCTGAATGTAAGAAATGTTTATAAAAATATGGATATAAAGCTGAAAAATAAACTTTAATAACAGCGAAAATACGAAAGCATTTGTTTGTTACTGTGGTTACAAAATACCGGTCGGTGAGTTATAGGAATCGGGCATTAGAGAACTAAACTATATTCATCATAGATAGACGAAGTATTCTCTGGACATAGAATTGAGAGAAAGACGGATCCATTTTTTGTTATTGTGTTATTAATGTATAGTACGTGACTAGCAAGCAAGCAAGCCCGGTATGTTTTGACAGGCAATGACAGATATTGTTAGACTACTCGGTCTAGAACAAAACTATCTCTTTTACTCGTACCTGAACTCCATGAAATAGACAGAGAGAAAAATTCTTCGTTTGACACACAGATACAGAGCGGCAACAAGTTATATTATGGCTTCATCTATTCTAGAGGATACTTAATCTAAGGTATTCGTAATGCTTTAGAACTTAGTCATTGGATGTAGTCTGTCGAAGTCGGCAGGCAGGTATTGCTACCTCTGCTAGTTCACGTCTATGCCCTGAATTACATAATGGTCATTTATGACACACTTTCGAGAAGCTATTTTCTAACATTGGAATAGTTGCATGCCAACAAGGTGACAAGTTATTAGCAAGATTTATTAGTCATTGACATTCCTATATAAAAGGGCCCTAGTGACCCTTGTGGGCGATGATACTCGCGTTTGATTATCCATCCAAGTTCCAGAAATGTTGAGTTTCTGATTGTTCTACGATTTCAACATTATTCCATTCAAAAGATGACAAATGCTTTTGCATACAGTACAAGAACGTTACATTCATTCATATGCTTATCCTTTTAAGTCAGTATTCTTTAGTTATTTACTACTATTTAGCACCTAAGACTGTTAAAGCATCAGCTCTATAGTAACTATTGGTACGTAATATGTAGTTACTTAATAAAATGTGTCAGAAAACAGCGCAGGCGCAGGCGCTCGGAGGTCGTCGCGGTGAGCGGCGCGAGACAATGCGAGGCGTTTGTTGTGAAACTCGCGCAGTTTGCACAACCGCAGACCGCCCTACCGTACCTATACGTACAGATCTAGCGCAGCTAAACTGACTGGCTAGATAGCTATCAGGAAGCTGTATAGGTCCGAACACGCATACAACCTTCAGATGCTGCATTTCAATGCAAAATTTGATAGAAGCGTACAGCTGAATAGCTAAAGACACGTTTCTTTTTGCTTTTTTACGAAGGTCGTTTTCTAATGCAACATAGTGTCGAAAACTTGTTTGATTGAGTACATAATTGTAGCAATTTGTTTGATCGTTAGCTATAATGTTGTAATAGTAAGCAGTATGTCGCGTGCTGAGTAAAGTGAAGCGCTCGGAGGCACGGGATGCGGTGCCAGAGGGTCAAGTCAATTGACGTCGGGCAACATCCGGTGTGCGATGCGGCGCTTATACAGCACGTGCTGCCACTAATTATCTCCCCATCTCGACCTACTGATGCTCCATAAATTGTGTCTAACACTTTAGAGCTACAATATAAAAAAATATTTACAAACAATCTAGATTCAATCCCCGAGGTAGAAGAAAAGTTTATATTTTGCAACTGCAAAATAAGAAATTGTATAGGTAGCTAATAATTCCATTAAAAAATATAAGTACGACAAGAATTAGTAATCACTCGACATTTAATGGCGATAAATGAAAATTAAAGAAAGAAAGTCATCGCAGAGCACGCATTTAAATCAACTCAATGGGAGTTCGTGAAACCTCTGAAAGAACTCGAAGAAGAAAGTTGAACTCAAATGTAACCATGAAGGGGAGTTGAATTCGAAAGCAATCTTCGTCATAACTGGGCTTGTGATTGTAATAGAACAATACAATCACGTGTAAAACGCAAACACGTGACCTATAACAGTAATGAGGAAGTAATCTTACATCACAGAGCTAGGTAAGATAAGTTATAAAAGTAGAGTAAGCAAAGATCTCTTAAATAAAAGAAATCCATTGAATCTAGCAAATTAATACACAGAAAAGAAAACAAGTACGTAGATAGTTACTTTACGAATTAAATCGTTGTAATCATATTGACCGGTAGCGTGTAGTGGTAATCAATACTTCTATATCTATACTAATATAATAAAGCTGAAGAGTTTTTTGTTCGTCTGTTAGAACGTGCTAATCTTTGCAACTGTCAGTCGGTTTGGCAAATTATTTTTGTATGTGATTACCAGTCGCTCCATGTAAAATACTGATATTCAGCTGCATCCGGTTCGACTGGAAGCCCACCATAGTTGGGAAAAGGCTAGGCAGATGATCATGATTACCAGTTTTATGTAGAATAGTATAGGCTTTTAACATCACGCTATGGCCCACGGGAGTGGTGCTGTGACCAAAGACGTAACTTTACCCAGGAAAATACCGCCGGACGAAGTCGCGGGCCAAAGCTAGTGACGTTATATAGCGTTTCAAATGCATTCTTTTACTGTGGTATTGTGCCCAAATATTTAATGGCGAATAACGGGAACCTCAAGTGAACATAGACATTCATAGATTTAACATGAGAACGCAACCGGTTTCCAAAGTGGTTATTCTTGTTTTTGGCCACATTGTTTAAAATGACACTAATTAGGTTTTGCATTACATTCGAAATTATATAAAACTGGCCTTTTGTTTATGAAGGCTGTGTTGCCCCAATGGCAAAATGTAACGGAATAGGTACTGCAAGTCTTACAGGATCTTTAATAGTGTCTGCTGCATGTTTTGTTTCGTTCATTATGACTCTACCGTCTTTTAAGTAACCAGGGTCTACAATATCCATTCTAGAAATGTTAAATTTAATACTACTTTTTATACTGCTACACTCTACTCTATGTTCAAGGCTTCTGATTTGAATTAGACTCGCACTTGATCGGTATCAATAAATTAGTACATTAATATAGGAAATAATGTCACATAGTGCTAGGTCATAAAAGCAAAGAAGCTCGCAGGACATATATGATACTAGTTCTTTAGTGGCCTTATAAACATCGACGCGATCTAATCGTCTGGATCTACAATCGTTTTTTTTTTCAGACAAGAGATCGCTTCATGGCGGAGTAAAACCATTATTCGAATTTCATAGGTTATCCAAGTTGAAAGAGGTTGAATGGCCCAACTGTAAAAACTCTTTCAGTTTTTCTTTTTAACCTCTTTTATAAATGTCTTAATTGTAGCAGTTTAAGCCCCGTCTATTTAGAAAACTAGTCCTTAAGGGTATTACATCGCTCAAGTCCTAAAAACACCTTATGTTTAAAGAAATTTGTTGAGGAATCCTTCCGTACGTTTTCCATATAAAAAATATATGTTATACTTAAAGTCATCCTTAACAGATCGCATTGATTAGAATTGTAATAATCTTGCCAAAATTTTGGAAAAAAAATGTTTAAACAGGTCATTTTTCAATCTAAATTGCAAATTGTTGGTAAAACAGCTGAATAGTTCGGCATGAATTTTATACCTAAAGACATGTAATGACATATCAAACAATTCGCATTGTTTACTTTTTCTTGTTTCTGTTAAGAATTTGTAATAATAACTAAAAACTCGAAATTTCATCAATTCCCCCCACGAGGCACCCCCGCACAGTGTTTGATTTCACTCAAAAAATTTCCCTATGCTGTTTCTCGCATAAATGAATCAAGGAATGCGTTTAAAATGGAAGAGTAGAACACCCACGTGTCTATTTCATATACTTTTTTTTATAAAAAATAATATCAATTTCATGACCCTGACCTAGAAAAATCAATAAATAAATTCTGTAAGCGTAACTGATTACGATAAATATTTTTTTTTTATATAGTTCCATGAAGAATTTTTTGGCGCTTATTCCCCAGTTTTGATTTTTGAATTAACACCTTTGGTCACTGAGTTATTATTATTTTTTCAGATTTTTGTTTTTATTTTTTTTCCCTTAAATGACTTAAAAGTGCGGCTTGTGAGTAGCACTCAAAGATTGTTCTCAATTAGGTCTATCGTTGATAAAAAAACCACGTTCCACTATCGCGGCATTTGGGAGTCATTGAATTTCAAAATTTTATATTAGGGTTGTCACACAACTTGACCTTTCCAACCACTAGATACTATAGACCAACTAGATTCAATAGTTTTAGTTAATTGACGTCCGAAAGTGCCTTATAATGGTCTAATTGGAATAAATGATTTTACTTTGACTTTGACTTTTCATGTTTAGTTCGATTTTTTCTTATATTATTTTTAGAGTTGATTAATTTTTTCCTTTATTTACAAATCTATTTGTTTAGAAATAAAATATATCTTGTACACAGGATGTTGAGGTGTTAACAGACTGATCAAATAATCGACGTTGATCGAAGTCGATAGATTGGCGTAGTAGCTTTGATCGATTAACGGAGACCGTTCAATTAATCATGTTTTTATTTCGATGAAGGTTCACAGGTAGCGTGGGAAGGGGTCCACCTTCGTCAGGCTTATGCTGAAACCCTACGCTGATACATGTGAACTAGAGAAACGGAGGTGAGGCACCATGGAGCCGTTACAGACCCATGGCGCCATTTTGCCTCAGCAGGGGCTTACCCAACCTGCTGAGGGATGTCCGTCCGGGCCCCGACCGGAGGACTTACTGCAAGGGGGGCATGAGGGCGCCAACCCTCATGTTGGTACACGAGTGGCAAACGATGCTGTGGATCGCGCCACAGCCGGTACTTCTCAAAATCCGGAAGTAACCGCAAATATGCAAGGATTATATACGCGTTTCCATATTTTTGAGTGTTTTTACGCAGAAAGCAAAAAATATAAAAAGAACGGGTCACCTGACGACCTAACACCATCTGATTTAACAACCGTACTTTTCAGAGAAATGGGTCTGCAACTTAGAGATCTCTCTCCTAGTGAAAAAGATATACTAATAGGTAAAGTTGTTAAACCTTTTATTTGGAACGCCATGAGTCTTTATAAAAAATGCAACCGCAACAAAAAGAGGTTTAGGGATAAGCATGGCGTTTTCTTAAACAAACTATTCATAGATGATATACCAGTAGAATTTAAGAGGGTTGCTGCGGCCGTTGCGACATCCAGTGATATGTGCAGTACTTCACAACCTCTGCAAAGGGATGCCGTGAACATTGATACATCCAGTGAGATGGGCAATAATGAACTACCTCTGGAAGGAATTGGACTGTCACTGGATGTCACACAATTCGAAGCAACAATTCAGGATTCGACTGACATATCATCATTGGGACCTAACAAATCAACACAGGCGTCCAGTACAAGGTATAAAAAAGATCTTAAAATTAGAAAACGTTTAATGGAATCTTTAGCAGATGAACCTCAAACTAAATTGATAAAATCTTTTGCGTCAACGATTACTTCAGATGATGGAAGTAAATTAACCCCGAAAGCTTCAAAAGATCTGGAACAATTAATAAATCTTTGTCTGAAATCACCAATAGAACCATGCGTAGTATTGAAAAAAGTTGCAGCGGTTGCAAAGCCTTATACACCGGAGGAAGCTTTAGGTTTCATAATCGACAGAAAACTAAGTGTTGAAACATATAAACTTTTAAGGCAGGATTTGAAGAGTCGAGGTTATCCCGCTTATCCCCCCTACCACGATATATTAAATGCAAGAAAAGCATGTTACCCAGTAGAAGAGATAAATGTTTCGGAAATAGAAGCATCAGTTTCATTAAATGAACTTCTTATACATACTGTTCAACGAATTGTTCAAAGTTGTGATGCTAGCTTTGTTGAATATTGCAACAGAAAAGGCAAGCAAGAATTCTCATGCATATTTGAAGGGTCCTGGGGTTTCGATGGAAGCACAGGCCAAGCATTATATAAGCAACACTTCCCAGGATCAGATGAAGATATTTACATTAACGAAAATAGCCTTTTTGCCACAACTTTTATTCCTTTACGTATAGTAATCGACAAACATTATATTGCCTGGCTGAACCCCACACCCCAGTCGTATAGATTTTGTCGGCCTCTACACATACAATATAAAAAAGAAACTAATAATCTCATTCTCGAAGAAAAATCTGTTATAGAAGAGCAAATTAAAAGTTTGACTCCTTTTACGACAGAAACCTCCGAAGGTCATCGTATCACATTTTTTTATGACTTGACTTTAAGTGTAATCGACGGCAAAGTTCTCAACGTCATTACTGGAACGTCTTCGCAGTTAAGATGTCCATTTTGTAAGCTTACTGCTAGTCAGTTTAACGATTTAGAATTATCATACACAAAACCGACTATAAAAGAAAATATGAGACACGGCATCAATCCACTCCATGCGTGGATACGTATTTTCGAGTTTTTGTTACATCTCAGCTATAAAAACGATCCATCAGTACGAAAATGGAGAATCAATAAGGGTAGCAGGGAAAGCCAAATTGTCGAAGAAAGGAAAAAACGCATTCAGACTGAAATAAGACACAGAATTGGATTATTGGTGGACGTAGTTAAACCAAATTCAGGTACCACAAATGATGGTAATTCAGCCCGGACAGCACTGTCAGATAAATACCGTGCCATATTTACTGAGATTTTAGGTCTTGATGCATGGTTGATCGACGGATTGCATATTATTCTTGTCGCCATATCTTGCGAATATTCTATAGATGCAAAAAAGTTTGGCAATTTTTGCCGCCAGCTCGCGGAAAGGTACGTCCAGTCATATAATTGGCATCCGATGACTGTGACAATACACAAAATTTTAGTACACGGTGAAGAGATCATAACATCATGTTCTCTTCCTGTCGGTATGCTCTCAGAGCAAGCGGCCGAATCGCGCAATAAATTTTGGCGCTCAGATAGGGAACATCACTGCCGAAAAATGAACAGGAGAAAAACTATGATTGACCTCTTTCACCGTGCACTAGAATCATCGGATCCGTTTGTGTCCATGGTACATTACAGGCAACGGCAAAAACAATCTGGAAGGATTTGTTTGCCGAAAGCTGTTCATGAACTTCTGAACCCAATCTACGAAGAAAACTTGCAGTTGGCAGAGGCCGATGATGAAGATCCATCGTTCGATGCATCTTCATCATTGGGCGATAATGAAAATCCATCCAATAATGATATTTGCACGTTGGTACTTGAAAATGAAAATGATTTGTATGAATAATAAAAAAATAAAAAATAAAACCAACTTGCAAAAAGACACTATAACATAAAGTGACTTCCTGTAAGTTGATTTTGGCATATAATGTGGCAAGAAGTATCTTATGTGTCGTTCTTTGGATATAAAAAACCCTCATATAATTTTTTCTATAAATATTATATATCATATATTTTGTTTGACCTTAGTGACACCCCTAAATCGCATCATTTCACCTTTATTCATAACTCCCAAACACCGCGATAGTGGAACGTGGTTTTTTTATCAACGATAGACCTAATTGAAAACAATCTTTGAGTGCTACTCACAAGCCGCACTTTTAAGTCATTTAAGGGAAAAAAAATAAAAACAAAAATCTGAAAAAATAATAATAACTCAGTGACCAAAGGTGTTAATTCAAAAATTAAATCTGGGGATTAAGCGCCAAAAGATCCTTCATGGATCTATATTAAAAAAAAATATTTATCGTAATTAGTTACGCTTACACAATTTTTTTATTGATTTTTCTAGGTCAAGGCCATGCAATTGATATCATTTTTTATAAAAAAAAGTATATGAAATAGACACGTGGGTGTTCTACTCTTCCATTTTAAACGCATTCCTTGATTCATTTATGCGACAAACAGAATAGGGAAATTTTTTGAGTGAAATCAAACACTGTGCCCCGCTATGCCTGAGACGCCAAACTTCAGTGCCTTGATGGCTGTTGTCAAGGGTGGACTACACGCATGTTATTTTTTCCAAAATAAAAACCAAAACTTAATTTTTTTAATAATTTATAAATGAAGCAATATAGTAAATAGTACAAATATAAATATTTACCAAAATAAGAATTGAAATTAAGTTCGTAAATAAATAAAAAGAAATTTGTAATTTCGTTTACTTTTTGAATCTATCATAGAGTAAGCCTGACTACTATGCCTACCTATGTATAAAAACAAATGCTTGTCCGAGCTCTCCAAGATTATTGGTAAATACCTACTCTTTGAGTAGATACATTATTTCTTTGGTGTTTATTTCTTTTTTATTGTTCTTAGCCTTAAGAATTTCGTTTGACGGAGAACATAGATTTAGGTGTTTTTTTTTTTTAAATTTGCTGACCAAACTTTCAGAATGTATCATGTATGAGCACAACTATTTCCGTTACTGAGATCCGATAAGCACTTACTTAGTCATCATCAGACCTTTAGAATGTACCACATAATAATAAGAATACACGAAGCGTATTGTTAGGAGTTTCCTTTCTCAAGAGCCCTGACCACCGGTGGCTTGAGCCCTGTTCCCGACGCCGCCGGTGGACTACTATTTTTTATATTTTTAAATGTTTTTTTTTATTATAGTAATATTTAAAAATGTAATGAAAATGTATAATGAATAAATAAATGGAAGAATAATAATAAAATCTTTATTTCAGACCATGTCTATAATAATTACAAAAAGTTTATTTTGTGCACGAATAAATGTTTTCAGGATATTTGAGTCCTGTTTAACCGCAATGACCTGTAGGATGCTGTAAGTGCTACCCCGGACTCTGCTTAACAAAGAAGCGAGCCGCTTGCGCATGATGGCATGAAAACCGTCTGCCCCGGCTTCCGCAAACATACTAGAGGCACTACAAAAACGAGTACATAGCACCCGTGCTTAGTAAGATAGATATTGAAAGCTAGGTCATCCTAACTATTTTCGTTTCCGAGAACCGATAAGCACTTACCTGACCATCATCAGACCTTTAGAAATATCACATGAACACTCCGTACTCAATTAGATAAATTTTGAAAGTTAGGTCAGCAGGCAAAGTGAATATTTTTTTCATGGTTACCTTTACATCGTTCGGGAGCCGAAACACAGGAACTCCAGTAAAGTAATAATTACTATTGGCGTTCTTAGTTTTTTTAACACGTCTCAAAGAATTTGAAGTGACTTTTTTTTGTCATTCGACATGTTAGTGCGTTTCTGCCTGATCGATGAATGGATTTTTCAAAGAATGAATGAATGAATGGATTTTTCATTCGCATGTGCAGTCGATAAGGTTTACACACAAATATGCATGTACTGCAAGGAAGCGTCACTTCGAGTTCTCATTATTTCACAAATGAAACCATCATCATCACGCCTGTATTCCCCGAAGGGCTAGGCAGAGGTGTACCATTGTACATCCACAGTTCGCCGGTATATTTAGGTCCCATGTAAAAGGGGCGAGCCTATTGCCATTTATCAGGCACAAATCCAAACTCCGGGCTGCTACTGAGAATTTCGTAGAAAATCCCAATAACACCTTTTGCTCAACCTAAGAATCGAACCCAGGACCTCTAGAGTAGCAGTCGTACTTAGGACCAATAGGCTAATGAGGCAGTTTAAATTAAATTTTCATGTTATTTATTGAAAATAATATAGCCAATAGTTTCTGTTACTATGACAGAGTTTATGGCTTTTGGTTCCAGAACGATGTAAAAGTAAGAGTGTATAGTAAAATAAATATAATTACGATGTACCAAATAATAAATAATAGAAGACCAAAATGTATCTGTAATATATATGTAATCTCTCAGAGAGCGAATAAAATAGGCAAAAACAATGACACTCTGCGACACATCTGTGTTCTTGCTTAATGTTAAGTTCCGTTTATCGTAGCATACTGGATACCGGTAGATGGCGCTAATTTAAAAAAATAATAGTACAGATGTCAAATCCTCAAGGACATCGGGCGATGTAATAACCTTAAAAACTGAACTGTATGGTACAGTTTTTAAGGAGGATTCTATGAATTACTTAAAATAAATAATAACATGATATCTTACCACATGAACGACACTGCTGTGCAGGTTACCACTGATGGCTGGCAAATCTGGCTTGCGATCGCTCTTCTTCGCCTGCCGTTTAGCTTTCCCTTCGAGGAAACGCTTCTGAAGCGCGGTGGTTTCCAGATTTTGCTGCTCACAAGCACCGGTGAACGATTGGTCGAACCTCGGCACACATTCTGATTGGCGTCTTCGATACGTTTCTATCCGTCGTCTGTAACAAATTGAATAAGATGAAGGTTGTTTTTTATTCTGAAGACATTGTATTCAATACGGGACACCATTTCCCTGTCTGGGTAGCAACAAGTTGTAACATTTGAAAACAATATAAAGTTTGTTAACGTGTGACAGATATTGCGCTTGTAAGATTTCAAGATTTTGGTAGTGTTTGTCTATCAACCATTATAATAAACGGCCTAGGATAATTTCCTTCCATTTTTATACCATCTGCATTCCATTCAGAGATTTTGTTTCTGTTGATTTTGTTTTCTTTTTGTATCTTTTGTTTGTTCATATAAACCAATTGTTTAATTGATTTAATCAGAAATACATTCGATTAAAATCAAATTGGTAATCATAACAAGGACCGCCGCCTTGCTTACAATGCTAAAAAAAATATTAAAGAAACCACCAGCTGTTAGTTGACGAGATGATTCCTGAGTCACCTCTTACGACACCCACAGGAAGTGTGTGTGTACCTACCTAGTTAAGCTGTGTATTGTATGAATTTGTATGGGTAAGTATGATGTATCACAGTTCACAGAATACGATCAGAATTTATATAAATACAATTCAATTCTAGAGCACCCTCATTTCAATACAATTTAGTCCTAGAACTTAACAAGTGACTCATTAACGAAATGCGTTTGAGCGCCCACGTATTCATACTTTTCATTTGCGTAAGCAAGTTCATAGGTATCATTAGCTTAAACCATCTGATAATTTGTGCATGCAAAGAAACAAATGTCGCACGAGACAAGTGGAGGGACACTGTAGATGTACAAGTACGGAGTACCTAACAAACAATATTTCAAGCGATGCTCAGTCAGCCGCAACTCCCAAGCGCGGTCACCTTGGGCAAATGTTAATGCGGACAGTCTGTCGGTTTTATAAAAAAATCATTACAAGCTTTTCATTTATTCATCAGTATTATTCTCTGGCGATGAAATACTCAAGGTCACACAGTTGTCGCCCATTTAGAAAACTATTTTCCTAGTTAACTAACTACCCTTATTTTATTATCACACCAATTCATATTCACCTTGTAATTTAAAAGCAAATCACAAACTTGTCTAACAAACAAAATAATTTACATAGCGTTTGTAAATAGGTACGAGTAGATTCGGCCAAAACGTACAGGAAATGGAAATGATATTTCCTCTGAGGTAATAAAGGCGATTAACTGTTGTTTTTAAAACCAATTTTGTTTTGATAAAATAAAACATGTTAGAAGGTACTGACGAAAAATATCATTCTCTAGATTGTGAAGACACTGATTGGCCATTCCTGTGACAAATTTTCTTGCAGGTCAGGGTACTGTGATGAAAATTTTGGTTATCTCTTTACCTTACGCTTGGCATAGTGGCGCATTTATTGGAATGTAAAGCTTTGTTTTTAATTTGAATGGTGACAAATAATAAGCATGTAATAACGTATTTTTTTGTATTATCAACTCCATCATAAATCATACATAAATAGTACACAACATACGACCACTACCGCCATCTATTAACTGTAAATGGGAAGGAAAGTAGAAGAAAATGACAATAAAAATAATTTTATTGTTCCATTGTTACAAAACAAAATATTCATTTTTTTAAGTACTCAATTTTATATGCTATTATAAATACTTTAGTTATGTAACTATATAATTATGAAATGTGCTATTTATCAACTATACGGCGGGCGGCGGCGGTCCCCAAACTAGGCAGCGCCTGTATATTGGGGGGTGTCGGAGTTGTGTAAACTTAAGTTTTTAATTAAGCCATTGAGAATGGGAAGGGAAATACCTCCCTACATGCATAATTAGTATAAATAAAGAATTTTCAAATGAGTGTATCGAGATACACAGCGCAGGTATAGGATCTTTTTCATTTTCTGATCAATATTAAAAAAGTTCACATTCATGATAAATTTTATTTGTGTATGTATTTGTAGATTCTAAAAATAAGTTATCTAACAATTCCATTTATGAATTGTTTACAGATAATAAATTAGCAGATATCAAATAAAGCTATGAGTACATAAACTATATACTTAATATCGAAAACTACTTGACCTAAGCTGAAATTGAATAGCAGGTAGTAGTAGTAGTAGGGCCTTACTTGTAAAAATAACGCTAATTCATACTTAGTTACCTCTTATGTGACTGACTGAACGATGAAACACTATTTAATCTGCCAACACTTAGACGGTCAGCAATTCAGCATAGAGCATGACCAAATTATTCGACTAAAGCACGAAATCGAACGAACAATTGAGCATAATTGACAAAATTTACAATAGAATCCATAGACCAAAAATATCATCGTCACAGCTGATTGTAGCCCGCCATCTTACTTTCGAACTATACTTAAACAACGGGTCGCCGCTGTTTAAATTTTCTGTCAGTTAAGCAACATATCAACGCTGATTAACGTTTATAGGTAAGATTTTTCACCTGAGACACCGTTGAAAGTGGTTGCAATGTGAAAAATAATTGATTTTTAGTCAAGGATTTGAGAGTTAATCAATTGATAAGAAGCTAAGTATTATTTAGCGTTATTACCCGACTGCGACAGAAGGAGGGTTATGTTTTTCGAGGGTATGTTTGTATGTATGTATGTATGTATGTATAATTGTTTGGCACGCTCTGCAGCCTGAACGGCTCGATGGATTTTAGCTTGAGAGGTGTCGTTAGATTCGTATTTACTGTGAGAGTGACACTGGGTATATCAAAATAAAAAAAACAAAATGGCGGATTTTTGGCGCCAAATTCAAATGTTTGGATCGCTCTGCAGCCTGAACGGCTCGATGGATTTTAGCTTGAGAGGTGTCGTTAGATTCGTATTTACTGTGAGAGTGACACTGGGTATATCAAAATAAAAAAACTAAAAAAAATAAAAAATAAAAAACGGTAATTTAAAAAACTAAAAAACCCGACTGCTATTCTTTAAAAATCCCTAAAACAAGATAAATTGTAGCAGTCGGGACCCATTCGGGACCATCTGCAATGTAATATAGGTATGTGCTCTCAATTCACTAATCCTCCATTTCTAGAATGGGTCCCGACTGCTACAATTTATCTTGTTTTAGGGATTTTTAAAGAATAGCAGTCGGGTTTTTTAGTTTTTTAAATTACCGTTTTTTTTTTTATAAGTAAGGCTGATAGTGTATAGTTAAAATTTAGGGGACGTCGACTCCAACTCTGACTTACACGCGGAAGAAGTCGCAGGCAAAAGCTAGTGCCCAAAACCACACAATAGCTCCAAGTCCAGCATTAAAATCAGAATGTTAAGTAGAATAGCACGTATAGTCAGCCGACGCTCCGTTATGCAAGGGAGTTTATGTGCAAGCATTTATTACATAAGCATTACTAGCGACGTACGTCACTGTATCGATATCAGACTGTTAATTACACCTAAGTATGTACGTACCTATACAAATCATCATTCAGTTACTCCGGGTACGGTATGAGTACGGTGCCTACTGTCGAATCATTGACATTGAACATCGCACTTCGTCGCGGCCCGGGTACAAGTCATTGGTAGATGTAACTACTTGTAGGTAGGTACCTCAACTCTACATTCACTTTCCCTAAAGTTATGCATTCTGTGTTATAACTAGTACGCTTCGCAACATGGAAAAGGAAACGGATTGATGCCTTAACGCCAATAAAATACTTTTACATACATTATTAAGCAGGCGTTTTTTAATCTTATTTACTCTTAACTGTTATTATCAGTAAATTTTCCATATTATTACAGTATCACTGTGTTTATTTGTTAGGTAGTGTAATATATTACTGTAGGTACTTCCTTCTCTTATTTTCTGTGCCCTTCTCCATTATTGATTACTGTCTTACCCTGATAGCAATAAAAGGTCGGTACAAAAGTCACTGCGTTACATAAAAGGACGCACGTAGATATTTTTTCTTCACGATCTACCTACGTAGGTGTTGTACACTATTATCTACGAAATAGAATAATAAAATTCTCGGATGTAATTAATACGTCATAGATAAAATAAGCAATGATTTCGATGCTAACTGTATGAACAATTTCATGAATATGTAAGTTGTAGTATTGGACAGTATCTACTAAACCACTTATTCGTCAAAATATTGCATATCTTCGAAACTAAACGTAAGTATCTAGTATTTAAAAAAGGGGGATTGTAAGAAGTGCCGTTTTGTTCCTCGGGTTACGTTTTTAGGAAATAATTAGGACGTTATACAAAAAAAAATTGTTCTACTCAGAATTTGTTAAAATGACTCATATTTTTAATATCATGGTCCCATGTAATAGGGGGCGAGCCTATTGCCATTACCGGGCACAAAAATATACCGGCGAACTGTGGGTGTACATTGGTACACCTCTGCTTAACCCTTCGGGGAATACAGGCGTGATAGTATATATATATTTTAATATCATATATTAGATATTAGGTCCTAAAAACAATGTCAAAATCCTACTACTATTATAAAGGCGAAAGTTTGTATGTATGGATGTATGTATGGATGTTTGTTACTCTTTCACGCTTAAACGGCTGAATGGATCTGGATGAAATTTGGCACAAAGATAGATTATAGTCTGGAATAACACATAGGCTACTTTTTATCCCGGGAAAATGTACGGTACCCGTAGGATAACACATCAACTGTGACGCGGACGAAGTCGCGGGCAGAAGCTATATTTAATAATTTCGATTCTACAACTACAAGTAAAATTAATGTTAGATGTGGCCCCGGTCTCCCCTACATTCTAAAAATATAGGTTACCTGTGTTTACGGATTACGGATAAAAAGGCCCTACTCGGTAAAAAAATATTTAACGTAACAAATAACGTCACAACTGTATAGTCCTCAAATGGCTAAGCAGAAAGGTATAGTACACACCTATTTTACCAGTAATGTTTAAATTCCAATTTTCGCGAATTTCAGGCTATCAGTCTGGATATGCTGTCGTTTCATTTTTTATGTTCGATTTTGGCCGTATTCAGGTTTTAGTTTTAAACTAAGGTAAAATCACAGTGTAACATTATGCACAATTCAGTGTGATCATTAATTAGGCAAATATCTGTCCTCATTGATGATTTATTGAACCTAGTGTGATCCACTGCTATTATCGGCACCTGAGAAACTTTGGTTTATACTTAGGTGGTGTAACAATCTGCGGTATCGTGCGGACAGCACTGCACTACAGGGTTAACATTTACCAGAAACATTTTATCCGGGACCGATTCATGACTGTCCCTAGTTGTAGCTTACTCAACAAAACCGTGACTCATGTCCTCAGAGTGACTCCAACGACTGATACAGCGAACTAAAAAACAAATAACACATCTCAAGACTTCAACGCTTTCAATGTGACTTAAGTGTGTTGAGTATGTGTACCGTACATAATCCAGCTGAATCCCGAACATCTGGCATCCCTAGCGCAATGTCGCACACGCCGCAGTGTGGCACTACACTGTGTAAACTTGTAGGTGTTTTTGTTTAGTTCATTGACCAGCCAGTCGCCGTGCCTCGGCTGTGCGCTACGCAAACAACGCCTTCGATAAGTCCCGATTGTGTGTCACGCTATGTCACTGACATTGTACCCGACAATCCCCACACACTACGGAATCACCTTTTTACAGATTCAAAACAAATTTTCAAATATTTGCATAATGTCATAATCATGAAACGCCGTGAATAAACATGTCGATTTGCGTTCACACTTCGATCACACACAAGAATTTGTTGTTTATTAGATTAACTACATTCGTAAAACTTCGGAATATACTGATTGTACTTTATTTTCGTGTTAGATAAAAATATGTTTTCGCTAGGTTAATACAATCCATAATAGCAAGTACGAAACCGATCAAGAATTTTGCATACTTACGTACAACGACTAGGGTGTCCTGAATGCATTTCAATGAATTACACGGATTACAAACTACACACATTGCCACCAGTTAGAAGGTGTATATTTTATATTTCAAATTCAAGCAAGAACATGAATGGGGTCATTGAATATTTTATTGCTAACCCAAAACAATAAAAGGATAACTTAATGTCTTCGAAATTTGATAGATGCAGTCTGATATTATCACAAAAAAACAGGGTACTATGGTGCCACCAATGTTACTTACTCTTGGCTAGTCCTGGCCATTTCTTTCAAAATGGCCGGCAAAGAAAATTCACACATACATAATCATCATAAGCGCATACGCACATTTGGGCCTTAGTAAAATTCAAGTGAGACCTAAAGACTATTTTGCCGTGTTTTTAAGGGCTCCATTTCTATGTGCAGTCCCGTCCTTTATAGGTTTTATATTTAGGGTCTTAGTGTGATAGCGGTGTTAAAAAAAGTACTGAAAGGTAAATAGCCGTACAGCTATTTTTAATGAATACTACATCATTTCTTGTTTTAGTAAGGGACACAGCACACACGCTACTTTTAGTAGCGCGAATCGGCGAATTTGCAACTGTATCGATACTGCATCGCGTTTTGGCGACTCTCTGCGTTCGATCGCAGCTGCCAAATCGCGCGATTTAGCGATGCTGTATCGCGTTTTGGCGACTAACTGCGTTCGGACGCAGTATCGGAATACCGAACTGTTCCGATGTTAGATCGGGTCGGCTGTAGTGTTGCTGATCCATTGTCGATTATCGATAGTTTGCCGATTTGCAATGGTATTGTTTATCCCACTAATTTTATAAATGCGCATGTTTTAGGTTAGTTAGGTGGTAGGTTAAGTGTTAGGTGGATGATGGATGGAAACATTCATCCATCCATGCTCAAAATGCATAAGTTTGTGAGGTCAGAAACTTCGCATTTTTTACATTACAATTACAATAAATGGATGGATGGATGTTTTCATCCATCCATTCATCATCCATCTATGCCTCCTCACAAACATTTGTATTTAAAATCGTACTTATATTATAAATGCAAACGTTTGTGTAAAGGGATATATGGATGATGGATGGAACCATCCATCCACCCATGCTCAAAATGCCAAAGATTGTGAGTTCAGAAGCTTTCGCATTTTTTATATTATGAATACAATAAAATGGATGGATGGATGTTTTCATCCTGGATGGATGAAAACATTCATCCATCCATCCATCCCTCCTCACAAACTTTCGCATTTAAAGTCCTATTAATATTATAAATGCGAAAGTTTGTGCGGTTGGATTAATGGATGGATGTTTGCGTAATGTAAGACGTGAACTGGTTATAGGATGTAACCAATACCGCCTCCGGAGCGATTGACATTTTCGGTTTATCAATACTGCAGGCAGCAGTGCAGCTTCATTAGAATCTATCGTAAGTGTGTAGCTTCGTCAAAATCACAACACAACACTAGTCGCATTATGTTCCACATAAAGGTCTGCCCCCACGACCGATAATCGGGCTGATTCTCGGTCGTCTTTTCTCGCCGGCAAAAAAGTCTGTAAAAAATCGGCCCGATTATCGGGCCGATTTTTGAAAGTTTTTTTGAGTACATACACCCTGACACACCCTCACACACACACGCGGAACTGTGGGTAATGTCGTACCTTATAGTTCCGAGACAGCGACACGCCGGCTGACGCTGAAAACCAGCGCTGTGGTTCCGTGTCTCGTGCACGGGCCACGGCTTTATGCTGAACGTCAGCCTTTTCGCGCGGTAGTAGCGCATTATAGATTATTGTTTTTGTTATTTTTATTTTTGTGTTGTGCGTCGCTTTCGCGAGAATAAATGGTTTTTCTTTCTTTCTTTTTTACACACAGACAGCACAGACAGATTTTCAGTTTTTCAGTGGGACAGTTTTTTGTTAGTTTTGATTATCGGTCGTGGGGGCAGACCCTAATTATGTCAAAGCGCTGCGATCGGCATTTTACAGTGTGCGGGGGGTAGCGATTAGTCGCTGAATCGCGCTTCCGAAAAGCGACTAAATCGCTGCGATTGGCGATTTCAAGTGTGCGGGGGGTAGCGATTAGTCGCTGAATCGCGCTTCCGAAAAGCGGCTGATCGCCGATTCGCGCTACTGAAAGTAGCGTGTGTGCTTTGTCCCTAAGTCGAATCAATAATTTTAGTAAGTATATCATAACCCTCCTTTTTGTTTCACTATAGTCTGGCAAAAAAATAATAACATTCCCAGCTCTATAGGTACTAGGAATGTAAAACCTACTACACAATTATGCCAAGTGATCGGTGTAGTACATTGAATTGCACTTTCATTAAAAGTTTATGACAAAGTCATTTTAGTTAGTTTAATTTATACAATATTGCATAATATAAAACTATTTATCCCAAAATTATTATGGTCACTCTATTAAATTGTTAGGCCCGCTTTCGCTAGCCAGGGTTATCTTATTAATGCCGAGTTAGTTACGCGAACCCACGAGTAGATAATTACGTTATTTTTTTAATATAACCTCGCGTTAGTTACTATCTTTAAATTAAACTTTTGGTGCAAGTGGGCCTTAGCGACCTGGAGGAAAAAAATAAACAACAACAAAATGAAGTTGTGTTAACCGAGGCTTTAAGAGTGTCCTTGTATATTAAAAAAACTTTTTTACAAAAATGACAACCGCCTTCAAAAACTAAAAAGAGAAAAATAACTTTAGCTTTGGAAGTCGGCGGCTTTGGTTCTGTTTGTTGTTTTGTACTGCCACCGACTTCAAAGCTAAAGTTATTTTTCTCTTTTTAGTTTTTGAAGGCGGTTGTCATTTTTGTAAAAAAAAGTTTTTTATTTCTCGCTTTTTAGTATCAACTTCCTGTCATCCAAATCCATGAAAAAACTGTCATGTTATGTAAATTAACGAGACACCACTAAAAAGTTATAAGAAAGCAGAATATGCGATTTCGTTTACTTGGATGAGAAATTTTCAAATACTACTGTTTATATCTGTGTAACCCTTGAGTGTACAGGCGTGATGTTATGTTGTGTGATGGTGTAAACAATGCTTAAATATGCTATAGCAACAATCGCGGTTAATCTGCTGTTATTTATTGAAGAGTTCCCCTGATTTCTACAAGATCCCATCATCAAATATTTAAATGGTGACAATGGGACCACACGGGAAGCACCAGCTTTCAAATAAAAAAAGGATCATGAAAATCGGTTTACCCGGTCGGTTAAATATAAGGTAACAAACATTAAAAAAAATACAGTCGAATTGATAACCTCCTCCTTTTTTGAAGTCGGTTAAAAATAGGGTATCCTTATGGTGGGTATAGGAGTCCGTCTCGCCGATCAGGGTGTATCCCTAATTCCCTACAAATGATCCCATTAGCACGGGGGATCGTCCCTCCGAGCCACGGTGCCGATATCGATCCGGGCAGAACGACCAATGTAATGCATGTGCCCTCATAACTTATAATAAGACTAGGTTTCCATTTTTCCCTGCAACGCATTTAACTGGTCTGCTTGAATTAACGAACACTAAGCGTGTGTGTAAAGAGAATACGTAATGTTGCGTTGCTACAGTCAAGTAATCACGACAGAAGCACACTCTGTTGTCACAAACCTTTCCACATCGTTATACTAACTCTCTTTTTCACGAATGAGTAAGTGTGAAAGTATAAAATATTTTAGTGCACTACGAACGACCGCTCTAATTTAATTAGAACTTGGTATGTGATTCATAAATGCCCGTTATCAATCCTGCAATTAAAAGTTATGTTAATGTAGAGCCAACCGCCATGAAGCCATGATTAGTATTATATAAACTACCGAGTCAATATGAATACGTGATCGATCAAATGTCATGTACCTATATAAAGACGTTGATTTGCAGCCGATTAGTGTCTCCATGTCTCTCACTTGAACACTTAATCCTTACTAATATTATAAATGCGAAAGTAACTCTGTCTGTCTGTCTCTTCTTCACGCCTAAACCACTGAACCGATTTCAATGGAATTTGGTACAGATATAGTCTTGGACCCGAGAAAGGACATAGGATAGTTTTCATCCCGGAAATCCCTCGGGAACGGGAACTATTAATCCACGCGGACGAAGTCGCGGGCAAAAGTTAGTGTAGATATATTTAAAAGATGACAACACTTCTTATGGATAGACATTTTCACATATCAGTTAGCTTAAAACAACTAACAGCAATGTAATGATACTAATTAGATAGAAAAGAGTTCAAAATTAAGGTAGTTACATTCGACACCTTATGCACCCTAGATTGCTATGTTAATATAGCTATCTAGAGTGCAAAGGGTGTAGACGACGTCCATATACAACTATAATACGGGAATTATGGGATAACCTACTAAGGTTTATCCCATAATAGAGTTATACATACAGAGGTACCTCTTCTTAAAAAGTAAGCCCAAAAGTATTGTGCAAAAGGGTAGTTGCACTACAGAACAAAATGCACCAACATGGCCACTAACATTATTATAGGATCTCTAAAATTGTAACTTAGTAATACGAGTATGCATCGATGTATCAAGTTACAAGTTGGCTGCAATGTAAATAAAACAGCGCAGCGTTTATGCACCGCCAACTGGCTATTCAGTACCGTTAGATACACACCGAGACCCCGACATAATTTCACTGAGTGCAAACCGCGATGCACTAACCTCTTCAGACATATAAACATAAACAACACTAGTAAGGTGCTACTCTACTCTGGAATTTCTCAGTCCAGTTTTGAAGCACATAAGTGTGACTGTTTTGACTTGAGCGACGTTATTTGCTTAGTTTATCAACAGTCCGCGTCAATCGTTTGCACTTAGAAATTCAAATTTGGCTTAGGCTAAGCAACGTCTACATTTTCGGATTATGCAACTGCTCAGTAGGCTTCAATTTACGATGAATAGGTACTTTTTTTTTTTTTACATGTCGGCAATTGCATTTGCACTTTGCAGTAGGTACTTGCAGAGAACTATTTAAGGAGGTGAACAGTGAGCTCTATAAGTATGAAGAAAACTATTTCTACATTTGCTCAATTTCAGATTTCAAGTTTAAAATCCTTTGGCAATTAAATGTTTTACTAGGAATCATAATATCGTAGTTATTTTATAACTACAGGGATGGTTTCTTCGATCAATACTAACTCACAGACTGGATTGATGTAGGAGTGCCACGTGGGAAGATCAGAATTAAACATGAAAATTCGCTCTTATTTCATGGAACGTGGACTTTAAGTTAGAGTCAAATTATGTATTTCATACAGACCATTAAAAGGCACTTTTAAACGTCCAAATTAACAAGGAAATAATCTTCTTCTTTTTGAGTCGATGATAATCTTATAACTTTAGAGCCCAGTAGGTGGCCACGGTAATCGCGGCATCAGAAGCATTGTTAATGTCCTTTAAAATGCAGGTGTAGGAACACTTTTGGCACTGTAGTAATGGGCCATTATTTGGTCAGGAGCGCCGCATTCGCACTGGATATCGTTGGGCGCGCAGTCTATAGAGGACTTTCCATACAGGCCACTGCAAATCACAACCGAGTGGTAAGTGTTCCTGGAGTTGAACGTAGTTGGGTAATGGGTGAATGGTGGATGTCGGTCCTCCTACAACATGTCTCTTGATAGAGGGGAAGTCGGAAATAGTATGCTTAATTTTATTTCTTAACTGTGTTTGCGACATTCCTAGGAACGACAGGTGGAGCCACCAGCCAACGGGTAGAGTTTGATGAGCGGAATCGGTTTCAGGCAGCCCAATATAATTCGACACGTCTTGTTTAAAGCGATGTCGACTTGCTTTGCATGGGCGGATCGATGGACCACACTGGACATGTAAATTCGCCAGCAGAGAGACAAAGGGGCATGCGGGTTGTACGAAGAACATTGGGCGCTGCTCCCCAGTTGGTAAACTGAAGGCGTCGGAGGGCGTAGGCAGGTTATTTCTTGTCTTGACTTTCCGCTTGGTGTTATGACAATGTACATTAAAAGTTAGTGCCCTGGCCAATGTAACACCGAGGTACACTAAAATAATAATAATTTAATCTACTTAATCTACCTGTCTTTTGTAGACTGTTTGATATTGACATGCCAAATGAGCCTTCAGATTTGGGTATTGAGTCTATCGAAGATAAGAGTTGCATAGAGTGCCGCTCTTACGCTTTCCGATGGACGTTATCAGGCAAAATGCAACTTCTGCATTTAAATGTTATATAAATGTATACCAGCAGTACCAGGCTATTACTTATGAAGGTAAGACGACTTTCATTACCTTTCTAACCATGTCTCTCGACCGATGCCGCACCAACAAAAAATCCACTATTAGGTATATTACTTTTGATGTTTTTTAATTGATAATAATACCGGACTTACATAAAAGATATTTATAATGTAGCATTATTTTTTTTGTAAAGGAAAATAAAACTAAACTACAACCGCTATCAACAGGAAGTTTATCAGTAGTGTTTGAAGCAACGTACGCCATTGGGTTTTAGGATTGCGATAAAGTAAAACCTATTACTTAATTTTGCCATTGCATACTTTAGAGTTGCTCTTTCCTCAAAAGTTACTACGTAATGCTCATTCCAGAAGAGAGGAATAAATAATCCTTCCAGTGGCATCCCGCCATTTACATATCATTATTTACAGTTGCGCATACGTTGCATAAAACAAAATTCCCTTACACCCGTTTCTGTCCGTGGTATACTCGTTTGTTACGATTGTGATTTGAAGGCAATAAATAGTCAGTGAAATGACTAGTTGGCGCAGAGTCCTGCCAAAAAATGATCATGATTGTAGAATCATGAAGTAAAATTTTAGCGTCATGGCAACCCACGCATGGCATCCTCAGTCTTAATGCCATCGGTCCAATTCATCAATCATTATAATTTATACCTTGCAATGACATAAGTCAAATAGCAAGTACACACTATTGGAATAAAACCCCTCTTCATCCATTTGATTTCAGGCGATTGGAGTCATGCCTGTGTATTCCACTGCGTCCATGAGACGAGGTGAAATCCCATGATGAGATGGGATAATAGATTTTATCTTGCAATATAAACAGAGCTGCTATCATCTCAATTGCCAACGGTGGACAAAAACTTCGAAAACCCTTGGCGTTTGTGTGATTGAGTTTTCTTCCGTCCTGGAAGAAAATTAGAGCAATAAAAGGAATCTTGCACAAATGGCAGCCCTGTCATCTGTCACCGGATAGGTAATTGCAAATACCGCAAGTTTATAACAAATCTCACAAGATTGTTAGCTGTCGAAAAATTATAATAACAGCCCATTATTGTTTCACTACAGAGCAAAGGCCTCTTCTCATACAGAGAAGGCACAAGCATTGATCCTCACGCTTGCTCAAGGCGGATCGCGGCTAACACGACTTACAATGTCGTAAAATTGTGAACAGATAATTTATTTTACGTAATTTCTTTTTTTTTTTCTAGACTGCATCGAAATTCGAAAGTTTGTAGTCTATCCGTATCTTGCGCCGAGAAGCAACTGGGTGTATCGATCTGAGAAGACAACCCTGAAATGGGCGGGGTTAACGTCCCAAGTTGCCACATAGTCTTTCGGGACACGAGATTCAGACTGGCACGCGTAAACAATTGTTTGACATTAGAGATTGTTTTTCGTGTCATGCCATCTGATGCCCTTGGCTTGTCTTAATGTCAATGTTTACTCAATATCATGAGCCACTGTAATAAAGAACGTACAATGAACCTTTATAAAATCGCAATTAATTAAAAATTTAAATATAATTGTATAATCCTGTTAGGGATTACCTTTCTCAGTTTATTAATCACAAGCGAACTACCTGCGACTTCGTGGCTTATTTCACCCGCGTTAAGTTACGTCTTTGGTTACTGCTCCGCTCCCGTGTGTCGTAGTGTGATGTTATATAGCCTTTTTTTATTTTTATAGACGGGAAATCATCAAATAACTTCCCCCGCCCAGGGAGTGTCAGACTTTTACTGACCAAAACCCGTCTATGTTCCTTCATGTGCCCTTTGCGTTCCGGGGGCGCGGTATCTCTTTCGAACAACCCGCAGCCCCGGCAGGCATCGGCCCTCAGTGGCCCCATCCAAGTTTGCTGACATCTCTTTGAGGCGCGCGTGGAACATGAACGCGCCGTCGACACGGTCTGTCGTTATTCAGTTAACGTACGGACGGTGAGCTACCCATTGCTCACCGTCCACAGACCCGCGTCTACGGTGGTACGGTTATATAGCCTATGTTACTCAGTGATAATGTAGCTTTATAATGGCAAAATATTTTTTTAAATTGGTCCCGTAATTTTTAAGTTTATTTGTTACATACAAAAATACAAATCTTTCCTCTTTATAATTATTAGTGTAGATATGTGAATTTATATTGCTGCTGCTTGCAAGCCTTCTCCCAGTAAAAACATACCAGATGTGGTGAAAGAGTGGGCTTTTAGGGACTGCCTTTTGGAAATTCTTATCTATACTAATATTATAATGCCGAAGACTTTGTTTATGAATGTGTTAATCTCAGTTACTACTGGCTACTTGAAAAAATCTTCTGCATTATTATAACCCGTTTATTCCGGATGATTATGGGAATATTCTCATAGATGTGTTATCTAGGGTAAAATCGTGAATGCATGCCACATTACTGACTAAAAAGCACTATCAAAGTGCCTGCTTTTTTAAGCGCATGGTGATAGACCTGAATCAAATCTATTACCCTGCTTAATTTCTGACTAGTTCTTTATTGATATGCATTTATCAGATATGTTTTAAGTTGTAAAGGGAGTCTTTCTTATTGGAGTAATAATAATAATTATGCAAGTTGTGTTAATGACTTGTTTCAAAAAACTATTTTCTATAATTATGTAAACAAAGAATCAAAGAAGTTTGCTTGAAATTGTGGCTACTCTCAAGCGTTACACTTTAATAGCATACAGCTTAAAATGGGCCCAATAAGAGGACAAGAGTGTGAAGACAGCTTGGCCAAACCAAACCAATGAGACACAGGTACTTCTGGAAGTAAGGCCCTAGAGCACCTGTTTCGCCAAAATGTTTGGGAGCCGTGCTTTCTCCTGAGCTAGTCCACGGGTATTTAAACCTGATACAATATACATACAATACTTTATAATACTCTCAATATGTAGGTGCCACTGGTAACTCACAAATTATGTTTGGTTTAGCTTAACATCAACGAGATCCACATAACTTCAACCAATGTAACAATAAAACATTTGAATTCTATTACTGTTATGTCACTGAATAACTGCTCTTTGTTGGTTGGGATATCATTATTGTAAAGATTGCAGGAATAATAATAAAAGATAACAATCATCTTTTACACTAGTGTAAGAGCATTGTCAGATATAATAGGTGTATAAGGTCTAGCTGCTAGTGTTAGAATATTAAATTAGTACTTTATTATATTGCATTCCATGTACCATTCTGCCTTGATGACTATTTACATAATGCATAAGTTTACCTATATACGGTGCATATAAACACATTGTTAAAATAGTATATGGGTGAAAATAACCCATCAGAAAAAATTATTGTTATACTTCATATAAAGAAAAGTCAATTAATTTAGACAATAATTTTAAAATACAATAGACTTCTTTGGAGCCCGGTAAGTATGCACACCTTACATTTTGTTGAAAATGTTAAGAAATCCATGGGAACTGTAATAAGATTACAATCTGCCTCTGAGTTATAAGAAACATGTTCTTAAAATATACATGTCATATAAAAGAACTGTGCATACTGTTTTATATTCCCTATAGCGAAGCAGTTATTACTCTTTTATCACCCATTTATGCTTTGATACATAAACACAGACCAATTACTTTTTTCATGTAAGTTGTGAGAAGTATTACAATTTACATTACTTAATATTATTTTTAGTAGAAGCAAGGCATGCTCACCTCAGGCGATCAACAACAGCTTGTCTTTTAGGGGGCAGGATCATCTCCTCCATGGGCTGTAGCATATTGGGCGGGTGCTGCGCGGGCGCGGCGCTGGGCAGCAGGCCGCCCGCCCCGCCGCCTCCGACCAGGTGCTCCACGGTTCCTGCTCACTGTTTACCTCTGTTCCATCATATTCCTCACAAGTCTTTAAGGTACCTCCTTTAGTAATCAAGTACTGCAGCGCAAGTGCGACAGCACTATCAGAAACACACAATTCGTCCTGAACATCCTCAACCTATTAATCATGTTGTCACAACTTTCAAGTCTCTCTAACCACACCGATTTTTAACCAAGTATTCAAATTACTCTGCTTCTAATAACCATTAGACCGTTGTCACTTACACGTCAGTCTAAAATTATTTATTTAAAGAAACACGTCAAATGATAAAATGTTTTGGAACAAGTTACGCAGTCAACAATTCAACATATCGAAAACAGTTTTGCGTGTAAATCGTCACAAACGTTACAATTTTATTGAGCACTGTAGATACTGTTGCACAAAACTACAAATTATATTTAAGTACAAATTTATAATACACCGTTGCCTTTTTCTTAACAATTTATAAAATCTTTGGCTCAGCCAAGTCTAACATGAATGGCCAAACATCAAATAACTAAATAAAGTCTCGTAATCTCAAGCAAAGCAAAGCACAGATTAATAAAAACTAGAAGCAAAGCAAGTCTCAGAGTCTCTAGTCTCCATAGAGAAATAGGTATACCTCTATGCTGAACTTTAGTCTCCATAGAGTAATACTCAGATCTGAGCGTTTGGCTTCGATAGTACTATAGCCAATGGCGGTGTATTTAAGTATGTCAAAATTATAAATCTCAATCCTTTTCGCACTCAACGAACACAAAGTTTAGCAATTTTATTGAAGTTTGCATCACGTAATAATAGCGCTCATTTGTATTGGTGCTGCAAGAGTACAGCGTTCTCTTTACGTGACGCGCTCTTCATACTCTAGTATAACGGCCGCCGCTATCAACATAATATATTCAGACAACGGCGATATCCGTAAAACGAAAAGGAATATGAACCATCATTCTGTTTGTTTCTGAAGTCAATATTGTGCAAAGACGAATCTATCCGTATGCATGCACGTTAGTTTACTGCAGAAAACCTCGGTGCTCTGACCTTTTTCAAACCGTTCATGAAATTCAATAACCGTCAATAATTCGTTTCTTTAACCATGAAAGCCACTCAAACCTACGGTACATACACGCGCTAATTCAACTTATGGAGACGCCCTTAATTGTAAACGTATGAACCTCAAGTATCAAAATACCCATCAGAACGAAAGATATACTAAAACTTTGAGTTTAAGTTATCGATTGAAATGAAATACATATGCGTATGAAACAAGTTGATGTGCATACCATTTGGCGGCCATTTTATGTCAGACAGAAGGTTCATAGATACAGGGCAGTGCATGAAGCAGTTATGTTAGAGAAGGAGGTAGCGGGATGTCAGGCCGCCGCTGGAGACGCTCCGGGCATCGGGAGCCGCGAGACGACTACCGGCCACCGTAGACGCAGGTCTGTGGACCACCGTCCTCCGTACGTTAATTGATGTCAGACCGTGTCCGTGCGAGAGTGTAGTTCCGCCATAAAGTGGGGCCTATTTAGAATTTTCTGCATTTCACTTTTGTAGAAGAGCATCACTAATAATGCCAAGCAACTGAAGCAACAGAAATCAATAACGAGCAAACAATTGACAAATGACAGATTTTGACTTGACATTGACATTGACAGAAATCTTTTACAATTTAATTTTTTTCGGTGTTCATGTTCATACAGTTGCAAACAGTTGCAAAACAATTGCAATTTTAGATAGAGGCGTTTGCAGTTTTTGCATAAAATAAACCCAAACTCCAGTTAAGAACCGTTTAAAGATTGTAAAACAGGTTTGGTTCACACAAATTCTATAACTATGTCAGCTCTAAGATTGAAAATCCATTATTCCACATTTTGTGCGAAGAGGTTATTCATGCAGCCGATACGTAACGCTAAATATCTTTCCGCCTACAATATAATCACAAATCAGCCAAATGGTGAGTTTTTTTTTTCTATTTTTATGTTTAATAATTAGCTTTTGATGCAAGTTTGCTTTTTACATCCATTTATTTGAAACATAAGATTATTTACAATGCATCAAAAACCGGTACAATCCGTCTCTCAAGAAGACCTCCTAACATAATGTTCTCATCAAATAAATTAAAATCACTATTATTAGACTTGTTAAAGTAATAAAAGACCATTGTTTTATTCTGCAGGCTCATTCCTAACAAATTACCAATCAACCAGATGGTGCAGTGCTGCTGCAGAAGTTAAGAAAGAAACTACAAAAGCATCTTCAGTAAAAGATTCCAGCCAAACTAAAGGACCTACAGAAAAAAGAGAATTTCAAGCAGAAACCCGCATGTTATTGGATATTGTAGCAAGATCTCTGTATTCTGACAAAGAGGTTATCTATCATAAAATATAATTCATAGCTTTTTAGTAACATAAAAATATTATCTCATGCTGGCATTTAGCTAAGACTATCGATAAGCTAAGCAGTATTTTCCAATGAAAGATTTTTGTTTCTTTAATTAATGTATACAATTTTATATACTATAGGTTTTTATTCGGGAGTTAATTTCCAATGCTAGTGATGCATTAGAAAAGTTCCGTTATCTGACAGTGAGCGCAGCCCCAGATACCCTTCAACTGGCACAGGTGGACAGGCCTCTGGAAATAAGACTCATAACTGACAAACAAAACAGGACCCTCACCTTTCAGGTAAGTTAAGCTGTGACTTCAATAATTAATTTTAACAGTAACATACTTAGGCCGGCTTTCACCTAAGTCACTAAACATATTTAAATGAGTTTGCTGAAAGTGGGCCTTAATTTTATCTGTTTCTTCTGAAAACATAAGGTAAGGTAATTTTAAAACACTAAATAAAATAATATGTATTCTTATTAGGACAATGGAATTGGTATGACAAAGGAAGAGTTAACAGATAATTTAGGAACCATAGCCCGTTCAGGCTCCAAGAATTTTATTGAAGAGATCAAGAAGAAGGGTGCAGATCAAGCCAGTTCAATCATAGGCCAGTTTGGTGTTGGGTTTTACTCGGCATTCATGGTTGCTGAAAGGATAGAGGTATATACAAAAAGTAGCAAGGAAGGAGCGCAAGGTTACAAATGGTCATCAGATGGGTACGTTATAATTTTTTACAGGATGGATTTGAGGATGTACTTAAAAAAGTATTGTCTCAATTTTTTTGTTTATTTTTCAGTTCTGGCACTTATGAAATTCAGGAAGCAGATGGAGTAGATATTGGCACAAAACTCATTGTTCATTTAAAAACAGACAGCAGAGAATATGCTGATGAAGATACAGTTAAAAGTATGTCATGTGGTTTTGTCACATATTTTCTAGTGATACAGAAATCAAAATGTAAAGTAACTAAATATTTTTATATCAAATCATTTCAGATATTATCAAAAAGTACAGCAACTTCGTCAGCAGTCCTATTTTCCTAAACGATGAGCAAATCAACCAGATTAAGGTTAATGTTTTTTTTTTATCATTCCACTAATATTATGTTTAGTGTATAGTATATAGGTTGGATTTTTGAGACACGTCAATATCTCAAAATGTTATGGATGGTCTCCTAGAAATGTTTGATTCCTGTTACTACAATAATGGTTAAGGTACCTGCCCTTAGTGACCCATCTCAAAAATCCGCCCTGTATACTAGGAGTATGTACTTAACTATTTTGTGCATGATTGCAGCCTCTTTGGTTGTTGGAACCCAAAGAAGTAACTCACGAGCAACATGTTGAGTTCTACAAATTCATCAGCCAGTCTTATGACAAGCCCAGATATACATTGCATTACAAAACTGATGCTCCTCTCAGTATAAGGGCTGTATTGTATGTACCTGAAGGCAAACCTGGCCTGTTTGAACTGTCCCGCGATTCTGATGTGGGAGTATCATTGTATTCACGAAAGATCCTGATCAAAAGCAAGGCTGAAAATATATTGCCAAAGTGGTTGAGATTCGTTAAAGGTTTGTTGATTATTTTGCCTCTGAATACATCATTTTTAATTAAAAAATTATACACTAGTTTCTTTAAGATTATTATCAACAATTCTTTAATGTTTTCAGGTGTTGTGGATTCCGAAGACATTCCATTAAATCTTAGTAGAGAGCTATTGCAAAATAGTGCTCTTATTGTGTAAGTTAAACATTTAGTCAAATATTTGTTTTGTAAATATGTGTCTTAGATATACTACTACCTGAAGGATATACAAATATTTATTCCGTGAGGGAATCGTACCCGCGACACGCAGCGTAACAGCCAATCGTTAGTGTTCTCCCCTGCATCCCGTATATCAGTAGCTGTCACTTTGTAAATGCTTCAGATATGATGATAATGATATAATTTATTTACAGACATATATATATATCTTCTTTTTTATTTTCCAGAAAACTCAAAACTGTACTAGCCAATCGTTTCATCAAATTCTTGATAGAAATGTCGAAAAAAAATCGTGTCGAATATGAATCATTTTACAAAGAGTATTGTATCTTCTTGAAAGAAGGCATTGTTACTAGTCAGAGTGCCATAGAAAAGGTAATTTAATATCGAAGCATTGTTTGCTGAATAATGTTTCATTTTTAAATCCCCGTTTTTAATATTCTAGGAGGAAATATCGAAATTGCTGCGATTTGAATCCTCTAAACTTCCAGCTGGGCATAGGACTTCACTTGATGAATATGCCGCTCGCCAAAAAGAAGATCAGAAAACAATCTACTACTTAGCCGCTCCTAGGTTTGTTAAACACTGTAGAATGTATCTGTTTAGCTTTCCTTCTTGCCAAATTTTTGAACATGGGTATGCGTTAGTATACACGTCCGCGCAAAATAGTGTTTAGCAAGAAGTATTAATGTGGTCCTAAAGCTTAATAAGTTAGATATGTCCTTCAATAATAATATAAATACCATTATAGTTTTTGTGAAAATCATATGGATGGGTTTGCGTTATCTTGCTTTTGCCTAACATTTGGTCCAATAGCAAGCAACAATTGCCAATCCCACGCAAACAACTGAACACCTTTGAACTTGTATCGTTTGTTTCGCACATTACATGATGTATTTTGTGCTCATTTTTATTACAGTCGTGAACTGGCTGAAACGTCGCCCTACTTCGAGTCGCTCAAGATGCGCGATGTAGAAGTGTTGTTCTGCTACGAAATGTACGACGAACTAGTATTGCTGGAATTGAAGGAGTTTCATAACAGGAAACTTGTGTCTATAGAGAACGATATGCAGACAGAAACTAAGGACCCTCCGCAAGAACTTATTGGTGAGTATACACTATTATTGTCACAATGTAATTACTTGTCATTTATCCTTTTTTGATTAATATAAGTAATTAGTATACTTAGATTTATGGCCTATTATTGGTATAAGGCGATTGGCACACTGCCCTGCATCAAGGAGCGTGGTACGCGGCGACGGAGCTTTGGTGATCTGCAACACTGTTCGCGAACGCGTTTTCTGTCAAAGTCAAATCATTTATTCCAATTAGGTCATTAAAAGGCACTTTTAGACGTCAATTAATTAAAACTAATGATTCTGTGTGTTGGACATCGCGTATTTTGTATACAAATGCAGATACTTGCAAACAACGTAAGAACACGCCCTCACCCGCCACGTTTCGTGATGCGGGTCAGTGTGCTAATCGCCTAACAGGTTTCCACTAAACAGGTGCCAGTTTGCTTATTGTATAATTTTTAATCTTTTTTGAGAGAGAACATGTGTTATACAAGGTGTTGATTTGCATCTTCGTCAAATTTTAGGAGCTTGTCATAAAAAAATAGAAGTAAGTAATCAAATATAATTACAATACCTGGCCAATGGTGTCGATTCTGTTATGCGCAAGCTAAACTTAATTTAGACTATTTCTATCGTTTTCTTTCCAATCAAACAAGAAAGGAATGGACGTGAATAAGACTTGTCAATTTTAGTTGAACTAAAACCTCTATACAATTATAATTGGCATGTCAGAACGTGTTGATTAAAAACACGGAAAAATTCAAGGCAAAACTAATTTGACATCTCTAACTTAGTTCTAAGGTATTACCGTCCTTTTCTTTCGCTGTATGTTAGTAAGAGATGCCAATTCTCTAATTTTAGTTTAGTTTGTGAACAAGGGAATCGGCACCATTATCTAATAAATACTTGTTTTTTTTAGTTGCAACTATCAAATAACAGTATTCCAGAATACTCCTCTTGCAAGATTCACAATCGCCCAGTTGCGTATGCTGTAGGCAGAGTTGTCGCGCGGCTATATCAATGTGTACATAGCGCCTAAACCCTCTGGCGAGATGGCTAGCTCGAATTTGAAAATCACGTCAAAATAAATAAATTTCAAAACCAAATTATTTTATTACTGATTCGCGTTAAGAATCACGAGCATAGTTAACTTCTTGAATTTGACGAGGATGCAAATCAACGCCTAGTATACACTATCTCAAAAAAAGTTTAAAAAATAATTTCTATTTTATCACCAACGAATGTTCTTTGGTGATAAAAATGCCGTTAATATTACTTAAAACCCAACATAGTTGGGAAAAGGCTAGGCAAATGATGATTACTTAAAATGTCTTTTGTATCACAGGAAGCGATGCACTTAAGCAAAATGAAGTTGATGAAGTTATAAGCTACTTAAAGATGCAACTAGCTGGCAAAGTATTTGATGTAAAAACAACATCAAAGTTGGAAACACACCCATGTGTTATTACCGTGCAAGAAATGGCGGCAGCCCGGCACTTTATACGCACTCAAGCACAAAATCTTAGTGAAGAAAACAGATTCTCCCTGCTGAGGCCACATCTAGAAATAAATATCAAGTAAGTGGATCATCTTAGGGGCAACTTTTCTTTCTTTCGTTCGTTTGTTCAGGCAATAAGCCGCGGAAAAATATTTGAAAAGTTGTTTGCTTTATAGCCAAGAATCGAACTAACACAAAGGTTGTAAAAATACCTGTATTTTATGACTATTTAATACAATGTTATTTTCCAGGCACCCAATAATCAAGAAACTTCACAAACTGGTATCATCTGATAAGGAATTGGCCAAAATGGTAGCGACGCAGCTATTTTCCAACGCGATGGTGACAGCAGGACTTTTAATGGACCCCAGAAATTTGATCATACATATTAATGAACTTTTGGTTAAAGCTTTAGAAAAACATTAGACTTCGCTATTGAAATAATTATAATTATTTTTGTTAAATATTGTTTTAGGAGAAATGTTTTTTATTTGTTCCTTTAATTTCTCATTCAATTTGTTTTTGAGACTTAACTAATAAAGATATAAAAATAATTGGGCTTTAGGCTAATGTCCCACCGATGAGGAAGCGACCATAGATCGGTTATTTTCTCGCTCAAGAAACGTACAATTGATATACATTCCGTGTCAAAATAAAAGCACATATTAATTGTTTACACTGCCGCCCGGCGGGCGAGTACTCCCCCTCCACTAGATTGTCGCTAAGCGAGAGCTAACAAACATAATACTCGCTCAAGTACACTTGTCGAGAGACCCCTAGGAACATACGGCTTACATGCGATGGCAACTGAGCGAATGTTGTGAGTAATCGCCTGACATAATATAAAACATGTAAAATACCTATAAAGAGACTACCTACTACAGTAATGGATATGTTTTACAGATTTATAATCTATCTATATTTACATATGCTATTTCCATACATACCGTACCAAATAGTCCGTAACATACTTTTTAGTCTGTGAACCTATAGACTTAGGACGTTGACACCATCTTGACAGATTTTTAGGTGATTTCAAAACGCCATACGTAAACATAACATCACACGGCACACCTGTATTTCCCGAAAGGCTAGGCAGAGGTGTGCCAATGTACACCTACAGTTCGCCGGTATGTTTAGGTCCCATGTAATAGGGGACGACCCTGTTGCCATTAACCTGGCAGAAATCTTAACTCTGAGCTGCTACTGAGAATTTAATAGAAAACCCCAATAACACTTTTGGCTCGAACTGGGAATCGAATCCGAGACCTCTAGCGTAGCAGTCACGTAGGACCACTAGGCTAACGAGGCAGTTCTCCGCCGCCGTTATTGACTAACTACAAATTTATTCATTTTGAAACATTTTATTTTCATGAACTTGTATCTAGTAATTATTGGTTAATGGTGTCTAGTAAGTAGTACCCCATTTTAAGCAGTAACGCAAACGTTTCAAATTATCAAAAGTATCTTTACAATTTTATAGATCGCACAAAAATCGACGTATGTTTTGAGTCTGTAAAACACAAAAAATCTATCGTCTGCGGTCGGCGAAAGTCCACCACTTTAAGTCAAAGTTGTTTGAATTCAAATAGTTTATACCTTATTTGCCTGTAAGAAATAAGAATCATAATCTTATATACAATTCTCGTGTCGCGGTGTGCATATCGGGAAGGTCTGAGAAACGGCCAATGGTGTCGATTCTATTATGCAGAAGCTAACCTTAATTTAGACTATTAATTCTATCTTTTTCTCTCCAATCAAACAAGAAATGGACAGACATGAATAAGACTTGTCAATTTTAGTTGATCTAAAACCTTTAGACGCCTCTAGTTGACATGTCAGAACGCATATTAAAAACAAAACACGGAAAAGTTCAAGACAAAACTAATTTGACATCTCTAACTTAGTTCTAAGGTATCACCGTCCTTTTCTTTCGCTGTATGTTAGTAAGAGATGTCAATTATCTAATTTTAGTTTACTTTGTGAATAAGGGAATCGGCACCAACATCTATTTAAAAAAAAAAATGCGTGGCCCGTCCGTAATAATATTTGAAAATAATCGTAGTCTCTTTCTTTCGAAGACCGAAACTTGTTTGGTTCGAAAATAAATGAAAAAGCAGCGTCGCGCACCAGTATATAATCTATGGTCGCGCACTTTGCTTTGTTGCCATATCGGTAGAAGGTAGTATAATTTAAATTTAGTAGATGGCAAGCTTTACGCTTGGTTAAATTGAAATAGTCGCTTGCTACTTGCTGTTGCTACTTGCGGCATTTTCTTTGTACAACACAGGGCGGCTTTTCGATTTTTATTATAAAATACTTGCATCTACTAGTATGTCTGTGTTATAAACAGTTTAGCAGACTAGTGAGTATTGCTTTATATTATTCAGGTAAGTAGTTGGTTTAGCATAGCGTATTTTGTGATGAATTTGTGAAGCGCATCTCCTGTTCTAGTCCAAATTTAAGCATATTATTTAAAATGAAGGAACATTTCGCTCATTGCCTTGTTAGCACCTGCTATTTTACTAGCGTTGGTCATTCAAATATGGTGAGCTATGTGCCGATCCTAATGGAACTGGGCACAGATTAAATAAGTACAGATACTTCACTCAGTAGAAAATTTCCAATACCTACTGCTATAATAGCCTACTCCGTCGTGTCAACTCGCGTCAGCAACCACTGCAAACTAAAATGTGCCTAAATGCTCAAGTGTACGGTTGTGATCGCTTCGCACCGCGCGATCCCACAACAATCGTAGGGCCGCCTCCTCGATAAAATTAAATTAACATAACTTTTTGTGTCTATGTTATTGAGAACTGTGAATATGTTCTGACTTATATGTGGCAGTTTAAAATTGTATCGTAAATGTTTATAAAATATTTTTACCCATCTACAGCACATAAGGCACCAGACGGCATCGTAGGTAACGAATGGAACTATTCAAATGTAATAACGTGCGTGCGCTTCGTTTGCAAAAACCGCACTGAATTTGGTTCGCAAACGGCCCGAGACCGCTCGGCCGGGCGGTAGGCAATTATAGCGCGCAAGTACATAGAGTGACGGAGGCCTGAACTGGGGCTTAAAACAAATCATAACGATATAATTTTGACGCCGCGCAGGTATGAGCACAATGGATATAAACAAGATGGATTATGAAGACGATAACAAAACTCTGGACAAGAAGCAGATTGAAGCTGAAGAAAAAGAAGTAATGTTAAAGGCCGAGGTAGAGAATATCGACGCGGAGTTGAAGACAGACGACGGGCCTGTGAAGACAGCCCTCTCTGGAGATCTGACTGAACAGGGCCGCGAAGTAAAGCCCAAGTTTATACCTATTGGGGCTATCAAAATGCCTGGGTTTTTTACCAAGAATTCAGATAAGGATAAGTCAAAGGTACTGTAATATTTTTAAGCATCTCTGATTTTCCAGGTCTTATATGTATTATTGGTAAATTTAATATTATTTCATGCAGGATGAAGAGGCAGCTATTGAAAAGGATACTGATAATGAAAAGGCTGATGAGAGCTCCAAAGTCAAGGAGAATCGCTTCCAATTCCTGCAGAAGTTTACCAAATTCTTGCAACACCCTGATAATGAAAATGGTGAGTTAAACAGTTTTTTTTTTTAATATACATACACACAACACACATACCATAAACCACCACCACCACCACCATGGTGGGTGGTGTGTATCTATACATATAATATTCTTATGTCACAGTATTTATGAATAAACCCCTCTGAAATGGCTTGATCAATTTTTATGTTTTTTTTTTTGTAGAAATATTTATTATATGGTAAAACAGACAGCTAGTTATAATTAGAGATTGGTTTATGTTTAGATAAAACTTAAAAATAAAAGAAATGTATGTTAGAACCTTAATATAATATAATAACAAGTATATTGATTTTATAAATCCTGTAAGATCCACTAGATTTGATACAAAATATATCTTTCTATTATGAAAAGCTTGTACTAAAAACCTTTATAATTATGATGAATTTTCAATCATTGCATACTATAAAGTTTTTTGTCTACCAAAAATTGCAGAATAATGTATCCTACCAATCCATCTAACTAAAATTATTGTCTCGTCTGGTTCAGTCACAGAAAAGTTATTGTGATTTTTATCTACATCTACACTAATATTAAGGTACAGATACACCTGCTAATTTCTAGCATGCTCAAACCAATCAGTGGTCGAAAATCAAAGTCACGTGAGCTTCCCGTGCTACAATTGGTTTGAGCATGCTAGAAATTAGCATGTGTATCTGTACCTTTCTTCTTTCTTTATAGTGTGGGTAGTAAGGTCTAACAACTTCTCACACCCTAGTGTCACAGTATCTAAACCACCACAAGGGTCTCTGACATAGTAACCAATGTCAGTGATGTCCAAGATAAACTTAGAAAGTACATACAAATTGTATTTCTGAATTTTTGTATGTAACAAATGAACTTAAAAACTACTGGATCTATTCCAAAAATTATTTTGCTGTTAGAAAGCTATATTATCAATGAGTAACATAGGCTACATAAGATCACGCTATGACCCAAGGGAGCGAAGCAGTAACATAAGAAGTAACTTATGGCCGTATACAGAAAGAAAGCTGGAAACTTATAAGCGCTTACCGGCGCTTGACAGCGCTGGTCTGTTCTACACAAAGGAAGCAGGTTGAAGCTGAATGAGCAAAATATCGTACTCATCGGACGATGTGGCGCCAGCGCTGACTGGCGCGGGCCGAAGATGTTCGGAACTTGTCGGTACCGTTCAGTGCAGATCGGCGCGCGTTCATATATTTTCCTGCGCGGGTTACCAGCGCTGTCAAGCGCCGGTAAGCGCTTATAAGTTTCCAGCTTTCTTTCTGTATACAGTCTAACAGTGGTGAAATATACCACATGGACTAAGTCATGGATAGCTTGCTAGTATTTGCTAATTCCGTTCGGCTTTGTTATATCAAAATTGCACTCTTATTGTATTTTGTTTATAATTACAGAGGAAAAAGATCGAAAGAAGGGCTTGTTTAACATAAGATATCCAAGGGTTTTCCAAAAACGTGGTAGTGCTCCAAACAATGCTGATGCTACTCTTGCCTCTATGGAAACTTTGGATGATAAGACGGACACCCCCAATGATGGAATGGAAACTGTGAAACTGGAGCCTGTTGTAAGTATATATTTTAATTGTTATTTCTTTTCAGTTTTTTTTTATAATTGCAGGTCATTATCATATGTAAAATCTTATAAATAATATTCTTGTGTCACAATGTTAGTTGCCATACACCTTCGAAATGGCTTGCCGATTTTTATGAAATTTTATATGTATATTAGGTAAGTCTGAGAATCCGTCGTTATCTATTTTTTAGATCATAAAATTAATAATTAACAAACACAACAATCTATACTAATATTATAATTTGTTTGTTCGTTTGTAACGAATAGGCTCCGAAACTACTGGACCGATTTTAACCATTATTTCACCAATAGATAGATATATTATTTAGGTAGGCTATAAAGCATAGCGCTAGAACATACGGGAGCGGAGCAGTAACCAAAGACGTAACTTATGGTGGGTGAATTAAGTAACGCGAACGAAGTTGCGGGCAGTTCGCTAGTACATTTATTTTATACTAGCTGTTCCCCGCGGTTTCACCCTCGCTGCTCAGCACCTGTTGGTCGTAGAGTGATGTTACATAGCCTATAGCCTTCCTCAAGAAATGGACTATCCAACACTAAAAGAATTTTCCAATTCCAACCAGTAGTCCCTGAGATTAGCGCGTTCAAACAAACAAACTCTTTAGCTTTATAATATTAGTATAGATACCCATATAATAGAAGTCCCAAAATACCCATGAATATATTTCGGGAATGCTTGATTTTCTATGAATACCTTAGTAGGGTCGATAAGATAAAAAAAGAAGATTAGCTAACACTTACATGTCTTCGTTCAAATGGCACCTCACTAATTACAAGTAAATAACGACGAGCTGCGAGCTGTTTTTTGTTTCGGCCTTAAACTGTAAATTATGTAATTATTTTCCCTAAATACCACTAATCTCATTACAATGTATTAATAGCATACCAAACTAATTTTTGGACAGTGTCACATAAACGCGTTGGGCAAGTGCTCATTTATATAAATATATATAATATAGCTATTGTGTAAACAGTGAAAATAATAAATTACGTGCACTCTGTCGACATACAGAGACAGAAAATCGTAAAAATAAATAAGGTTGAGATGTTTCAAATATGAGTTAATTCATAATAATCATAATCATAATCATTTATTTCATAACAAACATACATTTGTGTCGAAACTTACAAAAATCTGGCTCAAATACATTTCCAACAACATAGCTATAACACAATAAAATTCTTACAATTTCAATCTAATTATAATTAATAATAATTCGCAACAATATAATTATAATAATCAATAAATTAAAAATAAATTTCTAAAAATAAGAATCTTAGTACCTAACATGTATGTATGTATTCATATCAGTTTATGTTGCATTTCTAAACAAGGACATCTTTGTTAAAATGTAATTTGTTTTTCCGTGTAGCATTTAACCTCATTATTAAATCTAATTGTTATTAAGCTTTTGCTTCTCAAACTTCAGAGACAAAGGAGGAGTATTTCACTTCTTCTGCTTCAAAAGGGTTCCTTTTACGAGTTTGATACCTGCCAACTCTTAAAAAAGCTAGAATTATTTATAAACTTTTGTCTTTATAACACTACACTATTATTAAACTCTAGCAGTACACTCTCATTTAAGTTTTACTTGTAAAAATTTAATTCTCCAGACCGATTCCAGCCACGGCGGCTAATCTTAATGCAGACTAGCCACGTACGCAGGAGATATTATAGTGCACAAGTGTATGTGCAAACACTGGTGCACTCCCTCTTCCCTAATTTTCATGGTCCGATGGGACGGCAATCTGACACGAACAGAGAGATCAGGCGCAGCACCAACAACTTTACGTGCTTTCCGAGCTGCTACTGAGAAATTCTTAATTGAAAAACCCAATAATACTTTTTACCCGACCTGGGAATCGAACCCAGGACCCCTCGCTCAACAGTCGCGCTTGCGACCACCAGACCAACGAAGCAGTTTTACTAAGTGTTAGTGAAAACGTGTACTTTTTGGGGAAGGTGCGATAACATGTTATTTTTTTAATGTTTTAGGAAGTAGATGAAGGTAAAATCCCCACTAAACTTCCACTGAAAGAAAGGATTCGCCAGAAGAAATTTATTATTGGTAAGACTTCTTTCATTAATAATGTGTATTTGTTAAGTTTAAATACTGAAAAAAATATAATAAATAAAAATCATGTTCATTGTTGACTTTAATTAAGTAATAGTATTTATTGATAGGTTAACAAAATTAAAAAAAAAATGAACAAGAAGATTGAAATTCCTGTGTTTTATTCCAAATGGTAAAAAGTAAGGCGGTATAACTATTAAATACCTATGCATACATTAACATTCTTATTGATTTCAGATGACATTGTGGTTGTTGGGATTGTAATCCTAGTAGTGTTAGTCGTTATCATTGGTATCATAATCGGAGCTTATGCTGGCCCGCCAGTTGAACGCCCGCTACGTCTTGGCCGCTACATGACCACTTTTACCAGCTGCGGGCCTGTTGAAGGGTAAGCATCTCTGGTTCAGCTTATATTATTAGATATAAAGTGTTTAAGATTACTTTTTGTTAAACTGCAAATTTCTCTTTCAGTATTCTGGAAGAAGGAGTTTACAAATTCTTTAGTATTCCATATGCCAGACCACCAGTTGAAAAAGAGAGATTTACATATGCTCAACCCTTGAACAATCTCTCAACATGCTGGAATGGAACTTATGACGCACGGACGAAAGGCCCTCTTTGCCTGCAATTCTTAGAAACTGCTACAACTATTGGTGAAGAAGACTGTTTAACTCTCGATGTGGTTACTCCTCACGTAAGGTATGACTCGCCGTTGCCCGTTGTGATTCTGATTGGAGCAAACACGTTAGCTGGAGGAATAAGTCCTGCTCAACCTTCTGCACTGTATGCTCGTACCAAAGAAGTAGTTTTCGTACGTCCTAATTTTAGATTAGGTCCTTTTGGATTTTTAGCCCTAGATATTTTATCGAAAAGTAGGTACCCACAAACGTCAGGCAACTACGGACTCAGCGATTTATTAGTAGCATTGAAGTGGGTCCACTTGAATATTAAACATTTCGGTGGAGACCCACAGTCAGTAACTTTGTTGGGGCATCGAGCGGGAGCTACATTGACAGCTGCTTTGACCACTATTAGTCAGGCTCAGAAATTATACTCCCGAGCGTGGTTGTCATCACCTTCCGTCATATTTCCCGGGGAATCATTAGAACAATCTCAAAAGTTAAACACCAGATTTAAGGCAATGACTAAATGTAATGATGCTGATTGTCTACGGCAAATTTCTGCAACACAAATTCTAACTCCAGATATTTGGTTGGAAAATTATATGGGAAGTCTACCCAGTAGTGATGAATCAAAGCATTCTTTATTAGTGTTAGATGGAGAGTTACTCAGAGTCCACGCTTATGAAAGTTGGGATAGTCAAAAAGAGGCTAAAAAGTCTGGAAAGGACAAAGTTTTTAAACCAATGGTGTTTGGCACAACTCAACACTCTAGTCACTCGGATCTTTTACAGAAAAAATATCTTGATTGGACTGCTGATATAGTAGAGAAAATTGTCAACGATAGTGTGATTGGTGAAAAGAATTTGACTTCTTCAGTGTTCACACATGTCAACAAAACTTATGCAGGGTTGGTGGAATTGATTTCATCCATTCGCACAACATGTCCTTTAGTGAGTCTGTCTCGATTGCGTCTGGCTGTACCAATGTATGTAGTCCTTGGATCAGGCGCCGGCGGCGGTGCTGGCGGATCTGGCATAGCTGGCGTAAATGCGGATGTAGAAGCCATTCTTGGAACATTCGAGTCTGAAATGCCAGAACAGCGTCGGTACATGGCAGCTATGCAGCAACTTTTCTATTATTATGTGTGGCATGGTCACTTGCCTGGACCAGAAAGTGGTTTAATTCAAGTAGGCCAAGATTTGCTTCCTCTTACTGGCTTGCCCCTTTGTGACTTACTCATTAGGGAAGATATTGTACCAAGGTATGCACACATTGACTAATATGAATGGCAGTAATTTGTATGACCCTCTAATGAATTTGGTAATTCAATAGTATGATATAATAATATTTGCTCCATTAATTTATACCTACTTGATATATTTTATAATTATTCTCGCTGTCTGTGTTTGTGTTTCATATAGACCTAATATGTATTAAATAATGATCTCAAAAATTAAAAAATAATGGTGAAGTCAATGTTGTCTGAATAGAATACCTTCTGTGTGTACCATTATTTATTAAATCCTAAGTACAAATTTTTTCTTAAATAATTGTCATCCTCTTGAATCTATAAATTTTCTCTTCTCTTGTAGTTTAAGAAATAAAACAGTGAGCATTTTACACAATAGAATAAGTAACAATTTAATATTAAGGATAAATTAAGTGAGACTGATGAAACATTGATCTCATCTGATCAGACAGTCTCTTTTTTACTCATTTTATTACTGGTAATGTATGTTGAAACTGTCTCAGTTACCTTTATTTTTAGACATATTTTTTTGTACTTTTATATGAACGATAAATATTTGTGTATGAATAATAAAACGCATTGATCCTGAGATTTTATTTAACCCTTTTAACGCCCAGCACCCGGGTGCTGGGCGTTAAAAGGAAAACTTTAGAAAAATTGTGAGGCTCATGGTAAGACTTAATACAAAAGACTGATGAAATTTTAATTCCTAAAACATTTTGTAATATTTATGTTGCGATTTTAAAATATGGAATTGTTGCACTGGGTACAAAATAATCGGATCTCTATACAAAATGGTATAACTAGGTTGTCAAAAAATTTTGATCTCCTCAGTTATAAAATATGAAATCTCAAGATCAGTGTCGTGACAATTTCCTAACAGTAAGTTGCATTCATTAGTTGTCATAAGAACAACCGTAGTTTTTGTGTTTTTATTTTGAACTTATTATTATGCTAAAGATAATGCTAGCCAGTGTCTGTAGTCGCATACCTACCTGTATCACAGTTAGACCCACCTTCCTTTACCAAATATATTTGACTTCTTTGTATTATATCGTGTAGCTTTTTTTTATTAGGGGCCAGCTCTTGCTTTGTGTGAACGCCATAAATGAGTTTTTTAGTGAGGGGTGAAAAAGGGAATTGACAACAATGTCTCGGGTGGTGTAACACTAGTTCGACCCTCGAACATTCACTACTGCCCTCGCATTTAAGATAAGGGGTGACTTGCATAATTGCGATTAAATTCCTAAATTGAATAGTACTTACATACTTAGTTTTATAATTATTATCTGTCTCAAAGTTATTGTGATTTTACAAAGTCTGATCCAAAGTGAACCCAAAGATATGTTGAACAATGTACAGCATTATAATTGCTGTTTTATTTAAGTTATTTATGTGTTATTAATAGGTGTAATGTTGTATCTACAGTTTATGTTATATAAGTTTGCCGCTCTGAAGCAGTTAATATTAATATGATCATCACTATTCACTAAATACTCCATACTAAGACTGCAGTGCGTTATGCTGTGTATTTTGGAAAGCCTTTGTTCAGAGCTGCTGACTTACGTGACACAAACTGTTACTAAGCAAGGAATCTCCTCCATATCGATGTACTCTTATGTTGCCAAAATGCTTTATGTAGGTAGTTGTCGCACTAGCTCTATCGTAGTAAACGTACAATTTGTGTAATTTTGTAAATTGATCCAAATAAATTGGTGTAAGACTGACGCATTTTTTTTACTTACTATACCCAAAATCCTTTTCCTACTATTATTATAAATGCGAAAGTTTGTGAGGATAGATGGTTGGATGGGTGTTTGTTACTCGTTTCTCGCTTAAACGGCTAAACGGATCTGGATGAAATGAGACACTGAGATAGATTAAGTACTTATAATTTTTTGATCTCGGATAAATATACGGTTCCCGTGGGATAATATATAAGGCCGCTATCCCACTGGCGTTTTACGAGCGTTGGCGTTTCAGCAACGACAACGCGACGTTGATGTCGCGAAACTCTAGTGGCAAGCGTTCGCACTGCGACTGCGTAATATCGCGCACATGACGGACGGGTACGACAGAGCGGGACGGCGTGATCGTACCTGTTGCCAAAAAGCGCAACGTTAACGCTTGCCACGACACATTTACGTCGCGTTGTCGTTGCGTAGACGTTGGAGAAACGCCAACGCTCGTAAAACACCAGTGGGAAAGCGACCTAAAATTTGACGCGGAAGTCGAGGGCAAAAGTTAGTTTGATAACAAATCCAATCGAAATGATTCCGCAACATTGCGGTCGTTTCCCTTGCCCACTAGAAACCGTGTAATCAAAGCTTTATGCTACACTAGCTTTTGCCCGCGACTTACACCGCGTAAAATTGTATGTATCATCCCACAGGAACCGTACATTTTTTCGGGATAATAAGTATCATATGTGTTATTCCACACTGCAATCTATCGCTGTGCCAAATTTCATCCAGATCCGTTTAGCCGTTTGAGCGTGAAGATGAGACAAACACACAAACTTTCGCTCTTAATATTAGTGTGATTTTTACGTAGTCCAAACAAAATAATAAAGAATAAGTCTTTAGAAAATAATTTATTATTTTACAAACTATAATAAATAGTTACACTAGTTGTAAAGAAATGTCAACAATACTATTGTCCAGAATAATTATAAAATATTTAGAAAAAATAAACAAACCCACATGAGAACTTTTACAACTTCAAATAGTAGATATTTGAAATTTGATCAAAAATATAGTTTTGGGCAGTGAAACAATTAACATGGTTTTATAATGAACAAATTTTCAAATATAACATTCACAAAAAATACACAATTCACGTTCAAATAACAATAGTCACAAAAAAATAATAATATTGTCGTATTTGTTTTAATGATTACGCTCCCTCAAGGGAGAAATAATGGTCTGCAGGTTCTCTTTGCCCATTTTAGTAGATTTCCGTAAGACTGAAGGTGACTTTGGTTTATATTGTAATTGTTCAGAATCCTTCTTCATCTTGTCAATGATTGAAGACTGCTTTGCCACCGTCATTGTCAACTCCTCGTTTTCTTGGCGAAGCAATGATAAGTCGACTACTAGAGACTGCTGATCTTGAATCTGAAATTAATAAGAATATAATAATTAATATGTTCAACTATATCATCCATACAGTTGTGTCCGATTTTAATCACCTGTTGTTGAAGGCATTGATTTTCAGCCTCAAGCCGGTCGATCGCAGCAGCGGCTTGGGCCAGAAGCGCTCGCGACTGCTCTGCTGCAGCGGTAGCATGCCCCGCGTGCTCGGTGGCTAGTTCGCATAACTTACGTTTCTTTTCAACCTATAGAAAAAATAATATTCATTAACAAAAGCATAAAAAGAACAAAAGAAAACATGGTTCAAACAACAGACCTCTTCACGAAGTGATTGAATTTGGGAACAAGACTCCTTTTTCAGCAGCTCCACATCTTCTATAAGCTCATTCTTAATTGAGCCTAATTCACGATATGCTTCTTTCTCAACATTTTGTAAGCTTTCGATCAGAGAAACATTGTGCTCCATAATGCGATTGTGTTCCTTAGCCAATGCTGCTTTCGATTTCAGGATGTTTACTAAAGCCTCTTTGTATTCATTACACTCCATTGCAGTGTTGTTAAGAGTGGATTTATAACTTTCAAGTTCATTTTCTAAAATTTCCTTTGTGTTCAAAAGAGTTTGCACTTTATCTTCCAAATGTTCCAGTTCATTATCAGATTCCCTCAAGCGCATTGTCAATACATCAACAATATCTCTGGTTACAGACAGAGATGTTTCAAATTTATTCTTATCCTTAACAGCCTTGTCCACTTCAACTGTAAGTTTATTTATTTGATTTTCGAAATGTATAAGTGACCTCTTAGACTCTTCTTTGATTTCATCCCTTTCTTGAATGAGAGTCATTTTTTCTTTGTTCAGAGAATCATTATCATTTTTTAGATTGTTAATTTCTTTCTGAAGAATCATTTTGTCTTCTTCAGCCAAAGTTATTTTATATTTCAGGTCTTTAATGTCATCTTCTAGATATTGCAATTTTTTCTGCTGTTGATTATAAATATCATTTATATTTCTGGTACGTTCTTCAAATTGTATCTCGCATAGTCGTAGTTTTTCACGAGTTGCTTCATCAATCTGCTCTATTTTAGCTTTCATCTCAGCATCCTTATTCATTAATTCTTGTTGAAGTTCTAGAACAGCTTCTACTTTTTCTTTCATCATTTGATTTTTTAGTGTTACTATTAAGGTATTATAATGCGACTTAATATTTTCTTGATCTAATTTGGACATATTTATGATTGACTGCTTTTCGTCTTCCAATTTTGTTTTTAAGGTCTCCAACTCTACTTTGTATTCACGGCGGATGCTTTCATTCGCTTCAAGAGCAAGAGCATGATGACCTTTAACCATTTCAAGTCTTTGACGATTTTCCTCCAAATCTGTTTCTGCATTAGTTAATTTTTGTTGCAAGTCCTGACACAAACTATCTCGAATAGTAATAACTTCTTCAACAGATCTCAATTCTAATTGTTTGTCAGTGATTTCTTGTTCTAGTTTTTCACAGTGCATCTCTAACTCATATATTTTGCTTTTCAGATCATTAATTGAATAATTGCCATCAATTTGAACAATAGTTCCATTATTTTCTTGTTTCTGTTCCAGGTCTTCTAAAGTGATTTTAGAAAATTGCTTATCCATGTTATTGTGAGAAAGTTCTTGCACTTGCTTTTCCAATTGTGAAATTTTGTGTTTGAATTCCTCAAGTTGTTTTGTATATTCAGCAATAGTGTGATCTTTATTTCTGAAATCAAGTGTTAACTACATTTTAGCCCTCTGAAGTTGTACCTATTGTAGTCAAATGAAATCTACCTAATCAAAAGCAGTTTTTACCTTATTTCCACTTCCTGAGATTTAATAAGTTCATTTGTGATTTCACTCTTTAATTTGGGACATGTCTGCTCTCTTCCCTTCTTCAGGCTAGTAGGAGCTTTGATGGTAGAAGTAGACTTAAATAGTTTCGGCTGCAAATAGATCAATATAAAAATATTTTAGAATTACCTAACTAAATAACTATAAATTGTGGTTTCCTTCATGTTCTGAATAGTTATATTAGTCTTCGGGTACTGCTTGGCTCCTAATGTCGTAGCGTGATGTTTTATAGCCTATATTATTCTTCATTAATCTGGCTATCTTAATATACAATAATAATATTTCCTATCTGACTAAGAGTGCCAGAGATGAGACATTTAAACAAAACAAAAATCTCTTTTTCATATTTGTATACAGGGTGGATTTTTGAGACAGGGGCTCTAAGGGCAGGTACCTTAACCATATAGTTACAGGAAACATTCCTAGGAGATCATCCATAACTTTTTGAGATATTCTGAACAGCATTCAGAGATTATGTAAAAAAAAAAACAAGTCAGGGAAACAAATATTATTTTTTGGTTTGAAAACTAGTTACGTTTTCTTATAGCATGCATGGGGGCACTGAACTACTGTGAATGCTATAGGGACAGATATCAAGTGAACCTTACTAGACACAGCTTAGTTATCACAGGCAGCGTTTCCATAATAAAAGCATGCTATCTAGCACCAATTGTGATAAGAATTTAGTAAAATGGTAATTTTCATTTGTTATTCCCATTTGGCCCAGTGGTTAAGGCGTGCATGAACAACTTCATGGGTTTGATATCTGGCAAGTACCAATATGTTCACTTCATGCACTTTCTTTGTTTATCTTGTACATGGGTGAAAGAAAACATCATGAAGAAACCTCAACTTTATAATACATTTTAAACTCTCCATATCATTGGTATCCTGAAGTCAAGGGTCAAGACCTTTTTCTACTTGACCATTGTCGTACAGATACAACACAATTTAGCACAATATGGTACACCCATGGTTTATGTCTAGATTGCAAATATTCAATCTAAAGTAGTTGAAATATGCAATTCGTATGAAGCCCTTGATAGGTTAAAAATCCAAACAGTGTCTCTTGTCCGTAGTCATTGTATTAGTGACTGCTGATGAATTTATTTGGATAAGTTTAACTAAAGTTAGTAAGTGAGAGGAGACTCAGGAAAAAAACAAATGGAAGGAATTGGGGGAAGCCTTTGCCCAGCAGACTTTGGATAGCACGGAAAAAAAAAGTTAAACTGAATTAAAAATATGAAATGTGAGATATTTAAATATCTCAGTAGCCGTTTTATGTATAAAAAAAACATGAATAAACATTATTAATGAACTTACTACACCAGAATACATTAATTTTATATAAATATATTGGAAAAAAATTCCACCCCTGCCCATGCCTCAGAAAGCATATAAAGCTGTTGGTCCCACCTGTCATTTGTAGATCTTTTACAGTCATTACAGATAGTCAGAAGCCAAGAAGTCTGACAACCAGTGTAACCAAGAGGTATCATGTTGCCCAGTAACTGGGTTGTGGTAGTCAGATAGGCAGTTGCTTCATGGAAACACTGGTATTTAGTTGCATTAAGTTAGACTGGCAACCCCAACATAGTTGGGAAAAGGCTTAGCAGATGATGATATTAGAAAAAAATCTCAAGTTGAAGATTGTTGACCAGTGTAGCTCTTTGGCCTTGTATACCAGTGCTTCCATCTTTATACCGGAATACCAGTTTTTAACCTTTTGACCACCACATCAAAAAGCAAAAACATGCTCTCAGTGCCAAGCTACGAATTCATCTTTAAATACATACAAAATTGTAGTGAGTTCGGGATTATATTCATGTTGTTTAAATTGCATATAAAAAAATCTGTCACGAGATTATGACATTTTGGATTGTCATCTATATGTGACTATGGCGGTCAAAAGATTCAAAACCAGGATTGTGTAGGAATTAAATGAATACACTTACAGTAGCAAATGATCTGACACTGGGAACAGAGCTGCATTGAGATTGTACATCAGTGTTGGTTTTAGAAGATGTTGGAATGACAAATGGCTTAGGAGGCTTCGCCACAGTGGTGGGAATTTTTGTATTTGGCTTTTGCTTCTCATTTTCTGGTTTGGTTGGTTTAATTTGACTTTTTTTTGTAGAGCCAGGAGCTGAAAATAAATGTATAGTTTATTTGTGATTACCAGATTTTAAAAGTATTTGGAAGAAAAGTGAGTTATTGTGTAGCAAAGATTACTTTTTCGATCATAAATCTCAACTACTTATTTTTTTTAATTCCTGTTCGGTGGTATACACATTTCCGCAGCTAATAGTACGGAACAAGGCGACGTCAAAATCTATAATCGGAAATTGCGGTGAACCACTTTTCACCCTTATGCCTTCGGTTTTAAGGTTGAATAGTGGTCAACCGCCAATGTAACCGGTTGTACACAGGTCTGACTATAGGTAAGTACCTATTGTTTACAAAGACGCTTGCTATAACTCCGTCCGTAAGACTAACCCACTGAGAAATTTTTCTATTACAATTTGATTATTTTCTTGATGAATAATATCCAGTAACCGATTGTAATGATAAAAGCAAGCCATGTGGAATACTAACTACTTGCTCTAAATAAGCAAATCACTTACAATTATTGGAATTGCAGGCTTCAAGGTAACGTTCACTAATTAATTTAATTAATTAAAAATAAACGGGTAGGTAATTGATCAAATTAAAAACAGTTGGAATTTAGCAAAAACGAACTTACCGAGTGGTTCAAAGCGCTTTGCTTTTGAAAACATGATCTGCAATAATAATTAGAAAAATAACAATAGGTTTGCTTCTAATAAACCTTGTCGAACTCCTTGCTTGCACAAATATTCTGTAGCAAGTAACCGTTAGAGGTCACACTTCAAGTAAAATAAAATAACGAACAGGCGTAGGGTGCTACAATGCGACTAGGGTGAAATGGGTGAATGCGCGCGTAAATCTTTATTATTATTATTAGTCAATACTATAATAATAGAGGCCCTGCTGATCAAACAACGATGACCGTTATAAAACGTTCCATTTTACGTTCGGAGTTTTAATAACTGTCAGACTCAGACGTCCTACCACAGATGACTATACGTGATGTACGACGATCAATAAAATGTGCCTACAATTCTTATTTTTCTGAAACCACGGCCACGCAACTAAATTCGCACTATTGGACAATATACACAATTTAAGCCTAGTTGTAAAACATGAAAGTGGTGTCAAATAATCTGACTACACACCGTTCACCGTAAGATTTGGTGGAGCTTGCCGGGGCTGCGGTTTGTTCGAAAGAGATACCGTGCCCCTGAAACGCAAAGGGCACAAGATGGAATGTTAGCCCATTAAGAGGCCCTTAGACGATATTTCGTCACGTTCATACAAGACGTCGCGTCGTCCAAGGGGCCATAGTTCTTAATTGGGGCCCATTACAACCTATTTTATCTCAACTTATTACACTCAGGCTCAGGGAAACAAACCCGTCTCCTTTGTTATGTTACATGATACGCAACATGTTTCCTCGCAACTTCGCCTATTTAACAACGTAATGTTGACGTCTTTGCCTAAACCCTGCACAAAATTAATGTTCTAATGTAACTTATTCCTTATTAAAAACCCAATGACACACTTTGACATTCGACCTGAGAATCGAACCCAAGACCTCTAGCGTAGCAGTCGTGCTTACGACCACTAGGCTAACGAGGCCGTTAGGTTGTTTTTTTTTTTAACTTATTTTTCTTATGTCAGACCGTGGCAACACGGGCATTTGTTACATATCGCACCTTTAGGATGAAAACGACGTAACTCAAAAAATCTACTTTTAGGGAAATAGCAAAACAAGTTTTAAAATTCTGACACCACCGCAATCTTTCGTCTATTATTTTGTGATTATTTACGTCAGTCACTATGTTTGTATTGTAAATTATAAAGAAGTTGTTCAGCTGTTATAGTGTCATAAAAAAACACACTTATTAAAAAGAATAATATAGAAAAAAAGGTTTATAATTTCAGCAGTCATTTTCGGACCGAAAAAAATAATATAAATTTGACTGTTTCAGAGTTGCGTCTTTTTTCGACCGAAAAAATATCAAATAAATGTGAAAGATTAATAGTAACGCCTTTTTTGTTTTTACAACACTTTGTTTTTTTTTCACATTTTTCAACTTATGTCTGTTTTTTTCCTAATAAATTACAAATTATGGGATACCAAAGTGGAAAATAAATACTAAAAATAATTGAATTTCTTTATTAATATCTTTCTTTATTTATAAACGTATAGGTTAATAATGTATAACTGAGATCTTTATTCATAGGAACTTTTCTTAGTAAACAGACATAATGACTGTTATATCTATCTTCTATCTTATTTATATAAAAGAAAGTCGTGTTAGTTACACTATTTATTACTCAAGAACGGCTGAACCGATTGGGCTGAAAATTGGTGGAGAGGTAGCTTAGAACCAGGAGACGGACATGGGATACTTTTTATCCCGTTGGTAGGTATGTAGGGGTAGGGTAGGTAGGTAGCTAGTTAGGGTAGGTAGGTAGCTAGGTAGGGTAGGTAGGTAAGTAGATAGGTAGTAAGGGTAGGTATGTAGGGTTCGGGTAGGTAGAGTAAGAATGTGGGTAGATAGGTTGATGGGGTGGGTAGGTAGGGTTGGTATGTAAAGGTAGGGTAGGCAGAGTAAGTAGGTAGGTAGGTGTGGGGTACGGTAGGCCGGAACTGGCATTTTGAACCGACTTTCACGGCAGGACAACGTCTGCCGGGCCCGCTAGTAATAGATAAATTGACACTTAAAATAAAAACAAATAAATAGGAGCTTTTTCCTCTATGAAATCTTTAAAAAAAAATGCTATCCATAAAAAACCAAAATAAATCACTTTGAACATAAATGTTAAGTAATTAGCAACAAAAAGTAAATTCTCTAAAATAATCTAATAGACTGTTAAGTCAATAAAATCAATAGTAAATCAACCAAAAAAGAAAACCTTCGTTCACTAGATTTATTTCGGATTTCTGAGCCAGCTCAGCCATAGTGAAGTTGAGGCAGTTGAGTTTCGATACGTAGTAAAAGGAACTCGAATCTCCCAAAGGGCACTGCATTACTGCTTGTAAATCATATACGGTGCATATATTAAGATTTGTAAGGTTTCCTTCACCAATGTTTCTGCGGTCGTTTTTCTTTTCAAGGCGACAAAGGTCTTTCTCTTTTAAATGTGTATCGAACTTTTCCTTCAGCTTTGCTTTGTGATCAGCAGATGCCATTTCGTATTCTAAACAAAGATCACATCTATCCTTTTTGGGCTGAAAGAATCCCAAATTGAAGTTATTATTAAAAATTTGATTGTATAGCCAGTAGTCTACTTTGGGTTTACTTGGATCTCTTGCTTCTGAGAAGTCTCTCCAAAGATCTCTTACGGTCCTGCCTCCTTCAATGAACTCCCTAGATGTGGAGGCCCTTAGGTAGTGTGATTCTATCCTTGGGATTGAATTTATATGTTTTTCAATATCTTTAATAATGGTTTCGTCAATTCTCTTTCTATTAGTGTGCTTTCCTCTTTGATCTTCAGCTATGAATCCGTTCTCATTGGTTTTTTCTTTTGTAGTTCTTATCTGTCTTTCTATTATATCTAAAGTATTTATAAAAAACGTTTTGCAAACCCGAATTTTCTGATTGTCAACAGTAAAGAAAAACGCATTATTTGGTGCTCTAGGCTTTTCAGCATTGGTATATTTATATTTAGGTTTGATTTCCATCATGCTAGAACTGATGAAGGATCTTTTAAGTGCCATGCTTGCAAGTTTCCAATACGACTCAAAAATCGCAGTCCTTTGGACTTCATTAATTTGGAGGGGACATTTTAAACGACATGGGGCACATGGGCTTTTTATACAACGGGCTGCGACTTCTTTTCTAGACTTCGATAGAGAATTGTAAGATTTTCCATTGTTGCGTAATGCCTTACAAATATTTTGCTTCCATGATGCAGGATTACGCTGCCTTTTTCTTGATTTTCTTGTAATGATGTTCGATTCATTGGCGTTACTTGTGTTAGGTATATTTTGGTGCGTTTGTAAAATAGAGTCAGCCGAAGAAGAGGACAAACTTCGGCAGACTTCTCGGTCTTGAAATGTGGGGTCATTATCGCTTAAATCAGGGTCACTTTCAGGAGCGTTAACAGGCGATACACAGTAATTGGATTTCTTAACAACTCTACCACTTCTTGTAGCTAGGCTGGTATTTGCACCATTCGCATTAATATGAGAGGAGCGATAACCTGATGAGCACGATGAACTTAAACTTGAAGAGCTAGAATTCGAAGAGCTAGAACTTGAAGAGCTCGAACTTGAAGAGCTCGAACGTGATCGAGATGATCTTGAACTAGATGAAGCAGATATTCTTTTTTCCTGAATAGGTCTTCTGGTGACTCGATTAAGAATTGACTCATTATCTGAAGTGTCATTTACCTGTTGAAAACAGAACCACTAGGTGAGTCAAGTAGACTATAATAATTATTATTTATTAATATAACAGGCGGGGCATTAAAGACATGTCTCACTTACCGTTTTTATATACTGGCTAAAGTTAAAAATGTCGCTGCTATTAGTCTGTGTATACTGTGGAGAGTTTTCAATAAACGATAAGGAATTTGAAGATACGTTCTCTATCACATCGTTACAGATTGAAGATTTCTGAAATCATAAAATTCACATTAGTTTTTTATTGTTTGTGAGTCGTTTTGCTAGATTAAAAATTGGTATAATATTTTACTTACAAGTTCACTCTTATTACTGATATCAATATTGCCACTGTTTTTCATCTCAATTAGTGATTCTTCAGTAACTGCAGAATTTGGGTTTAAGTTTTCTTTTTGGCTTGACATTTTAGGAGCCGGCGATTCCTAGCGGGAAATAAAAATATGGTAATAATATTATCAGTATAAACTTACATACATTTTAACTATAGCTAAATAAGTAAGAAGTTAGACTAAAAAACTACGACAAACTGCAATAATTCAGTGGTAACAATTAAACTACGAATTGCTCTTATAATATTAACTTTATACCTACTAAACTAAACTAAAATTATTGTTTACCAAGTCAATCTGTTTCATGAGAAAACAATTGCCACTGTCAGTCTTTTCTTTTGGAAAATTTACAATATCTGTAGAAATCACAGGCGAATTCTCCTTCATTTTGCTATCCGGTTGTTCCTGAAAGAAAAACACCGTATTATTTTTTTTTTAATGAATAACAAGTTCACAGTACCGTAAACCGGGGTTACTTTGATGAAATCTGAACTTTAACTCTCTGTAACTTTTGAATCTGCGGTTATAAAGATTATTAAAAAAAAACAAGTAGGTAATCGGATTTTAAAGTCCCTCATAAAAGTTAAAAAATAAATAGGTTTTCAGAAAAAAAAATAAAAACAGCGTGAACAAATCCAAAATGATTTTGGGGTTACATTGATACCTCCTTTTTTAATATGGAATCTGAAAGTAACCCCAATAACTATTAAAAAACCTCAAACAAATCGGTATTAACAGAAAACTTACCTTTTTATATATAAAACAACGTGAGATCAGCAGCGCACCCGCAAAATTGATTGTGATAGATCTACAGAGCGGTCACCCGAAAAAAAATAACCAAAAATAGTCCCGTTTTACGCAATTTGCATTTTTATGTGAATAGGAAGTTTCAATCAAAGTAACCCCGTGATTCAAAGTAACCCCGGTTTACCGGTATAGAATATTTAAAGAATTGTATTTATTATCGTGTTCATGGGCATACCTCTGGTTCGTTTGCTTTGTAATTTTTTACATTTTTTAATGCATTTTCCAGTATAATGTCCTTTCTTCTTTTCATTTTACAATCTTATAAGTAACCTTTTCTTTAAAAACTTGATCGTTCAATAATTGTGTAATGACACATTACCTAATTCAACTTCCTTTTTATCTAGAAAATAATAATAATAATGGCTTAATAATCAATGAGCCATAAACAATAATACTTTAATAATTAAAAAAACGACTTGATTTCTAATAGGTCAAATTTGGTCACAGAACATGCATTGTTAGATAATATTAACACGACACAAACTTAAATCCGTCTTTGGAATTAAAAGTGTCTTTATTATTAAAATGCCACAAGTCTGAGTAAGTCACATTATATTACCTTATGAATCAGAAGAAAACAATCGCAATACTAAATTGGTCGTTTCCATACAAAAAATTAAAAGAGAACTTACCAATTGTTTCGGAATGAAAACGACGTATTACGCTTTGGGTCACTTACCGGCTAAATGCGCGACGTCCTACACTTAAAGACGCGAACACAACACTAACTGCGTCGATTCCCCCCCGACTCAGACCCGCTTGCCGCCGCGTAAAAAAGAGACTGATATATCGGTTTTGTCCTGTTCCCGCTCGAATGTGGCTTTGTTTGAACTATTGTTACAAAGAGAATTTCGTTTTGAGTCATTTCATGATAATAACTCTAATTTAGTGATTTTTGAATTGTGTCGTTTTCGTCCTAAAGGTGCGATATATCAGACTGTGGCATTGGAAGGGTTAAGACGAAATAAAACACCAAACGACAATAATTAACCCTGAATGCACAAACACACATTTTTATTATTACCTTTTAACACATGATTTACATAGCAGGTGGTGGCGGTGGTACAGGTAATAAGGGAGGGGGTGGAGGCACTCCCATCAGGGGGGCGCCAGGTGGAGGTGGCAGACGCATTCCGTGGTTCTCCCAAATTTTGGGAGGTGGAGGCATACGTAATGGCTCCATTTTGAATGCAAACTGAAGGAAAAACTGTTTCGTATCTTTATTCCAATGAGTCCAGAATTTCGAGTCATGTTTCTCAACTTCTCTGCTTGGCACTTTGAATGCAATTGTTTCATAAGGCTCAGCGGCAAATAACAAGTATTGCCATCTACGATCTGGTGGCTCTATCTTTTGTTCATATGCTGACATGAAGCGGTGTCTGGGTTGCACTCCTTCAGCAATTTCTAAAATAAAAACATTGTTTGAAAAAAATCTTAATGAATGAAAGTATCCTATGAGTAAATTGGGGTACTTTCTACTACATTAGTATTCAGATTTAAATAACAATATCCTTGCAAAAAAAGTGGTCAAACATTATTAAATTGAAATGAATTTGAAAATCATAAAAAAACAGAATATTATGTTATATTTTTAGCACAAACTTTCAAGTTAACCATAATTTCTTTGTTTCATTACAACATAGAAGATGACAATTTATTGTTAAAACTGATACACCACTTTCTTCACTCCTGTTTACCTGGATAATCAACCTGGAATAATAAACTCTGTTGGCCATTCTCTGGATCTTTTTGCTTTGTTACTCTGTATCCTGGACGTCCAATCTTCACAAATTTCTTGGGTTCAATCCTCGGCTTTTCTGGAGCTAATTGTTGAGGTGCTTCTTTTGCTTCTTTAGCAGCTCTACGAGCTAAGTTGGCCTGGTGCTTTTTACCTTGAGTATGGGCTAGATAACTTCCTTCATTATTGTGCAGAGTTAAACATAGCTTGCATTCATATGATCCTGTAATAATCGAAAATATTAGTAAAGTAACCCAAATCAAATAGGACAAACAAAATGTAAAAGGGCATTGCATTGCCAGGTTAAAAGAGGTATAATAAGTGCTAATTTATTATGAAAGATCATGTGTGTCAAATTGTTTAGTTACTTACCTAAATGATTTTTCATAAAATAGGGATCTTTATTCAAATCAATGGTTTCCAACGCAAGCTGACGAAGTCTTTCGCGCCGGTCTCTATTGCTTTCCGACCAGGACGCTACTCCTCCTCCACCAGTTTTACCACCAGGGCGGTTTTGGAAATCCATCTTTAACCTAAATTAATATACTGATTTAATGCTAAGTTTAAAAATGAATCTAAACCTAATTTATTTATAAACAATTAAACGAAACACGGGATAGAGGTTATGATGACAGAACATATATACTCTATGGTCATACTCATAATAAATAGTTGTTTCTTTTTGTAATAAGGATGTTCCATTGCTTCACTCTGCTGCCAGCCATAGACTACTTACTATTATAAAATTACTAGCTTTTGCCCGCGACTTCCTCCGCGTGGATTAATAGTTCCCGTTCCCGGGGGATTTCCGAGATGAAAACTATCCTATGTCCTTTCTCGGGTCCCAGACTATATCTGTACCAAATTTCATTGAAATCGGTTCAGTGTTTTAGGCGTGAAGAAGAGACAGACAAACAGACAGACAGAGTTACTTTCGCATTTATAATATTAGTAAGGATAGCTTAAGTATTATAGGAATGCTCCTATGCGCTTGAATCTTGAATCTGAGCATTATAACCATTTAGGTTAAATGCTCTAAGTGGACACCCATGTTTTTTGTGATGCATAATTTCTAAATTGTGTTTTTTATAAAATTTGTTAATAACTGAATTCTATACAATGCCTATGTATTGTATAGAATACCTGAATTATACAAATGAGGAGCCACAGGCAAAACTGAGTATAGATGGCGCCAGGAGCAACTGTACCGTGTTTACTTGTCAAGACAAGATTGTGATTGATTTTTCGGTAATATTCTAAGTTAAATTCATTTAAAATGTACTCTTTTCTGACTGTCCCTCAACTTAAAGATGAGTTACGTAAGAGGAATGCGACAACTGCCGGTAAAAAGGCCAATTTGATTGAAAGGTAAAGACTTAAAATGGTTGAGGTTATATTTATTTATTTATTTAACGCTTTATGCACACAAAATGTACAGCGGCGGACTTAATGCCAATGGCATTCTCTACCAGTCAACCTTAGGGTGATGCAGAGACAAATTGTGGTAGGTGCAAATAAGAAAAATTACTTTAAAATTAATCAATATTAAGATAAAAAATATAAAAAATAAAACTGAAATTCAATATAATAATACATGACTATATACAAATGATGATGATGATGATCATGATTATAATTGATTTTTAAGGTTTTTTTTTGTTTCTATGGACTAACTATCCTATTTTATTTGTAGATTAGAATCATATGACCGGAATCAAAATTTTGGTGTCGATTGCGACATCCACGAGGACTCCGTGTACCAGTGTCCACCTACAAACACATTCATAGATATAAATGCAGATACTCCTCTACCAATGATCAAAAGAGAGGTCATACAGGATTATTTTGAAAAGTAGGTACCTATATTCAAATAATAAATCTTTAAGAAGCTGTTTTCTATATACATAAGATAGTAGATAATGTAAGAAATATATTTATTGAATTAAGAACTTCATCATCATCATCATCATCTCAGCTATAGGACGTCCACTGCTGAACATAGGCCTCCCCTTTAGATGTCCACATAAACCACACACACATAATAATTAAGAACTTAGGTTCGTCAATTACTGACTGATAGTAGAATATTATAAGTAGAACCACTGCAATGACTCACCTGTATACTTGCTTTTCCCATGATAATCGTCTTCAGTAAAATGCGCAGCACACAAGCGTGCAGTATTACTTGCCATAAAGTTTTTAATACGTAACGCCGATTCCCATTGTTTTCTACGTTTATTATCCTTAGGAAACAAATGTACTCCTCTATTTTTACAATTTAACGCACTACACTGAGGCATCTTTTGTGCGTAAACATTTTTTGTGTCCAGTTGCTCTCATGACGATTTTTTTTTTAAGTATCCAGGTTCCAGGGCCAAATAAATTAGGGCTGAGTAAGTAGCAGATGACCCCACCTTTCCACCATTTTCGTATGTTCCACGTTCTGCCAAACATCCTGTATATTGGAATAGCACAGTAAACGGTTCTACTCAGCAGGTGCATTGCCTATGTCGTTGCCACCATTATTTACAGTATAAAAATAAAATAAAATAATAAAGTAAAAAAACAGAAAATTTATTAGGAATATAATCAAACAAGTGAAATAATAATTCTGTATGCAATATAAATTTGCAATCGTACCTTTTAATTCGTAATAATTAAATCGAAGAAACCCATGTTTTTAAGTGTGGAGTACAAATGGCTGTTTAGAGAGGAATGGATACAATCGTTAATGGCATTTCACTTGGACATAAGGCAAACTACAATACATGCAATAGTGTGTCCCTGGTTTGTCCAGATTAATATAAATTCGTGGGTGACCTTCAGGACCACTACCTCCATCACAATATACGACTCTGTCAGGAATTTGTGTTGGTGGCAATTCAGCAACCAATACAGCTGCCCAATTAGGGTTAACAACTTTAGGAGCGTGCATGAAACGCGACATCCTATAGTCATGACAGTCCCATTTTTGACCCGTGTGGGTGCAAATATCTTCCTTTTTAGTAGCCATAAAACGAATATTTTTATTTTTGACGTTTCTTAACACAGTACGCGATAAAATATTATTCATGATGATGAAGTCAAATCCAAATATTACTTCTATATAAATATTCTGACTGATATCAAATCGCTTTTATCTCATCAGCACTAATTTATACAGAAATGGCAAATGAAGAAATTCAATAATTCACTCTGACTTGTATCTATGGATACATCGACACGCCCTTATAGCTTCTGATACTTCTTGGAGACGATTTACGAAAAAATAATCTACCAATTTATATACCGAGCAAATGAATGAGTTTGTATACTTGGGCAGTATGTTTACAAGAGATGGAAAGATTGATGCTGATGTGGAAAGGAGAGTAAATGCGGGAAATAAAGTGAATGGTGCCATACAAGCGATTGTAGCCAACCAGTCGATGTCCAAAAAGGCTCGACTGGTGCATAATGGCGTGCTGGTGCCTACACTTATGTATGGAGGTGAATGTTGGGTATGGCAAACGAGGCATGAAAGTAGGATTAATGCCTGTGGAGATGCGTTCCTTGCGAAGTATGTGTGGTGTAAATTTGAACGATAAGGTGAGGAATGAGATTATACGAGAACGTTGCGACTTAAAAGAGGATTTAGTGACAAAGGTTCAAAAGGGTATGCTTAGATGGTTCGGTCATATTAAGAGGATGAGTGAAAGGAGACTAACAAAAGGGATTTATGTGGCAGATGTGAGTGGCCGGGAAGGGACGCCCTAGAAAGACCTACCCTGACCTTATTGGTGAGATTCTTCCGAAAGGTCGGGTGTGCAATAATTTATTTGATTTAATTTTGTTTTAATTTAATTTAATTTAATTTAATTTGGAATGTTTTAATTTAATTTTGATTTAATGTTGTTTTAATTTAATTTAATTTTGATTTAATATTGATTTTAATTTAATTTTGAGGTAATTTAATTGTGATTTAATTTTAATTTTATTAATTTTATGTGTAATTCTTATTTTCTATGGACCCTGGTCTGAAATAAAGTTTTATTATTATTATTAATACTCGTGACCGGCGTTCTTGTATGACCAGATGTATGAATGTGGAAGAGGCGAAAGTAGTAAGGAACGTAGCAGGTGGCGTTCCGTGGTTTCTGCCTGCCCCCATGAGAAAAAGGCGTGAGTTTATGTACGTATGTATGTATGTATAACTCTTATTATTATACCATGAATCAAACCAAACTCACCGGAATGTCGTTTTTATAGCCCTTAAATAATGATGCATAGACGATTAATACACAGTCATATAATTAAAATAAGTGAGAAGCATTCTAAAATTACATGCTCAATATTTCAATTTTGCTAGTAGTTTTGAATGGATTGGAACGATAAAGTAACATCAACTGTCAAAGTCAAACCATTCTATGACTTGCCTGCCCGGGGCCGGTTCCTTTTCTTTTGTCAAAATAGGCGGAAGGTACTGTCAGATATAAAAATCTGAATTTATTAATGTAATCTATTGAATTTGTAGGGTTTTATTCCCTAATTTGAAATTTAGGTTGAGTTGTAAATTGCGTGGTATAGTTATTTTATACGATTGTCTTCTAGTAAGGAATCAAAATTGAGATGGGGTGTCAGTGCTTATATTGTGTGTCTTGTTTTTAGGTAGTGCTTCAAGATGTTGATGCCTAAGCAGAATCGTGTGTCGATCTATGAATACCTTTTTAAAGAGGGGGTAATGGTAGCTAAAAAAGACTACCATGCTCCAAAACACCCTGATCTTGAGAAGATTCCTAACCTCCAAGTTATTAAGGCTATGCAGTCTTTGAAATCCAGAGGATACGTCAAGGAACAGTTTGCTTGGAGGCATTTCTACTGGTAAGTGACTTAAATCTATATATTAAGATTTTGTGACAAATCAAAACAATCCCTTAGCTCTTAAGGTTTATTCACTGGTCATAGTAGGTTTAATCAGCGGTAGTGTTCCATGTTGTTTGTCTAAATATGAGTGGCTAAACGTAGAAATACCTAATAATCTTATTTATTCCCATGTAATAGGTACCTTACTAATGAGGGTATTGAGTACCTGAGAATCTTCTTGCATCTGCCCCCTGAAATCGTGCCAGCGACCCTTAAGCGCTCTGTGCGCGCCGAGACAGTCCGCCGCGGTGCCGTGGGCCGCCCCGACGCGCCCGCACGCTCCGCCGAGGACCGCTCGGCGTACCGCCGCGCGCCCCCTGCGCCAGCAGCCCACGACAAGAAGGCTGATGTTGGCCCTGGTTCAGCTGATGTTGAATTTGTAAGTTTTATCTCTTGTCAGTCATTATGATTTTCAGTGATGAGGGAGGGTTCTTTAACAACAGTTAATTTCCAGGAACCAGATTAAACTATTGAAAAATAAATGCTTAAGGCCTTTATAGAGAGAGAACAGCTACCAATTTTATATGTACTGGCATGGATCTTGAGCGCTATTTAATTTCTGCACAAGTGGAAGTCTGCACTCAAGATCTGTGCCCGTATCTGTATGCGTTCTACAGATACAGCAGACAACAGTTTAAAAAAATTATGCATTCAATCTGCAGAAATGTCAATTGCAGTGCTAGTTAGGTTGCCTAGAGAAAACCCAACATAGTTTAGATATCTCTTTATATTAGGCATCACCTAAGTGTTGCTTAGTTAAGTATAAACAGGCATAACTCCATGCTTGTGAAAAAAAAACAAAATGTATTTGATAAAATGTTGAACCAGGTATTTCAAGAGCTATCCAAAAAACTTGTGTTTACTAAAAATGCTGTGAATGCATCATTTCTGTTAACATTAAACAAGTTAACAGCTTAAAACATAATTAATTCTGTTATTATTTTCGTTTCAGAGAGGAGGTTTTGGACGAGGCAGGCCTGCACCTTAATTAAGTTAAATAAAAAAAAATCTAATCTAATTGTGTTTTAATTTATCTACACCAACTTACCATCCAATTCAACTTATACATTAGTGGGCACCTATATTAAATTCTATGCTTACATCTGTACAGGCATGATGGTGCACGCCTATATTCCCCGAAGGGTTAGGCAGAGGTGTACCAATGTACATCCACAGTTTGCCGGTATATTTAGGTTCCATGCAATAGGGGGCGAGCCTATTGGTATTAACCGGGCACAAATCCAAACTGCTGGGAATTACCTCAAGACCTCTAGCAGAGCCAGTAGCGTAGCAGTCGCTTAGTACCAGGCTTAGGCTACCGAGGCAGTCTACTTTTTCAATTCATAATTTTGTGCATAGTTAATCTTGGACATCATTAAAAATAAATGTCACTGACAATAAATAGCATCGTGAGCAAATTTAAATACATAAACAAACTCATGCCTTTTTATAATGGGGGTAGCCAGAAACCACAGTACACCGCCAGCTACGATCCTTACTCCTTTCGCCTCGTACACATTACCATGAGTTGTCATCTGTATGAGAAGAGGCCTTTGCTCTCTAGTGGGATTATAATAAGATTGCCTATATAAAGATAATAAGATGGTATTTAGTAACATTGAGCAAAATAATTCCGGCAAACTAGGTAGGTACCTTGTTTTTATTTGGTGATCATCATGGTGACGGGTGCATTTGAAAATGTAGGCGCCCGCGCCGTGCCTTGGGGGTGTTTAAAGATTAGGTCAATAAAAGATTTGAAACCCATTTTCTTAAAAATAAAAATGATGGGAAGAACATTAGGCTTCTTTAATTAAAGTATCTTTTTACACCCGTTAGGGCCAGTTCACACTGAGACGCGACGCTGCCCGCAACTTTTAATAGAGCTACTCTGAATATAACTTTATTTATTACATGAAAATATACACATTTCATTGTGTCAATTTTATTGTGAAAGGTGCAACGACCTATTCTGAATTCAAACAATGAAAAGTGTATATTTTCGTGTAGTAATTAAGGTTATATTTTGCAACCATTGGAGGGGCCACTAAGGGCCAATGCCTGCCGGGGCTGCGGGTAGTTCGAAAAAGATACCGCGCGCAAGATGGAACATGGATGGGTTTTAGTCAGTAAAAGTCTGACACTCCCTCCCGCCCCGCCCAGGGCGGGGTGAGTCATTTGATGATTTCCCATGTGTAAAAAAAAAGAAGCGTCGCGGTTCGGTGTGAACTGACCCTTATATGAAAATAAAACCAGCTAGGGGCGAGTCTTCATCAAAGGTCTGTGTCACCATGGTATTACACCATATTAGATTTTTTATAGAGATGAAATAGTTTCATAATCCATTATATTCAACCACAGACAATAAAACACCGAAGGAAACGGAAAATAATTTATTCAAAATCTACAAGGCTCCTACTAAACTCTTCACCTTTCAATAATCGGTATTAGGTGCTGAATTTTACATGATTTTTGTTTGATTTACGTAACTGATGATGTTACAGTTGAACTTTAGGATCTGGTGGTGTGGGGAACTCTCCTATCTTAGCGATGTAGTACTGGTGAGCACGGAATGGCTTCAGTTCCCAAGGTACCTGATCCTCCATGTACGTCAGAGTAACACCGAGGTCTTCCAAAGTTGGGAGGCAAGGGTCTATAACATCCGAGGTAGCTTCCTGTAAATGATAGCCAAAGGTATTAATTGATGGGTTAGAGCATTATTGCAGCACAGAATGATAATAAAATGCCTGGCGTATCTTGGTAACAGCTGGTACTCGGTACCGCAGAGTCTAGCTCTCCAAGCTTTTTCACCACGCTTTCCCCAAACACCATCGCCGAGGGCTCTTTTCAGCGTAGAGCAAAATTTGAACACGTTGCTCTCCGACCCGTTCTCAACAATAACATTGATACTATGAAGTTAAACGACAAACAACACATCAACTTTTGCTGCTCTCTGTGCATTTATTGGTGCAACAGAAGCATGTCTAGATTAGGCAGCTAGCTCCCGTTTTATCAGCGTTAGATTAACTTAAAGGAGGTGCGGAGTCGAAACTTTGCTTGGGCGCCGCAGCGGCGACACATGACTTCGACTGCACTAACGGACATATTGAGCGGAGCGGACTACGTAGGGTCAGCATCAGAGAAAAAGTTAAATTAAAAATTTAAAAAACCCGCAACACAAAAACCTAACTTCCCTTTAAAAGTAAAAAAATATTTAAAAAAAATACGTCACGTTGGGGGACCGCTGGGGACGATCGTATCCTAAATGCAACATCGGTCCCCCAACGTGACGTATTTGTTTTTTAAATTTTTAATTTAACTTTTTATTTTATACTTTTTATAGGTACCTACTTATTATAATGTCGATTTTGCTAAGTTTGAGACCCCACTCGAGTATATTCACAGACATTCGGTTTTTCTTCCCTACTTTCACCCCCACAACTTTTAAACGGCTCTACCTATTTTCATCACACATGTCTAAGAACACTCGCACGTAAGTCACCTTTAATACAAAAAAAACTAAATTGAAATCGGTTCATCCGTTCGGCAACTATGATGCCACAGACAGACAGACAGACAGACACGTGAAACTTATAACACCCCTCTTTTTGCGTCGGGGGTTAAAAAGGAACCCCCTTTGGTAATGACATCAAACATTTTCTCTGAAGCTGACTGTACCTACGATTGTACGTATGATGGATGAAATGTTAATATTTCGACAAACCACACCTTTATAACCTGCATGTTCGCAGGCGTTAAATGAGCGGGCGATAAAATTGTTTGGAACCTAATTAAAACATGAGATTGATAGAAATTGAAAATTAATATCATCGTCATGGTAGAAAATTAACTAGCTCTTGCCCGCAACTTCGTCCGCGTTTTTCCTGCCGGATCTCAATTTTTTTTTAAATAAAATTTTGCCTATATTTCACGTTGATCATGTAGCTTTAAATAGGCCAAAAGAATTACAAAAAGCGGTACTTAAGTAGTTTTAAGTTTATCCATTACAAGCAAAAACACAAATCTTTTGTCTTTGGAATTTTAGTTAAGATATATGTACCTTTTCAAGTGACTCCCAATGCAAACCGCCCAACGGGTATGCTGGCGAAATCAAGTTGTTTATCGCAACTTTCATCGATAAAAAGTAATCATATTTCATGTCGAAGCGTGTGTACCCCCAGTCTTTCCCGTCTTTACGCATCAGACCGTAGAACCAGTCGACCAAGTGAGCAAGCAGGTATTTTCTGGGTCTAAAAAATAGAAATATATTTATTGTTAAGTACAAAAAATAATTACATAGTTATAATTTTAAATTGTGAACTCCACACTAGGTCTAGCTTGTATCGTGAAGTCCTTGCGAGTTTTAAGCAATTTGTGGTACCAGGGGCGATACAGTATTGTACCTAATTATTTATTACATCGTATAAAATTATTGAGGGAAACAAAACAAATAATAAAGATTTTCATAAATAAAAGACATTAATTAAAAGCGCGCCGTGGAAGCGCGTTTCTTAAACGCGCGTCGACGGCTCGTTTAAAAAACGTGTAGTGCATGGGCCCTAAGTTGTAGTGTCACCAAAAAAAGTAGATAAACTGTTCAGATTTTTAACTCCTTATTATTATATTATCAAAGAAAATACGAAATGGATTTAAAATTAAGACGAAATGAATTCTTGGTATTGCCTAAAATTGTGTGTCTATTTAAATGATATGTAAAAGTTTCAATGTCAATTGACCGTTGCGACCGTACAACGCATTTGTATGGCTAAGTGCGTTCTAAAGAGTAAAGCTTGAACTTAATACTTGTGAAGTTTAGTGCAGACGGACGGGCAATAATCGCTAATATTGCAGTAATCATTGGCTTACCCAACTGCCTGGTAAGTTATGCCCCTAGTGTCACTGTCGCGAATAGCATTCATAATTCCCTGTGCGACGTCCGACACATACACGGGAGCCTTGACGGTGTCCTCGCCATTCTTGTACAGCGACATGAATTGTCCATGTATGCGTGCAGCTGAAGCAAAGGACCTGCATACGAGGAAATAAATATTCAATTATTATCACACTAATATTATAAAGGCGAAAGTTTGTGTGTCTCTTCTTCACGCTCAAACGGCTGAACGGATCTGGATGAAATTTGGCACTGATATAGATTGTAGTGTGAAATAACACATAATGATAATTTTTATCACGGAAAAAATATTAACTTTCACGCGATCGAAGTCGCAGGCGGAAGCTAGTTATAGAATAATTATAGAATTTGCCACGTTTGCAGCATATGATGTCGTGCCTATCGTCCCGGCTTTTATCCACTAGGTACTGATCCGATATACGTTTTTGGTAAATAGATGCATTATTTGAAAGGGGATAAACTTGAATTGCCAAATGTACAATTTATTATTTCTGGCATTATAAAGCTTATATATTAATTTCTATTAATCTTTGTATCTGAGCGTTCTTTGTTTGTTATCTGTTTGGTGGTTCCTATCATAGAGCTGGTGACCTTACCGCCAGTACCAATCTTCAGATGGATAATTTTGGGCATGTTTTGAAAAAATAACGAAGTAAATACCTCAAAAATCGATCTTCAGGACCATAGATGTCCGAGGCGCGTATGATGGTAGCCGTCGGGAACTCTTCCTTTATGGCACACTCTCCTAGAAATTTGCTGATTTTGTATTGAGATGGTTTCTTCAAAACCATTGGTTTAGGGTTCAATGATTGGTTCAAGTAAGACACATGGATGAATCTGTCTACACCCATCTCACGCGCAATCCTGTAATGATAGTAAGGAATAATTATTTGTGAGTTAATTTTGGAAAACCAGTATGAACTAAGTGGTGTAAGCCTAAATTAGATTTTGAGTAATCCATGAAGCCAGTGCCTTTTTTTTAACTGGCATAAATAAAATGTATTTAATGGCTATTTTTATAATACTTATGAAGAAATCAGTAACATAAGCAGTTTTATGACAACTTTTATAATTCTAATTTGTTTGTCATCTTATTCCAATGAGTGAAAAAGTATAATTTATTGATTTGAACTAACTTATGAAATAAAGATAAAATAAATGAATAAATGGAGCTGTCCTTTTTGATTTTCCCCCTATGAACCCATTCTCCATGTTACAACAACTATTCTTAATTATCTGAAAGTAGTGTTCCAATGCAAAATATTTTGATTTTAAGTTTAATTTATCTATCCTCTAATGTCCTACTGCTGGGCAAAAGCCTCTCTCTCCCATGTCCTTCTAAGTATTCTTTTTTGTTATTTTTCCAATTTTAAGTTATTTAATATTTTTTAAACATTGTTGTGAGTTTAGAGAAAATAAATAAAAAAGCAAAAGGAAAATCAAAATTTTTAGAGAGTAGTTTTATCAGAATTATAGGACCATAATATAATCAGTTAATACATACCTTGCAACGCGTCTAGGACCATCCACATGGATGTCCTTGTACTTAAAGTTCTTGGTTTCATAGTCACGTCCCAGTAAGTTGATGACAACATTGGAGTACTGGACAGATTTGGCGATAGACTCTTCATCACGAATGTCAAATGGAGTAAAGAGTACCTGCCCTAAGTCTCCAGCCACTTTCAATCTTTGAGCATCATAAAAATCACCCCTGTAGGGCAAGATCATCTGAAATCAATCATGACCTTTAAAATTTTTGCATACAATATAATGAGAAGTACATACATACCATTACACCTGTTTTCACCAAAGGGTTAGGTAGAGGTGTACCAATGTACACTTACAGTTTGCCAGTATGTTTAGGCCCCATGTAATAAGGGGCAAGCCTATTGCCATTAACTGGGCACTAATCCTAACTCCGGGCTGCTACTGAAAATTTAATAGAAAATCCCAATAACATTTTGCTCAGTCTGGGAATCGAACCCAAGACCTTTACCATAGCAGTCCCGCTTAGTACCATTAGGCTAACAAGACAGTAATAATGGGAAGTCGGTCTTTCAAATAGCGTTTACAGTACAGTAATCCACTGTTGCAGTAACTTTGATGTAATTACATAAAAAACAGCACACCTGAGCTCCACTCTTGCCCAGTTTATTGCACACATAGCGCCCCACAAATCCTGTGCAACCAAACACTGTTGCTACGATGCCATTAAAGCTGGCCCGGCCTCCAGTGCCGCGCTTGTATGCAGCTATATTAGGCTTGTTGCCTCCCGAACTGTATGAAGCCGACTTGATGTAAACAATACTCAGAGTATTTGCACCAGCTGAAATAATAGATTAGCTGATAGGTAATGTCATTATTTTGAATTGTTACTAACAATATTGTTTTATGTTAGAAATATTATAGTAATTATGTAAGAGTTTATTATGCCAATGGTGTTACGCTTCTGTAAGATTGCTCAAAACTTACGCTTTATTTTGGCAACGAAATGGCCTGAGAGAGCAGCAGTTGCCATTATTAGGCCAACAGTATTGCGCTTTTAACAAATTTAAGTTTCCAAATCCCATCAAGGGAATGGAAAAGAATTAAAAATCGCAATTTTATTGAATCGTTCGAAGATAAACGCCAAATTTGACAATGACATCTACAGCTGGTCGACTCGATCCACAGAGTACTATAAAAAATAAAATACATAATAATTAATCAATCTTTATTTGTGAACAGAAAAAATTTAGTCAAGCTCTATAGCCTACTAACGAAATATTAGTTCTGTTGTAAGTATTTTATTTTTACATATTTTGTTGTCGTTGTTGTATGTCAATGGTTTTATTATACAAAAGACCATACATCTATGTAGATATAATTCAATGTTCTCTAAAAAGTGATTTATTTATTAATAATAATTCAACTACAAAGTTAAAACTAAATAATAATTAAATTACAAACTAAGTATGTACAGTTAATATAAAAAGTAAGGTCATAGGGCATCAAAAAACTCATCCGCATCCATCTAAAAAGTTGGTGCACTAGTATATACATAATCTATAGGGTATATTTGTATAATCTATGGTGGGTGCTGTGATGTGATGCAGGTGATGCTGTCAATTTGCTGTCAGATCAGAGATCTGTCAGTGTACTCGGTGTTTCATTTTAATTTTAATCATTGGTGATCTCTTTAAAATAAGTATTATACAAAGAATACAAAATATATATAAAGTTATCTGTGATTTTTGTGGTCGTTTGGTGTTATTCTAATCTAAATTATTGGTTTATGGCAAAGGCTACAATCTAAAGGGGACCCAGCCAGACCCTCTATAACTGCCAGGTTTTCGTATGTCCGCCTTGTATTGAGTGCGCGTTTTTCTGGAGTCTCCTTGAGTTGTACGCATATTAACTTTTTGTTGATTCTCTGTTCTCATAAGTGTGTTTTCGTGTCAGTGGTGTTTGTATATAGGAAAGTGTAATAATACAAGATCCGGCTGTTGTCGCGCGTTCTCATATTTCCACCAATCAATGTTACGAATAATCTTGTAGATTATATCTAGATTAAATTACGAGCTAAAACTGTCTAAGATAAAGTAAGAGAACGCACAGTCACAATGGAAGAACATGAAATCGAAATCCTCAGTACTAACAATAATGTTGAAGAAGTTGGCCAAATATTGCAGCACTTTCTGAAAAATGTAAGGCTTGTATAATTCAATTAGTGATAACATCTGCTGCACTACTTTGATTGGTATTGTTCTTAACCATAAAACTTTTATTTGTTGTACTTTTCCAGAATGAAAATTCCTTCAATTTTCCTGGTTTGGCTGTAAATAATCAAAGAGTATTATTATGGACAGCTTTATTTCAACGTCTACAGGATAAATCTTCGGCGTCAATTCACGCACTCTGTTTAGCATCTGTTAGGGTGTTGAGGTTTGTGATAATAAAATTATGGTTTATTATATTAATGCGGTTTTAAAAGAATTTCTAAAATACCTGAAATGAAATAATTGTTACATTTTTAGCCGAGACAAATCAGACCTTGAAAATTTGATATGTGAAAGATGGGTAACAACTCTAATAGAAAGAGCTGGCTTATACAACTTTGAGGCTCTTGATGAAGAGTCCATGGTGCCACTGGATTTGATAGAAAAGGATGTGGCAGTTGAGGCACTCAAATGTCTTTGTAATTTAACATTCAACAGTGAAGTGGCCAGAGCTCTGTGTGCGCACACATCCATCGCTCAGGGATTAGTAGCAAGGCTAAGAATTTACAAAGAAATGCCATTTAAAGAGGAAATTATGTTGTTTGATTTGAAGCTACTATTTATTTTGACTGCCTTGAGACATGACATAAAAGCTAAAATAAAGGATGAACTCCATGGAATGGAGTATTTGATAAATTGTTTGGGTGAAATACTGATACAAGCTTCAACCAAAGCTGACGAGCAAGCTTCAAGCAGCAGTGGCTTGGTGGACGGGGCCAACCACTGCTTCCTACAGGTAAGAAATGTGACTTAATTGCATATTGGTTATTGCCATAGTTACAAGGCTACTTCAAAAGTTAAAAACATTCAAGTTGATATGATATGCATGTTACCAGCTTTAAATACTTTCCAGGACAACCAACAAGCCATCATCTGTGAGATCCTCAAGACCCAGTTCAACCTGATCCTGCAGTCAGGTTCAGAAGAGCCAGCCGATGAGGAGGAAGAGGCTATGTACTTGAAACTGATGCCGGTTCTGACTGCCCTATTGTATGCACACACCTCCAGTGAAGAGAAACTCATGGAGCTGCGCAGTAATATTGCTAATTTGCTGACTAGGTATGTTTATTGTTTGAAATGTTCTAGACAAATGATTTAAAACTTGTTACACACATTTTATCGTGCCTGTAATCCCCGAAAGGTTAGGCAGAGGTGTCTCAATACACACCCACAGTTCACTGTTTAATACTAATTATGGTTGATTTTCCAAGAGCCATGAATTTTGAATAAATGAACATGACAGATATAGAAACTACTACTTTTTATACAGCTACTAAAGCAATGTAAAATGCAAAAGTGATTTAATTCAATTGCAAGGATATACTTTTGGTTGTATTTACTACTTTCCTATTTTCGTTTTATTAACCTTTTGAACGCCACGGACGTTTATAGACGTCTAACGAAATCGTGCCAAACACGCCACCGACGTCTATAGACGTCAAGAAAACGAAATTTTTAAGTACTTATTTTCTACTTAAAAATGTCCTAAATTAAGTTTTTTGTGTTTGTCTTTCCTATTATTTAAAACTACATTAATGAAATATTGTAAAATAGCACAAAGATATATTGATTTCTTACATTTCACTAGAAAAAACAATAATCAAAAATTGCTAATCGAAATGCTGAATTGGTAGCTTGGCGTAGCAGTGGCGCCGATGTGTTTACGCTCTGGCGGTCAAAAGGTTAATAACTGTATGACTTACAAGTGTACTAGTTTTCACTGACAATAATTTAATTTTTGAGATGGGCTTTATTTGAGTCATTAATTGAACCTTACCTTAACCATACTGTTTACCATGCATTTTTTTTTAGTGTCCCACCAATGTTCTACCCCTTCTTGACGCCAGAGCTGACCAGAGGTGAAAGAGCACAGTATGAATATGATTGTAGAAACATGGATGCTTTGCAGGCTCTCATACTGTTGTTGCAATACAGGCTGACCATAACTACAGTAAGTTTTAAACTTATTATACAAATGGCAAATGCTAATGCCTGTTGTAAGTTATAGCTTAGATGTATATGGTCTGCGGGTTGTTCGAAAGAGATACCGCGCCCCCGGAACGCAAAGGGCACATGAAGTAACATAGATGGTTTTTAGTCAGTAAAAGTCTGACACTCCCTCCCGCCCCGCCCAGGACGGGGGGGGGGGGGGGTCATTTGATGATTTTACCATCTATTAAAAAAAAAAGATGTATATGGTAAAAAATATATGGTGTTAGCACTGTGACATTTCTAAATAATAAATAAATATTTGGCATGAGACTCAGATTAACCTATATAATTTGAAAAAGATACTATTATGATATAGAATGGTATTATTACATTTATCCATTTTATTTTGCAAAAGTCTAACTATGTTTCAGTTTCCACAATCCTACTGTTATGCTTGTTCCTATATTCATGCCATCCAAATTGTTTTATGATAGTTGCATTCAGATGAATGTTGTTGTTAAGACATGGTTAACATTGTGTGTCGCGGAAGGCGCGTTCGTTCCCGGGATCACCGGCGTAAGTGTGGGAAGGGAACACCGGGATTGTTTTAGTCAGTAAGAATCTGACATACCCCTCCACACTCCCTAGGGCTAGTTTGGGACATCCAAGAGGATGAGACAAACTGAGAAAAAAAAATAACTCAAAAAAAAATGTCAACATTGTGTAGATGTATTATATTATTTTACTAAACTGACTGATCTGAACAACGAATCTGAAGACTAATCTGCGAATTTTAACCAATCTAGGGATCAGTCAAAATTGGTAGATTCAATTTATAATTTTTGCGTTTATCCATTTCAGGGTACTAAAAATCAATATGAGAATCTGTCTCCAATTCTCACAGTATTGAACAAGAGTTCCCGCGGCTGTCGTTCTCAGAGGAAGTACCTCCGACAAGTGGTCCTGCCTCCGTTGCGTGACGTGTCCCGTCCGCCGGAGAAGGGCAACACACTGCGGAACCAGCTATGCAGGCTTCTCACTACACCTGTCACATCAGTCAGGGACTTGGTTGCCGAATTTCTCTTTATCTTGTGCAAGGAAAAGGGTGAGTCGTTGATTTACAATCACTAAATTGTTATTGCAACAAGCATTTAGATTTATGCAACACCACGGACACGAAATATCATCGATGATAAATAAAAGTACTTAATGAATATAAATGTGGATGGATGGAGAGGAAGAGGGAGGCCAAAATAAAAAAAATAGTGTGACTGTTGACAGGATGGCATGGAAGAAAAAAACGGCAGGAACATGATGATGATAAATAAGCAATTTACGAATATTTCTTTCAGTGGGTCGCATGGTGAAATACACCGGTTTTGGCAACGCGGCAGGCCACCTAGCTCAGAAAGGCCTGCTGAGTGGCGGCCGCAGCGGCGACTACTCGTCTAGCAGCGATGACTCGGACACGGAGGAGTACCTGGAAGCACAGCCGAACATTGACCCCGTCGTGGGGTGCACGCGACCACCCCGTATTAACCCCTTCGAGGGAATGACTGAGGAACAGGTGGGATGAAAAAAAAAAATAGCCATTTTAAGATAAGCCAAGTCTTTATTTAGTTTATCCATTAGTTTAGTATACTTACATAGAAATTCTGTAATATGTGTAACAAAAGTGGAAAATTGTTACCAATAGGTGACTTAGTTCATGAATAATAAATTGATAAAACGACTTTGCTCAGTCACATTGTGTTGTAGCTATGTTCTCATTTATGGTTGATGCTAAGCATTAAGTAGTAATCCAATTTTCCTTAGTAGGTAATTATACAATTCTGAATCTACTGGTAATCAATTACCACAAAATATTTCACTTTATTTTTGTAATTGAATAAGTTGGTAATACATTAACAAAATTAAAATTATTTACAGAAAGAGCACGAGGCGATGAAACTGGTGAATCTATTTGACAAAATGGTAACGGACGGCGTGATGAAGCCGGCCCGCATCGGACCGGACGGCCGGCCGCAAGCCGTCGAGCACGTTCTCGAGCTGAGGGAACACCCGCCCAACAGACCGCAGTCCTAAACCAATAAGACAGAGAATGTGCAGGATTATAACGCGCGGTACCTGGTTGTATCTTTGATACACACTGTATGGTATAGGTAATATCAGAGAGATGGTGACGTCATCATGACCGAACTTTACCGTTGATTCGGATTGTTAATAAAAGTTCGAATTACAAACGATCAGTGAGTGACGTCAAAAAGCATTTATGAAAGTTCTTTAAATTCAATATGCTTCTCTATGGCCAAAGTGAGGAAAAAAGAAAGGGTTAACATTTAGTTTTTATTAAATTTTCATTTAACATTTGTAGGGAGTCCATGTCTGTAGTATAATATTAATCTGCGGTCTCGTCGCCGTACATTTTTCTGGGACCTACTTTAGGCCCATAACGTGCGTCATAAGTCATGATAAATATGACGTTACTAACCATTTTAAATATAGTTAACATATAAGTCTGTAGCTATCACCACATTCAACACCTGAGATCAATTATCGTCTTCCACTCTATATAACTTTCAACTTGAATAAACTTTACTAGTGAATCTTAATGGAACATGCTTCTCTATGCTAAACTAATAAACCCTCACGACAAATCAGTGTGCGGGGTAAACTACTACAATGCATACAAATACATTGTTCAGAGGCCGGGTTGTCCTAACTCCTGCATTAATGTGTATTAGAAGTATTCCAACGGGGGAAATAATCGTGGCACATACGCCATTATTTAGTAGAAATTCAGGATCAGTAAAAATAGATTTCTACTACTTAGTAAGTTAGTATTTTGATCTTCAATTTACATTCTATAGTGAGTAGATTTTAAACGACTTTTAGGTAATATTAATATGTTTTTATTGTAATTTGAGCCATAGCTCAACGTATTCTAGTTTATCTAAGAACAAAAATGAAAGCTAAGTCATTTTAAGGTGGTAAAGTAATGAAGGTAATCAATTTCACATTAGTATTGATGAATATGGATTTTAATCATTGTCTCTAACTAATTAGAGTCAGATATCATGTATCTGCTAATATCAATTGACCTAAGCAATCCAATTCGTAAAGATTATTAATAATCTCATTTTATCCAGTGGTAAGATATCTTAGTAATGACTGCCCTTATGTATAACTTTATTTATATACTTATTAAGACAAAATTGATTAGCACTCTCTCCCCTATAAAGTAGCATTAATTGGAAACTATAGATGAGAAACATTGTTGCCCGAAATATTAAATGTTTCTGGAAACATGGGTTCTCTACTATTGTTTCCTGATTGATGTTATTAAAACAATGTTACGCAACTTGTGTTTTCTAGTAACAATGCATACGGCAAGGGATTGTGCTTTTTTTTAAATATCCATACTTATATTGTAAATGCGAAATTAATTCTGTCTGTATGTTAGCTCACGGCAATACCACTGATCCAATCATAATGGTCAGAGGTCTGGGTATGGATATAGCCTACTTTTTACCCGACTACGGCAAAGCCAAAAGGAGGGTTATGATTGTAGCACGTTAAGTATGTAAATGTATGTATGTTCAGATGTTCCCTCATGTCTTCTAAACTACTCGTAGTGTTTCCACAAACGTTGGAAATGTCGTGTTTTTCGACGAGTTGAGGTTTTATGATGATATATCAAAAAATTAAAAGCGGCGGCATATTGCTAATAATAGGTTGGCATACAAATAGAATAAAACATCGCACACGCGTTTGGTATCAAATGAAAGGTTTTATTGTGACATGTTTTCAAAAAATAGGAGACACATACTTAAGTCTAAAATAGCCTTCTAGAAAATGATATGCGTAGCATATTTATAGATTATGTTACATATTAGAATTATGTATTATATTTCATACTTATGAGAGAATTTTAGAAGGATTTCAGGCTATCAAACAGAAATTATTTTCTTGTTTCATGCCTCTCGGTTCGATGGGGGGTTTTAATTTTATTTTAAAACTAGAAAAAAAATCTTACTTATTTTATACTCATATTGTGGGCCATATGTAAAGAGAAAGATGTTCTTATTTTTTTTAATACTTGCAATGTCATTGTAGAAGTTGAATAGAATCTTATTGACGGTATGTTGTGACTAGCTAACATATTTTAGGAGCTGTAGTGGCCTACGTTATATGTCGTATATTTTGTGCCATTAGTACTAAGTAGAATATATTACATTACGTATGTATGTACATTCTGTGTAAAAAGTACCGGGAATTGTTCAATATAACCAAAAAAGTAATTTATTCGTCAAAACCTATTATGTCACCTTCAATGTAGGCCCCTTCGCTTGCGATACAGCTACGCCAGTGCTTGAACCAGTCCTCCATATTTTTTTTGTAAGCTGATTAAGGTATGGTGTTCACCTCTTTCGGCGAATTTTCTTTTTTTAGATTCAATCGACTCGAATCGTGCCATTCTGCAGACTATTGACTAGTTTGCTTATCGTACTCATAAACCCATGTCTCGTCGCCAGTTACTATGAAATTCATGAAGGTGAAGTCCATAGAAGCTCTGAAAATCATGTCTTCAGCAACCTGCTTTCGATGCTCTTTTTGGACAAAATTGAGCTTTTTTGGTACTCATCGTGCGGCGACGCGTCTCATGCCTAAAATGTCAGTCAGAATATTATGAACGGATTTAAAAGATACGTTAACCTCTAGAGCGTCATGTCTAAAATTCATACGATGATTTCCAAGTACTAGACTCCTGATTAAAATGATGTTTTCATCATTCGCAGCTGTTGGGGGTTGGCCAGAACGAGGCAAATCAACTACCACTTGTCAACCTTCTTTAAATACTTTGTACCGTTCATATGCCAGTGTTTTTGAGATACACGAATCACTTTAAGACTTCTTGCAACATTTTTAGTGATTTGGCACAAAAAAAATCGTTTCATACGCAAAACGTAAGGCAAACTCTTTTTGTTCAAAAAATTCTTCCATAACAAAATCGCAGACCACTTACAACCAAGAAGTACAAAAACGGCAGCTGTAATTACACTGAGTGACATATAGCGCTCAAATTTACCACGGTAACTCAGAACAGAGCTACCAATTTATAGAAAATAAATATATTTCGATAGGTTTACCGCGCTTTCTGTAATTTAGGAATTCCCGGTACTTTTTACAAAGAGTAGTATGTCTATAACTTGATTTACCAAAGTATTTCTTTAGTGCAATGTAGCTTATATTATATTACGCATATTAAATGGAAAAGTAATATTTAATGGATTCGTAAATTGAATACATAACATCGATGAAAATGTTCTAAAATATATTATGTAGCTTTATTTGACTTAAAAACTTTTAGAAATTAGATATTTTCGATAAAATTATCTTAATAGGCTGTATTTAACTCAGAAACTATGTAGAGTATCTTAGTATATTATTATCACCAATGTGTTTTATAATATTATGTTTTTTAATGTAATGTTATTACGATTATTATATTTGATATTTATTTAAAAATGAAATAAAATTTATTTAGAAAGTAAAGCATCCTGTTTGTATTTATAATAAAACATATATTTTCCTTATTTATGAGTCTACTAATCCTCTCCTCTTAATATCTTGTCTTGTAAACTTTCATGCGATCTCCATAAACCCCAATGTAAAAATAACTACGAAATTCATAAGATTTTTAAGATATGGGATATGTTGGAGCTTTTAATGAGGCGACTTAGAGTTCAAAGAGTTCAATTGGACCTATTCTAAAAGATCTCTCGAGGACAGAAAACTATCACCCGAAACATCATAAACAATATTTTCCCAAATCGTAACTTAGATTCTGAAACATCTGTCGGTTCACCATACTCTGTAACAACACAATATAAAGTTGTATGAAGAGTAGGTATATCGCAGTAGTGCAGCATTGATTAATGCTCTGCACAACGCCGAGGGAACACGAGCGCATCCGCGCCGGACAGACACGCGCGTTCAAAATCAATTACAAGCAATTATTGGGTAAGCGGGCTCACCTATAGCGGACCGGCAAGGGTAGGAGCGAAAGGTCGTATCTCCCTCTGTTTGTATGTAGTAGTGTCCCGGCTCCAACTCAGTCGGCCCTCGCAGTCAGGCGGGGTCGTCTCATTGGGTAAACCGTGTCATGCCTACGGGGGCTAGAGCTGTGTTGCCATATTCTTCGTTATTATGTGCGACCTAAAAAATTCGGTCTCTAATAATGACGTTTTCAATGATGGCAACATTCATAAAACAGAAAAGGTGCACACGTGTTAAAAAGCTACCATTTGGTAGTTTTAGTAACATTTTAGTTCAAATTATGAATTAATAAATAACATGAAATATATTATTTCGACTGATTTATAGGTTGTGTTGTTGTGTGTTGAATATAGGTTAATATTATTTAAAATTAATAAATATAAATTTGTAATTCATGCAAAATATAAATACGCTCGTATAGCATTAGGTGGGTAAGATTTTGTTACATGTACCTGGCAGCCCCACTTCACATTTCAGTCTATAAATGTACTATTGTACTCTGTGACAAATTCTCAAAAATAATGTATACCGGCGCGAGCGCATGTTATTTCTTGTAGATTCTCTTGTTATCATCTCCTGATAGTGCAACGTTAAGTGTTATAATATCCTCGCCATTACCGACGTTGAGTAGAGCGTAGGTTCCTTCTAAAGGAGGAATTTATAAACATCACCCATATTTACGTTTTATGTTGTTGGTTTGTTATGTATAAATTTGAATTTTGATTGTGCCTATTAAGGTAGTGTGTAATTTTTAATAAAAGTACTTCTGAATTAAAGGTCAAACTGCTGTTTTTATTTTAAAAATACCTACTATGAAGCTTTGACTCTTACAAATAAACTACAAACTTAATTTTTGACAATATTCAAAGTTTTCTACAAGCAAGAACTGTCTTGTATTCACAATCTATATTATTTTTAACAATAAGGCTGCTTGACCACCAAAGCAGAACTGAAAAATTGTAACTAGTGAATTTATACAATAATGTAACGACGGTTACAGTTTCTCAGTTCTGCTTTTGTGGCTAGCTTTAAAAATATATCTCAAAGAAAACCAATTTTGAATTTCCCGCTTTCATAAGTTTTCGGGGGCGTCCACCAGGAGGCGCCAAAAACCGTACCATATTTTTTGTACTAAGTTGACATTCTTCTCCCTAGAGTAAATATGTTCCTTGCTCGCAGTGCGGGAATAAAGGGCGGGTGCTTGACGCGCTCCTCACAATTGCGCTCTACGAAAATAATCGCGAAAAATGGAATTAGTGTAGGTATCATTCATTAAAATCAGTTTATTACTTAATTTAATTAACAGCATATTATTTATCTCGTATTTTGATGTACTGAAAGTGGACTCTGCTCGCGAATTTTCTCCTCTCTTTGTTTAGTTATGATGACAAAAGGTCTACATCAAAATACATTTTCCGCGTATGAATGTTTGATTCGGAAATCGATTGGTTGCACTTATTGCTACACAGGTGCACATGCGTAAAACTATGATGTACCTACTTATTTTTCTATTATAAATTAATTCTGCCCAGTTTTTGGTACTTTTGTTATTTTTTTATATTATGTAAACTTTGTACATTGACTGGTAATATAAAAAAAAATAACGAGCTTCTAGCAATTAAATAACAAGATTTAAAAAGTATGAAACGTATGTAGTAATTTATGTAGAATGATATCTGGTACTTTAAAAAAAACGCTAGCAATAATTTTGTAAAATAGAGCACAACATCATAAACTAACGACGGATTTCAATCATCGGATAACTCATAACGGGGAAATAAATATGGCGGGTTGACAGCTTTTGTGCAAAAATATATCAAACTGACACAGTAATTCTTCAAATAAAGTTATCTGACTATGAAAAAACAGCCTTTATGAAATATGAGTTGTCACTTTACAACTTTATTATTGGTAATGTGGTTCATATAACTTGATGCCTTTCGGCTTTTAGTTAGAAGTAATTTATGGGATTATAGAGATCCTTTGAGAGAGAGAGAGAGAGCGTCCGTACCTAATATAATCAAGTTAATAGGAACGTACTTCGTTTAAAAGGGCTGAGTGATAGATAACAGTGATAGAACTTCGTTCTATGTAGAGTAGAGTTCCCTCCAAAAGTTTTTCTTCCTTCTTCTGAAAGTTACATTATGATATTGCAATTGATAGTAATTATACACGTATCGGTCATCTTGAATCATCAGTCGGTGTCATGAAATCTACACTAATATTATAAAGAGAAAAGATTTGTATTTTTGAATGTAACGAATGAACTTAAAAACTAAGGGGCCGATTGCAAAAAATATTTTGCTGTTAGGAAGGTACATTATCACTGAGTAACATGCCTATATAACATCACGCTGCGACCCGCGAGAGCGGAGCAGTAACCAAAGACGTAACTTGACGCGGGTGAAATAAGCCACGGGGTCGAAGTTGCGGTTAGTTCGCTAGGAGTCTAATAACGGTCTACATACGTCTCCATGTCAAAAACTATACCTACGCTTCACGACAGTCGGTTACAGCATTTCAGCAGAAAAAAATAAATGCAGAGTCCTCTTTCCCTTCCAAGTTGTGGTTGAAGAAGGCAGATAGCCAGAGATGTGATTAGTACTGTTTATTACCAGTCTCTTAGCAACGGTGGTAGCCTGTGTGGCAGCAGGGACGACGGAGCCACAATGTGAACGCGCTCCAGCGCATGCCCCACCCGCTGACGATCACTACCGTATTAGTGTTTCTGGAGAACCCGATCTGTTCCTGCCTGGAGAACTTTATACAGGTGTGTGTTCATTGTATACGTAACTGCCAATGCGGACCAGCATTCTTTATTCAAACTATTATAAACAAAGGGGTCTAATACCGTAACCTCATAATGTATTATCTACCTACTAGCCAACCTTTGGATTGATAAAAATAAATGCCAATGCAATTTAATGAAATGATGCGTATCTCTAGGAACGTTGGTACTAAAGATGCGTTATATATTTCTATGTGTTGTGTACCCCGAATTTACCGATAGGTCGGACCGAACGATAACCGCGTAAGTTAAATCCGGGTATAATTTCACAAATTACTTACATAAAATTTACATACGATTCTTGCATTAAACTTCTTTGCCAATTTTGATTTTTGTATCGACGTTTTGAGGAGAGATTTGCGAGACGCTCAAACAAAAGGCGAATTAACGAGATTTGACATTCGCGTAAGTTGAAGTGTAACTGTGTTGATATTAGATGATAATAAGTGCTGAAAACGCTTACAATATAATTTCGGTTGGTAATCCAACATGCTGAAAGTAAAAACTACACCTTAATAGCGACTTACTCAACTACAACCAGGCTTTTAGATAATAATAAAATAATACATCACAGATTGCAAGATCTTTCGATTCAATACACATAATTTAGCTGAGAGTGACATAAGTAGACCAACGTCTACTTATGTCATGTAACGCCCCGATCAAGCTTGATATAGAGGCTAGATTACCATATTACGATTTAAGTGTTTTCCTTATAGTGTCGCTTCAAGGTATAGACAGCGGGCAAGGACCAACGCCTTTCATCGGTTTTAAGATATGGGTGGAGGTAAAAGCCGAACAGGCAAAGTCTGATAAGCCAGGCAGTCAGCCAAACGTGACAGAGGCTTCCAATTTGACCCTGGGTACATTTCAAGCGTACGACGCACAAGCGAAGATACAAGAAGTCTGTTCACCCGCCGTTGATAACGCTACTGCTCACCCCAAAACAGAAGTTCAGGTATGTATACACATTGTAGGCATGTAAAGTTTGTTTGACCGTTTGAATAAGTGATGATAGGTTGGCCCGGCGGCAGCCCCTTGTGGGTGGGTAATGATTTTTAGGCCGGTTATTTTATTAAACTCATGTTTTGGTATTTTAATTGTTTGAGCTCAAATTATGATGAAATGTAGGTAAGTGTGGGTGTTGAAAATTTAAGCATTAGTGATAATATACAACATTAAAATCTAAATAGACACAGTTGTGGCGTATTTACTCGCATAGGGTTCCGTACTTGAAAGGGAAAAGCGGAACCTACCTTTATAAAAATCAGTTTTTGTCCGTGTGCCACAAAGGCTTTTTTCGCAATATTTATGGGACGTAGGAATTTGAAGGCACAATGTTAGATCTTGATAACATGCCTTTTGACATGTGAAGTAATCTGTGAATGAATCTTTATCAAATAAAAAGCTTTAGCTAGCTAAATTATTTAGTGGTGCAGTGCAGATCATCTGTTTCTTGACAATATGCCATTTAGATGTAGATATTTTAGAACAGGAGACAACGTTTATTTATTTAATAAACTGTAATATAGTAGTTACGGCAAATGAGAGGCCGTTAAATTTTTCTTGTCTGGTATAGTTTAGCGAGTTATTGATCTATGTCCCAGGTTATATGGAACGCACCATCTATTTCGGGTATGGGTGCGATGGGCGAGGTTTGCGTGCGTGTGTGTGCGCGCGCTGGCCCGTACCCTGGCGTAGGCGGCGGCGGCGGTGGCTGGTCGGTGCTGGCGAGGGAACTGTGTGCCGCGCCCAAAGCCCCGCACTACTCCGCCAAGCTGCCGCCAATTCTGGAGCCCTGCTGCGCTTGCGATGAGGCTAAGTACGAGGTACATACATGGCATAGTAACCCTTTGACATTTATTTATGAAAACTTTATGCACAAATGTAAAAATACACCGTACAAAGGCGGACTTAATGCCTTAGGCATTTTCCACCAGTCTACCTTAAGGTGATGCAGAGACAAAACATAGTAGGTGCAAGAAAAAAGAACAGAAATTTTCCAAGATAAAATATAATGATAAATACACACACACATTGACATTGTGATTGGAGCACTGGAAGCTTGCCTATTTCTTTCGTGTCAACAGGAGTGATACAACGTTTACGATATTAGATCATTGGTGGCAAAAATACTGACCTATCGACAAGAATGGCAAACCTAACCCTGGGTATGCTCCACGAGGAGAGGTACTGGAGTTAACCTGAGCAAAGTTATGGTATGGTTGGGAGTTAAACTTTTTCTTTTAGGAATCTCTGCTGCTCACCTCCACATTATTATTTCATGTTATAGTCTATAACTAGTCTATAATGTTTGATGTCAACTGACATTTTTTGGATCTATAACTTATAGAGAAAATGTCAGTTGACATAAAAACTTGTAACTTTCATCAGGTAACCTTCGAGTGTCTATGGTCCCGAAACACGCATCCACGCGAGTTTCCACAAGAGAGTGCTCACGCGCACTTCGGTGACGTCATCGGCGCCTCCCACACTGCACAGTTCCGGGTGTGGCAGGAGGGTCGGGTGGCCAGCCCTGGTGTCAGGCGCCTGGCTGATGATGGCACTACCGTTGCATTGGAGAAGGAACTAAAGGCTGAGGTAGATAAAATTATGTTAAGGGTCTTCTGGCCAGTAAGCATTCAGTTGTCTTTGAATATTTACGGATCTCTATTTGTCTACGAAGGGCCCTTTAGACGGTCATCGGATCTGAAATATTTGCTACCAATTTAATAGTTCTTCTAAATATATACTACTAATAAATTGTCCCACAGAGTGACCACATTAGGACAATAATCAAAGCGCGTGGTATATCGTGGCAGCAAGTGGGCGGGGCCGGGATACCGAATACATTCGCAGTTTTCCGAGTGGACGCAAAGCATCACTTGATGTCCTTGGCAGCGAAACTAGCGCCCTCTCCTGATTGGATCGTAGGGGTTTCAGCTTTGGAACTGTGCAATGCTAACTGCACTTGGAGTCGCTCGGCTACCATACCTTTGTATCCTTATGATGCCGGAACTGATAATGGTGTTAGCTATACGGTGAGTTCTGCAAATTAGTTATTCCTATTATTTAGATTGTGTATTTTTTTCATATTTATTCAGATTGTATGAACACTGGATACAGGCCGCTTCCAACCGGGTCTTTTGGAAATCCTTGGGACAGGCCCGCTTTATCCAGCAGATAACGTCCTACGACTGATATGATGATGAATTGTTGCTATGAGATATTTTTTGCCGAATGCAGAATTAAATTAAAAATACATGACTGCTTATTTTACAAAATGTTGTAATTTTTTTGCTATTTCGTTCGTGTTACTGCTTATTTACCTCGCATCTAAAGTAGGTAAGGGTTGTAATAGTGGTATTCCGGTTGTCAGGCTCATCGTAACCCCACGATGCCGGCGACGCCAGTGCGCGCTCTTCGGCCGGACTGGCCGCGCGACGCTCGCTCCCCGTTCTACAGTACCACTGGGGAAATGAGGCCCTTTGCCAGACTGCGGCTCACGAGACTGCGGCTGTACGAGAAGAGTTGTGACGGAACTGGTAAAGTGGAATATTTGTTTATGTATTAATGATCATTTTTGACGATAGCATTGGGAAGCTTATCAGGCAAGAACTTTCGAATAACAGGTGTGTGATCTTTCGACAACACGTATATCCCTCCGTAACTCCCTGTTTAAAAATAATGCAATTTTTACGATGCAAGTAAAGCTTACCACGTTATTCGCTCAAATTCACACCACACAAGTTTATAAGTGTAAATATTGTGTTGTTTTTGCCGGGACAACATTATGCTTCTTTACGTTAATCGTCTTATGCGGGGTCAGAAGCAGAGCAAGACCGCGCTCCGGCGGCGCAGACACACGGCACCGTGCCGGCCGGCGGGGCCTGCGCCGTGCACGCCTGGGGGCCCTGGGGCCCGTGCAGCGTCTCGTGTGGGGTCGGCCGCTCCACCAGGCAACGACACTATATGTGGCCTACCAGAGCTTACGCCGAGGCCTGTCGGGTAGCGCTCACTGATTACCGCCGTTGTCATGGACCGAGAATGCACTGCAGGTGTGTTCATACTTATTTTTAATAGGTGTTTGTTGTCGTTAATAAAATAAAGTTTGTAGTTCAAATATACTGCAATATTAATAAACTATTTCCCCAAAAAGCATGGTGTACGTTAATTGAATACCATAAAACCGGCTTCCAAAACTCACATATGGTCCAGGGCGCCATCAGAGTACGAGCCGGACCCCGCCGAGTCCACGGGCCCCTGCGCCGTGACCAACTGGTCGGAGTGGTCGCCGTGCGAGGGATGCGGCGTGCGGGCGCGCGTGCGGCAGTACGTGGCCCCGCACGCCTACAAGCGCTGCCACATCGGCTACCGCGCCCGGACTGTCATGAGCCAGGCTATGCCTTGCGCGATGGGGCCCTGCCAGAAGTAAGATATGAAGTACTTGGAACTGTTAAGTTACCTGGGGTATAGGGACTATAGGGTAGCTTAACACCTACAACTACTTCACAGTACTGTTTTGATATACCCATTTCGTTTGAGGGTTTAAATTAGATACTATTAAAGAATACTTTAATTTTTACTAAGAATATGTAAACTTCATTAATATCTCATGTATTTAACAAATGGTGTACGTTTATTACAGGCCTCCTCCAAAATCAAATATAAGCGCATTTGACTGGTTCTTTGTGGTAAGTTTCTTTATATTATAACAAATATTTTAACGTGAATGAACGAAAAGAATAGGCACGTAAACGGAATTGTTTTTTTTTTGCATCAACACTGATTGAATGCCATCGTCTACTGACCATCCTTCAAATAAATAAATTTAAATTTCGATTCAGGAGCCAGCTTAAAGCTTTGGAGTATAAATACTATAAAGCTTTAAGCTGGCCCCTGAATAATTAAAAATTTATAATATTGTAGGACAGTTCCCGCGGCGACTGTCGCGTGACGTCATGGGGCAGCTGGTCGCCGTGCTCGGCCAAGTGCGGGCGCGGCCGGCGCCTGCGCACGCGCCTCTACCTCGCGCACAACTCCACCGTACAACAAGCCATGACCAAGAAACTGTTCGACATCTGGAGCAAACGGTTCATGGAGCTACAATCACTCGTAAGTATTTAGCCTACTAGTGAGTGCCAGCCCTCAGGGCCGCATCTTGTCATGGGGTTTATGGGATGCAGCCCATGGCCCCGAGAATTTTAGGGGCCCATTTATGATAATGGACCACATTGTAAATAAAAAAATAATCCTAGGCATACTGTTCGGATAATATTTATACATTGTTAGATAACTGTTATTTGTCAACATGGCAATTTGATTATTTCGGTAGACCTACAAATCATGTAAGCCCAGGTCCCCACTCACTGACTTACAATCACGGTCCGGCCCTGCAACCCCTAGTCTGGTACTTTTATTACTACTCACATACGTTCTACACTTATAAACGATTCTGAGATAAGCGGTACGAGTAATATTTACCTACATAAGTATAATATATTATAGGTATACAATCAAGATAACTCAACGGCGGAAGATCCAGCAATAGAGAGCGAGGTTCAAGAGTACATCGACCGCTGCCAGTTTACTCTCACGCAGCAAGAGGCGCTTTGCGACGGAGATGACATCAGTTGCCTCAATAACACCGTCCCGCTTGGTAAGTTTCGTTCATTTTTGTGTTTTTTAGCAAGCTGAAGAACCTATGAATATTTTTCGTAAATGACAAGTTCACTGCTTTGTTTTAAGTATATTCGTTAGTGGTAATTAATCATTATTAATTTTTGTAATCGTTTTTGTGCTCTACCTTCATAAAACAAACCTTAAACTATACCTTAGCTGTCGAATACTATAGATCAGAACATAAACCATCACACCCATATTCCTAAAAGTTTGGCTGAGAAGTTAGTATAACGATATTTCTATAGATATAGTATAGTTTTATACAGAATCCAAGCTTTTACAGAGAAATTCCAATGAAACTTTGGAAAGCCCAATAAAACTTTGTCCGACATTGCGATCGAATTGTCCAATTGTTCATCAGTTGCACTTGCGTCATTTAAATAAAGAATCAAAAAAAAAATGTCTGAAATGAAATGGAATGCTTTTTATTTTTGTATTTTGTTTGGGTTTGTTAAAAAAGTTTCTTTATGTTATGTGCGTCGCTTTCGCTCGAATTTTTTCGAGTTTTTCTTTCTTTCTTTTCTTTCTAAATACAATTGATTGCTTTTGATCAACAGAGGTGTGCAAACAGCCGATGTCAGTGGGGCATTGCCGTGGGTACGAAGAGCGATGGTTCTACGAGTGGGCCAAGAGCACGTGCGAGCCCTTCGGCTTCAGCGGCTGCGGCGGCAACGGGAACAACTTCCGCACCCGGGACCACTGCCTGCGCGCCTGCATGACGAGGGTTAACATTACTGAGGAGAACGGTCTGATACCCTTCTGTTTACTGGTTTTTAGGGTTCCGTACCTAAAAGGGTAAAACGGGACCCTATTACTAAGACTGTCTGTATGTCTGTCTGTCCGGGCGTCGGGCTGTCTGTCTATCTGTCTGTCACCGGGCTGTATCTCATGAACCGTGTTAGTTAGACATTTGAAAATTTCACAGATGATGTATTTCTGTTGCCGCTGCAACAACAAATAAAAACCAGAATAGAATAAATATTTAGGGGGGCTCCCATACAACAAACGTGATTTTTTTCGGGAATGGTACGGAACCCTTCGTGCGCGAGGCCGACTCGCACTTGGCCGGTTTTTATAAACTTTGTTAGGTTTCTACAGGTCCTCTGCATATGACATAAGCGTCAGTTCTATAAGCGTCATACACTGCGAGGGTAAAGGGGAACGGCTTTCTATACTTCAGACAAGAGGGGTCCGGATTAACACGCCTTTTTATACGCTGAGGATTTATTTACATACTTACAGTTACCATTACAATCTCCCGATTTAGTAGTGTGACTAGTTACAATACAACATTATTTTACAAATTAATAACACCCCACACGGTATACCTTTGCGAACACGCATGGTGAACACGATTTTGTCATGTTTGTTCGCGTGAATTGCATTGGTCAAAATTTTCTTCGACTGCATGGCACCACTAACAAGTTGGACCGTCGTCGTCGGCTCTAAACTCATACAATGTACACTACACACCTGGATTATGCAAAGTGCAGTTTTTATATTTTAGGGAGTCTTACACTTGTCTGTTTTGGCCGCAGTAACCACTGTTGCTAACGAGGCAACTGTTGCGGCGATGAAAAAGTTGAAGCCTACACCGCCTCATGAGACCAATGAAGTCATTCAAAATGATGGCCCACCGCTATATGGCAAGTCATATTGTTAATTTCATACTTGTAATGAATTCGATGTCAGTCTACATGGCATAGAAAGTTAATCTTGTCATGAGAAAAATTTATATGTGCTTTGCGCAATTTTAATCATTTCTCTTTTTACTATTTATAAGGACTGGTTTTAGTCAAAAAGAAAAACTATCACATTGTTCCAATTAAAAATTTAAATAAATATAGTATCAATATAGTCGGTGGCTTTGGTTCAATAATTTGGTTACGTTGCCATTGCCACTGGCTTTCATCTTTATTACGCTTTTTACCTTCACTGTTTTCACATATAGATGCAACAAGAATAATCAAACCGGGATTTTGTAAAAAGCTTATTGAAAAGATTTTCCTTAGAGTTTCCTGCTCGTTCTTCTCCATAGCGGCATACAGTCCGCGAGGCGTAAGCTGAACCTTACATTTGTGTAAGTGATTAACAAAATAATGTAAGGAGTTGCGTCCGCTTTAAGGTGGAACCTTCACGGTAGCCCGCGAAATTCAAATTTGCTTACGTTTTTTGCAATTTGCAAGTCAGTATTAAGTTATATGTTGATTAAAGTATAATTCGCGGGCGTAAGAAGTATGTATTTTCAGAATTATAACCATTTAAGTCAGCAATAAAACTCCATAGGACCAGGTAAACCGAAAGAATGACAATTTCATGAAATCTTGACATTTTGGAATTATACGGACTTATGGAGTTATTTTACTGATTTTAATGGTTATGATTCTGAAAATACTTACATCTTACGCCCGCGAATCTTACTTTAATCAACATTAAACCTAATACTGACTTGCGAATTGCAAAAAACGTAAGAATATTTGAATTTCGCGGGTTACCGTGGAGGTTGCACCTTAAACCAAGCAAAGGACGCGTCGCACTCTAGGCCGACGTCACACCTATATACTATCTATATGAGCACTCAGACAAATGCAAAGCTCAGCTTACGCCTCGCGGACTATACCTATCTATGTTTTGAGACGACCAACTAGCCTCAACTTTCTGACTAACTGACCGACTCCTTAACAATTCAATGTGCATGTAAATGGTCTAAATTGAAATAAATGCTTTGACTTTAACGTTGAAGAGAGGCTTCCAAAATCAACTTTTGGATTTCGCGACTTGGGCCACCCTATATGTTGCGTATAGACTGCACGTTGCTGTGAATGAAATTAGGGAAATATATGTTTTTATGTGCATTTAATAAAAGAGTGCGGCGTGCAGTCAAGGAAGTATTGTATTTGGGCGATAATATGGCACATCTTCATATGGAAAGAGACAGTCAACTTAACTTTTACAAGAACAGAATGTGCCATTTTTACGGCCGGGTACTTTCACATCTTTGCACCAGGGTATAATAGCTAGCAAACATCTTAACCGTCATGGCGATAGCGTCCCCCTCTGACTTCTTTTAAAACGTGTCTCTATGTTCACAAATAAAGTTGTATTCTTGTTTTTTGCGTGAGCTAAGTAAGATGTTTGCCGGTTTTTATACGTATGCAAGCATTATTAATTACTTTACGTGCGTTCTTCTTCTATATGTTTTTTTCATTTGTTTTATTACAATTTAATTACCAATAAGCGCGGTTGCGCCTTCTGGTTCTATATTTTGAGCTTTCTGCATCGGTATTTTGCTGTCTGTACTTCTTATTTATTGATGTTCGTAGCCGTTTAGCAAATAAATGTTATTGATAAGCAGTAGAGGCGGTGAGCTGCGAGACGGGCCCGTGGTTAGGATGGAGCGAGTGCATCGGGGATTGCGACTTCGCTATCAAACTTAATTATAGACTGGTTGTGGTAAGTGTGGCCTTTTTCTATTGATGTTCATTTACTCTGACAAATTCTAAGCTATTGCTCGGTTGTTGTGTTTTTGTGTGTACTTCTTTTGTTGCCGTAAAATAATTCGCAGCACGAATGAAAACAAAAGCACAGCAGAGAAGCACGCCACGCCGCCGCACCACTACGAATTCTGATTTTTATTTTATCTTTGGGTCAAGATTATATGGCAGCATGTTTCCGTCCTAATTTGACCTATAAGATTTAACCAAAGCAAGAGGGTTAGTAACTTATTAGACTGCATTCTGCACACCTATTTATTATTCTCACCGTAGCTATAAATGTAGAATCCCTCACGTTAGGAAGTTAATTTCCGCAGGTCACAAGTTTACTTCCGCGATAGACGTGCATTGTGACACTTGCAGTCAGTGGCAGCAAGTCTACCCAAAAATAAAAGTGAGCTTTATGTCGTGTCCCATAAAGTGACTTTCAAAACTGACATCCTGATGTCACTTTTGTTCCTGACAACACATTGCCGTAGAATTGTTTTAGGTACACTAGAAAATGTAACTAAAGGTAAACGATATAAAGCTCATCTTTGGGTCAGTTGATATGCTGTCATGTTGTATTTGGGTTTAGCTAATAATATTTGTTTTCCCCAGCGTCCTGGAAGAGGTTGTCGTCGTCTTATGAAAAGTCGGTCGTGTCGGCCGGGGCACTGCCATAAGCTGTTGGCCGGCAATTCGCTTGAAAACACCGAGCTTAATTACGACGATGATTAAGCATCATGTTTATTAGTAGAAATCAAACATTTAATTCAATAGTACGTAATATTTAATGTCTAACTTAACATATTTAATGTCCTTTAGAAACAATGTTTAATGGTAGTCCGTTCAATTCCATAGTTGTCAGAACAATCATAATCAATATCTACTTAGTATAATAAAGGTCTTGTTGTTGGAAGAGTTGCTTTGTTTTATTGTTATTTGATTGAGGAACTGACTGTATTATAGGTATACTAAAAGCTATAGAAGGTATGTACAGCTTTTTCTTCCTTCCTTTTCTATTACTTTTTTAGGCTAAAATTATGTAGTAACGACATGAATAGACCACATTATCTACGGGTAGTTTATAGGTATAATTTAAATGTATACATATCATCACGCCTGTATTTCCCTGTAAGAGTTAGGCAGAGGTGTACCAATGTACCTACACCCACAGTTCGCTGGTATGTTTTTAGGTCTCATGTACCTAATAGGGGGCGAGCCTGTTGCAATGGCAACATTGCAGATTGAGTTACTTGATTTGGAGATGGAGTTACTCTGAGCTGCTACTGAGAATTTCATAGAAAAACTCGGTAGCAGTCACTCTTAGGACCATTCGGCTAACAAGGCAGTGAAGCGACATATTAATGAATAGATTACAAATACCTAACTGCCGGCAGTAATACAGGGTGATTCAATAGCATGATAATAACCTATGTAAAAGTAGATCGTTACATAAAGAAAAAGGAAATCACAATAGAGGGTAATTAAGATTTATTTGTTTTCAAATCAATAGTCAACAAAACTTTGTACACAAAACATTTACTTATAAACTATTATTATTTTGTTAACACCATTACTACACGATAACAATGTAATTAACTAACTTAGGGTCATCCATTAATCACGTGATGGTTTGTTAGCAACTTATAATCCCCCCCCTTCTCCTGACTAAATGTAGTGAGGTTTTAGAGTAATCCCTCAAAATAAGGCGTTATATTTTTGGAACACAAAAAAAAAGAATATTATCATTACATAGAGGTATTAATTCAATTTAATTTAATTCTGAAAAAATACTTTTTGGTTTACACCAACGCGCGCTCTACCCTGTTATGTTATTTCGTGTTTTGATTTCTGAAGCGCTTCCCCCCCCCTTTCGAGGTTTACGTGATTAATGGTTGATCCCTTATTACAATAATTCACCTAACTAGCTTTCCCTTAATAATACTGTAAAGGAACATCACAGTCGCTTTGTACGCCACCTCTTGTCTGGCAACTGTAGAAGTTATGATTAAACATCTAAAATCATTTGGCAACATATCATTATCGTTAATCTTATTAAAATTGTAGTTTTTGAACTTCAACAACCCATGACTACTTAACCCATAGATCATAGGCAGTTCGTTCCGAGTCTTTACAAAAATATAGGTACAAAATATTCAAAAAGACCGCCAAAATATGTTTTATGTAAGTAATTATTTAAATTTTAACGGATTGCTGTATAAACGGTTTCGGTTTTGCGCTACGAATCGGTTACATCATAATAGAATTTCACAGCGAACAAAAAGGTTTCTTTCGTCATCGTACTAGCTCTATAACAATACCTTTTTATGCTTCGACAATAACCTCTCGTCATTAGAGTGTATTATGATGATGTCTGCGTGAGTGGCGTGATTGCAGCCGACTGACAATGTGGCTCGCGAACCATGTTTTTATTCATTACACTTTCACTAGGCTGACTCTGTTATTTACCATTATTAGAAATTTCGCCGCTTATCGCGACACCGACAAGCTTCTTTGGTTGTATTCTTAAAACATAATTATATTTAGGTATAGCCTGTTTTACCATACCCTGTTCTTAGGGTTTCGTATCTCAAAAGGAAAAAGGAACTTATAGGTTCACTGCTTGCCGTCTGTCCGTCGAGCCTATTTTTCCCAGGAACTCTAGAGGAATTAATATCAAATACTTCTTTTGGTCTTTTGGAATTGTAAAAAACATCAAGCTTTTAAGTCAACGCAATGAATAAATACGGCGATTTTTGCCGCATTATTTAACACTTGCAAATAAGCATAAGTCTAAGGAGGTACTTAATTTATAGTTACAAACTTGCTTACAGCTAAGTATTTGACTGTGATATGCTAAAGAAACATTTTTTTCGAGACTCGATTCTTTGAACGAACTATCTATACACAAGTTTGTACGGAACCCTCGGTGTGCGAATCAAACGCACTTGTCTGTTTTGTTTTAACAATTTTACTACAAATGTTTACTTTCTTATTATAAAAACATTAACTTTAGTTGGGGAAATATGCTGTGTGAAAAAGTGTAATTACCTATTGTTTATGGAACTGCAGGCTTAATAGAATTTATACATAGGTATGCGACACAAAAGACAATTTATTACGGCCACGCGCCCCAAATCGCGTGTTCATGCGCGAAACCAATAAATTGGTTTCACCCAACTCGCCTTATTTTTACTAACCTAGGAAATTGCCTCGTGAATACCTAATATTCACGAGGCAGTTTCATTATACACAGCTAGATAAAACTTATGTGCCTTCTAAACAGTTTCCTATTAAAACTGCGACGTCAAAATGTTCACTGTAAGGTATCTTCATTTTGGCTTATAACTTATAGCTAACTGTGGAGGGCAAAGTCTCGACAGTTTTCATTATTTTATTTTACAGTATTTTTTGGAAGTACACTATTTGTAAACTTATGTGTACGTATGTAACTTATCTAAATGCGAGTGACGGTGGGTGGGCGAGGAGGCTCGCAACATCGCGGCGCGGTGCACTCCTTGGCACACGGACAAGAACAGCCCAGGTTTGCAAAGTCTATTAACGCCGTTTTTTCTTCCTCTGTACCTGTGTAAAAAAGCGAAAAGTTTAAGCCATCAGTGTAGTTAAGAATATGTATGTAGAAAACCCGCGATAGGTAGATATCTTCCAATCCAAAAACGTGTCCTTTGAAACAAATACAATATAACATTTACCAAAGGACCGATTCTTTTTACAAACAAGACTTACCTAACATAGATGTGAGTGTGAACTCTGGCTGCAGTGTGACTAGACCAATGCCGTGTCGTTTGAATATATCACATACTAACGCGGAACTCTTCAAATAATCCTGAAATACGACATGGGTTAGTCCATTTGATTACTTATCAGGGTTAGAATAGGACAAGGAGAAACTTGTATGGAATTACAGTCTGATCGTGTACATTATGTAATAATTTATCTGCTTGGAAGTAGTAACTTCAGATCAGCCTTCAATATATAATAGATTAGGTAGAGGGAAAATGTTAATACTGGCAAACAGTACCGTAACTAGGGCAGTGCCAGCGGTGCCTAAGCACAGGGCGCAGACCCTGAAGGAGCGCAGAAATGACCAGACCAGGACCAGAAAAAAAAATTCAAGGACGCAGTTATAGAAGCTCGCACCGGGCGCGTAAAAGGCTAATTATGTTATTGCTGACAAAATTGCTAGAGATAATGATAACATTTATTTCTAATCTACACTCTAATGATGTCAGGGCAAAAGCAAAGATCTTTACAAGACAATATTGACACAATAACTGTCGGACTGAAATAATATGATTATGATGTCTATTGCGTTTAAAATATCAATTGTAATTCACCTCATGTGATCCGTACGCAATATGTGCGGTGGCGACGACCTTGTCGCGGTGCATCTGCCACACGTGCAGCTCATGTATGGCCAGCACCCCGGGCACCCGGAGCGCGGCGGCGCGCAGCTCGCACGTGCCCAGACCCTCGGGCACGGTCTGCAGCAGCACCAGGCCCGCTGACCTCACTTTAGGAGAGAGAGAGAGAGATAGAAGATTTTTCTTATCACATACATCCATACATAAACTCACGCCTTTCCCCATGGGGGTAGGCAGAAACCACAGAACGCCACCTGCTACAATCCTTACATACTCCTTTCGCCTCGTGTACATTCATACATCTGGTCTTGCAAACACGCCGGTTACAGCCAGTCGAGCCTTTTTGTATGTATAGCACCATTTACATTGTTTCCCGCATTTACTCTCCTTTCCACATCAGCAACAAGCTTTCCATCTCTATCGTTTTTCTTATTCACCATCATTCTAATTCTCATGTTATATAGTAACATATGGGTATTGAAGGACCATTTATTTGAACCCAATTTATCACTTGTCCTTGTTGGTAGTGGTATTTACTGATGTGTAAGGAACTGTTTATTCAATCTACATAGTAAAAGCAGGAATAATGTCTTCCAGGTCTCTTCCCTGCGTGCTATAGTGTAGTTTTTCTGAGCTATAAGCTATGTATTATCTACGGCTGATGTAGCGTAGGGTCTATAAGTGTGAGGATTCTGTCAACCGGTTATTTGAGCCTTATGTAACTTAGAACCACACAGTAGTTAGGAAAAAGTTAATCAATCTCACTTTTTTTCATGCAAATAGTTGATTTATCTATAGACATAATTATCTGGCTGTCTATTTGTAGTAAGCGGTTGTAAAGTCCATAATCTGATAATGTATCAGCTACTAGCAACATTTATTACGATATGATACGTCATGTTGTTGGGCGACCACCAAACTATAATCTTCAAACGTTGGTTTTGTACTAAGCTCTGAGGCGATAAGGTTAATTCTATCTGTGAAATTGCTTACGTATTGTATTTTGTATTGCCAATTAAAAAGTCGATCTTTGCAATTAAGAAACTAGCTACATTTCGGTACGAATTAATTTTATATGATGACAAGTCTTTGGAAACCTGAGGTAAATTTGTAATTGTTGCTTAAAAACTGAGTTTTCTCTTGGAGAAGAAGCCCTTATGAAATAATGGAAACCCCGACCATTGCTCCCCACAGTTACGGAACTTTTGCGTAACTTGCGTTGCGTCGCATTCGTATCGCGATTGTTTCCACTTCAGTTGCCTATTGTTACTCTTACTTGTATTAGAAAATCTTAGATTACGGCCAGTTAGCTGTACCTACTGTACCTACTCGAGCACTTATTTTGGCAACACTTTATTGTCGTTGTACTTAGCTAATGTTGACAACTAAATATTCCTTGTGTCCCTCTTTGATATTAAATTAGGTGCACATTCATAAAAATTATCGACGCATTATTAATATCTAATCACGTAACGCATAACAATTGATATCGATAGGTAAAAAGGTAATTTACATACAATATAGTTTTTATGGGCCTTGATACCGTCTTGGGTAATTTAGAGTTTCGAATCAGCTTATCATCATCGTCATCATCTGCTAAGCTTTTTCCCAACTATGTTGAGGTCGGCTTCCTGAATACCAGTGTTTTGCATGGAGCGATTGCCTATCTGACCTCCACCACCCAGTTACTAGGCAACACCACACATGTGGTACTTATCAGCTGTCTGCCTAAATGATTTTAGCATCATCTGATGGTTAGTGTCAGAGAAAAGGAACCCCCTTTTGTAATGAAATGAAACTGTATAACCGTAGTCTTGGAGGGTTCCTTTTCTCTGACGCTGACCCTACGTACAGAGTAGTATTTACTTACTAAAGGGGTAGTTGAAGATGACGAGGACTATGGCAGCGCAAGCGGAGAGTGCAGGGTCTGCGATGCGCGCCGCGACGGGCTCCCACTCGGTGGTTAGGCCAGCACCCATCACGAACAGGCTGCCTGAGTATTAATATAACGACACCACTGTTACAATTTTTAATGTTGCTTAATGTTCTTAAGAATTTTGTAAAAGGACATGCTGAAAAGAAACTTTACGTAAAATTTTTAATTATACGTTCTGTGGGTGTACTTCTTGTTGGTTAGGTACGGACCTTCACCAAGAAGTTAGTGCATCGTTTATTAACTAAAGTCATATCTTTCAACATGCTGTTAGACAAATTTAACCAGGACCTAAAGGAAAAGGTAACACGAGCTTCCCATCACTTTTTTATGTCTGTGAATTTTTCTTTAGTTCACTGCACTAATTTATTCATCGATACCATTACCTATGTCGTTAAATTAATCAATATCTCACACAATACAATAATTAATACAACAGAAACATTAATAAAACAACACGTGTAAAATATTTACATAAAATTAACTGGCGCAGTGTTTGTTTGTTTTCGTCTCAATAGCAAATACTTTTATATGATGCATAATATTTTCGTAAGAATTCGTACGAGTTATTATTTAACAATAGGTTACTGAATGCGTTTGGAAATGTAAGCAATAGCTTTCCATTTTTAAATAAGTAAGATTATTTCTAGAGGTGTTATTGAGAAAATGCATTGTTCAGGTATGACGTGGCGTATGATAAGTAAATGTAAATAAATAATTTGTTTATGTAGGTGCCAGTGGCTGCGTTGTTATATAGTTTACTTAGTATTCTGATACTTTAATCTTTACTTGACTTACAATTTACTCCAAATATGAAAATTAGTATTCCTATTGATGTATCTACTGGAAGGACAATAACTCTAATACTGCCAACTCTCCATGGTCAATCCATATGACGATTCCGTTAAGAGCTTGTTTTAATAATCTTGGAATTGGTATACGTATGCTGTGCTGTTCAAATCTAAGAATAACAAGTAAATGTTTGTGTAATACCTAATTTGGATTTAATAACTTATGTTAAATCCAAACACAACGTTTCGATGCGATATTCGCGAAAGGTAAACGTATATGTAAAGGTAAATGGTTTTTTTTAACCATGCGTTAGTAAGCGAGTTTATATGGCTTGACCATACCTTTGCGCTCTTAAAATCTTGGATTCATACAGGTAGGCAGGACAGAAATAAGGTATTGACTCCCAGTTTCGATTACCTAATTATGTGGCATTTTCAAAACATATTTTTAAACAGTATTTAGTTTGAGAGCTTTGTGATGATAATATTATGTAATTGACATAGATTCAAATATTACTTACTAGCAATGTCAGTCGGCGCATGCGCGAGCACCGGTTCTCCCGAGCCAGTCTTTAAAACCACTCCTCCACCTTCTGTGACGCTCAGGCGCCTGCTGTAGCTCAGCTCACGCCCTATAAACACAAAACAATTTATTATACATACATAAACTCACGCCTTTTTCCCATGGGGGTAGGCAGAAACCACACCACAGAACGCCACCTGCTACGATCCTTATGTGCTCCTTTCGCCTCGTCCACGTTTATACATCTTGTCACACAAGCAAGCCGGTTACGAGTACTGCGCACCCGACTTTTCGAAAGAACCTCACTAATAAGGTCAGGGTAGGTCCTTCTAGGGCGTCCCGTCCCGGCTTTGCCACCCACGTCTGCCATATAGATTCCTTACACGTTGGATGCCTCTTTCACTTATCCTCCCAACATGACCGAACCATCTAAGCATCCTCTTTTAACCCTTTGTCACAGCCTCTTTTACTCCGCAACGTTCTCTTTTAAAACCTCACTCTATCGTTCAACGTTACACCACACATACTTAAAAATACTTAATTAGAATTTGAAAATAAACCGCGATAAAGAAAATGTTTACCAAACTGGTCGTTAAAACCTATGTGCTGTTCACAAAATTTGCATTAGACAACAACTGGCGTCAAGTCCATATACATAATTTAGTTCATAGCCAGATGATGGGCCGTCTTTTTCTTAAACTGTTTTGTAATGATGCCTAGTGTTGATTTAGTCCATTTTGTTATTAATTTTTTTAGTAGATTTTCAATTTTTCGCTATTTTGTGCATTTTATTGTCACAATAATGACTTTCACTTTAGAATCATTCATTTGACGATTGACCTACTATGTTATGTGGAGCGTCCTATTTGTTGGCACGCTAGTTTTTTTAAGTGATATAATAACACCCCAAATACTTGGGGCCTAAATTGATCCCAAGCTTAAACTCAAGCTGTAGGCATCTCTCTAGGTTTGAACTTTGAGCCTATTTTGATAGGCAACAGCTTTGTACCCATAACTCGAGATATCGTGTCCCTAGCTAGATAGTTAAAATTATTAACATAGATAGGTAGGTACCTACACATTATTATCATTCAACATTCATTTGTTTAAATATCTATTGTGTGAACATAATAGATGAGCCACTTTCCGGCGAGACTATTGATTTACGATGTTATGTTTTGGTTAACGAGTTTATGGGCTTTCACATTGTAGAGGAAGTAGGTACATTGCTCATTGCACACTCAAATGGTTTATCGGAAAACGGCTAACGTAGTCTAACCAACAAAGATATTGTATTAACTAATTTCTCCGAGTCTTGAATAAAGCTATCTCGATATATTGCTGTCATTGTGGAGAAGTTGTCAACAGCCTCAAACACCTGGCCGTGCCGCTAGAGTGAAGGCTGCATAGCGCGCCACAGACGCCCACGCTAGTATTAGAGGAGGTCTTTGTGAAGGAGCCCGTCCGGGAAAGTACTGCCACCATACGAATTAGCAGCGTCGCTGTGTTTTGGTTTGAAGGGTTTGGGTACCGGTGAAATTACAGGTACATGAAACATTTCAAATTTGTCTCTGGGATGGCAACGCATTTGCAAGGTATTGAAGATGAATGGGACGACCACAGTGGCAGAAGTGACCACTTAACATCAGGTGGGCCCGTCGGTTTGTTTGCCATACAAAGACGTTTATAAAAATAACGCAAAAACAACATGACTTTTAATTGGTTTTAAATCTTTTAGGGGATGAAGCAGTCATAAATATGAAGAACTTTTATTACAGGAGGACCTAATCTGAAATTTGAAGCAGAAATACATTTTGATTCCTATAAAATCAAAATGTATGGAACAGCTGATTTTGATTCATGTTTTGATGTAGGTCAGAAAGGTAGGTAGAAAGATGTATAGTAAATAAATTAAAAGTCGTATTGCATAGACAACATCATTAGACATGCTCTCGTCAAGCTGAAAAATGCGCTAAATTTTATCAGGACTTAAATACTCCATAACCTAAGTACCTAACCTACCTTTGTCAAGGTACAACAAACATCTATGCAAGCATGGAACCTACTTAGAGTTCATTACACTTAGGTAGGTATTATATTATTATCCGGATTAAAATATTATTATTATCCGCAAGATAGCATGGAACGTCATCGTACGCTCGTGCTATATTGTTTTTACATCTACAGAGAAAGCCGAACATTTTCTTCCGCAAAATATTTATAATGCACTGACAGGCAGTAGCGTGGGTTTACAAGCAGGAGGATGGATCCTTTGTACCTTTGAGAGCAGAGCACGGAATAATGAAAGTTATTAACTGTGAGATTATTTTTTAATTTTCACCACGCATTATTCGATTAATGTTTTGGTGCATTAGGTAATGTTACATTCACGGAATTATCGGCGGCACCAGCTACTTAGACATCAAAATATAATGGAATTTAGGTTCATAGCGATTTGTTTTTTTTTCACTTGGTGAATTCTAGAAACGCGTTTGATCAGTATAACTAGTTGTTGCCCGTAACAGCAAACATAGGACATAAACACATAACAATCTACTAAGGATTACTAACAATGTTTACACCGGCATTGACATCAATCAATCTGTGATGTAATGTTATAATCTGTGATGTGATATTTGTGATGTAAGCTTGCACTACACCTCAATTTCTGTTGCTCATAATGTTTACATTTTAGTAGATAAATTAAACAATTAGTTACTTTGTTTGAAGGCGAAAAGCGTTGAAGCGGACGTCGAACAATAAGAAGAAGTACTCACCAGCAAGCAGCATATAATTGATGGCGTGCAAGAGCAGTCCTATGACGGCACTGCCGACGATAACCTTAGGGTATCTTGGCGGTTGTCCATGTGAGGAGTGTACACCCAGCTGCAGCGCGTTCACCACCAGGGCGAGTGCAAAGGAGGCGAAGAGGACATGCACGGACAGTCGGCCTACCACCTCGATGCGCGCCCAGCCGAATGTGTTGCGTAGGCGACCCTCCCTGCCTGCGCCTTCATCCGCGCGTTCATACTAGACAAAGATTAAGCCATGCATTTATATCTTTTAGTATTTCTTTAATCCATAACTTAGTGAAAAGTAAATAAAACCAGGATCAAAATGCCATCAGCATCCATCATCATCAACACCCCAAGAGCTTCAAACACAATCAGAATAGAGACATGTAAGTTTTGAATTCGATCAGTGGAGAGACAATCATTGCTGAAGACCATGATTTTTTTTCGTAGTTCAAAATGAATGTGCGAAAATGTAGCTTTTACTAAAACATTTCGCACGGTGGTTGATCTCACATACCATCACCCTGTATTCCCCGAAGGGTTAGGCAGAGGTGTACCAATGCACACCCACAGTTCGCTGGCATGTTCAGGTCCCATGTAATAGGGGGCGAGCCTATTGCCATTAACCGGGCCCAAATCCAAACTCCGAGCTGCTACTGAGAATTTCATAGAAAAACCCAATAACACTTTTTGCTCGACCTGAGAATCGAACCCAGGACCTCTAGCGTAGCAGTCGTGCTAAGGACCACTAGGCTAACGAGGCAGTTAAACTCATGATTTCGCAAGTTATACCTTTACTTGCTCATAAAATTTCACATAAAAGCGAACTATAAACATGAAATGAAAGACGAAATTGGCTGAATAGTGAATAGTGAAAATTATATTGGAGGGTTATGAAATTATAAGCAGACCGATTACCGACATAACCCAGCTAATCAGAAAGTATCGTGGCAGTGGGTAGGGCACATAACACGCAGAGTTGATGGCCTATGGGGATGCAAAGTTCTGGAATGGACACCACACACCGACAAGCGCTGCGTAGGACGTCCACCCACAAGGTGGACGACCTGATTAAGACCGCAGGAAAACCTTGGAACCTCGTCCTTTAGGAAACCTATGGGGGAGGCCTATAACCTAGCAGTGGACGTCCTGCGGCTGATGTGATGGTGATGATGAAGCACTGATTTAATTGTTTTCTTGCTCTGGTTGTTTGTTGCAGTTATAAATATTAAAATTGAAATACACACCAACCTTGTATGATATTAATGTTGTGACGAGTCCGACTAGCCGGCAGAGCGAGTGGCAGGTGTCAACGAGGAGGGTCGGGGAGTGTGTGAAGTGGGATGCGAACAGCCGGCCGCTGAAGCCTGCCACCGCGAGCAGTAGCGCCAGCAGTGACCGCGGTGGTGGCAGCCACTGCAGCCACTCCTTCATCGCCATCCTGATGGGTCTCGGAAACTGTTGGGGATAGGCATCATCTGTATTTAAATTTAACCAAACTTATTGATTTTCTGTATATTTATTTATAGCTTCTTCGTTTGTTGCTTTGCCGCTTGCAATTAGCGCTTTACATTGCGTTATAACGTTATCTTAATCGTGTCGCGATGGCCCAGTAGTTAAGGCACCCGCCTTTCATGCACGAGGTCGTGGGTTCCCAACCGGGCACGGGCAAGTACCAATGTGACTTCTTCTAATTCATATGTACTTTCTTAGTTTATCTTGGACCTCATTGACATCGGTAACCATGTCAGAGGCCCTTGTGGGGGTTTAGAAACTCTGACACTAGGGTGTGTAGGGTCGTTAGACCTTACTGCCCACACGATAAATAAGAATTGCGTTATAGTAGTTGGTTTGAAATGGCCTAAAGCATCTTTATCCAATACGATTAGTTACAAGTTATCACCAGACATGCTGTTTACCATTCGGTTAGTCGATTCTCTCGTACAACATAATTATCATTCACGATGCTAATTCCTTATTTAGCATCATGAATGATACAGATCCCTATGGCAGATGTAATGTAATGTCTACAATAATGCATCGCAGCAACAAATAAGGTTCAATATAGCGATGTAAGCTGTATCGAATCACCACCAAAATCAAGTAATTTTGAGGTTTTCATTAAATTTAGAAAAAAATACAAGGCTCAGTGGAATAGTTTATAGATATGTCTTTAGTTCACGAAATTCCCTGTAATATCATTACAAAAAATTAAATAGTTTACGCTTAAAATTTTGCGCGCGAAACGCGACGAAATTATTTTTTTATGCTCTCCTTTGCGATTTTTTTTGCCATGAAACTGCTTTATTTTCATGAAATATTTACCTATAGATAAGTGTTTTCTTTGAACCCTTGACTATACACTCATCTTCAGGCTTGTAATATGTGCCTATACGCGGCGAAAAAATGTGTGTTTATGGTGTCCTGTGTTCGGATAGCCCCTTAATGTTATGTATTTAAACGATATTTATTAACAATGGACTCGGTTTCTCATAATTACTTATGTTGATATTAAAGCAGTATTATATGATCTTAATTCGAGGCAAGACAATCGACCACGTTTTACCACAACGTAAATTATAATATTTACTAAGGTTGACAACAGATTGTCCGGTAATGAATCACAGCGTGGCCCTGGGTGAATCTAGGCACAAACATAGACCACAATTAAGCAATAACCATTATTTTTTTAAATAAACGAATTGTGTGCAATCTAAAAATTTGTATGCTTAGAATCGGCTACTGAATCGATGTGAGCTATTTCTAAACTAGAATGATTATTTTTGTTGTTTTTATTACGTTATGGGGAGCCCCGCCCTTTACGTAATTCTCCGTATAATATCTTGTACGATAGTAAAGGTTGGTGATGAGCGATTATTGATTTAAATAGATAATCAGTAGAGAAGTAACACATGTGTCATACAACACCAGAATCTCATGGCAAAAAGGGTAATTATTTGTTGCAATACCGGGGGAATTCGAATAAAGGATTTTAACAATGTTTAATACATATTTAGATATTTGTCTTTGGTACATGTAGGTACATATAGTGTAAAAATGAATAAACCTTGAAAATTAAATCATCGTTTAAATACTTATCTATAAGTACTAATATTATAAAGCTAAAGAGTTTGTTTGTTTGAACGCGCTAATCTCAGGGACTACTGGTTGGAATTGGAAAATTCTTTTAGTGTTGGATAGTCCATTTCTTGAGGAAGGCTATAGGCTATGTAACATCACGCTACGACCAACAGGTGCTGAGCAGCGAGGGTGAAACCGCGGGGAACAGCTAGTTTATTATAAATTTCGTTGAAACAATACAAAATAAAAACAAAAGAAAAAGAAAATAAAATCCCACCTGTATTTCTTGTTCTACACAGCCTCGTCACTGCAACGCGAAAATATTTTTTTTTTCTTTATGTCATCAGATTCTGGTAGGCGTACAGTGTCAACAATATTTTTAAAATATAAACTACTTTTATTCACGTTTATCGAATATTGTATTGAAAAAACTATTTTATTTATGACAATATTTTTCTCATCTGCCTGGTTGTGAAATGAGCTACATTTTTCATTTTTTTTTTTGTAGAAAAATATAACGTATCTTTAAAACCACAACTCATTACAAATCAGACCCAGAAATCCCGGTCTCCTATTGTAGGTATTTGTAATTTGTGGTCTATTTTCACTTTCACTCATTTTCGTTTGTACATTGTCCTAGGGGCGCACTGTCACATTGTCTGTAAATAATTATATTACACATCTATTTGTCATAAGCCGAATAAGATAAAAGATTTATGTCTAATCTTCATAATGTTTAGCGCGAGATCACAACAAACTTGTTTAAAATTGTTCGATGTGATAAAGCCGGTGTGGGTCATAGAATCTAGGACGCAGTTTTTGTCAAACAAACCAGTTAATAATTCAATACGACTGCCGAAAGTTAATTAAAATAGTCATCAGTATTTTCTAATAATAAAGCAATATCTGTATTATTATGTGACCTTTAAATGTTTCCTTCATCAATTCTCGAATATTTAAAAAGCAACAGCATAATAAGCAACGCTTTTCAATGTAGGTCTGTATAGTTTCAAAGCAAGCCTGTTTGAGTGGAGTGAGTGACAGTGATGTTTTTAATGAGCATCACATACAGAAAATAGCGCAAGTCCAGTTAGCGTCTAATGAAAGTGGTTACGCCACTGGTAACGGTCTTTACTGGTCTTTACCATAGTGAAGAGTGCGTGTTGAAGCTGGTGTTTATAATCTCAAAGATCTAAAGTTCCAACAAATACAGTGACATTTTTCTTTTCTACTTGATTTAATCTATGTGTCATAAATATATTATTTCGGGTTCACCGGTTCCGGCAGTTTTTGAATTTCTCATACCAAATATTTTGTGCTTTCTTTTTTAAAAGAAGAACGATTAATCTTTCTTGATTTAATTTGATTGGTTTCGAAAATGGGCAATAAGTAGCAACATTTATTGCATTGTTGATTTGTCGCCATACTCAACCTGGACTGGGTAGGTACCGTTGCAATTTCGACTAATAACCCGACAAGCATACACACAGTACATGAAATAACTTGATGCTATGCGGATGACAAATACAGTTTGTTTAAAGTTCAGTTAAGTAGGTAATTTCTTAAGACCCCTCACTCACAGCGATTGTGCCCACTTCAATATCTATGCATACTAATTTATTAGATGCTTTGTACGGAGGAACACTTCTAATATTCTTATACATGTTTCTTTACGTTTCTTTCTATTAATTTGTCCATTAGATAAAGCAATTTTTTTTAACCAGCCATTACGAAAATAGCTGATCTTCTTATTACCTAAGCATATAATTATAGTAGGGACTTAGTTTATTTAAATAATTTATACATAGGTAACCACCAGGTCAAAATACACTAGCTAAAAACTAGATGTTACCTACTATACCCACATATTATTGTGATCATCTTTTGCTATGGAAAATTAAACTTTAAATACCCTATACCAGGGATAGCGAACCTTTATCGGTGATAGTGCCATTTTTTATAGAAAAATAATAATGTGACTATGACGTGCCATCAAAGAATCTTGGCTTAGTCATTGAATGGAGAAAAATACAACTAGAAGCTGTTAACACTCTTTGTTTGCAACTAGTTTGTACAAGAATCGTAATATTTACTATTTTATGTTTATTTTAATAAAAGGTTAGTGTGATTTCTGCTGTTGTAAATTGTTTTCGATCAAATACATATACAGTTGTCATATATTGGCGTGCCCGAATTATTTTGTCGCGTGCCACTACTGGCACGCGTGCCATTGGTTCGCCATCCCTGCCCTATACTCTTGCATGCACCCATTAGCAGTGTTGGCACAATGTTTTGCCTGCGTGATATCACGCGATATCAAAAGCAGGATATTTTACACCAAAAATAAAGTGATCTTCCTGTAATAATTTTTGCTCGAACCAAAAAATTTTTCTTTTGGTCCCATCACACCTGTATTCCCCGAAGGGTTAGGCAGAGGTATACCAATGTACGACTACAGTTCGCCGGTATATTTAGGTCCCAGTAATAGGGGGCGAGCCTATTGTTCCTTTTTGTACTTAATTTAATGGACATTATTGGTAGTCATCGGCTATTTGATGTGTCTTATGACAAGGCCTGTATTTGCAATAAACGTTCATTTCATACAAATCACAAATAAGCTGAAATCTTATTTGTTGATTGATTAATTGTTTGATCAAAATACCATTTCATCTTATTTGTGATTTGTATGAAATGAACGTTTATTGCAAATACAGGCCTTGTCATAAGACACATCAAATAGCCGATGACTACCAATAATGTCCATTAAATTAAGTACAAAAAGGAACAATAGGCTCGCCCCCTATTACTGGGACCTAAATATACCGGCGAACTGTAGTCGTACATTGGTATACCTCTGCCTAACCCTTCGGGGAATACAGGCGTGATGGTATGATATGTTTATAAATAAAAGAACGTGTTAATTTCAGGTACCCTTCACGCTCATGAGAACCGCGTGACTTCCATCTCCATGTCTCCCAATGGCGTTGCTTTGGCTAGTTGCTCCTGGGACAACAGCGTCAGGGTCTGGGGTTAGCACCCGACCTGGAAACCCTATCATACCTAAAAACCTTTTCTTTTTAAATAGGTATTCGAATCATGTCATCTTGTTTTTAGCATTTATATCCCATTAAATTTGCTGCCACTTCCTGTTGATTAAAGTTTTATTATTAGCCATTTGTTTTATTGTGAACTCATTTCAAGGTTCTAACAATACGTTATAGTTAATTTTTATCGTCGTACCGATATGTAGCATGGTTCTTGGTTAATGGAAAAACCTTCATGTCATGTTTGCATAGATTCAATGCTTTACAAAAGCCACCAGTTTATTCTGTAAAAATCTGCCTGTTAGATTTTATAGAATGCTGATGCTACTAGTTGTCACTCTCACCTTAGGTACATCACCTAGTGCGAGGTTATTACAGAATATTAATTCTATATATCAGCCGTGAGACTTCCACTGCTGGACATAGGTCTCCCCCATAGATTTCTAAAAGGAAATAATGGACGTCCTACGGCTGCTATGATGATGATTAATTTTATAAAAACAGAATTTAGTGTAGCATCCATTTCACTACTTTAGTACTTATAATAAAACCTACTTCCTGCCACGCCAAAAATATTGATTTTCTGAATGCTACAGAACCCTACAATAGAATATCGAAACAGTTAATTTAACTACGAGAAAAATATTCCAGCGCATTCCCTTGGTGGCGTCAACTCAACTATCGGTAAAGTAATATAAAAGTAGCCTGATGTTCTCTGCAGCCGTACGCCAAGGATCATAAATAGGTAAGTAGGTACTCGCCATATCAATTTATTATAATTGGGTAAATGACACCACTAATCTATTGACGTACTTTTTCCGAACTGTCAAAATGTGATTTCCCCATAGAGTTTGTATGACATTATTAAACTATGACGTCACTTTTTTGTTATCTCAATTCACTATTTATTCATTTCAAAGCAACTATAAATCTAATTTTATAGTCATTTAAAAATTAATAGGGGTTTTTTCAGTGAAATTATCTTTTTTTCTTACTCCTCCGCTAGTCTTTTCTGATTTTAAGACATTCAAATCATTTTTCCCGGACTCGTCGGGCTTCATTGCCTCGGCGCTTTTCTAGCGGTCTCCACTGTGATTCTGACTTTCAGAAGTTGCAGTGGTTAGGAATAGTGTGGCGGACGGTTGTGTTTTATTTTTTATACAATTGAGGCGTGGTGATCGCTGTGCGATACCGGTACCGAACACACAACACGTGAAGACAGTAGGATGACAAACCGTGTGTGTTTTTATTGTTCTGTGATGACAAATGTCAGGTGGACAAGGCGACGCTTAAAAATGGATCGAATTCGTGTTTGTGATAGCATAGATACGATTATCAGATGCGCTCACAAATTAAATTAGCCAAAGGCACTTCTAACCTACAAGGATAGAAGTTCCGTTGACTGCTTCTAGTCAACCTTGGGTGACGCAGAAACTAGAGATAAATAGATGAAGATCCATACATACATATATAAACTCACGCCTTTTCCCCATGGGGTTAGGCAGATACCACAGAACGCCACCTGCTACGAGCCTTACATACTCCTTTCGCGTCTTCCGCATTCATACATCTGGATATACAAGCACGTTGGTTACGAGTACCTACTTCGCACCTGACCTTTCTGAAGAACCTCACCAATAAGGTCAGGGTAGGTCTTCCTAAGGCGTCCACCTCTCCCGGCACTCACATATGCCATATAAATAAATCCCTTCCCTTTAATAATAGATCCATGGGAGACAAAATAACAATGCGTAGTTAAAGGATTTAGATGGTAAGCTAAATTATATCTACTGCCTAGACATACAAGGCACTATTTTCTCTGAACACGAATAAGTAAAAAATTACGCAGATTACAGACAGTAGTGCTATTCTAAAAAGTTAATTGCGAAATCACTTCTGAATCCGTGGTGAGTTTTTAGTTTCGTGTTCTTACAATGAGTGAGTTTGACACTCTAGCGCCACTACATGATGACGTAGGTGAGAAGTATTATATCCAGTGAGTATTTTGACGTTTTTCAATAGGATTTGATATTCTGCGAAGCAAGCGTGACTTGCGAGATGACTTTCGAAGTAAATTGCTTATTCCAAATTGCAAAGCACAATACAGACAAATTCGCACCTGTGTTATGTTAATCCCACGGTATTGTCGTGAATAAAGCCAATAAATAAGACATAATAACAAATGATGAAGCCAGGTACTATACCTATTAAACTGTTTCTTAAAAATGTACCTATATCACTTCAGCCGGCAGACGTGACGATGAGTGGAAATGTTCGCAGTACCACAACAGCGGGCAAGCGTTCGCTACGGCGCCTGAAGACAAGACGGCGAGACTGTTCGACATCCGCAGTGACCAGCAACTGGGTCACTACACCCCGCCGGGAGCCGGCGGATTTACCAGCTGCGGTACGTTACCACTCAACTTCTACGAGCCGTAGTTAGGATTTTGAGTCTCTAATCGATCGATCTAATTGTGACTTATCTATGTATTATTATTGTTATATACGAAGAAAACGTCTTTAAGGTTCCGTATCAATATGGTACCTGACTCGTTGGCCTAAGCGCGACTGCTACGCTAGAGGTCTTGGGTTCGATTTCCAGGTCGAGCAAAGTGTTATTGGATTTTTCTATGAAATTCTCAGTAGCAGCTCGGTGTTTGGATTTGTGCCCGGTTAATGGCAATAGCCTCGCCCCCTATTACATAGGACCTAAAAACATACCGACGAACTGTAGGTGTACACCTCTGCCTAACCCTTCGGAGAATACAGGTATATGTATCAAAATGGTAACAAAGGAAATCTAACGGTGCAACCTGTCTGTCTGTTACAGCTGCTTATTACAGTCTTCTTATTACAGTAATTTTGCAGTTACTGTAAGGTGCAGCGGGGCAATCTCGACAGCGGGAAAGAACAATGCTCAAAACGTCCCCACCCTTGTAGCACTTTGAAACCTATGTCAATCGAAGGGCCATAGCCATCTTATCATTTTATTGTATGACAGCGAAACTGAAATGTCTGTCCGAAAAAAGTTATATCGAAATGAAGTACGTGAATATTTACAGACTTAATTATAAAAAATATTTTGTTTTTATTATTTATTTTCATTTGAAAAGTCCTCAAAACGTCCATGATCACTTCACGAAAACGATATTCAACAGATTTTTTGGCTACCCATTGCTCACCGTCCACAGGCCCGCGTCTACGGTGGCCGGTAGTAGTATTGTGGCTCCTGACGCCTGGAGCGTCTCCCGCGGTGGCTGGGACGGGACGTTCTACGCTTCTGATGTCCCGCCACCTCCTTCTCTAGCATAACTACTTCGTAGAAGGAGGTGATTGCCACTCATTCCCTCTGGCTCCGGACCATGGCTTGCACCAGGGCCGGACACCACGATGACACGGCGGTGTTCCGTCCAAGCGGGGCACGGTGCACCACGGTGTTCTCCACCGTGTCCTCAGGGCGATCCTCGCAGTGGTAGGCTAGCAATGATGCGGTAATGTTCAAGGCTCTGGAACCTAGTCCTACCTAGTGAGTCGTTGATAATGAGCCTCTTGGCACATCTATCGATAACTTCCAAGGCCTTCTATTGCTATTTAGCTGATCCATCCCAAAAGTGCGAACAGTACTCCATGTATGATCGAACTTTGGCTTGTTGTCTTTTGAAAGATGAGCAGCTGTGCCAACGTGAACTTTCGCACCTTTGCAAGAATTCCCAGCTTCTGGGCAGCTAACTGGACCTAGGATTCGGTCAGTAATCGGGGCGGATACAAGTAGGAAAGTAGAGGCCAGATGGAAAGGCATTTTCTTGGCAGAAAAAAGATGCGCCTGGGTCTTAGCTACATTAAACTTGACCAGATTGGCATCACCCCAGTCGGAGACTGCCTTTAGGGACAAGTTCAAGCGCTGGGTCATGGACTCTCTAGGAGTCCGGATTTCAGCCGTACTGGCACGTGCGCTGGATATTTAACTCTCTACAACCGTGCTTTAATCTGCATACCCAAAAGTACTGGGTTTTAGCAGATCGTTGATATACAGCAGAAAAAGGGTTGCAGAAAGCACCAAGCCCTGAAACTGAAGAAACTGAAGAAGAGAAGAAACTGTTTAATTACCCTACAGTAAAAAGTTTCTCGGTAGTAGAAGTAAAATATCTTGAGCTGTCACCTCTTTGATAGTTTTTGCCATATTTTTAATAACAAAGAACATTAAAATGCAACATTATTGTCACTTGCGACTGCAGATTCCAGTTTCTTCATGTCGATATAACTTTTTTCCGACAGACATTTCAGTATCGCTGTCATACAATAAAATAATAAGTTGACTATGGCCCTTCGATTGACATAGGTTTCAAAGTGCTACAAGGGTGGGGACGGTGTCCATACATTTTTGAGCATTGTTCTTTCAACTAATCTTAATAACTTCTTCACTAAGATTCGTTGAAATTTTCCGCTGTCGAGATTGCCCCGCTGCACCATAATATAAGCTACTGTGCTACTTAAATACACATATCCATCACTATAAATACTTATAATTAAAAATGCCCGCAAACCAACTTAGTTATGCGGTTCCAAACAAACGTTTTAAATAACCTCCTTTTTTTTGAAGTCGGTTAAATAGGAAAATTCAATCTAAAGCTAAGGAACCCTTGATGCGTAAATCCGGCTCGCAGTTTGCCAGTTTTTCGAATAATTGATGGTACTTAGTTTTTACCCGACTGCGACAGAAGGAGGGTTATGTTTTTCGAGGGTATGTTTGTATGTATGTATGTATGTATGTATGTATGTATGTATGTATGTATGTATGTATGTATGTATGTATAATTGTTTGGCACGCTCTGCAGCCCGAACGGCTCGATGGATTTTAGCTTGAGAGGTGTCGTTAGATTCGTATTTACTGTGAGAGTGACACTGGGTATATCAAAATAAAAAAAACAAAATGGCGGATTTTTGGCGCTAAATTCAAATGTTTGGATTGCTCTGCAGCCTGAACGGCTCGATGAATTTTAGCTTGAGAGGTGTCGTTAGATTTGTGTTTACTGTGAGAGTGACACTGGGTATATTAAAATTAAAAAAAAAAACTAAAAAAGTAAAAAATAAAAAACGGTAATTTAAAAAACTAAAAAACCCGACTGCTATTCTTTAAAAATCCCTAAAACAAGATAAATTGTAGCAGTCGGGACCCATTCGGGATCATCTGCAATGTAATATAGGTATGTGCTCTCAATTTACTAATCCTCCATTTCTAGAATGGGTCCCGACTGCTACAATTTATCTTGTTTTAGGGATTTTTAAAGAATAGCAGTCGGGTTTTTTAGTTTTTTAAATTACCGTTTTTTATTTATTTTTTAAATTATTATTGCGGATGGAACTGGTACTATACATTGATACTCGTAAGTAATTATTGACTTTCAATGAATACCTATACATTAAAGTGGCGATTTTTTAATTTTTTTCAGCACTATCGCTAAGCGGGAGGTATTTGCTCGCCGGATCTGACGACAACGACGTTCATTCCTGGGACACCCTTAAAGTCCACCACACTGGTAATTAAACATTGAATAATTGTACCTTTAGCTTTTTGTGTTAGCATAACCAGAGGTCGAATGTCTTTTGGAGCGTGTATAAAAAGAAGTCGGTCAAAATCAGTAGGTAACTAAAGAAAACATGTCTGTTGCATCACCTATTTGTGCACTCCAGTTTTTAAAAGCTGGGTCCCTTTCGTTTTATTTGTTTTCACCTCGCGACTTCGACTTAGGAATGGATGAAGGTTTCAAGCTGCTCTTCGTATATTAGTAACACTGTCATTGTTGTGCTATACTATCTTGCGGAAGATGGCACTCAGTATTAATGGGGCGTCTCCGGCAATTGAACCGAACCGCTGAACATCACTCGACATTGATCATTTCGACTTATATGTTTAGGGACTGTCTCTGCAGCCGGCACCGACGACCGATTTGGTCGGTTGTAAAAAATATATGAGCAAATTAGAATTACCTCAGCACGTTTTAAAACATTATTTTTTAAATAATAATAATATATGCTTTCACTTCTGAAGTTTGTTTGATTTTTAGGTGCAAAAAGATAGGGCCCAATACCAACAAAAATTGCTCTTACCCGTTTCCAAACGAGTTTTTTTTTGGGACTCGGTGCCGGCTACGGAGGCACTACCGTATTGTATGGCACCGATTGAAAGTATTGTTCATAAGTACATATCTTGGAAAAGATGAATGAACACTTACCTATGAACAGTTTTATGATTACGCATTTATTGCATATAAAAATCCATGGTAAGATAAAAATGCAGTGGTTTTATCAGCGTAAATTATTGGAACCAGAGAGTATATAATCACTACGTTTAATTGGAACTTAATTATCGTCTCCTGGATCTTTTTTAGTTTTTTTCTCTCTCTTGACATTATGCCTAGTACCCACCTACTTAATAGCTTAGAATTAAACCTTTTTTTATGAGGAGCTTTGCGGTCCACTAACTATGAAGTCAAATACCAAGACGACCATAGACTTTCACTAATAATTCGAGTTATTTCACGGTAATTTCGCAATGTTCTTGTAATACATGCTGCAAATAACTTATTAGATTTTATTCCGGTCATGTTTATGATAAAACGTCTCATAATAACTAATATTTATCTTTAAATGGAAATTTACACGCGTGCAGTTCAATGGCCCAGGAATTCAATAACTTCTACTTTAATCATAGATAGTTATAAAATATAATTTCTTATTTTGAGATCAGCTTCGGTATAGTAATAAAACAAGAAATTACAGATCATGACTGTCTTGTACGTACTAGTTTAAAGCAGGTCAAACTAAAAGACGTCCCGGTTAAAGCGAGAAAAACAGCGCCCACGGATTGAATTATTTTGGTATGTTTGTATGTACTAATCACCTAAATATCTACTTTTGAAGTTCAATGTTCTCATTTGCCCTTGATTATATTTATTACTTATATCGAATCGTAACATCTAAGTAATTTTGCTAAAGCGATTATAATGTTAATTAAGTAGTGCTTATCAGTTATTGTTCTAAAAAGTGCGTGATTTACTAATTACGATGTTATTTTTGTTCTGTTTTCTTAATTGGTGCTTTTGTCATAATTCCTTTAAATAAAATAGGTAGACACCGGGAAACGTTTGTTTAATAATACTAAACTGCACGTACCTAAATGTTACCTACTACATAGGTATGAATACTTAGGTAATTTGTTTGTTTTGTTATTTTTATAAATTGGTTAAATCTATTACACTATAAGGTCTCTATCTACATAGTGTAGATAAGGCTAGTAATCAATTAAATAATTCTAAAATAAAACCATTTTCTTTTATTACTTACATATGTGTTAGCTCTTGCTTGACTCTAGTCTGTCGTGACAAAGACAATTAATTTAGGTATTTAGTTTAATCTACTTGTACCAAAACGAAAGCTAATTATAGTTTTATACGAACGAACGAACGAATTTAATTTTATATTTCATTTATTTACTTATAAATATTTTTTTAATAAAAGCTTTTATAATAATTAATTTTATATGCCATTTATTTATGTTTTGATTAAATGTATTTATTATTATATAGTATTAATATAAATGTAATAATACTTGTATTTTAATTATAATATATTCTAATTTATATGAAGTGCTTGCATATAAATGATCTGATACACGTATCTACATATTTGTCGTTCTATTAGTGCATAACCGAGATGAGTGAAATTAGAAAGGTCAGTGAAAATAACGACGCGTGCTGTTCCGCCGTCTTCGTCGGTAGTCGTGACGTCACTGTTGTTTTACCACGGAATTTGGCATCAGTGATTCGGACGTAAATATTCAGTAATCTGTGACTCCGTGATTATTTTGTATCAACAAACAAACAAACATTCCGTCGCTGCGTGAAGTCCTATCGTTCGTTGCCAACATTATTATTTTTAATTTTCTCTCAGCCTTCTTTATAACGCTGTAACATTTTATTGCTGCGAGAGAAATCGCTAGGTAGTTAATATTTGAAAAAATAAAAATATTCGGTTTCCGTAAATATATTTGAGATAATATATATATTAAATTAAAGAAAAACGAAACAATTAAACTTACCTAAAGAAACTGCAGCACAGCTTGATTTAACCGCACAAGTTAAAGTTAAAGCAAACTTTGTCACAACACCTCAGTTTAGTAAACACTAGCCGGTAGCGGTAGTTCAGGCACATATCAGTTGTATAATATTGCGTTTAGTTTCCAAACACGTTACGAATCTTTTCAGCATTCGGCCGCTGTCGGTCGTCGGTCGTGATGGGCAGGTGCGCCGGCGGCGCTCGCGGCACTGACGGCGGCGCGCGCGCACACCGCCTTATCGACAAACCTTTCGCACCCGATAAGCGAACTGTCGAACTGTTAAGTAGGCAACAGTCTGCTTAGAGGTAATGTCTTTCCGCGGTATAGGAACGACGATGTTGTGTAAACATTAACGATCTAACCTAGGACCTCTCTTCCCAGAATCGTGGGATTATTTCAGTTCAGCATACCTAATACATAAGCTTAGCTTTTTATCAGTTTCTAATCGTTATGTTTTCTAATATCGGTTATCATTATCAGCTACTGATGAGTTATGGGTAAAATCAAAGTATTTCATAAGTAGAGAGCATGCTCGGAGCTTTATTAAACACAATCGAAATATTTCCTTTTAACCCATTTTGGGCATGAATTTTCAGAACTCCTTTCTTACATCTTTTCTCCTGTATATGAAGAATCTCTTGTAGGTATATATAAAGGTTTTCGTAAATTCGGCTGTTTCCAATACAGTTCCCTACAATTAGTATTTTACTTATGATAAGCAACTTTCCCAAATAAACGATTTCACCACAATAGAATATTGACTAACATACCTAAATAACACAATTACTTAGTTGGAATTTAATTTAGTTACCTATCCGTTTTTACAAACAAACGTACTTTTATACCATGTTTTTTTTTCATTTTATTATTTACCGTACAGTAGGTACCCGTGTTATCATGCGGTTTTGCACATCAAGAAAACTATTGGTTTTCTACTTACCGGTTCCCTATATTAAGTACTAGCTCAGAAATAAAAATAAAAATTGTATATTTAGTAGGAGTACCATAGGTACCTACTTAATTTGACATAATTATGAATTTAAAATTCATAATTCACTCATATTATGTAGAGAAATGGTGTACTTTCGGCCCCGCTACTATCTAAAAACGTAGCTCCACTTAGAGCACCGCTGGCCCTGAATTAATTAATTAATCTAACAAAACAGAGAACCAGGGAGTCAGTGATATCATGACGGTTGACAGGACGGCGCGGCGCGGGCGTGGAAAAAGAAAACGTGTTGCGTTGATCTCAAGTAATATGGTATAAAGGCAGCAAGTAGAAGAAGACAATACAACATTGTTGTGATTTAAGTCAAAGCTCACCGATAGAAAAGCCAATCAGCAAAATTTATCCCTGATTTAAATTACGGAAGTTGAATTACCATAAAGCAATTGAAGAATATATAAAAAATGGAATAAACAAACTTTACCTCTTTGTTTTATTGGTATCTTCGACTATAGTATAAATAAATAGTTATTTAAAGAATAATATAGGAGGCCATGGTCGGTTGTCGACGCTATATTATTTCTGCGACTACCGGCTGTTAAACATATATCTCAAATTTTTCATATAAACACGTGTAAAGTACCTATATAGTAGTTGGGCTTTACTTTCGCCAGCACTAGGTAATGTGAACAGCATCAGATGATATTTATTATGACAATCTCTTATCATGTTTACTTACTATTCATTATTTTTGGTTTCAAAGGTTTTGTTGATTCAGTTGAAATAGTTTTACTGCATGTTAAGAAACATGAAAACGAACTACATGAGACACATTTCAGTACTCGTCTTTTTCATGTAGAAAAAGAAATACCTACTATTATTATTACCATGTGGAGAACGTACATGGTAATAAGTCCAAACCTAATAATAGCCTTACTAACCTAATAATAGTGGATAATAGAGTCCAAACCTTGGAACAGATTTCTCTTGACTCTTGACAGTTTGTTTTTGTTTTAAAAGAGAGAATCTGTTTAAAAGCATAGTAGTGGAGTCTGTTGAGTTCTGCCACGTCTAATTCTATCTCTTGTTCTCTTTCCATGAAAGTATTTTTATTGATAGCGTGTTGGCACGTTTCTTTATTATCCGATGATCGTACCTCGTCACGTTTTTTTTTTCTGTTGATAGTACATAGTCAATCTTTTTTGTTTATTTTTTGTTGAATTTTCGCTATTTCCTTTGACCTAAGTTTGAAACTAAGTTTATCTTTTCTGCATCTGTTCAGGCATGCATTTCAGATCGAATAAATGTAACTGTGTTCTGTGTTTATACATAAAACATTGTAGTCTTAATATAAAAACAATAAAAATCTAGATTACCTACTTACTTCTTTAAACCTAATTGCTTCATTCTATCAATAGGTTTTAGAACATTCACTAACAAATGACGCAGTTTATATGGATTAGTGGTGAGCCATTATCCATATAAATGACGACATTTAGACTTTTAGAGCATTTTCTTTAGACAATTTCGAAATAGTATTATCATTGGTTTATATAATTTGGAAATTTGGTATCGTTACACAAGATTTACCTTAAATGTGCTTATCGATTTCAATAAGTAGGTAATCCACATATGGGATTAACACTATTATTAATCCGATTGTTTACAATCTGATACTCATAAGTAAACTAGGGTAGCCGAAACGGTTGATTATGGTCATTTAGCGTTGGCTGTTGACCGAATCGATGCATTTACAAACTATGATGGAGCGAAACGTAACGTGAAACTATGTTGAAATTAGAAAGATGTAGTGACTAGAAAAGGAGTCTACATTGTAGTACAGCAAGTTTTTTAATTTTCACGTTTTAGTATCAAGTCAAATTATTTATTTCATTTAGAAAATTAAAAGCCGAAAAAATATCTAGTTGCCCATTTTAAAAGGTAGTTCATAAGGAGAAAATGGGCAAGAAACCCCAAAAACAAACTAAAAAAAATACAATTCGTTGTACAGGTACACATTAATTCAATAGATAATGCGAATGTAAAGACGAAGTGGTACCTAAAATAAAAGTCATTTAAAGTACTACAATACGCTCGAACAAATGAAGAAATGAGACCTAAATTAATTGTAATGTTAAAACTGAAAGTCTGAACTGAATTCGCCACTCGACTTCTCGTCTCGAGTACTCTCGGCGAGACCACGAGACTCGCGAGACTCTACAGCCTGCATAGAAGTCCAGTTCAAAAAATACAAAGTCCCAGTCGCCGTAAGAAAAAAAAAATGGACCCGGCAACTGGCACCGCGGTCCCAGTTAATTGCGGTTCCAGTCGCCGGAAGCCTCGACATAGCACACTGACAGTGCGTCTCCGCCGGGTCCGTACAGAGATTTCGGGCAAGGCGGGCCTTCTATCTACTCCGTACCATAGAACCGTTTCGTATTATCTGGCTGACAGGTAGAGCAATGCTCTGTAACTTTCATCTATAAAGTGTAATGTGTATTTACAAGTCTTAGTATATACAACATAAGTGCCTACCTACACTCTCTAACTGGGCTAAAGATAACAATATAATCCTTTGTTATTTATTTATTATTACAAGTGACAAAAGGCGAGGAGATATGTATGTAATTATATTAAACGTGTATGTAGTGCACCTTTTCACACTCGTGTGAAATGTTCAGCAAATATTATGTCTGTAGAATAAATAACCTTATTTAGTTATTAATTACTATTATATTTTCACAGACGTTTCTCATCCATAATGTGCAAATAAAGCCTCATTTTGGGTCCTGGAACAAAAAAAACAACGGGTTTTTTTTTTAATTCTTTTACATGTAACATAAACGGACAAGTATTCTATTAGAAAAGGTTGCTGATTTCAAGTGAATTAGTGTCAGCAACAGATGCAGCAGCTGATGCAGCGACAGATGAAGTCGCACCATACCGGTTCATTTTTAAAAATTTGTTACGGAACCCTAAAAAGGGTTAGGTTAAGATTCGATAAGGTTTATATGGCCTATCTTAAAGCTGATATTGCAGTAACTGTTAAAAAACCTTTGAAAAGATATTTTGATTGTTCTATCCCTAGGTTTTACAATAATAAATCTGTCACGGTTGAATTGTATTTTTTTTAATATTGTATGGGTAAGGATGCGGCCACACCGAGACAGTCAGCGCCGGCTTGCGTATTACATATATCTAAGCATTTCCGGGATAGGATCATAAGATAATCGTAGATTCCCGAGATCTACAGTCCAGAGGTTCCCAAACTTGGCTACACCCATAGAGCTACACCGAGTTATGGGATGGGCCTCACAGAGATTTTCTATGACATTTATTGTGGTAGAGAAATAATAAATCACTTTTTGGCTGTGTCAAACTGAAGCTGACAAAATTTTTACGTATAATTTTCTTCGTTACAAAATAAGTCACGAAAATTACAAAAAAACTTAAAAAAAAATGTTGAAACAGCAGCAGTTTTCAGTTAAGGGTGTATTGGGTGATTTATATCTTTAAAAACACTTTCAGACACAACCGTTCTATTGGGCAGATTTTCTTAATACTCGAATTGAATCAGGTTAGAATTATTCAATGTTCTTAATGATTTAGAATATATGTAATACCCGCTTTTACCCGCGACTTCAACCGCGTCAAAGTTATATATTATCCCACGCATAGGCGTGGGATAATATATAACTTTGACGGAATATAATTTGGCAAATAACACATAGGTGTTATTTGCCAAATTTCATCCAAATCCGTTCAGCCATTTGAGCATGAAGAAGAGACAAACGTAAAAACTTTCGCCTTTATAATATTAGTGTAATACTGACTCGTGCACGCGAAATCGGCCGTGTGGCAGTCGAAAATAAAAATGGTATATTCAGTGAGGGGGTAGAGGTACCTATGAAGTACACTCACGTCACTCACTAACTACTCTTATTCTGTAGGAAAATGGTGTCCTTCCTCCAGGACAGAGTATATGACGACGATGCAGGCATCGTAACTATCTAGACGTATCTGAAACGCGGTAGACGATCCGGGCGTCGGGAGCCACGAGACGACTCCCGGCCACACGCGGGTCTGTGGACGGTGAGCAATGGGTAGCTCACCGTCCGTACGTTCACTAACGACAGACCGTGTCGACGGCGCGTTCGTGTTCCACGCGCGCCTCAAAGAGATGTCAGCAAACTTGGATGGGCCACTGAGGGCCGATGCCTGCCGGGGCTGCGGGTTGTTCGAAAGAGATACCGCGCCCCCGGAACGCAAAGGGCACATGAAGGAACATAGACGGGTTTTAGTCAGTAAAAGTCTGACACTAGGGGGCGGGGGAAGATATTTCATGATATCCCGTCTAAAAAAAAAAAAAAGCCCTGAATAAATAAATTTAGTTTTAGTGTTCTCTTATATTAAATTCTCTCCTCAATCGTACAACCAAATTATAGGCTCTAAATGGTGTCAAAGATATTTATTTGTATAATTATGAAAATTTCCATTATACTATATTTTTTCAATATTGTTTTTTTTTTAATAATACAGTATTAATTATTATCCGTTACATATATTGTGTATTTAATGTACGTAGATCAAAAATGCCCTTTGCAGCATATCATTAAATGGAATAACTATTGAAAAATCTCAAGGTTTTTTTACCATTTAATGTAAGTCGCCTTCTTATTACCTTGGTTTTCAATGATTTTTCTGATACCTATATTTATTACATCTGCTTATCCAAGGTCAGAGATAGCAAGGCGCGACTCGGGTATATACCTACCTAGGTCGAGTCGCACCTTGCTATCTCAGCTATCTTTCTTCATACTTATCATACCTTTTTCAATTATCATGATTTGAATGTGCATATTTGAAAAAGCTGCTTCTGAATAAACAGTTTTTAGTGGACAAATATTTGCCTGCATCCCTTTAATACCCAAATAATTACTACCTTTGTGTTTTGTAAGCATACCCAATGAATGCAGGGTTTTTACCCGACTGCGACAGAAGGAGGGTTATGTTTTTCGAGGGTATGTTTGTATGTATGTATGTATGTATGTATGTATGTATATATGTATGTATGTATGTATGTATGTATGTATAATTGTTTGGCACGCTCTGCAGGCTGAACGGCTCGATGGATTTTAGCTTGAGAGGTGTCGTTAGATTCGTATTTACTGTGAGAGTGACACTGGGTATATAAAAAAAAAAAAAAAATGGCGGATTTTTGGCGCCAAATTCAAATGTCTGGCTCGCTCTGCAGGCTGAACGGCTCGATGGATTTTAGCTTGAGAGGTATCGGTAGATTCGTATTTACTGTAAGAGTGATACTGGGTATATTAATTTCTTTTTTAAAACACAAAAAAAATAAAAAATAAAAAACGGTAATTTAAAAAACTAAAAAACCCGACTGCTATTCTTTAAAAATCCCTAAAACAAGATAAATTGTAGCAGTCGGGACCCATTCGGGACCATCTGCAATGTAATATAGGTATGTGCTCTCAATTCACTAATCCTCCATTTCTAGAATGGGTCCCGACTGCTACAATTTATCTTGTTTTAGGGATTTTTAAAGAATAGCAGTCGGGTTTTTTAGTTTTTTAAATTACAGTTTTTTTTAATATTAATCTTTCTACTGCAGCATTGCCAATGCCCGCCCATCCTCACCTGTCTGCGGCCAATGGCCACGGCCCGCTGGAGCAGCAGCAGCAGCAGCAGATGGATGATATATTGGATGACGTCTTAACCCAAGCGGAAGAAGTTCCGCGGTTGAGTACGTTTTAAATTTGAAATTAGAATTAGCTAGAAATTTTATTACTTTAAGCCAATGTTGTATTGTATTATAAAAGTAAACAACAAAATAAAATGTCTATAAATTTATATAAATCCGAATAAATAGCCAGGGCATTGAAGTCAATGCCTACACAAGTAGCTGATAAAGCTGATAACAAGCGGCGTTTATTTGCGACAGAAAACGAGCACGTGTCGAAGAAGCGACCCATGAGATCTATCAGCAAGAGGGCACATTCCGCAAGTCCTGGCATGCCCCGGGATAAAGTAAGTCTATTGTTATTTAATACAAGCATTATAGAATATAAAGACATAATGAATGTTTTCATGTACTTACATAACACTTGGTCGTTAACCTAAAATCTAAATTACGCGAATTTGGGCAAACGCCCCGTTATTTAAATCGACAGCCTTAATTTTGACAGCTGAATTCGGATGTCTATTGGATGGGGAGACGAACCTGGGCACACTTGCCCGAAAACGGGCGCCCAGGCGTGTTTGAATTTTGACATTTTCTATAGGTATCCAAATTTAGATTAAAAATAACCAGATCCAACGAATAGGTAATACCCAATTTCATATATTAGCTACACTTGAATTATAAATTGGAAATTACTATTAAAGAGAGTACGTTGATAGCCATAGCCTACTTGTAAAAAATCTCTGTGGTTGAAATTTCATGAATTATCTATACCTAGCTTATGTTTGCCGAATTATTGTTTGGAGAGTTTGCAGAAGATGCTACGTTCTTACTATAGCATTTGGCCATGTTATCGGACATCCAAGCGGCCTGACAAATACAAATATAAATATGTTGATCTGTGTAGAAACTCATGCTTTGATAACATTAAACCTTCTTGCATAGAAGCTGGGTTCTAACTATAACACAATATTTGACTATGGGGATATGTGCTACCTTGACTTGAATGCAGTCCTGTTGGATAAGCTGGATAGAGTGCTAAATAATTGCATTCGGTTCATTTTTAATTTGCGGAAATATGACGTATCTAGCTTCCATGGCGGGGCTTATGTGATTCCCTATTCGCCAGAGAAGAAGATTAGGTGCGTTAACCACGCTTTTCTCCCTTCTCAATTCTCCTTCTCCCTTCTCAATTATCCTTCTCCTCCTACTTATCTTATTCCTCATTTCAATATCTTTGTACTCTTGCTAGGAGTCTGCGTTCCTCTAATAATGTGCTACTTAACTGTCCGTCTCATACTTCTGATTTTATTCATTCTTCCTTTCATATTCAGGGTTTTCTTCTTTGGAATGCGCTCCTCCTTGATATCAGGACAGCCGCCAATCGGAAGCGAAAATTGCGGAGTAATATTTCAGAACCAATAGTAAGAGTTGTCTCATAATCCTCCTTTCTGTTATTTCCATAAGATATGTATTCTATATTCAATAGGTATGTACGTATGTATATGTATATTTTTATGTATAGGATTTATATAATAATTTGTTTATATACAATATGTATAAGTATGGAGACTTTTGGTTACTTTGTACTTGTGTACATTTCAATTATTTATATTGCTTTGAGTTCTTTTTTTTTAACCTCAATTTTTTTTTCTTTGGTATTATTACATTAATTTGCATCTGCCATGTTATCTCTTCACCACCTTTGGTTGACTGGCAGAGAATGCTGAAGGCATTAAGTCCGCTGTACTTTTTGATGCACAAAATTTAATTAATAAATAAATAATATCGATATATACAGGAAAAGTTTTTAACCAGTGCGTAAATTTTTTTTGGTAGTTCAGTGTCAGTAATAGAACACATTTCCGTGTTTAGTTAAAAAAAAAAATTAAAAAAAATTTCATCCTTATCCGAGTTTGAAATAAGCAAAACATGGACATAATCTATTCGCCATACTATCAATGAAAACTCGCGGCCGCCGCCCGGGCGCATGGCTGGGGTGAGGGGGTGGGGAATGCGCTAGCGCCGGGCCGTCGCGGCCCGCCCGCCGTCAGTACGTTCCACGCGCAATTGGTGTCCTGACGTCCGAGCGTTCTTACCCCGCGCGACCCCTGCGCCCTGCAGTTGCCGCGTGTACTCGCGTCGTATCAATCACGATGTCAAACTTTACTCACCGCGAATACTATGAAATGGTGCGAGTGTATTTATTAAGCAACGAGAATCTATCTATCTTCATGTTTATGTTGCATACCTATCTTAGTGCTTCATTCAAGTTTATTATTATGCATTTTGATGGTCCTAAGCCCATGAAAGTATGAAGGAAAAGTTGGAATTACGTTAACAAGAAACTTCATATCGCAGTCCAAACTAAAAAAGGTCAGTAACCGCACCGCGTAGGTACGTCGTCGCAGCGGCGAGCGAGCTTCGAGTCAGCTGTTACCTACGCGCTACGCACGCGCCGGCTCAGCTGATACGCGCGCCGCGAGTGACAATAAAATATGTTTTTAAGTAAACATGTTTCGTAAGCGATAACTTTTCTTTTTAGTACTAAGACATATCAAAATAAAATATACGTGTTTAATAAAACGTGTTGAAGTTTATTATGGCAAAATTTACGCACTGGTTAAAAATTTTTCCTGTATAGTCCTTATGAGAATCTGTCCTTCTGCTAATCTGTCTTTATGAGAATCTGTCTTTATGCGAACAAAGGATAAGAAGTACCTTATGTTCTGTCAGTTCAGTTTGGACTGAATCAAAAACTTACGCTGTTCCTATCTCAATTATTATAAATAGCTATTTATCTAATGATGAAAGATCTTTCTGGTTTTAACATATAATTTTAAGGTTTTTGTTGACTATTTAATAGCTGTGTTCGCAAACGACCCTCTCACCCGTATTTTTCGCCGACTTTAGTTTTAGTTGTTTAACCATTATTTCTCACATTCTATAAAATAAAAGAATACGAGAAAAATATCTATCTAAATATTGCCGTAGTAAATCAATAAACTAACGACAACTAACACAATTTTTGTAATCCAACGAAACCTAAATCATCGTTCGTTTTGTTTTGTGTTGACGTCTCGGAAGGCATGTGCATGTTAGCGAATTTTTTTATACCTTTTATGATTCCCAGATTATATTCACAGAATAGGTATACGTGCCTAATGTAAAAGGATCTAAAGCTCAGTTCACAAAGAACTGACCTTTAATATTTTAGATTATACCATACCATCAACATACCATCACGCCTGTATTCCCCGAAGTGTTAGGCGGAGGTGTACCAGCGGTCTTTAGATTATTTGAAATTTAAAATATTAATAAGTCATGCACTGTGCCCCTAAAAATGGCCTTAAACATTAACGGCACAGGTGCCTTTTCATTCATTAATTCTTCACACCTAGAAATGAGTCCAAAGACTTCTGAAGCAAATTATTGTTATTTTTAACATTTCGGTGTAAATTTCAGTTTCCTAACACACATGGAAAAAAGACAACTGAGAGAAGATGTCATAGTTTATCTCCAAGCAATGCTGTAAGTGCATGTTTCCTATTTTATAGTGAAAACCGTATTTAGATATTTTTTTGCACTTCGGCTTAGGTTTTTATAGACAATTATGAACGATCATTCAGACGGTCGTTGATCATTTGGGGAAATCAGAATTAAATTGTTACCACCACTGTGTATCACCAAATCACTGAGGAATAAACATTTACATAGGGTAGCTTAGGTGTGTGAACATCTTTGTTCAAAGTGTTTGTACCTAAGTCGTGGACGAGGGGTGAGCAGAGGCTTATAGTACCTATCTATGTAAATCTACAGGAGGGCAAGTTGGGTTATGTTAAATTGACAGAAATCATCATGATAACATGAACTATAATATTTCCATTAGCTACTGACAGTCGATAATACTTTCTGTAATCAAGTATCAGCTGTACGCGACGCTGAACTATCAAAACCAACCTTTATGATGTCAATGAACAAAAGCCAAAAGAGATGTAAAGAGATCACACACGGTGATCTCTTTACATCTCTTTCTTTAATGATGTCATTACAATAGCAGATTTGACACCCTGTTATTTTGTAAAATCCAGACTCCGGAGTCGCAGGCAGGATTGTAGCAATTTTCTTGTTAAGACCTAATCTTAACCAATTACTCTGCAGTTACTAAAGAAATCTCAAGATCAATTTGGACCACAACCATGTGTTTCTGCGCCGGAGGGAGAACGCATCCAACCCTACCCCATGCTGCCTGAGAATGACCCAGGTAATAACTTTATTTAATGTACTTAAATAAATGATAAGATTTAGACAGCGCGAGCGTTTGAAAAAAAAACGGTAATTTAAAAGACTAAAAAACCTGACTGCTTTTCTGAGTATTCATGAAAAAGCCCTGCAACAAGAAAGTCGTTGTACCCGATTGCACTTAAAATTGTAGCAGTCGGGACCCGGTCTACTATCATAAGTACTTTAAAGTTGTTTTGACCAGTACTTTGTTTGGGATGAAGGATACCCCTATGCCCATTTCTGTACACCTGAAAACGTATATGCAAAGTTTCAGGAAAATCGATCAAGTGGATTAGGCGTGAAAAGGTTACAAACGAACAAACTTACTTTCGCATAATTATAATATTAGTTAGGATGTCTGTCTCTACGTTCGCTTGTTCAGGCTATATGTATAACGGGTTTTAACAAATGAGGTGTCAATAGATTCATATTGACGTGGTGAGTGGCACTGGCTGGATATTTAAGGCTAAAAGTAACATGGCGGTGTTTAGCCGCCATTGACAGCTGTCTTTCATGATAAGACATTACATATTGATCTATCGAAGTACATACCGTTACTTAGTCTAAAAATTTCAATGTCTTTTCTTACAGAAAAAGAAATGGTTATGCCGCAATTCGTTGTGGCCAAAGTAAATCGGCTTTTAGCAACAAGAAAGCGAGAGTTTATAAAATTGCGTAAAAATTTAATTAGTCAGCAAGTAAGTGAAGTCAAGAATGATAATATTTCTATGAGTTAAATGTTCATGTTCACCCTTATGCTCCTTATATCGCCTTCGCAGTTGGCTAGTTCAGACAGTGACCGGATTTCGCTTGGAAGAATATGTATTATTCCCTTTATTCATTATTTTTTTCTTATAGTGTGGGCAATTAAGGTCTAACGACCCCACACACCCTAGTGTCAGAGTTTCTAAACCACCTCAAGGGCCTCTGGCATGGTTACCGATGTCAGTGATGTCCAAGATAAACTTAGAAAATACATATGAATTGGAAAAAGTCACATTGGTACTTGCCCGTGCCCGGTTGCCAACCCACAAACCTCGTACATGAGAGGCGGGCGTCTTAACCACTTATTCATTTATTATGATTGTGTAGAACGCGTTTCTGGAGAGCTTCTCCCAGCTGAAGGAGCTGGAGGCTCGTGCCGGCATCGCAAACGTGGACGACTCCCTGGGCGAAGTGCGCGTGTTGTCAATCACCGGCTGGCCGGCGCATGACCTGCTCATGCTCGTCCGTGATGACCTTGACCTGCCACAGTCGGAGATAAGTGGCATTTTGGGTGAGAACCATCTGATTATAACGTGCGTATTGTATCGAATCCAGAAGCAGCGGAACGAAACTCAGTTATTTGCCTGAAATGTAAAGTTATCATCAATCAGTGTAATTAAACGAAGTTATTGAAATGAAATAAATCGGAAATAGAAAAAAAAAACTGTAATTCTAAATATGCCTACTAATAAGATTCATTCTAATTATATACTATTTAAATTAATTTGTTGTAGGTCCACATGCGCTTCAGCAGATAACCTCACAACTAAATCCTATTCCTGAGGAGATGTTGGCGGTTAGCGCAGAGTTGATGGCGCGTCGAATAGAGCTGCTCAATCTGCTAAGGGGCAAGCACCGCAACGACCGGTCTACCTACCTTACTGTTAGTACTTCTTAACGGCCCACAAAATACGACGAGGCCTATATTAGTTCGTCAACGACGTATCCGCCAATTACGAGTCATTGCAAGAATGTTATATATACACATCATGAGGTACTACATCCCGGACAGATCAAAATTTATTCCGATCTGTCCCCATAAGGGGACAACGCTGGGTGACTCCAGAAGAATAATTCATTGTTTCACTGCACTGCACAGCAAACGTCTTCCTTCCCTCCATTTAACATGAGAATAATTTAGATTATAAAAAAAATACATTTTAAATATTCTGTTTTAGAATTTAGAATGGAAAACGAAAAACACAGAATTTGATCATGAAACAGAAAAATTACACAGAATGGTGGCAGGCACTGCAGAAAACTTAAAGGCTAAGATAAATTACTCTCTAGAATTGGCAAAGTAAGTTCACAGTGATTACATTACTTTCAATATTCTATTGATGCCCCGTTCCTTGGCGTCGATACAATAAAGAGTCAAATATCTCTTCTATTTATAAATTATAATCGTTTGGTTTTTGGTATGAGGTACCAATAACAAAACGAAACTGAGCAAGTTGAGTTTGACACCTGCAGACGGGATTGGTGTACACCTTGCTCAAGTTGCCCAAGATCCAAAGGAATGGAACGGAGGACAGGAGGTCTTTGCCCTACATTGGGAAAACATAGGCTATAAACACACTTGACAAAAAAACAATTTCTTAGTAACAGTGCGGAGTTTGAACGTTGGCCTTTTGGAAAGCACGTAAGCCCGTTGGTCCTACGCCTGATCTCTCCCCGATTGTGTCGGATTGCCGTCCCATCGGACTATGAGTGTTAGAGGGATGAGGGAGTGCACCTGTTTGGGCAAACTCTTGTGCACTATAATATCTCCTGCGTACTTGGCTAGTTTGCATTAAGATTAGCCGCTGTGACAGGAATCGTTCGGGAGAATACACGTTGGATAGAACCGGAGCACATTAGGTTACCCTATCTTACCCTAATTTTAAATGATACTCGAGTTTCTTTTTACGTGTTACACAGTATACGAGTAGTATCAAAAGCTCGACTCACTCGTCTTAGGCCTAAAACGTATTCTATCTATAACGTATCCTAGCGTATTCAGTTCATAAATGCGTTTTAATAACCTAAGTAGATAAACCCGCGCGTAATCCAACTACGGATAAATAAGTACCTAAGGGTATGTAGTTGTGTTTGGCCGAGGATTATCGGTTAGCTTGTTGAAAAACTTCTTCCTGTAAACTAAACGGTAACATTAAACATTGTTTAGGATTCCCTGGGTTGATCGAGAAACACTGACGAAGAAGATTGAGCGTCTACAAAAGGAGACCTTGATACTACAACATAAATTCGACGAGAATTTAAAAAGAGATTCTGAAGACGGTAAAGAGGGAATGTCGTCGGACAGTTTACATCACTATCAGGTCGTTGATTTATATTATTTTATAAATAAATTAATGATCACATCACATAGCTATTAACTGTGTATACTGCCCATCAAACGAAGTAATATTAAGCACAATGTTTTAAGTTTTGGTATAAAATCTGTTACCTAGCACACAAAGTAACGCACATGTACGGTTATGTGGGCGTCATTAAGAATGTTGTTAAAAAGAATCTATAAAAATATTCAACTGCCCCGTTGGTCTCGTGGTCGCAAGTGCGACTGCTGTGCAAGGGGCCCCGGGTTCGATTCCCAGGTCGGGCAAAAAGTGTTATTGGGTTTTTCTATGAAATTCTCAGTAGCAGCTCGGAGTTAGGATTTGTGCCCGGTTAATGGCAATAGGCTCGCCCCCTATTACATGGGACCTAAATATATCGGCGAACTGTGGGTGTACAATTGGTACACCTCTGTCTAAACCTTCGGGGAATACAGGCGTGATGGTATATTTTTTTTTTTTTTTATATAAAAATATTGCAACTTTTACATTCAATATCTTCGTAACTAGAAAATTTCCAGATATGATCCAGAATAAACCAACAGTGCTTTTTTATCTAATAATTATATTTTGGTGTCTTTTCGTGTCTGTTAAAACGAGTTAATGGCATAGTTCGCGAAAATCTAGTGTTTCTAAAAGATTATCAATGGTGGATGGTATATTTAAATTGAAATTAACCGCAGGCCCTAACCGAGGAGTTGTCGAAGGAGCGAGCCGCAAGAGAAGCTCTGAAGGAAGTGGTGTCAGCTGCGGAGAGCATGCTGCGAGTGGCGCGCGCGCGCATCGCCACGCTGGAGCGGCAGCTCAAGGATACGCGCACTGAGCTCGAGACGTCGCGCAAAAAGCACAGAGACCTCGAGCAACTCGTAAACAGACTCGCACACCATAACCATTCGACAGTGAAGTTGTAACACTACATTACGGTCCCACTCTGAGGGATCGATTATAAAATCACATTTCGACCCTTATTTTAGTTAGGACGCAACCAGACCGCGGGTGATCGATGTCGATAGTTGTCTCAAATTATTTCACTTCATAGGTACAATGTCGCAAAATCCGGATCACAGTCGCTATCGCTATGCGACATCTGACATAAGATGTCGTTGATCGACCGCGGTCTGTTTGCACCCTTATGCCCATGCTCATTGGAATACAAGGTTGCGCAACATCATTTCAGTAACATGTTTAAATGTGTCGCGGGAAACATGTTGCTGTCACTATGGCAATGTTCTATAATCGAGATAAACAATGCTGCGCAACTTTTGTTTCAATTTTGTTTTCAATTATTTGCCTTTAGCAATTTGGTAATGGCTTTTATTAAAATTTCGCGCATTTATTTTTGGATATAAAATCATGAATAGCTCGTTATAAACTAATAATCTCTAATTAAAAAAGTTTTATTATAGTTTAATACAGGTGACAATAATATAGTTATTTTATACTTTCAGTATCGTCATCGCGAGAGTAACTATGATGCTCGCTCGAAAAAGTTAATGGAAGTTTCAAAAACTGGAGAAATAACGATTGAAACACTGTCACGTCAACGAGATGCTTTGGAACTTAGGTACCTACTTATCAATACGCGTTCATAAAAATGATAATTTTTTTTAAGTTTTTGGCGTTGTTAAAATGATAAAAAAAATCCCTTAGAGTAAAGGAGCTCCGTGAACAGGCTGAGAATGCGGAAAAGTCGGCCGCAAGTAAGGCGGCGGAACAAAGGTCGCGCGCCGAGTCCCTTCACGCGAAGGTAGCAGAACAGGTGCTAAGCATTCGGGTCATGTTAAATAATGAACTTGAGCCATTCATAGAATGTATATAATGTGTGTTTCAAAGTAGCTTTCCATACAGGAAAAAGCCAAAGCTGCGACGGAGAGTCGTGTACTGGAGTTGGATAACAAAGTTAAAGAATTAGAAGACCAGTTACAAGCTTTGCGTGAACGCTCTGTAAGACTTGTGGATATGGAACGAAGGCGGTGTCTCGAAAATGTGCCTTCAAAAGGTATGTGCCTCAGAATGATTACGAATATCTAACAGGTTTAAATGGAATAACTAACTGCTATACGTAGCTTCTCATTGAAACTAATGCAACGCGTTCACCTTTTGCAGAAAATGAGCCTTCAGATAGAGAAACTGAGATATGGAAAGAACTTCAAGTGACCCGAGTAGCTCTGTCCCGTGTAGAGGAAGAACTCAGACAGAGTCGGGCTGATAAGGACAGTTTTTTGAACTCGTTGTCTAGAATAGCTGTAAGTTATTGCAAATTAAGTTAAATAGTATTCAACAACAAAAAAATATATACCTATCGATCCTATTTCATGAAGGGATCAAAAGACTCTGTCCCAAAGTTTAAACACGTTCTCAAAAGATTGAGGGTTATTCATTATTATTATTTTAAAGTTTCAAATCGGTTATACCTACTTATTTTTCTTCAATTTTACAAGTAGATTTTGATGGAACTGCCCCGTTGGCCGCAAACGCGACTGATGAGAGAGGGATCTTGAGTTCGATTCCCAGGTCTGGCAAAAAGTTCTATTGGGGTTTTATATAGGAATTTCTTAGTAGCACTACGGAGTTTGGAAGTTGATAGTGTAACCCCCCCCCCGTGCTTCGGAAAGCACTTAATGCCGTTGGTCCCGGCTGTCATTTGTAGATTTTGATAGACGTTACGGATAGTCAGAAGCCGAAGTCTGACAACTAGTCTTGCCGAGAGGTATCGTATTTCCAGTAACTGGGTTGTGGAGGCAGTTGCTTCATGTAAAACATTAGTTTCTAGTTACATCTGGTTAGACTGGAAGTCGACCCTAACATAGTTGGGAAAAGGCTAGGCAGGAGGAAGTAGATTTTAATGATATTCGTTTTTGACACACGATTATGGCCCTCCATTCTTACGCAAATTATAGAATTTACTAATTTTGTGCTTTAGCAAGAAGGATCGGACACCGTACAAGAGAAAATTGCAACAGAATTGTTGGACAGAGAACAAAAGATTGTTAAACTGCAACATATTATTGAAGAACAACGAGAAAATGAAAAATCAATGTAAGTAGGCGTAATACTTTTTTCTTAAACCTTGCTTAAAATGAAGTAAGCCTGAATCCATATACATTATATTATGGCGTTTAAGTATGTTGTAACCTTAGGTAGGTAACGTTTATAAATTTTAATTTGATACATTGTAAAAAATGGGTATATTCCTTCTTTAATCCTAACAGGGAGCAAAGTATGACACAGTACGAGAATCAGCTAGCCTCACTACGTCTCGAAGTGAAACGATTGCAGAACTATGAAGGTTACTCAAAAGAAGTCCCGTACCAAGATCTACATACAGAGGTAAACAAACAATATTGAAGTTTAGCTTTAGTTTCATGTGTACAAACCGCTCACCATAAAAACTTTCATGCTCTTTCTCTCTCGTCCGAACAATCACTTCAATTTCTCTTGCGATACTTCTATATGTAGAAGTGACTATAGATCATGCATATTATACATTCTGTTACGCATTTATTATGCCCGTGAAGTTAACAAGTTAAAATACCAAGAGCCGAGTTTTTAATTTGTAGATATTTAACTATTGTCATAGTTATTTAGTTTTTATACGAAAGATGAAAGTTATAAGACTTAAAAATCAGCCCTAAAAAGCGAAAGTATAATAAGTTTTCAGAGTACAGAGACTCCGCGGTTGGCTGCTGGGCCCGTGCATGTGTAGCGATCCGTGCTCTGTGGTAGATAGGTACCTACTTGAAAGGTACAACGCATTGGTAAGGCCTCTGGTATTGCAGATGTCTTTAGACAGTGGTGACCACTTAACATCAGATGGCTTACTACCAGCTGCACCATTTGAGGCACCCTTCTTGGCTTCTTCACCTTCTTTGCCTTCTAAAGTCTGATGTTGGTTGTTTATTTGTAAGCAAAATGATTCCTTCTGGTTTCACTAGCTACTGGAGTTACATATGCAAGTGGAGACTCTGACTCGCGAGAGGACCGCGCTGGTGACGGCCGCGGCGTCGCGCGCGCTGATGCTGGAGCGACACGAGCGCTCGGCGGACCTGTTCGCGCGGATGGTCCGCGCACGCCGCGACCTGTCCGCGCTGCTGGACGGCCGCGCCGAGCCGCCGCCTCTCGATGAAACCGGCCAGGCCGAGGTAACCTTAGTTACCAGTATATTGTATTGCACGTTTTTTTTTATTTCGTACCTTATCATGTAACCTCGCTTGTGACTCAATAGCGATTTGCAAGCAACTCCAAAACGAAGCGACATCAAATTGCTAGTGCGATAAGGCCCTTAATGTTGCAGGCAAAAATGGTATCTCAAATTTGCTTTGCCAATGCCTAAACCACACCAATACACTATTTTAAATTCCTAGTAAAATACCTATTATGCTGATAATCAGGATAAAAGAACGTGTTGTTCCATCACCAGAAAATGTGTGGTTTTGAATTGAATAGGTATCGAGATCGTTGACGTCCGTGTGCGCGAGCGCCGCCGATACATGGACGGCTCTACGGGCTGAGCGCGCACGCGTTCTGCGGCTAGAGAGCGCCGTGCTCGCACAGAGCCTGCAGCTCGAGCGCGAAGGCCGCGTGCGCACACAGCTAGAGCGGCGAAGAGCCATACTGGAGAGAGAAATCTTGCGATCACAGCAGCAGGACGGCCCTTCAAACACAAATTCAAGTTTAGTTTTCTTCCAATGCTTATCACCTATATTTTTTTGGTATTCATTTTTATAGTTATACTCATCACACACTCAATACCGTCGGTCATGCCGGCGAAATGCCGAGCGGGCATCGTAGCGGGATAGTCATCTGTTAATCATTCATAATTTAAAGCTAAGATAATGCGACGTTCTCATATTTCACGTATGGGTGTTTTACATTAATAATCGTGACTTTGTTGAATTATTTTGTATTAAAAATGAAAATAAAAAGTTGATTCTTTAATATGGTCTCATTCATACCCTAATATAAAGAAAAACAGGTTGTATGTCTTAAAAGTTCCATTCTTTGTTTCTTTAATAGACAACACCGCTAATTTTGTCTTTACTTTTTTCAGATTGTGGGCATTCTTGGATATGAATTGTATGGCCGACAGTTGACGCTATGTAACACCGTTTTTAATCAATGTTTTAGCAATGTTATAATAATGTCAATAAATTGTAATTAAAGTGCACGTAAGGATATTTTATTTCAATAATTAAGAAATTCTTTAGAAGCAACTGTTATAATCAGTACAACACAAACAATACAGAAACTATCAATTACTACAGCACTCATAGCCTATGGCCAGCAATTTTAAACATCTTGCATTTTTTTTCGTCACGTAGTTGATTACTTGTCAATAATTGTATATTTCTAGACAGTAAGTTATTTGTTAGGTGGCTACCAGCTGGCAGGAGCCCTTTGAAGGGTGGATAGTTGTTGTCTTTGATCATGGGATTGGTGGAGGTGTACATATTAATATGGGGGTCAGGAGCAGGAATCCATTTCTGTGTATCCATGTGCGTAATAGCTTTCTTGCGATCTAGATTGTCACTTTGGAATTGTTCAACATTACTTAAATTGTATGTTTTCTTAGCAAAATTACCCATCTCAATCTTTGTAGAAAGTGTTTCTGGTTCGTGTTGGTGCAAGGTCTGATTATTATTGTTAACTTTGAGACAGTCAAAATGTTCAACCTTGTCTCGCCTACGATCTTCTACATATTTATTTTTAGGTGGGCCAAAATCATGTTCCCTATTATTTATTGACGGTTCAAAAGAGGTCCCCAGTTCATCTTCTAGAATTTTTATTATACTGTCTAAATTATTTGAAGGCAAATCGTGTCTATTCTCCATGTGGTACGCTTCATATTCACCAATCTTGCGTTCTAGCAAGTTAACCTTATCTTGATCTTTCCTCCTTTGCATACTAGCTTTGCGCATCTGATCTTCTAACGTCAAAATTATTTTTTCTAATTGGGATATTTGTTGTTTTCTGGTTTCAACATTTGTGAGAAGAGCTTCAATCTCTGCATTTTTCTCGGTTATTTGTTTGTTCAACTGTTGACAAAAGAATTTGAAATTTTATAAATATTTTGGTAATTACTTTTACAAATGAGACAATCTCCAGAAAAAACCTATTTCATTGAGTTATATACCTACCTATTAATTACCACATATAGATAATATGGCTAATTAGCGATTCAAGTCTTTGTTTTTAATTTACACTATTTCCACTTAAACAGACAATTTTATACCAGTCATTCCTAAGGATTAAGTATCAACTGTTGACAGTTGTTCTTGTACTTTAGTAGCCCGCGGAGTCTGGATTTATTTAGTCTCACCCCCTATTACCTGGGACTTAACTGGCGGAATGTTAATAGGTAACGTAGGTTCCCATAGGTTCCCTATGGAGAAAACAGGCGTAACGTAATGTTATTAAACATTGTGGAAAAATTGTGTACGCAGTCACGTAGGATCTATTCAATTGTTGGTTCATCACTACTACGTGACACACTTTCTACATAATAGGGAATATATGCATGAATTTTTGTACCATCACGCCTGTATTCCCCGAAGGGTTAGGCAGAGGTGTACCAATGTACACCCACAGTTCGCCGGTATATTTAGGTCCCATGTAATAGGGGGCGAGCCTATTGCCATTAACCGGGCACAAATCCAAAACTCCGAGCTGCTACTGAGAATTTCATAGAAAAACCCAATAACACTTTTTGCTCGACCTGGGAATCGAACCCGGGACCCCTTGCACAGCAGTCGCACTTGCGACCACGAGACCAACGGGGCAGTTTTGTATTCGCTTTTTTTAACAAAACATGAAAATACCGTAGTAGAGATGACAAAAAAATAAATTAAAACTAAAATCGGCCCAGAAATACGGCTGATATAAGCATTTAAGACTAGAGTATTAATTATGCATCGATTAGACAGAGAGATCTGATACGACGGCCATATAAACTCCGTGTTAAATTTCGTTTTGCTAGAAAGAGATAGAAACAAATCTTCGATGGCTAATATCTTTTAGAATTTTATATTTATTCGACATTTTTTTTTACTGTTAAACTTAAAAGGGGATTGTTTTTTAAATAAAAAAAACATCATGCATTTTCTCTTTTGCCTACATGTTGGTTATTATTAGAAATTTGGAATTAAACTTACTTCCCTATCTGCTTGAGTCCTCATTTCTAAATTAGTTCGTAACAGTTTTATTATATTAGTATGCTCTTCATCCTTCCCTGATAGCATCTTTATTAAATCATTACGTTGTCCTAGCAGCCGTTCTTGTTCTGTAATAGTGTCGATGTGCTCCTCCAATTCCATAGCTTTCTTTTCCAATGTTTCAACAAGTTCTCCATTTTTTCTTGTCGCTTCTATCAATTTGGCCCGTTGTTGATTTACCTAAATAATTTTAATTCATAAATATAAGGTGATTATTTTTTCCTCAAAAAATATATTTTTATTTTTTCACTACCATATTTATAATTAATCATTTTGAAAATCTATGAGGGAGGCCTATGTCCAGCAATGGACGTCCTGCGGCTGATATGATGATGATGATTACATACAAATCTACATACGATCAAGCTTACCATTCGATGAAGTTCATTTAGGTTCTTGAATTCACCAAAGTCTTCCTGCATCTCGGCAATATTACTTTCTACGCAGGATAACTGTTCTCTATATGTTCCCATTTTAGATTCACTACAAAACGATGGTTACGCATTAATTTATTTATTTACCAGGCCACCAATTTTTGTTTACATCTTATTGATGAAGGGTTCTTCCTGAAGTAGTAGTTGCATTTTACGAGCGCGCGTCATTAATTGCAATCAGAATCTTTTACCAATGGCAACAGTAACATGCCACGCACTCTCGAATTTGCAAAGACTGTAGGGCGATATGTAAATTCATAATTATAGGGTGCATCCGGATCACCAACGACGAAGTTACCCACCCTTAATATCTTGGAAATCAAGATCCGTACTAGAAAACGAGACTCAAAACTCTACTGAAACCAATCAAATGGCTTTTCAACGTATCAAACATTCAAGACAACTGTGGAAAGATCTGGACTTGAGTATCATTTTGTAGTACAATACAAAAAATGCTAGCTTACTTAAATAGAAAGTGTTTTTCAACAGATAAGTAGGTAAGATGGCTTTTATTGTACTAGTGCGGTAATGTAAAGTGACTATGTACCTATGTTTAGTAGTAAGTTATATTTTTCTGCAGAAACTTGGTGTAAGTATAGTAGTAGTTTTTTTTCTTTTACAACATTTTTATTCAATTAAACAACTGACAGAATATATGAAACTACGCTACGTCGAGAGACGCGTTTACACGCGTTTCTACGATGGTAAAAAGTTAAGCCAAAAGTAATTATTGTTCCCATCATTGTCATTTTTTTTGTGGACCATACCTGGGATCCCCTTTGTTATTGGAGGTCAAAGTTCCAATTTTTCTTTACGTTTTTTTTTACGAAGAGGCGTTAGAAATATTTTCACTAAACTGTAAATACCCTCATGAACCCTATATTGTTAGAAGCTAAAGTGTGCTAACTTTTGTGTGGGTTATACACGTATTGCGCTCTACCAATAATGACAGTGATTTCTCACATATAAAAGCTTTGTTATAATCCTTGTTTACAAAAAAATATTTTGGCTTACATTTTTTTTGCAGATATCCGTACTAATATTATAAATGCGAAAGTAACTCTGTCTGTCTGTCTGTCTGTCTGTCTGTCTCTTCTTCACGTCTAAACCACTGAACCGATTTCAATGAAATTTGGTACAGATATAGTCTGGGACCCGAGAAAGGACATAGGATGGTTTTCATCCCGGAAATCCCCCGGGAACGGGAACTATTAATCCACGCGGACGAAGTCGCGGGCAAAAGCTAGTTTTACATAAAACTTCCAATACCGCAGTAGTGATGTAATGTAAAGTGATAAACACACGTGGGTATAAAATAGGCTTCATTACGATAGCAGTGCAATATGAGCTACTTTACGAGCAAATGTGTTGGAAAAATAATTTACCTTGCTTGTAACTGTTTTTCAAGCGATGCTTGTTTCTTTTGAAGGCTAGCTATATATTCTTCCTTCATAATTATATCAGATTTAAGATTTTCTTCCAAATTGATCGATTCTTTGATATTGTTCTGCACGTAATATTTAGTAGTTTAGTTTTTTTTAGTTTTATACTACGTACTAACTTTTACTTAATCATTCAAAATCTGGCAAGTACGTACCTCATATTCTTTTATAGTCTTACTTTGTTGAGCTAACTTTATTCTGTTATCTTCTATTTCAAAAATCGCAATTTCGAATTCTCGTTTAGTAGATTTTAATTCGTCTTCAAAGGTGCATGCATGCCCTGAAAATCAAGTGAGTATTACACAATTTTTTCTAAGCAACACACATACATACATACAATTTTCCCATGGAGGTAGGCAGAAACCACAGAACGCCACCTGCTACGATCCTTACATACTACTTTCGCCTCGTTCACGTTCATACATCTGGTCATACAAGCACGCCGGTTACGAGTACTGCACACCCGACCTTTCTGAAGAACCTCACCAATAAGGTTAGGGTAGCTCTTACTAGGGCGTCCCCTCCCGGCGTTGCCATTCACATCTGCCACATAAATACCTTCTGTTAGTCGCCTTTCACTCATTCTCTATTATAGACTAAAACTAACTTAAATTTTCTTTTGTTTCTTCTAGTTCCTTGGTTAAATCAGCTAGCCGAAGTTCAGACTCCAAAAGTTGGTTATATAGCGCCTTCAGTTTAGCTTCGAGATTGTGATTTTCTTCAGTAGCATCCTCGCATTTCTTTTCAGCTTCGATAAGCTTAGCAACGTTAACGTTCATATCATGCTTGATAGTCTTAAGTGATTCGTTATAGTTCTTAGAAAGGTCCCCAAGACGATTTTCCAGATCTTCCTTCCTATTATTAATAAAAAAAAAAAACAAACATTAACTATGAATGATTACTAACTAGCTTGTGTCCGCAACTTTGCCCGTGTGGTTACTCTATCCACCCCGGACGGGGTTAGGCGTCTACGTGTTACGAATACGAAACGCGCGAATACGCGTCAAGTCGAAATTAACTTTTGATTAGTCTTTAGTATCATAGCACTAGCAGTGGTTTTAAAGCAATGTTTTACTCCCACAAGTGTGTTGAAAAAACGTCGTATGTCACGCATAAGCATTACAATTAAGCTTCGGCCGCAATGACAAACTTCTTCTCACTTAGGTATATCACGTCAATGAACGATTAAACACTATACTTGCTTGTTTTTTTTAACAGACTTTAAAAAAGAAAATCCTTTTTGACATGCGAGCTCTAAAAAGCAGCTCAAAATACAATGCGAGTAATAGATACAATACAATCATTATTATATGAACTTACTCAGTCTGTAATTTTTCACGAGCTTCTGCTATTTCTTCTAAATGCACAGTATTTTCCCGAATTGATTCTCCTAATTTGTGGAGTTCTACGTCAAACTCAGTTTGTAATGCTTGGTGCTGAAAAAGGTTGCGAGATATTTTAAAATAAATGCAAACACAAAAATAATTGGTATCTCTTATGAATGCTAATTCAGATGTCAACCTGTTCATGTAGTTGCTGCACGGTGCGTTCTAAAGTCCTCGTTTGTGATTGAGCTTGCGATAACGCTGCTTCTAATTGATTTGCCTTTTCTACGCCAACCTTAATTTTATCTTCTGCTCGCGATAAACGATCCTTGATATGGAATTTTTTACGTCTTTCTTCCTTGAGCTCCTTTTCGAGGTCCTGAGAATATGTATTGTTAATCATTTTGCGCTAATAATCGTGTATATGCAGATTACTGTTTCAATTTGGTTACCTCTAGTTTCAATTTATTTGTTTGCGATCGGAGATGATCGGAGTTATGAATTTGTTTTCGTAAATCGGCATTCTGAGCATTTAAATCCGACAACGTGTACGTCAGTTCTTCTGTACGTAGCTGGAGCGCTACTGTTTCGTTTACAGTTTTCCTGATAACGATAACTTGACACATGTTAAATGAGATCGAATGACAAATGTTATAATTATAAACATAAATATTTTTAATATACGTACCGCATAAATTCAATTATTTCTTTCAGTTCCCTAATGAATTCTTCTTTAGCTTGTTCTAAGGAGCATTTTAACATTTCGTTCTCTGCGTTAAATTCATTAATCTTCATAGAAAGCTTTTTCATGCAAATGCCCTACAAAAGAATATAAATAGTTATGCGACCTATCTTGCTAACAATTGATCTAATATGTGTTCCTACTCTATAGCTTTGTTCCATACCTTGTCTTCCGATTTTAAAGTATCAAACCAATCAATTATTTCCTTTCTCTTGAACAGAGTCTGCTCGCAAGTGGCAATTAGCTTGGATGGCATAGCGTACAGTTTATTCATGTCAATGGCGAGTGGGGATCTGTTTGTCAATTGATTGTCTGAAATAATACATTTTGAAACTCAAGGATGTGTTAACGCGCGCTATTAAAATCTGAAGATCACCATTTGTTCGTTTAACTGAAGATACTATAAAAGTGTGGAAATTACGTGCCTTTGTTCCTACTGAGTCTCTCAGACTTTTCTTCAGGTCGCACGTAACAGAGTTGCAGCAGCTGTTCCGCGGACAGCTTTGCCACGTTCATGATGTGTAAGTCTTCGGAAGCCGGCAGGATCGCCTTCTGACCCAACGACGTCATCTTCGTATGGGTATTTCGCATCATCGCGTAAAGCTCCACAATTGCCTTCTGTAATATGAGTATGTGCCCTGGCTAGATATTAATTCTGTCATGGTTGCACAACTGTCAAACTACAAGTGCAATAGCAACATAGCTATGCCAAAATACGTGTTAGATAACGTGTAGGTATTTATCTTAATAACATGACCACATCAAATAAAAAACGCAGAGACAACACTCCACTACAATCAATAATTAATCAACAATGTTAAATCATTCCGAAGTGTTGAATAAAACTTTTAGATAAATCGATACCTGACGTTCGTTTAGATCAATTTTCATCTTTTCAAATTGCTCCAAATTTTCTTGCCAGTCCATTTTAATTTTTATCATTTTGTCGCTTTGGGAACATAGCGATGAATCTGAAAAATTAAAAAGCAATGAATTTTACGAATTGCGTCACGACTGCTATAAAGCAAAACGAGTATAAATGAATTTTAAAATATACCTTTGTCAATCGTCGGTGAACCTAAATCATCTAAAGCTTCACATCTTTCTTGTTTTGAAATTGTTTCCTGCAAAAAAAAAAGAGTTAAATAATGACACGCGAAGACATCAGCCTGACCACTCAGTTTTCGCTGTCATCAAAGTGATAACTAATTCAAGAGTTTTTCTTCTTCTTTTCCTATCGCTAATTATTATTGAAACCACTCGGGCTCAGTAGGTGGCGCCACGTCTATTGCCGCATCATAGAAGTCGACTATTAAAATTGTCAAGGGTGCGAAACGAACAATTAGGACACTATAGCATATGGAACATGTCCCATCAGGAGCTCCGCAATTTCACAGAGTGTCAGACGGGTCTTTGATGCCCCATTTCGTTAGATTATATTAACAGTGGCCTACTTGGGTGTGCAGTCGATTATATGCTTTCCAGATTGACCACTGCAGTTCACTATTGGGAGGCAAGTGTTCTTGGGGCTTTAAGTAGTGGTGTGGTGGTGGATAATTTTATTTCCCACAATCTGCTTTTCATGGGGCCGTTTAGACATTGCCTGAGTTTGATCGTAGGAAGCTCTTACGACTTTTCAGTCTACCCGTAATAGTCGTATAGTCGGGATCGAATTATTGGTTCTATTTTTCTAACGCCAGGTGGGTGGTGCCATTCTTATTATCGGAAAAAGTTTGTTAAGTGAAGTTGAATAAATCTTACCTGATCCGGTAAGCCACTATTTGTGGGTCTGGTCTGACTTTTCTGTAAACGACAATAATAATATACCTAAGTCAAGGAAGTTTGTCATTAATGTAGATCTTGGATTGCGGAATGGAGCCGAGAGAGTAATAATGAAACGCGTTAGCGTCCGACACACGTATGAGCGACATTATAATTATCTACATTTATAAGTATACATAAAATAGGCCTATAAGCAACAGGCGCGCCAAACTCGACGTAAGGGGAATAGGAAGTCTATAAGGCTCGTCGTAATGGGAACAAAATAATCATTGCACCGTCTTAGTAGAGAGATGTTAATCTATACTATCTATACTTCTATACTTATATAATATTATAAAGAGGTAACATTTGTTTGTAAGTTTGTAAGTTTGTATGTAGGGGGTAATCTCTGGAAGTCATGAACCAATTTTAAAAATTGTTTCACTGTTAGAAAGCTACATTATTCGTGAGTGCTATAGGCTATATATCATCACGCTACGACCAATTGGAGCGGAGCATCAATGCAAAATGTGGCAAAAACGGGGAAAAAATATTCTTTTTTAGGACTTTTGTTGCGTGCGCTGCGTAAACGGTTAAAGTTACGCAAAAATAATATATCAGAGAATTGTTCCGCTTAAAATATTCTAAAAAAAAGTCCGCGGTAGTACATGCCTAACTTTAAAGGTTGACTCAGTATAGCCATTTTTATGGGCAGACAATTTGTTTTAAAATAATGCATTATTTACGAAGGTGTTTTTATAAACATAGTATTAATCCTTATCAACATAAATATGTTATTCATCACAAGTGTTTCATTTTGAACAAAATTGCCCTTTACATCATTTAATTTCAATAAGTATCTTAGGAGATATCTTAGGTTTTAAAATAACTTCGCAGCAAAATAAGGACTCTGCGTGACATTCCGTAGCCTTTACCTCAGTTGCCTCAGAATAACAGATTATAGGCTAAATAACATCGCGCTTTGAGCCACGGGAACGGAAAAGTAACCAAAATCCTAACGTAACGCGGGTGATACCGCGGGGCACAAGGGGGTAATCTCTGGATCTACTGAATCGATTTAAAAAAATATTTTAGCCATAGAAAATACGTTATATGATAGTGTTATAGGGTATTTTACATCTCGCTATGACACACGGGAGCGGTAACCCGAGACGTATCCTAGAGGGTGAAATAAGCCACGCGAACGAAGTCGCGGGCAACAGCTAGTGTTTAATTATAATTAAAGTTTGTTACCTGTGATCCAGTCACGGGCACAGTTATAATTGCTCTTATCGCTTTACTTTGTGCTCCGTATTCCATTATTTTCCTAGGTATTGTAGAAGGCCTCTACAAAAACGATAGTACATATTTTAAAATCATTAAATATCAACTTTGTACTCTCATTAAGATAACTTCTGAAGTGATCTTAGTACGAATAAAATATACCTACTTTAGCTGTAATTGAAAAGCGATCACGCTCGGGCTTTGCTGATCGGGACAAGGGGTGCCCCGGTCTTCCTATACTCGAGTCATCTTTCACGCGATTCGCAGATTTTGGCCTCGATTGCTGACAACATTTTCATCAATTAAGTTAATATGCTAATAATAAAAAGCATCTTTTTAGTCTACCTAACTGTATCTATTCTAGAAACTATGTTGAATTTAGCTGTTATTTTTAGATATAATCAAAATAGTATTTCTATGATTAACTACTATTTCTATGGTTCAAACAACACACAGGTACCCGTATGATTTCGTTTAAATTCAGTTAAAATCTAGAATTATTACTATAATTTATTCGAAGCATAATTGCATAATCACATTAAAAGATTTCCTCATTTTCAGTGTTAAGGGTAAAGGGGTGTAAGGTACACCGGTGTTTAGGGCTCGTACACATAAACACGATACAACGACGTCGCGTCGTGCGAACATAGCGAACAAGAATCGTGAGGAGAAGTAGAAAAGAACTTTGAAGAGAGAGTTCAAGAGGACGTGAAACTTGACCAATGTAAGCATTATGACCAAGTTTCATATACTCTCTTCTGCTATTAGTTACTGATGCATGTTAAGTCGGTAAATGCCTACCTATAAAATTACCCCGTAGACTATAAAATTACCTCAAGGGAACGCGGTCGTACCGAATGTCTTACGGAAATTCGCTGTTGAACAGGCACTGCTTCGAATTTTGGTCTCTGTAAGAAATTGTTATTATTAGCTCAGACCGGCAAAAACAGAACCTTTATTTTTTACTTAAATTAAAACGGTAACAGTTGTTACCATTATTTATTGCATTTATTATTGCAATTCAATAATAAAAGTCTTTATGTGCATTCCTTAATAATAATTATATAGGGCTTGATTCAGAAAGGGGTTCTCCTAGACACGGCGCGTATCGTTAGGAGATTCCTTTCTCAGGAGCCCTGACCACCGGTGGCTTGGACCCTGTTCCCGACGCCCGGTGGGCGACTATTTTTTATATTTTTAACTGTTTTTATATTTTTTACTAATATTTAAAAATGTAAATAATATGTGTAATTAATGAATAAATGGAATAATTATACATTACAATAAAACCTGTTTTTTATATCCCATAACTCAAGTAAAAATAATACAAAAAATCCTAGAATCCTACGTGGTCCAAATGTACATAGTTTTGAAGATATCATCAATCATAATTAATTTATATAGGTCTAAAATTTTCACCCGTTTACCGAAACTTTACTTTTACGGCAAGGCTCGAGTTGGCGAATTGCAAAGCTGGAGAGCGAGCGGCGCAAAAATTCATAATTATACGAGTTGATTCTTTGTTATGGTCTCATTCATACCCTAGGGTTATGGGATACCAAACAAAAAACAGGTTCTTTTTAAGTATTAATAATGCCGGTCCAAATAATGCCGGTGTAAACACAGAACAATAATATTAACACAAACTGGGGAATGCTTCCTCGTTGATCAAGTGGCTACCTAGGTGGTCACACGACTACTAACTAAGCAAGAGGTACTGAGATTGTTTCCCAAGTCGGTGACCCCAAGTGTTATTGGGGCGTTCTACCAGGAATTTCACAGTAGCATTTCAGAATCGGGTTTGTGCCCAGTTGGAGACAATAATAGGACCTAAACCTGTCAGTTTTTCTAATCATATAGGTAACTAGCCTGCATAGTTCAATAGTTAAAGAAATGGTAAATATATCTACCATTATTTCAGGAGGTGGTTTGGGTCTGTTTGGTTGTACTTTTTGCCGTGCACTGGGCATTCTCTGCGGAATGCGACACTTGATTGGCCCTTTCGTTGCTTCAATTACATCTGCTAGCAAGTAAAAATAATTAGCCATCATATAATCCACGTCTAGTGCAAGCTCACTCCATCATCGACTTTGTGTATGTCACCTCTGACCTAGACTAGAGTCAAGAGCTTACCCATATCGAAATAAAAATAAGCTCTCTGAATTATTCAGATGTTGTATTCGAAACTCGAGGGCGCCGTCATATGAAATGCAAAAAGGGCGGCGACTGTTGTTTTGTTCTAATCAAGAAGTTTCAATAAGTTTTACGATGGACTGTAATGAAGAAACACTATTATTAGTACAACTAAATTGGCGTGTTGTGTAGCTGCAGAGTTCGGTATTTATTTTGTAAATCTCAAGTAGATATCTAATCATGGTTATTCTGAAACTAAAAGTCAGCATCGTTTGGATAGTTATAAGGCAGTACAGGGCAGGGAGCGCTGAGTGAGTGAATCTACACTAGCCCCAGGGTTCTGAAGCATTGTTACAAAACTGATGCAGTTTCTTAAACTAAGTAGGTAGGTTATTGCTCTCGAATACATTTTTTTTTCAACGAAAAACCTTCGTTTCTCTTGGTTACGATCTCTTTTAATTATACCTACTCAACAATCACACTTTGCTAAAATTGTTTGACCGCTTTACCTTGTCTTCTTGCTTCACTGGTCACCGACAGTGACATGATTCATTGCGTAACTTATATTTTTTTGCAAAACAAGGAACGCACATTGGTAGGCGTTTTTGATATCATCAAAGACATTTATATCTCTTAAACTCTTTGAATAAAATAGTACAAAAAAAATGTTATTACCTAAAGCACAAAAAATTTATAACAAATGCGTTCCAAAAGTAAATGACTTGTGACTTGTAGTATTTATTTATGTCACAATCCCATTTCTGGAAGAAGAAAACCTGACAAATGTTACAGCCAGCAACAGCATATATGCTAAAATCTGTATTTCTCTATTCTATATCCAACATAGTGTACGTCAGAAACCAAAAAGTTTAACAATAAAGTGATTCTTTCTTATGTTTGCAATCGATCGCCATAAAACATTTGTAGCTGTCTAATTTCATATTTAGAACTCCCGTCCATCATCACCGATCAAGCAAATAGTTTAACAAAATATCAAAATTCCAGAGGTTTTCTTTTACATTTTCTACGACCATTTTTCTTTTCACCGTTTTTCAGCTGTAGAGTTTATTATGACGACTGCGACGAAATCGCAAAAGGATAGACCATGTAAGTTAAATTTTATTGTCCTTACTTCATATTGTAGTCTTTAGAAATTTATTGTCTGTATTCGTTGATGATTAATGTATTGTTAATTGTAATCTTAAACGAACAATTGCTTTAGCTCAGTTCCTAATATATATTAAAGAGAATGCCCAATGTGTATAAACACTAGCTCGAATATTTGATGAGTGTTTTAAAGTAAAGGATGTGCAGACGTCCGTGTCATGGTTATTACGTTCGCTGCTGATTCTGATTCTTGTGGTCTCGCCGCAGACACTCTTTGCCGCGCCAGACGTATTGGTGTAAAGAAACAGCTAGCAGTTGCTCGTTATTTATTCATGTCTTTTAGATTAGGAGTCTTATTTTATGCACGATCTTATCTATGTAAATTAAATCGTGGTATCGTATTTATGTGTAGTTTCATCTAATTTTTCTTGCTTGGAACAGTTAGCAATACTCCTCGATTACTCCCGAGAGCGACAGCGGCCTCAGCCGCGCGCGCTGCTCGCAATGCCACCAACAGAAACTTAACTACCTCCTCCAATCCAAGGCAATCGCCGACTCGGGCCAATGTCTGTAGCCCTAAGGTATTACTAGCTTTTTCTTTTTGTGTCTTATCAGTTATCACACTACAGTCAACACTACGTAAAACTTAAATCCCTTTTACCTCTACATGTGTTATACGAATCACAGTTCGAAAAGATTTACTAATTAGTAATATTAATAGTTGCAGGGGAAGAATCCTCTTAGTCAACGTGCTCAAAAATCTGATTCCAAGACCGACGTCAAGGTAATAAATATTGGCAAAATTCTAACTGATCAATCTCAGCCCTGACACGTCGATATGTAGATACTTAACATTTTCCTTTATTTCATTGATAGGGTAACGGGAGTCTACCAGAAAGCGAACCATCAGAGAATGTTCCAGTAAGTGAAATTTGTATGCTTTTGTATCAAAAACACTAGTTAAGGAGGAATATTGATGTTTTCTTAGATATAAGAGCTCACTGTGGGCCTGTTTCACCACTTTCCAACGAGCTGCGATCGAATTACTCGGCCGATCACTCCATTCCTGTTTTAAATACTTGTTATATCCAGTCAAGTACTGACAATAAAATGACAAAAATAATTTCATACATTGAAAAAGTGTCTTATTTTTATAAGACACTTTTCCAATGTAAGTAGCCTAAACGTTACTTATGTTATTTATTAAATATGGATTCAAATTTTGATGTTACTAATTTATAGAAGTTGAGTGTTCACAATGACAGCTATCGAATTTGACAGATTGTTTAATCCATAGGGACCATTAACGCAACATTTAATGTTATTAACATAATTTGCTCTATCTAGGCTTCGTCACCAGTAGAGGCTGACAATTTTCTCATCGAGAGCGCTCCGACAGCTGCCACAGAAGAGCAGTCTCCTGAGGAGCCAGTTGCGTACGATGCTGGTGTCATTAACCTACCGGACATCAATGAAAACTCTCCCTTGGGTATGTAAAGATACATTGTGGATTAAGTTAATAACTATTCTCAAGGTAAAAGGTACTCGAACTCGAGTGTCTCTGGACATTCTCATACAGAGCGTACTTCACTTATTCATAATTCTGCCTCTTCCGACATCTCTGTACTTTTTCGTTTTGTTGTGATAATAATTATGTTTGTTAATATTTACTACCTTTTACCCGCGACCTTTGAGAGCCTTTTTTTTAATTCGGTATGGGTTGGCTCTTGACTCTAGTTTTAGTCAAAGGTGACATAGACAAAGTCTACGATGGAGTGAGCTTACCCAGAAGAAGCCTGTTCACTCTAACTTTGAAGAGATTAGGGTTGAATGAGTTCGTAAATACGTTACGCAGGTAGAGAGTCCTTTGGGCCTTTTGGACCTTTAGGGCCCTAAAGGAGAAAAATGCGGTATACAGAAACAAAGAATTTTAATTTGTCGACCTTTTCGCTCACAGAATGAGTACTGTCTATTGCTATCATAATTATTCAAATGCTTTCAATATGAAAGTTCAGGAACTGCGGTAAAACAGAATTGTTGATGATAACTTTATTAAAAAAATATTTTTTGTCCAGAAATAAAAAATTGTGATGGCGAGCCCAATGAGGACAGAATGAATGAATTCGATATACCACCACCCAATTTAAGTCGCAAAAGCGGTAAGATTTAAAAAATATTTTGGACAGTTATTTTTAAATCACTAGAAAATGGTATTAAACTCCATGTTTCTTTAGAACCTAGATGCCATCCACAAAGTCCAGCGTTGAGCAGCCGTCCTCAGACTCCTAAGAGTTTACATTCGAGTCGTCCGCGTACGCCGCGCGTGTCCAGCCGGCCCTCGACCCCGTTGAACCCTGCGCAACGCACGGCCGGCAGCCGCCCCAACACGCCACAACTGGTTACTTCTGCATCACGTCCTAAAACACCGTCCTTGAACGTTCCGCCAAGTTCTAGAGCTCTGTCACCAGTCTCCATGTGCAGTCCGTCACGTTCGTTAAAAGATGAAGAAGATATAAAATCAACTTTTATCTCGAAGCAGAAGCAATTCCACGGCTTGAAGAAGGAGCTGGATTTGAAACAGGTACATGATACTTCCCGATTTGATCTCGAGTTACGTATTATTAGAAAAGTTTGGCAGAAATGTTATATTATACTTACGGTGTTACTAATTGTAAACACCGAAGTTAGGTACACGAAATTTTCATTGCCGGAAAGTTGTGAACAGATCAATTAATCTATACTAATATTATAAAGCTGAAGAGTTTGTTTGTTTGTTTGTTTATTTGTTTGTTTGAACGCGCAAATCTCAGGAACCACCGGTCCGATTTGAAAAATTCTTTTTGTGTTGGATAGCCCATTTATCGAGGAAGGTTATAGGCTATATAACATCACGCTACGACTTACAGGAGCGAAGCAGTATTCAAAAACGTAACTTAAGGTGGATGAATAAAGCCACGCGAACGAAGTCGCTGGCAGAAGCTAGTTATCAATAAAACGTTTAGAATCTATCGTGTCCACCATCCGTTTTAACCTTCTCATCTCAGCTGCATGCAATCCTATAATCAGCTTTTTTCACTAGCCCTATAAAGACTAATAAATCTCTTTCAGCAAGCAGTTCTGGAGCTGTTTGACAGTTTACGTGGATTACGAGAACACATGTCTCGGGAAGGTGTCTCGGACTGTGGAGAGGGAGTCCAGCTACAAGAACTAGTCGTATTCAATGTAGCGGACTGGACTTCGGATGAGGTGGCCCAGCTGTGTCGTGACGCTATCGCTTCGGGCACCACCGATGGCGTTGCCGAAATCATTAACACCACCCTCCCTATTGGTAATTTCAATGTTGTAACTATTTTCATCCAAATATTTCAATGTTGTATACTGGTGGGTAAACTACTACTTCCCCGAACCAGTAAAATAATAATAATTAATTGTTTACAATTGCTCTCAAGTAATTTTATTTTGCATTTTAAAAAGTGCAACATTACATTACGCTCTACAATAAACAGTGATATTTCACATTAAAAATAAAAATCTTTACCCAGCAGTATTTTTTGCTTAATACTATACTTAGATTGATGGACAGTTCGCGTATTTAACGGCTATGTGAAGTGTCTTTTAACATCTCGTATAAGACAAGGTAAAATATCTGACTATTAGAATGTAAGTGATAGCCTGTCTCTCATGTTCTGTATCTACAGATGAATTTGCTCTTGCGGAACTGGATAACAAAGTTGCGAACGTGCCTAAATGCTTTGCCGATCTATGTCTTCAAGCGGTTACAGCACGCCAAGAAATTATTGATTGGGTCAAGGAGCTCATCGAAAAAAACGTAAGTTGATGTTAATCATGTCGTACTCTTCCTCCTTACTCATGTTGTACTGTAAGATATGAAAAATTGATATCATTTAACATTTATATAGGAAACTGGTAGTGGCGAGGCATTGGAGCGTATTGCTCGTTACAATGCACAAGGACTTGAACTCTGCGAGTCTCTTCGTGAACTGAAATCCCGTGCTGAAGATGCTGTTGGGAATGTCACACAATTCTCCAAGTAATATGAATTGATATTGTTATTTTAAATTATCGATTGCTAGCGTGCAAGGGCGGTGTAGCGTGTTCCTGGGTTCGATCCTTTCAATGGCTCGCTGTCATAAGGTTTATTCATTAAAATAATCTCAAACCTGCAGTCTGGATTTAAGCTCGGTTGATAGCAATAGCATCCGCCTCTCCTATTACGTTTAATTTTACTTCTAACATAACCGGCGAAATATTCGGCCTGGGCTAATCACATCTAACCTAAGCCTGATATAGTATCAGTTTAAAAATTATAATGTTTTCCTAAATAATAAATATTACTTTTAGGCGAGCCTGTCGTGAACGCAGTGCGTTGGTTGGTGTCGGAGAATCGTTAGTGAGAGAAATAGCACGACTTCGACAAGACCTAGAAATGCGTTCTGCCGCAATAAGCGAATTGCAGGAAGTCCAGGATGAATTTGAGCGCAACAAGTCTTCTGAGGTTAGTGCTCATATTTGTTTATAGCTGTGTGTTAGAGATTATTCAGTCCCCATATAAATTTATACTTACTGGAGCGCAAGTTTTAAATACCTACACATAAACCATACAAACAAAAAGACACGAAAAGTTACTATATATAGAAATAGATGTAATACTTAATTATAAAATTGCTATCACGAAGGAAACGCGTCGGGAGTTAGAGGAAGAACGAGCAGCAAAAGCCGCTACCAAAGATAAGTTGGCGACCACCGAGTCCCAGCTCCGTCAAGCGCGCATGCGAATTTCTAAAATGGACCGACAATTGCGCGAAGCTGAAGCAAGTATTTCTAGTCTCACAGGCACTGTAAAGACGTTGGAAGACCAGGTAATACTTCAGTTTATTCAGGATATAATGATCACTATAAATTCGTTGACGTTAATTGATGACAATTTAATATTCAGAGCCGTCAAAGGGAAGTGCAATTGGAAGCTCGTGCTAGAAAATTAAAAGAGAGTTTAAAAACCGGAGAAGTTACCAGCAGTCAATTAGTGCATCAACGAGACTCATTGCAAAACGAGTAAGTCAAACTCTAGATTAAATAAAATTGCATTATGTAGGTACCTAAATGTTTACTGAGTAGTTAATACACTACAATAATATTATTTACAGAGTTAATGATCTAAAGCAACAAGTAGAAAGTTTAACCGCCCAACATAAGACAACCGTAGCTAATCAGCTCAAAGAGTTCAGGAATAATTTGGAAGAACAACGTAGTATTGCACAAAAGGAAATGGAGCTGAAGGAAATAGCTGAGGCTGCCTTACTAGAAAGCCAAAATAACGTCGAAGATTTAAAAGCGAAAGTCAACGAACTGGAACTTAATAAACCTAATCCTGGTAAATAAATATTCAAACGACTAACTTAGTAACATTGTAGCTAGTAACTAACTATGCGTTTACGAATTCCATAAGCACCATTTACTACTTTTTTCAGATTTACCAACGGAACGAGAACTGGATCTCTGGGCAGAACTAGAAGCTACAAAAGACACTTTGCGTATGACTGAGGACGAAGTGACTTCCTGCAAAAGAGAAAAAGTGCGATTTTTGGAAACTCTGACTAAAATAACTGTAAGTACTGCGCTTTTTTTATTGTGCCTGATGTTACATAAGATAAAACGTTATTATTTATAGGTGCAAACATAAAAATAAAAATTCTGCTATTCTAAGTAGATGTACTTTCTTTTTCAGTCTTATGTACCAGATTACTTTTTTCCTTCACCAGTGAGGTGATTACAGTTGTTATAACTTTTGTAATTTTTCTTAAGTTGTTGTATAAAAACGTTGATGAGTTTCAGGAACCCGACAACAAGGTAGGCATGCAGCAGAAATTGGCTGCCGAGCTTTTGAGCAAAGAAGAAATATTAGGAAAGATGCAAATACAAATAAGAGAGTTAACGAAAAACATCAAATTGAAGTAAGTGCATGTTTGTACTAGCTACTATCTTTATTATATAGGAGTGCCAACTTTATTTTGTGAAATATATTTCAGCGAACAGAAAGTAATTCAATACGAACAATATGTTAAAACTCTGCAAGCACATAATCGAGCCGTCGCCAACTGCCAAGAGACACCAAATGGTATCAGCTATCAAGATTTACAACAGGAGGTAACTGAAGTTTAACTAGTTTAAAATGCCTACTTTTGCAATACGAGTTAAAATTACAAAGTTGTCACTTTCCAATTATATAGGTAATGCAAAACTGTGCATTAATATGTCTGATTTCTGAAGATGCACTAGAATAAAATAAAAAACAATATTTGAATCCAATCTGGTCCCCGCTAACAGAAAAATAATTCCTCCGCCCTGGCGTATATCAAAAGTTCCAATTTTTTTTTACTCCATTTACGAAATATCTTTGGCATTGTTTATTCACAGATAATGAACTTGAGAATGGCACTCCTTGAAGCGGTACACCGTAATGAAGAGTTGTCAGATCTATTGCTACAAAAGGAGCAACAACTTGAGCAACATGACAAGACGTCGCGTACCCAGGCAAGAGTCATAAAGGTTACTAGGTCCTTCTTGCACTAGTAGATGTTAGTTAGGGATATACCCGTAGTATACTTTTAAAATTAAGTACTGACCTGTTTACTCTACTTATTTCGTCGAGTTAAAAATATCATAAAATAATTATATCAATGCAAATTATAGAAATGTAGGAAATTATGCTATTTGTAAAATTATATATCTTCAACAATTTTTTTCCAAGCACTGTCAAAATGAGGAAACTCAAATTTGAAGACACGAAAACGTTAAAAAATTAACACCTTCAAAAACTAAAAAGTAAAAAATAACTTTGACTTTAGAAGTCCGTCGGCTTCGGAATTGTCCGAGTTTTTGTATAGCCACCGACTTCCAAAGCTAAAGTTATTTTTCGTTAGTTCCAAAGCTTAAGTTAACGTGGTTCCACGGAATTTTCTGCAAACATCGCTGGGAATTAATACTGTCTTATTTAATTTAATCTGAATCTGAAGAAATTCCTAGTCTGGGGCAACGTTTTTTTATTTAAAAAAATATATAATAAAAATTAGGTATTGTAGAATACAACCTAACTCGACTCCGACTTGGATGGGTCAGTACATAAGTAGATATTGTTTTTATTTTTTATGTATGTTGATTTTAAACCAGCCGGTGACGCAGGTTCGCGAGGATTTGATCAATATGCTGAAGAACAAAGAAACTGAGCAAAGTCGCGAGCTGGCCGCTCTACAGCAAGACCTTGAGCACCGAATGAAAATCGTTGATGAAGTGAGCGCTCGCTTTCTTTTAATTAATTTTCTTTTTTTACCATTATTGACGATTTGATCATAGGGTAAAATGCTCATTTTGTATCTGAAATATTTCAAATCAGCTGTTTTTGGTGTCTATGTACTTAATACTGCGTAATCTAATTCTACAATTAATAACACAACTATTACTTAAGGCGGATTGAGCGATCGAGAAAAAGAAGCGATAGAGTGTTGAAAGTTGGATTTCAAATACTGAAAAAAGAATAACTGGTTCCGTATAATAAAGTATACGAGAAATACACAAGGTTTAACCTTTAGGCGGCTAGGTACCAAAGAGATATCAAAATACCAAAATATATTATTATCCTAAGTATTTGCGCCTATAGAATATTGATGCAAGTAGTCGATACCTGCAAGAGAATAATTTCATTATTTTTAATGATCTTTATTTTAATAATTTAGAGATATGTAATGATCATAAATAACTCGTAAAAACAGAATAGAAGGTTTATGACTATTTTGATCAAATAAAAGGTAGGTATAGGTTATACATAGGAACACAAGTTTAACTCTGTATCCTCAACAGGTGAACAAACAAATAGCAGCAAAAGCGGAAGAGATCCAGGAGTTGTTCACCACTCTAGAGAATAAGCAGCAACAGATTCACCGACTAGAGAAGATCGTGTTGGCGCTAGAGGAGCAACAGCGGCGTGCGCAGGCGCAGAGGACTCGGCACGAGGAGAAGATCGCCGCGCTGGAACATGAGCTTGCTGCTAGTGGGAATCGACGAGAACGGTGAGCAATTTTGATAAGTAGTTGGAACTTATAGAACTGCTTCGAAAAGGAGAACAATCTGTAGTTTTTTTAGAAAAGGATGCATGCACTATTGCATAACATTTTGTTACCTTCGTGTTCGAAGTCGAAACTATACGCTTTTTGGATTTTGGAAATAGTCGTCTATCTAAATAACTTGGCAGACACTTGAAGCTATTGTCTGTTTAATTCAAAATAAATCGTAAATCAGTGATATTGTTTCTTTTCAGAAAGTTCCTGTTCTTCTAACATTCATCAAAATTACTTAGAAAAATGTCGTCACGGAAAATTTGAAGTGAAAATTGTGAATGTCAGTAGATGTGAAAAGTTTTAAT